>CM064508.1:15542215-16142215 GCA_032716605.1 Paralithodes platypus
CTCACAAGATTACCGTAATTTTTGGCGACATGAAATTAACTGTGACCAAGGGGGGCGATACTCTTACTTCACACTCCGGACATGACTTGTATGCAAACTTGCAAGAGAGTTCACTCTATCAATTTGTTCGATCACCGAATATAATAATGTTTTTGACCTTGTACTTGCAACAAAAGAAGAATTAATAGAGAATTTGAATGTTGGTGATGAATTCAGTAAACTAGCAACCATCGTTACAATAACTTTCATCTTTAAAGTTTACTAGTAACGAACCAAATAGCAGCATCGAAAAAGTCCCTAATTTCAAGAAAGCAAACTTTCATAAACTTAGAGCTATGTTTAAAGAAACTGACTGGAGCTTTTTAATTAACAATAACGACATAAATACATCTTGGGAATTATTCGAAACAACTTACCTAAAAGCAGTGCAGGACTGCATACCATCGAAAATATGGCGTCCAGGCCTTAATAATAAGCCCAAATGGTGGATATAAAGATATTTTCTGAAACTCGTCTGCTTGCTAAAAAGTTTGCTAATGGATAGGTTAAAAATCCAATACAAAATGACGAAGAACGGCGTGAAATTTGTGAGAGCTACGACGCCAGCCAAAAAGTGAATTAAGCAAAGTAGAAAGACCCTGGAGTTACATGTTTGCGAATCAAAGTAAACAAAACAAACCCGAAAGAATTCTATAGTTATATCAGAAAGAAAAAAGTAGTTACTTCAACTGTTGGACCGTTAGTCGAATGAAAATGGAGAATACACCAAAGACGAAAGTACAAAGGTTTTATGCCCTCAATACCTTCTTTGCATCAGTTTTTTACAACAGGAAAGACCTCAGTGATTATCCCTACACCATCGCCGATTCAGATTGATAATTCAGATGTTCTAAGCAATATCACCGTTACAGAGAGAAGAAGTTTTTGAATTGTTTTTAGATAAACGCTCCAAGGTAAATAAAAATGCCTGGACCTGATAAAAAATACTCACCTAGCTTCCTAAAGGAAGCTAAGGATGAGCTCTCCAAACCAATGACATTGTTATTAATAAAATCCTTGCAGTCTGGAAATATGCCTCGATCAGTGGAAGCTGAGCCAACGTAACACCGATATTAAAAAAAGGCAAGCAAAATCCCTACCAGTAACTATCGTCCAATTAGCGTAACCCTCAGTTGTATGTAAAAATGTTAGAAAAAACACTCATAAGAGACAGGACTCGTAAATCACTTGGAGGAAAATAACACACGTAAAGATACTCAACACGGCTTTCGTAAAAAACGTTCCTGTGTTTAACAAACCTCTTAGACTTCTTCTTTCACGATATTCTCAACCTCTACGATGAGGAGTAAAGCTTGTAGATATTATATACCTTGATTTTCAAAAGGCCTTTGACAAAGTTGCCCACAAACGTTTACTGCTAAAAAACTAAAAGCGCATGGAAATGGAATACAAGATGGTGTGTTGAAATGGATAGAAAAATTGGACTCCCCCAGCGACAGAAAGCATAAGAGTAGTCATACCGGTAAGGCATCTAAATGCGACCAATTGTAAGTAGCGGGGTAACAAGGGATCGGTACTAGCGACCAATTCTCTTTTCATAATTCTTATTTTCTCTCTTTGTTTCTTCATTCTATTACATCAACGACATAGATGAGGGTCTCACCTGTACAATCTCAACAATTTGCTGACGATTACAAAAAATTGCAAAATAGCGTACTCTCAAAAGAACAAGTTGACCGATTTTTTTGTTTTTTTTTTTTTTTTTTTTTTTCTATATTCCACACTTAAGTCTCCCTCTTAGGGCGGATAGGCTGAGAGCCCTTAACATTCACCGCTTTAACAATGAACAAGTGAGAAAGCCCGTGAGGAACTTTGTTCCAGTCTAGGGAGTGGAGGACATGTGAAGCCCGTAAGAGTACAACGAGCACCTGCCATCTTGCATTCACATGAGGCACGGTGCTCACTCATGGCCCGAAACGACCCCATCTCTGAAGCCACCTCGTTCCCGTGCTTCACTGTCTACACCCCCTACACTCGGAGGGGGCTTCACACTTAACACACACAAACGACAACGCCACCTGTGAGTAGATCAACTACACCAGGCATTGCACCCATATAGCATATTTGAATATGGGAATATTCATACAGTGCTATTTAATCAGGGAACAATGAGGGTATTTGTATTGACGTTTTCGGTGGGCTTGTGGTAATGCACTGATACTAGGTACACGCACAAATTCCATCCCAATAATATAATTCCCATTGATACATCGGATTTGAAACCCGTGGACCATTTGGATTACCAGGCCCTAGTGGACAAGACCCTCCACCACTACACCACACCTGCCCCTACAAAACATATGCAACACAATCTAGATAAGGTTATCATGTTGGGCCCAAACTTGGCAAATGAGTTTTCAATGCGGATAAATGTAAAGTACTAAATATCGGATACCAATATGACAAAGCAAACTATGAAATGAATGGACACTCCAGCGTCAGAATGTAAAACACGAGAAAACCGATCTGGGCATGTAACAATATCGAGTAACCTAAAACCGAGCCAAAACAATGTTCAGAAGTTGTTACGCAGGCAAACACAATAATTGGCTGTATAGGCAGGTTCATCATTGAGCATTAAATCCAAAGACGTTATCCCTAACCCTTTACAATTCCTTAGTCGGCCCGCTTCTGGACTACTGCGTTTCATCTGGTTTGCCCTTATTACCCCCCCAAAAAGATATAGACAAGCTAGAAACGAGTTCAACGTAGAGTATAACCAAAATTGATACCTAGCCTAAAGAACAAAACCATACGAGGAGCGTCTTAGACAATTAAATCTATTTCCTTTAAAACTAGCGCAGATTAAGAGGCAAAATTAATTCAAGTGTTCAAAAATCCATCAAAGGCATCGACAATATGAACCTGTAGTAAAGTACTTCACTATCGAACAATCTAATTAAACGTGGGGAAAACGGTTGCAAAATTATTGGTAAATCTTTTAACTCACACGGAAACTAAGAATTTCTTCTTCAATCGAGTTGTCAACTTATGGAAATGGGCTTCCCCGAGATGTCAATTAGACTGCAGCACCGTTGAATTCATTTAAACTTCGCCTAGGACAAAAACAAAATATCTCGCATGCAAACCCGCGACTGACTGCGTTTGGAAATGAATAACTTTATTATTTGATCCTCCCATCAGTTATTCGAAACCCAGTTGTCCCCTACTAACACTTTTTTTCCTAATCCTGCCACGGACATTAGTTCCAGGGCACGTAGGTCCCTTTCCAATGTTTCCCTTACCCACTCTAAACCCACTGTTTGGACACTTGATCCTCAGGGTGTTTTGTAGGACAAGCAGCCTAGAAGGGTCACTAGAACCTAATGGTTGTGCTTGATTTAATTTGTACTCCTTTGTATTCTCTCCAGCCAAAACTACCTTCCAGTTATATCATATATCCTGCTCTATCTCTCTCTATCTCTCTCTCTTCTCAGCCAAACACTTTACCT
The DNA here is from genome assembly GCA_032716605.1 of Paralithodes platypus. NCBI lineage: Eukaryota > Metazoa > Arthropoda > Malacostraca > Decapoda > Lithodidae > Paralithodes > Paralithodes platypus. Next base: position 15,545,728 of record CM064508.1, read on the forward strand.
CCCTTTAAATATAATTCCGCTCTCTCTCTGTATTCCTCTCGCATTCTCGTGCTCCTCTTCTCTCTTTTTCTTTTCGTTGTTTTGTTTTTTGTTGCCTCGCTGTGTCTCTCTCTCAGCAAATACACTACAATCCCATTTAGATTAAATTCTCGCTCTCTCTCCATCTCGGTCGTCGTGCGCCACTCGCTCTCTCTCTCGGAGCGCGTAGACGACCCATAAAAAAAAAGCCACAAACTCTCTCGCCAAAGAACACTAACTCCCCTTTTATATAATATATCGTTTCTCTCCTCTCTCTCTTCTACTCTCTACACCATGCCGAACAATTACCCTCCCTTTATAGTACGATATATTTAACGATCTCCTCTCTACTCTCGCTCTATAAGCCACCAAACCCACTACATTCCCTTTTACTTATAATATTCTCTCTCTCTCTCTCTCTCTCTCTCTCTCTCTCTCGCTCATCTAATTCCAGCACTGCAGCCACGGACCATTAGTTCCAGGGGGCAGTAGTTCCCTTTTCCAAGTAGTTCCGTTCCAAGTTCCATTACCCCCACTCCTAAACACTGGTTTGGAGTACGGTGAATTCCTCAGTGTTTTGCGAGGCACCAGTGTGAGGACAAGCAGCCTAGCCTAGAAGGGTCACTAGACCGGGTGTTGCTTGTTGATTGTTTCCTTTCGGTACTGTACCTCTCGCTCTCTCTCTTCTCTCTCTAGCTCTCAGCCAATTAAGCCACACACTACTCACCTTTTATATAATATTTCTCTACTATCTCTACTCTCTAGCTCTCTCTATCTCTCTCTCAGCCAAAAAATAAACACTACCTCCTTATTATAATTATCTCTCGCTCTCGCTCTCTCTCTCTCTATCTCTCTCTCCTCTCTCTTTCATGCCCCCAAACATAACTCCTTTATATAATTATATATCTCGTCGTCTCTACCCTTCTCTCTGCCAAAAAACACTACCTCCCGTTTTGATATATATCTCTATAGCTTCTCTCTCTCTCTCTGCTTCAGTTCAAAACATACCTCCCTAGTTATTATAAATATCTCTCTCTCTTCTCGTCTCTTCTCTCTCTCTCTATCTCTCTGTCAAGCCAAAACACTATCATCCTTTTTATATAATATCTCTCTCTCTCTTCTACCCTCTCTCTACTCTCTCTCTCTCTCAGCTGGTAGCAACACTACCTCCCTTGATATAAGATATCTCTCTCTCTCAGCCCCAAACACTACCTCCTTTATATAATCTCCTCTCTCTCTCTCCTCTCTCTCTCTCTCTCTCAGCCAAACACTACCTCCCTTTATATAATATCTCTCTCTCTCTCTCTCTCTCTCAAGCACAATACCTCCCTTATATAATCTCTCTCTCCTCTATCTCTCTCTCTCTCTCTCTCTCAGCCAAAAGCCAATACCTCCCTTTATATAATATCTCTCTCTCTCAGCCTCCTCTTCTCTCTCTATCTCTCTCTCAGCCAAACAATACTTTTATAATATACTCTCTCTCTCTCAGCCAAACACTACCTCCCTTTATATAATATTCTCTCTCTCGCTCTCTCTCTCTCTCTCTCTCTCTCTCTCTCTCTCTCTCTCTCTCTCTCAGCCAAACACTACCTCGCTTTATATAATCTCTCTCTCTCTCTCTCTCTCTCTCTCAGCCAAACACTACCTATCATCATCATCATCATCATCTCCGACGCCTTGCTTCCCCCTGGGAAACCCCCACTAGAGGATGGCCATGACAGAAACGTCTCCAAGCTACTTTGACAAGACAATGCCTCCTTTCTCCGTGCCACAATCCCGTGGAGTGGAAGTTTTTCTCAAATATTTTTCCACTTTCTTGTCCCATACCATAGGGTTCTTCCCTACTAGCGGTTCCACTCACCTGACTCTCCATATCTTTCTTGGAATTCTGTGTCTTCTGTCTCTGAACAGACCATACCACCTCAAAGTATTCTCTTTATCTCTCCACTCAACAATCCACCAAAGCCCCTGCTCTTCCATTCCAAAGGACTCGTACACTTCCCTATTACTGGCCCATCTAGCCTATTTCATGCCAGCTCTGCATGAAAAACACTACCCCCCTTATATAATCTCTCTCTCTCCTCTCTCTATCTCTCTCTGTCTCTCTCTCTCTCTCTCTCTCTCTCTCTCTCTCTCTCTCTCTCTCTCTCTCTCTCTCTCTCTCTCTCTCTCTCTCTCTCTCTCTCTCTCAAACAATACCTTCCTTTATATAATAAATCTCTCTCTCAGCCAAACACTACCTCCCTTTATATAATATAGCTCTCTCTCTCTCTCTCTCTCTCTCTCTCTCTCTCTCTCAGCCAAACAATACCTTCCTTTATATAATAAATCTCTCTCAGCCAAACACTACCTCCCTTTATATAATCTCTCTCTCTCTCTCTCTCTCTCTCTCTCTCTCTCTCTCTCTCTCTCTCTCAGCCAAACACTACCTCCTTTTATATAATATCTCTCTCTCTCTCTCTCTCTCTCAGCCAAACACTACCCTCTTATATAAATCTCTCTCTCTCTCTCTCAGCCAAACACTACCTCCTTTATATCTCTCTCTCTCTCTCTCTCTCTCTCTCTCTCTCTCTCAGTCAAACACTACCTCCCTGTATATAATATCTCTCTCTCTCTCTCTCAGCCAAGCACTAACCTCCCTTTATATAATATATCGCAAATGTATAACTTTTGTACGTATGTAAGTATGTATATGTATACGTGAATGTATGTATGTACGTATGTGTGTAAACATGAGTATATGTACTGTATGTAAAGATGCATGTATGTGTGCATTTTTTCTCTATGTGAGTGAGGGAGACAAAAGGCAGAACTGCCTGTAGCAAGTGCCTCCCCCAGAGTTGAACGAGTGACAGGGCCAAAATCAAGGTACGTTCCAGCCAAAATGCCTATACACACGGAGTTTGAAGCAGTCTTACTCATAGGAAGAGGGAAAGACTGATTCTGGGAGAGAAATCCAGTGCTTAGCTGTTGAATTGTAGAATGATTGGGGCATCGTTTCACTCTCGAGTTGGAGAGTTGCATAGAGTAGGAGTGGGATTGTGTTACAAGATGGGTATTACGTACCCTACGTAGAGGAGGTGGTATTCACTGAGAGAGCTCATGAGAGAGTTGGTGAGTGGATGGGAGTTAATGATACGAAAGGCATTCCTTTCTACTTTGTCTAGGAGTGCGGTGTGAGAGGATCCTCCCCACACATGCGAACAATACTCAATACAAGGGCGCACTGTGCCCATATACCGAGCAAGAACCTGTGCAGGGGTAAAGATCCCCTTGAGGCGGTTGAGCTCACCCAGCTTCTGGGAGGCTGCCTTTGCAAAACTGGTAATTAATATATTCCTTCCTAGAGAGAGCAGAAGAAAAAATGGACACCGAGAATATTGAGAGAAAGTGAAGGATAGATTATTGTATTGTTGAAGAATAAGGGATAGTCCTTTAGGAGTTCCCGACGGGTAGTAAGATGGACAAATTGGGTTTTGGAGGTATTAAAGGTAACAAGGTTTTCTCTGTCCCAATTCGAAATAGTAGTTAGATCATAAGATAAGTGTTGTATGGCTTCATTACGTTTGTTTGTGAGGGATTGCTGGCTGGGGCGTTCTGGAAAACTTTAAGTTGTGTAAGGTAGAGTTGTCTGCGTTTGAATGTATGGGACTGGAGGTCCAGTTGAGATGATCATTTGTGAAAATTAGAGAGAGAATGGGAGATAGGAGCCCTGAGGAACACCGGAGTTGATAGGATGAGGAAGACAGCGATGGCCATCCACAACCGCAGCACGGCATCCGTATGGCATGACTGGAAGGGAAATTGGAGACAAAGGCACAGATGGAGGGATAGAAACCGAAGGAGGGTAGTTTGGAAATTAAAGATTTGTGCCAGACTCTATCGAAGGCCTGCGATATGTCTAGCGCAATAGAAAAAGTCTCACCGAAGTCCCGAAATGAGGATGACCAAGAGTTTGTAAGATATGAAAGAATATCACCAGTAGAGCAACCCTTAAGGGAGCCATACTGGTGATCTGAGAGCAGGTTATGGGAAGATAACTGCTTAAGAAATGTTGATGTAAGAATAGTTTCGAAATCATTAAAGATACAAGAAATGAGAGCAATTGGACGATAGTTGGAGAGTTTAAAGTGGTCACCCTTCTTTGGGAAAGGTTGAATGAGAGCAAACTTCCAGCAAGAAGGGAAGATGTTAGAGGCGAGATAGAGACTGAAGAGTTTGCCTAGGCAGAGGGTCAGTACGGAAGCACAGTTTTTGAGTACAACAGGAGGAACACCATACGGTCTGTATGCCTTCTTAGCATTTAGCCCAGAGAGGGTGGAAAGTACGTTCTTGGAAGAGATTATGATGTTAGGCATAACTAGGAGAGATGGGGGTGGAGTTGGGGAAATAGCACCGGAATCATCCAAGGTAGAGTATTTAGTGAAAGTGTGAGCTGCTCTAATTAAAAATAGCAGCTCAGCCTAGTGTTGGAAAAGTTGAAAATCACCTGTTTACAAGCTTTTTTCTGCACGAACCTCGTATCTCCCGTATTTATTAGGGCCCTTAGAACATTCAGTGATAGGGACAGTGGGCCTGGTGGTAATCATGATGGAAATAAATGCCCGGGACCATCAAAACAGAGAGCAAACGTCGGTCAAGCCTACCGACGCTGTCGGACGAAAGCGGTTAAATTATGCCGATGAGTAGGCTAGGCTATATGACTGATTACAAATAAAGTTTGTGTGGTAAGTAATCTCCTCATAACATGTATTTATAAGTATTCTCCTCAAATAATATGTATTTGTTGGATATATTTGGGGGGAAATGGGTACTTTATGGGCCCAGCTGAGCTATTTTGTTTTTAGCTCAGCTGTGCCGTTGTGTTGACGTCATGCAAGAATGCAAGATGGCCGACTATAACAAGAATCATGATGCGCAACGACCCGCCCGATTCAAATACGTGAATAGCTGGTATTTTGCTGTTTTTTTCTGCGGATGACGAGTAATGGGATATTTAGGGGTGTCCGCAGATAGCAAGGCTTGCGGATACTTGGAGCGCAGATAACGGGAATGCAGTGTACATACAGTACATTCAAAGTATTGTTAGCGCATTTTCTGATCTATATATACAGTATAGTATATTAAATCATCCACAAAATTAAATCTAAACACATATTAACTCTCTCTCTCTCTCTCTCTCTCACCTAGCTCGTCATCATCATCAGCAACAGCAGTAGAAGGGTCATCTGGTTCTGAAAATAATATGATAGCCTCCATTATTAGATGTTCTGGAGGCTATAATGAAACGTACTCACACATACTGTATATATATCAAAGGAACTATACCATAGATTTTATCCATCATCGACTATTCCAAGGTAAGCTATTGTAAATAGAAACGCCTGGTATTAACTAAATTTACATAAATATCCGCTTTCAAAAGACTACATGTTATTGAGATTTAATTGCTATAAATTGCGGAACCAATTTATAATTATGCTTCAAGAACACCTACCATAAATGATAGCATCGTTTGACAGTAGCCATGAACAATAAGTATCATCAGCAAAATATGCAAAAATAATATATTGTCTCACCTGTTGTGAAGGAATCATTAGCCGTGAATGATTGTGTGTACTATAATGTATTGTACATCAAAAGAAAGAGGAAAGTTCAATCTACAATATGATTATAGAAAAATCCACAAAACATCGAACAGATTATATTAAACATTTATTCTGACCAAAAATGTTGGTAGGTTTCCTGACTTTATCCAAATTCTAACCTCTAAATGGCGAAGTTCTTTTATAAATACTCTACTTGGCAAATGGGATATTCCGTCTGATATCTTACTCTTTTATATCTTTTAGGAAATCTTTCAGATAATGATATTTTCAATAATAATAAATGCGTGTGTGAAAGAGTCATGGATATGCCAGCTAGCAGACGTGATGCACTAGCAAAGTTCATTTATAGTCCGATATGTCACATATTAACAGGTGATTTAGAACTAGTTAAACATTTTACAAGCGACAAATTAGCGGAGCTATGTCGTAAAGGGTTTAAATTTAGAATAGGGAGTAATAAAGTAACATGGGACATAATTTTAAAAGATATTGTTTTTTCAGTCAATAAATTAAAAGATAAATTGTTAAAAATTGCGTGCTGCAATGCAAGAGAACTAGAAGCATGGTCTAAATTATTAATTAAGTTAATTAGAAATAAAAAAATTCTCGCTTAAAAATGAATTTAATCTTTCAGATTTGATAGACTATAATTATAATAAGCTTAAAGCTGATTTAATAAATTTACATAAACATTTTGTAATCACTACAGTAGATAAAGCCAGCAATAATTATAGCTTCACATGTAAGAAATTTTATCTTGAAAATATGAAAAAAGAATTAGGTATTAAGGGTAACATATTACGTAAAAATATTTGCGGTAATTCTGTTTATGAAATTCAAAATAATCTGAATATTGATAACTTAATCGATGAACATACCAAGAAAAATATAATATTTGATATTAAACTTTCTGATAAGAACAAGTGCATTGCAAAATTATACATGTTACCTAAATTTCATAAAAGACCTTATAAATATCGCTTTATTGCCGGAGCAAAATTTGCTACCACTAAAACTCTATCAGAACAAGTCGTAAATTGCTTAAAATACATTAAAAGTACTCATAAAAGATATTGTAATACCATCATGAAAAGAACTGGCATTAACTATTATTGGAGTGTTGAAAATTCGTTAGAAGTTATTGATAAAATAAATACCATGCCGAAAGTTACCTCGGTATTCGACTTTTCAACTTTGTATACCAATTTGCCTTTAGATTTAGTATATTCAGAGCTTTGCTTTATTATAGATTTGCACTTTGACAGGTTCGTTAGGAATGGTAATTATTTCATAAATGTTTATACATATTTTAATAATGCATCACTTAGCTCTACTCCCACTAGTTCTGTATATTTTGATAGAACTAAACTTAAAGATGCCCTTAAATTCCTCCTTTTCAATACTTATGTTAGATTCGGGCCGTACATTTTCAAACAAATATTAGAAATTCCTATGGGTGGAAATGCTAGCCCTTTAATTGCAGACTTATTCTTGCTTGCTTTAGAATTTAAATATATAAAAGACTTAGTTGACAGTAGCAAGAAAAATAAAATTCCAGAAAAATTAGCACTTGCTAAACTGTTAAGTAATAATAGTAGATATATTGATGATATTCTTGTTTGCAATTTGTTAAATTTTAATCAAGTTGCTAAACTTATTTACCCTAATTCTATTCCCCTCACACAATGTAACGTAAATTATAAAGTTGAACATTTTCTTGATATAAATATAGAGATTGTTAATGAACAGTGCATACTTAAAGTATATCACAAAGTTGATGATTTTAATTTTAACGTAATAAACTTTCCTTTCCCTAGTAGTAATATCGATAGTAAAATAACTTATAATTGTTTTTATTCCCAATTAATAAGATTTTGTAAAATCTGCACTAAAGTAGATGACTTTTGGGCTAGAGCTAGGTTACTATACAGACTCTTAGTGGACAGAGGTTTTGAGGCAAGTAAATTGTTCCATAAATTTAATCTTTTTAGGGTCAATTATTGTGACTGTATTCTAAAATTTGACATCAATAATTTTAATCAAGCATTTTTAACTTGAAGTTTCTTGTATAACCTCTGCTTACTTTTTGTCTGTATTTATTGTTTATCTTTTTCTTTTTCTATTATTATTATTATTAATATTAATATTGATGATTTTTTAAATTTATTGTTCTTGTTAAAAGAGTACTCTTTGTTTAAATCTGTTGTTACTTCATATTTTGTAATTATTTGTCTTTATATTATATGTATTCATTGTCGATAGTATCAATTGCTTACTTTTGCGATTTCCTTAGTTTATTTGTGCTATAAATGTAGGTTATTTGTAGGGTAGTTATTGATAGGGGTCACTTGAGGCATGCTATGCTTACAGGTACCTACCCGATAGCACTATCGTTAGTGAGTGCTGTACTGTATTTTATATATTATTTTGTAATAGTATAGATATCTTATCAATATTTGTATTTTGTACTATTTTAATGTCTTGTCATGTTGCAAATTTGATTTTAAATAATATTTTGACATTTAACATATAGTTTCTTTATTCATGCAGAGTTTAGTAAAATTTGCCAGAACGTCCCGGACTTCCCAAACTTGACTACTTCCTTTAACGTGACGATAGTGCGTTGTTATATGTGCGATTAGTTTGCTTGGGAAACAGATTAACTTGCTCATGTAGTAATGTACACCCTATGTGGTGGATTGTGTTCTTTTATTTAATAATTTTCATTTTAGTAAACGTTGTTTCCACATAGCGATTTTGATAATTTAATTTGACTTTATATTGTCCTTGTCCCAATTTTGGTTTGTTTAGTTTGCAAGTTTTACATTTTAATCTTATATAAAATAAATTAATAAATTATTATATATAATCCCACAAGTGCCGGGGAAATGGATGAAATATATTATCCAGTGGCATGTCTCCATACCACCATCTTTCTTCCCATTACATGTGGGTCCCCCCCCCCCCCCTATCTTCCTCAACTTCCCTCTTCCTCCATATTTCTACTTTTTCCCTCCCCCACTTCCTATGCTTCCTCCCTCCCTCCTTCAGTCACCCTCCTCTACTTCTCCAGTACCTTCCCCCTCCATCATACATGTGCGGGGGAGAACCGCAAGATCCGCCAGTGTTGCAAGAGACTCAAGAGAGAGAGAGAGAGAGGGTGTTGACCGTGCCGCCACCCACTCACTCAATACGCTCCCGTCACAATAATCAATGTTTTCACTGGATATTTATTCTTTACACCTATCTTCTGGTTTTTCAATGTTCACATGTTCATTATACAAGTTAAATATGTTCAAATAGTGCAATAATATTCCTATATATGGTAAATATAAGGAATTATGTTTGAATGTAAGCTAAATCTGTTGCATTGGTCTGATGACTATAGGTTTTACTTTTGATATATGAACTATTTTTCATACACATGCTAATAGTGTAATAAAGAATTTTGTTATCACCGATATTTATTTTCTATCTATCTCTCTATTGCCGGATGCTGTGATCCCCGAAGGTGTGGCCTCGAACGAAACCCCGCCATGCTCTGTCCCCGGTCAGTCGATGCCCCTACTTCCATCCAGCACCGCTTTCATGCGTATACTTCTCAACTCCATCCTTCCACCTCTCCCTCTATGTCCTTCCACCTCACTCTCATACACTCTCTTTGTCATTCTCTCGCTTCCTATAGGCCTACGTTCCACTTGGCTGAACCATCTAATGGTGTTCCTTTTCACACTTTCCAGCACATCTACATCCACACCATGCCTCTCTCGTACTTCCTAATTCGTCTGTCTATCCTTCCATGTAACTCAGCACACACTTCTCAAATAACTAATTTCCACCCCTCTCACTCTTGGTTTGAGTCTCTCCACCAATGTCCATGCTTCACTCCCGTAAGTCAATGTCAGGATTACTACACTGTCATGCAAGGACTTCTTTACTTCCATGCTTTCAACGTTCCTACAACTCTTTTCCCCTGTTTCATCCTCTCCCGCAGTTCTTCATCCATAATCCATCTTTACTCATCACACTGCCCAAATACCTAAATAAACTGACAATCACCATAGCTTTACCGTTCAACCTCACCTCACACTCTGTGGCTGCACCCTTTTCCAAGACCATAACCTTGCGCTTCCCCACATTTACCTTCATATTCCATTTTTCACACACTGTTCCAAACATATTTACTGGACCCTGCAACTCCCATTCACTATCGCTCATCATAACTGTATCATTGGCAAACAGCAGTACAGAAAACTTCCACTTGTTTCCTTCCCTTATCAGCGGTACACCAGCACCCACTGCTCTTTCTTGCATCATGACTCCATCCATATATATATTAAACAACCATGGGGACATCACACACCCTTGCTTTAACCCAACACTAATATCAAAGAACTCGCACTGTTCATTCTTTGACACCTTTGCACTCTCATACATGCTCTTCACTGCCTTCAGCAATTTGCCATTTACTCTGTATATTCTTAGTTCTTTCCACATACCTTATCTATCAACACTGTCATAGGCCTTATCCAAGTCCATAAAGGCAGCATACAACTTGTGTCACTTCTCCAGATATTTCTCCACAACACATTTACGGGCAAAAATCTGACCTTCACATCCCCTTCCCTTCCTAAACCCGCCCTGCTCGTCACCTACCCATTTATCCATTCTCGTTCTCACTCTCTCACTACCCTACCGTACATCTTTCCTACCATGCTTAGAAGACCTATTCTCCGGTAGTTACCATACACTCCTCTTTCCCTTTTACCCTTATACAGGGGGATTATTATGCCTGTCTTCCAGTCATCAAGTGCACTTCCCTTCTCCCATGCTAGTTTACACATTTTCCATACCCATTCGATCTCTATTTCACCAGCAAACCTCAGCATTTCCCCACACACTCCATCTATTCCCGAAGCTTTCACCATCTTCACTCTTTTCATGGCTTCACAGACTTCTGACCTCCTCATCCCCACCTCTCTTTTTACATGAATAAAATAATCAATCTATCTATCTATTGCCTGACGCCGTGATCCCCGAAGGTGTGGCCACGAATGAACCGCCCCCACGTACCTCTGTCCCGAGTCAGTCGACGCCCCTCCCCCCAACCAGCACCGCCTTCGTTCATATACTTCCTCACTCCATCCTTCCACCTCTCCTTCGGTCTACCTCTCACTCTCTGTCGTACACCCTCTTAGTCATTCTCTCGCTTTCCATACGTTCCATATGGCCGAACCATCTCAAGTTGTTCCTTTTCACACTTCCAGCACATCTACCTCCACACCACACCTCCTTCTTACTTCTTCATTAGTCTGTCTATCCCTCCATGTAACTCCGCACGCACTTCTTAAGTAATTAATTTCCACTGCTCTCACTCTTGGTCTGAGTTTCTCAACCAACGTCCATGCTTCACTTCCGTAAGTCAGTGTCGGGATTACCACACTGTCATGCAAGGTCTTCTTCACTTCCATACTGACCACCCTATTTCTTGTTACTGCTTTCAGCGTTCCTACAATCCTCTTCCCCTGTTGTACCCTCTCCCGCACTTCTTCATCCATAGTCCCATCTTTACTCAACACACTGCCCAGATACTTAAAAAGAGTTGACGATCTCCATAGCCTGACCGTTCAACAAAAAATAATGAAAAGTATATATATCCATGCAGTAAAAGGTATATATAATTGTTTTGTTATTGAGGTTTGTAGCTATGAATAATAGTTTCATGTATAGGTCATTGCATGAGAAAGACAATAATATAACAACGAACATCCTAGGACTAATAGTTTTTCTATGAATATATATATTAAACCATTTTCACACGCCACTCCTTACACTCATAAGTGCTTCAAAATACAAATGACTTACATAATACAATATAATTGTTTGATGCATTATATATTTATTTACTGAAATACTTGAATAACACACTACACTATTATAACATACTTTACATACACTTACCAGTCACAGGAGTTGTCCAGACACAATAATCGTCCATGTTTAATCTCTGGTGCAGCGTAGTTTCTTGTTTCACTGCTCAACACACATTTGACACTCAAGCTAGTATTGATTTTCTTGCATTGTGAGAATGCATCACACAGCATTGCCAATAGATTCCCTATTACCTTCACTCTGATCGTTTTTCGAGGCGAATATTTCACACGTATCGTGGTGCCAATTTTTTGCCCACCAAATGTTTTAAAGTTTAAGAATGTTATTTGCGCGGCTTGCCTTAAACAAAATCTCAAAATCACTTGATATATTTGGGTGAGCATCAGAGGGTTAATTTGAAACAGCACCTCATAAAGTTGAATGCTCATCTAACCTATTGATAACATATGTAAACATTTTGCATATGTAAACCAACTTTTTTAGTGATTACCTGGGGGAGCATTAGCTAGTGTGATGATAGACACCAGCATCAAGAGCCACCAGAGCCTCAACACTGAAAATAACAATATTTGCATTTATTTCAAATAATTATATTTTATAATGATTTCAAGGTATATCACATAAACTTATATGTCGTGGTGGATGAGCAAAGAAGGTTAAATATGTTAAAAATATGATATAATAGTTGCCTGTTTGAAATGTGTAAAATGTAATTATGATCTTGAACAACTAATTTAATATACCCATGAATAATACAGAGATTGGTTCATGACCTCCTTCCCCTAATCGTGTACACTATTTTATAGTAACTATTAACATCTTCACCACTGTTTGTAACAAATAACCACTATTACCGATGTGTTTTTGTAATTACTTACAAATATAATATAGTGTGTATTACAAGTGTTAATGTATTAAATGCATTAGTGTATAATGTTTATATTGCCAAAAGTGCAAGCATATAAACAAATAATAAAGTACATCATATAATGAATATTGTCTAGTACCAACTACTCACCTGAAAGTACCTTCATCAACGAGTTGGATGGAGGTTATCTTTTCGCCTCCGTTTGTGTGTCTGAAAGTTTGTTTGTAAACAAATAATCTCCCAAAGTCATGGACTGATGTTCCCGAAAACAGGAGGGCAGATATGGTATGCGCCAAGGAAGAAGTGATTCAATTCAGGAGGTGATCCATACGTAATCAACCTTTTAACGTATGTGATAGTTGTGCATTTAAGATTATCTATTGTTGCTAATGTTTGTACAAACTGTCAGTGGTGGACAGATTTATCCTATTCTGCAACTTATTCAACTTTTCTTTTGTCTAATGCCATAGCATGTAATGTGTAATTATAACTACTATAGAGATCATTAATATTAAGCAACATCGCTCTATAAATATTATTTCTAAATAATTCAACCATTTCATTTTACATCATGATTTTCTATACATACCGAGTACTAGTCTGCGTATATAGATGGTCTGGTCCTAATCAGATAATTATGTGAAGCTATTTGTTGATGGTCAATAAGTATTCCATCAATGTTTCTTTCAAAGTATATGTTGTAATTCATTGAAACACATGAAACATAATTATAAAGTATAAAGATTACCACAAGAAACCAAGAGAGGTTTTAAACCTTTTATTATTATATAATACTGTCTGTTAATTCATATAATAGACACACCAATCAAATGTTTGCTATAATTATTATTATTGTAATTATAATAATATTTGTTGTAGACACTTACCTTAGTATCAGGGACAGTCAATTCATTAAAGGAGTAGGGAGGATCAGCAAGAAAACGTGTGCTTGATGTAGGGACAGACATTCAATAATTGTAACAGGGAATACAAAAGCATATTTTGTAGTAAGGATTAGGGTAATAAAACACAATGTTTACAACTGTATAATAAGTTCTTGTAGGAGTCATGTGACCTCAGTAGTGTATAGTGACAGTATTGGTGGTGTCGGCAGGGTTCTCATTACAAACCTTTTATGTTAGTCCTTCCTGGTCCTTCTTGTAATAGTGTGTAGTGTAGTGTACTGTAGATCGCTTTCCTGTTCATTCAATATTTGTAACATAGGGCATAGGGAGACATACAGATTTGCGTAGTAATAAATAGAGCAATTTTAGACCATTCATATAACTTTATTATATGTGTACTAAAATTAGGATAACATAACAATTAATACAACATCCATTATTAGCACATTTTAGGATAATACAATTAATTCCCTACAACTTTATTATTTCTGCAGTCAATTTTAGGACAATAATACACATGGCCTACTTTATTAATTTTGTAACAAGAATTTTGATAATTAAATACAATGATTACAACTTAACCACATTCTCTTGCATGAGTCATGTGTCATTGGCAGTTTAATTCTGACGATGCACATAGTATTTTCAAACAGACAAAGTTAAATGTGTTGTGTTGTGACCCACAAAGAGTTATATTGGAATTTTCAGAAAATTTGCCAATAACCTACATGCTAGAGTGTTCCTTCACCTTTAATAGACCATACCATGACTGTGGCCTACACTACAAATCATGCGTAAGGTAATTCAATGAATGAAAAGGCTGAAAACTATCACAAATAACATTTAACTACACCACTTCTATCCAAAGCTGAACACTATCATTTAAGTCTAGCTACAATAAATTTTAAAAAGACGACACTCGTATTAAAAACAGCTTACTTTTCGATAATCAATACACTACTTCCGTGTTCAATACTACCACCGCAATATTCACGCGGTTGTACAATAAGTTTGATATTGCATCAGGACCAATTATCGGTGTACAATCACATGTACAATATGGCAGGCAAAAATAAAGTGGATTAATTGTTGTGAATATAAACCAGTAATAAATAATGGCTTACTGACACTTTTGTGCAACTTATCTTCATTATCTTATGAACTGTTGTTCCCTCCCATTACCCCCTCTTTGGAATCCCAGGTTGGCTACTGACTGACTGAATCAATTAATGAACAGAGAGGTGTGTTGAGTGCTACTGTATTGTGGGTATGTTGTCCGGGGACTGATACATATTTCATGTGGCTTTAGAAAGATAATCGAGTAATCTTGATAAAGATATGATGCAAATAGGACCATGATATGGTTTTAGCGACAATAGGTCTATTTAAGATGAAGGATTCAACTTTGCCTAGTTGGGATTTGATAAAATTGTAAATAACTATTGAACATTTGAGCCACTTCCATGATGTGTGGGTCATGTGGTCCGATATCACTTATTATGGTTATTATTTTGGATCACTTGAACCAATTGGTGTATAGGCTAATGTGTTGTGTTATTTATCTAATAAGTAAACCAGTATGAAGACTTACTTGTGGTGGTCGTGAAGGAAGATGTGTTAGTGGGGGCTGAGTCTGATCACCACAGTACCAACACTCCCGCTCTCTGAAGGCACATAAAAGGCACCATCTAATAAGTAAACCAGTGTGAAGACTTACTTGTGGTGGTCGTGAAGGAAGATGTGTTAGTGGGGGCTGAGTCTGATCACCACAGTACCAACACTCCCGCTCTCTGAAGGCACATAAAAGGCATCATCTAATAAGTAAACCAGTGTGAAGACTTACTTGTGGTGGTCGTGAGGGAAGATGTGTTAGTGGGGGCTGAGTCTGGTCACCACAGTACCAACACTCCCGCTCTCTGAAGGCACATAAAAGGCACCATCTAATAAGTAAACCAGTGTGAAGACTTACTTGTGGTGGTTGTAAAGGAAGATGTGTTAGTGGGGGCTGAGTCTGATCACCACAGTACCAACTCTCTGAAGGCACATAAAAGGCACCATCTAATAAGTAAACCAGTGTGAAGACTTACTTGTGGTGGTTGTAAAGGAAGATGTGTTAGTGGGGGCTGAGTCTGATCACCACAGTACCAACACTCCCGCTCTCTGAAGGCACATAAAAGGCACCATCTAATAAGTAAACCAGTGTGAAGACTTACTAGTGGTGGTCGTGAAGGAAGATGTGTTAGTGGGGGCTGAGTCTGATCACCACAGTACCAACACTCCCGCTCTCTGAAGGCACATAAAAGGCACCATCTCAGAACAAATATTGTTATATATGTATTCTGAAAATATATTTTTAATTGTGTGCGTGCATATTATACCTTCATGGTTTTCTGCTTTACAATACTCTAGCTTTATCCCCAGTCATCTGAGTCTGCAATTCACTTCTTCAGGGTAACTTTCCACCAACCTGCAATCCACAGCAGTTGTTGTAAATATTTCATGAAAGATGGAAGTCATTTAGGTCCGTTTTTTCAGAGTATTCCCCTTCGTCTATTAAATGCAAATAACATATTTTGCTGGGTGGTAGTGCGCTTTACAGGTACTCTTAGTTATTTGTGCTAATAATACAGTAATAGATTAACCCCTTCAGTACCATGACGTCTTCTTACCTTTGACTATGGCTAACATTTGGTGACTTTATGCAGCTTAAGAAGAACCTATGTTACTAGTGGGTTTATTCAGAGTGTATTTACCCATTTGAGTCACATAGGTAGAGTATAAACTAAAGAAATTCGTCGAATATTAAACTGAATATGATGAAACTTACGTGACGGTAATAACAGGGTTAAAGATCTATAAGTGGCAACTACTATATAATTAAATATTAATGATTGAATGTCAAATTAAGATGATTTCAGCATATTTGATAATTGTCAATTATTTGTTATTCTTCTAGAGATTCAATACGACAAACACCTTTCTTGTGTATAGTATGTACCACACAGTAATGCATATATTCGACTGTTCACTATACACCTCTGAAAACATGAGATAATGCCAGCTCTGTACACAACAACACATGTACCAGGTATATTAGTTCCCAACACCAGCGGCTCGCTGGTGTAGTGAATAGCGTCTTGGACTTCCACCCAGAAGGCCCAGGTTCGCGCCCATGCTCGGCGCAGTAAAGGTTTTTCACAAGCACTGAGTTGTTACCATCCCTCATGAGTAAGGGGATGGGATATTAGTACAGGACCCCAAATGGAAATATGCCTAATCGGCCTTATTGGGCTATCCTTAGCTGGCTTAGCATGCGCTAGCTTTAAGAACTATTATTATTATTATAACTGTGCACTTTCTTATGCTGATAATTATAGTCTAATGATACCAGGAATAAAGTTTAAAATGTCACCGTACTAACTGTATTATGTTACGGAACTTATGTTGGTGACTGTACGAACTGATCACACACGCACACAAGTCTGAAGGTTACACAGATACTAGTGAAGCAGGAGATACATATATATTTAGAACACTTGCTCTAGCGTCACTATTATTTAAGGGAGGTATTTGTTTTTCCTAGACCCTGCTGTCTCATGCTTAGCCTCGTTAGTTTTGAGATTTTATGACATTTACCCCATTAGTTTGTCGATTTTAAGGCCTTTCGCACAATTTGTTTCTCAATATTAAGAATGTTCAGGGTCACAGAGAGACAGTTAGAGATCGTAGCAACAGAGAGACTAATGCCCGCAGTACCAAATAATCGTGAGATCCCTTCGACGAAGGACTCTCACGTCGGATTCGCACGTTTAGGTGGTACCGCCAGTTACTTCCTTGTGCGAATCTCTCGTGCGATACCGTCGGACGTAGTGTTGGTAATCCTGTCAAACTCGCCGCGGTGCATTTCTTACGGTTGGTATGCCAGAGGAACGTTTTGTTTACAAATTACTGCTACACGGCAGTACACACGGAATCGAATCATAATAAAGTGATGGTCCCTGGTGTATTATTTACCCAGTTTATTGCATTAATCTTATTAGTTTGTATTTAGGACATTATCAATTGACGAAAATAAGGTAGTGATTCCCCAGAGGACCATTGAATTTCTCTAATTTTCCTTCAACCACCAATCAATTTTTGATTTTAGGAATAGCCATGGGGTTGTGGTATGGATTTTCGCTGAATAATAGGGTTGTGGTTGGTACTCTTGATAAGTGGCTTGGACCTTGGTTATAATATCAGGCAAGCTTTACTGTTATATTAAAGCCTAGCCCTGTTCACCTGTTCCAAGTAGATCTATGGCCATAAATCGTGAAATCTAACCTAGCCTATCTCTTAACTCAAAAAGGGCCAGAGCTAGGCTAGTGGGCTGTAAATTGCCATATCTACCCCCTGGCTGACCCTTCCCAAATGGGAAAGGTAAACCTTGGACTCCTCCATTTCATAGTAGAGAGGAACCAAGACGCCACAAATCTGTAAATAGGGATCCGCGCGTTCGAGAGATGCCAGCACGATCGCAAAGGACAATGGGAGGGTCCCCACAAAGACAGTATATTGACTATCCTTGGTCCCCATTAATTCGTAATAATCCCTACCTTGTACTAATAACTCTATTAATAATTAATTGAACGTTATCCAGAGACTCTGCAGACATGACATAGGTAAATAGACATAAGTAGAGGCTACTGTAAAGGCCAGTCATCGTGAAATTGTCGTCATTATGAGGAGCTACACAAGCAAATGTCCTCCAACACCCGCCATTTTTTATGTGAGATTCGGAAGTTGCCAACGTCAATGGTGGGACAAAATATCCCTAGATGTCATAAGTATAAATGTCCAGTTATAGTGCTACTTTACAAATTAACATCTACATAACATGTAACTAATATTATATATTCAAAATGACATTTTAATTCTTGTTGTGTTGCTTGATGGTATACAGCTTGCATCATATATGAGTAGGCCTATGTTTTATAGTGTATATGTATACTTAATGTTTTCAGCTTGCTTTTACATATCTAATTTATATTAAATAATTTACAAGTGTTTTTAACAACATTAATTAACTCTTAAATACGTTCCCTCTTTAATCTATTGCTCCCTCGTTTTGCAGATTTTCCCTTAACTTTGGTAACACTGTAGCAAGCCAGCTGGCAGGCGCACAGATATCAAGGAGTATCTATAATAAGGACAAGCCACTGAGGTGCTTTGGTTGTTGTACCGTACAACAGTGCTGCCACCAAATCCCTAGGACGCGCGGAAAAATAACCGTGTGACATCACGCTTGCCTCTCTATGCAATCTGTACTCTAAGGATATATCGAAAGTCTTTAGAAATATATAATTGTTGACCACAATAACAGTTTTCGAACATTATAAAAGTTATTTACATTACATAATATCTTCTGTAACCTTTATTATAGGAAGTATATACAGTTGAAACAATATTATAAATAATATAATTCAATTAGGAAACGAAGACATGGGTCGAAGGATCTCTTCATATTCCAATAATATTGGACGTAAACGGTCGCTGCGACCGTTTACGAAAGCATTCGCTCAGCCAAACAAATCTCCAAAAATGTTTTTATACTACGAATTTTGAAAGGAAGGGAATGTTTGGTACTGCGGGCCTTAGCTTGCAAGACGGCAGTATAGATTGAGAAGTGAGTGAGAGAGCATATACGTCGCTCCGGCTCTCCCCTCCTGATACGATCGGTCGGCAATACACTCTTTTTCACCCCCCAAATACTATTCCCACTTGTTTTAGTGTTGTTACATGTTAATATTTTCATATTAAACGTTAAATAGGCACATATGAAATAATTAATAACGATATTTATGGTAAAATTACGATTTTAGTAAGGAATGAACTAAATTACCTTCGCCTGTTGGGATATAAGTACCATAGCTCCGCGCTTCCTAGGTTAAAGCCATGTCAATATGATATGTGTTTGTGTATCGATCATTGTTCTTATCCATAGACACACAAATTCACACACAGCAACCCCCTACATACACAAACTCACACATAAACAGGTGCACATCTGCATAGACTGACACACATACACTAAATCACTCTAACACACACACACAGTATACACACTCATACATACATAATCGCACACTAACACACATACACAAACTCACACACACGCACAGTTACATCAACACACACATATGCAAACTCACACCAACCCACACATACACACGGTAAAATATTCAGCCCATACATATTACTCAAGAACGCATCAAAGGAAGAATATATTAATTATATAATGTGTATAGTACTGCTGTCGTATCTAGTTTGAGTTTGGGGGAGTGGAGCATGAATCCAGATGTGGTAGAAGGTGAACACTGGTGTGGTATAAATTAAGTTAGTCAAATATATATATTACTATCACAGAAGAAATGTAGTCATGCATGCAGAGTCAGCGGAATGGGGCTTTGTACGTGGCCTGCCGTGTAGACAGGAGTGGTGGGTAGAGGGAGGAGTTGTGTGTGTAGGAATAATTGATGGGATGTAGGGAGTAGTGGGTAGTTGGGAGGAGTTGATGGCAGTTGGAACGGTTATATATCAAATTGGTCACACACCAAAACAGCCACAACCAGAATTGCTACGGCCTCTTCAACTGCCTTGTTCATGCCAAGCTTAACTAATCCGTAACTACTATGGGTTTCAGAGGCCGTGTTACATCGTTTTTTCGGGAATAACTTATAAACAAACAGTTGGATCAGTATGATATTTTGCCACAACTTGTTTCAACCCATTCCCTAATTTTCGTTAATATTGTGTATTACCATAAGTGGAAAATTAAGCCACTTGTCCCTGTGTCATGAAGTTAAAGTCACACCTGAATGACGAGGAAACGAACAAGGCTACCGTGGCTTACCTGTGAAACCACCAAATCATTACTGCTCCTCCATCAAACAGAGTAGTTATCACCTACCACCCAACCCTTTTATTGTCTTTACTTTCAAGTTATCTGTCATTATTATATATAAATATATACAAAATACTTATTTTGTATACACAGTGTACGCGGAATGTAGAGAGCCGCCCCGCCACGCCGGCAGTAATATCGACCCCTCAGCTGGCAGCACCAGAAAATTAATTAATAAATGGGCAGAAATAAAACTATCGTGATTTTTTCGTACTTAAATATTTTGTTATGAATCCCTTGGCATCAATGATCATCTGCAGTCGATCAGGCATGGAATCAGACAGGTTTTTGAAGTATTTTTGGGACATATTTTTACACCATATGTTTGTTAATGGCAGCTTTAGACCTCCCTGTACGACACATAATTTCACAAGTGGGCAGTTGTTCAACTGATAGCTGAAATTTTCATACAAAAAGGGGCGCTCGGCTCTCAATTTTCCGCGTACACTGTATATATATCTAATAATGACAGATAACTTGAATATATAGACGATAAGAGGGTTGGGTGGTGGGTGATAACTACAGAAAACGATGTAACACGGTCTCTGAAACCCATAGTAACTTAACTCATCCTAACATATCTGAAATTATCCTAAGTTAATCAAGCCCCTCCCTAGCCTAACCTAGTCTGCTTAGGATTATGGCCACGTAGAAATGTGGTCATTTTGACTTTGTTCTGTTATACAGCACCTGCTCTCGCGTCACTAATAGTATACAAAAGGTAATAAGGGTATCGGTTCAACTAGTTCCACTCGTTCTAGTCGATCCATTAACCTGCTTCATCCTTAGGTATGCAGTACAGTAAGGTAGGTAAGCGACTTTGGCTGATAAATCCCACCAACTCAAAATTTGATAATGATGTCTCCCCTAGATGGATTGCTGACCAAGGTTAACAAGTCTTGTATGTATGGTAGTAGCATAACGTAAAACGTTATCCTTTCATAATATGAGGATACACTAAATTTGTTTATGGCTAACATTAGATGATTTTATTCCGATTGTGAAGGGTTTCCCTTATGGAAGTCAAATGGTTAATCAAGAAAGTTTTTACCCTTTCAATGACAACAGATCTTTTTAAGTTGTAGAGATTTGTCTATTAATAGCCAAACAAACTGTCACATCGTGGCATAATCCTCAAAGAGTTAAATTAAAGAACCATCAATAGTGAGATGATATTCAAGTACAGTTTGGGTCAAAGAAACCTGGTACGTATGTTGTGGAAGGCAGACTGTATTATTTTGACACCACTACTTTGTTAACTATAATGTGTATGTTTATTAATAACCTTCCGTATTTCTAACATCATTACTGCTTAAAGATAAATTATTACATTTGACCATTCACGATATAGCCTACACTTTTGAAAACATGAAATGCTATCAGCACTGTACAGCACAACACTTGTACCAGATGTAATAGTTCACAACTGTACATGTCCCTATGCTGATTATATTAGGCCAATGATACCAGGAATAAAGTTTAAGATGTCACCGTAATTATGAGGATAATAACAGTAGAACGGAACTTATGATGGTGACTGTACGAACTGAACCATCACAAACGCACACACACAGCTCTGAAGGATGCACAAAAAGAGCACAAATTTATCATGAAGAGGGATCTTGGAGATTGTTAAAAGCTTGATGGAGGTCTGGGGAGGAAACCAAAATAATAATAAATAGATCAACACACAAATAAACCCTTCTATACCGGCAACGTCTTAGTCACTATATTCTGTCTACTTTGGGGGGATTTTATTGAGATTAGGAAGGACCTCTACCTATCAAATGGCTGCAGACTATCTCCTGCAATCATTTTAGCTACCACAAATCCTTCCTAGGCTGCATAATATCGTTAAATATATATATATATATATATATATATATATATATATATATATATATATAATATATTATGACACACATCCCTGGTACTGGAAGGGTTACAATATAATCTTTGTGATAGGTTAATGATTCAACATACGAACCAATTATACTCTTTGGACTTTATAATGTAACTTCCTATCCAGTGTTTGATATATTACTATATTAACCTTTCAATACATTCCTGAAAACAGACATTAAGGGCAGATTTATACATGAGGGATTTTATTCGGGACCACTTTCTCCCTCGTGTTTAGCCCCATTACTTTGAAAGACTTTTAGACGTTCGCCCCATTAGTTTGGCGATCTTTAGAACTTTCGCCCAATTGTTGTCAAGTTTAAGATCTTTTGTGCCATTTAGGTGTCGATTAATTCATGGTTAGTGATTCCAAGCATGAAATTTATGAGGAACCAACCTTTGGCCTGGACGTCATTTACTAATAATTGGATTCTGACTAAAAATATAAGATAGTTCGAACATAGGAAGGATCTCTGGACGTATAAACACAACCAAAGACTATCTAAAATAACCCATTGACTCCTACAGGCCTTTCTTAAGCTGAATGTAATGGTAATTTTATTTTCGATTTTTTCTATATTCCAACTACTTCCTCTCGGGCATAGGCTGAGAGCTGTAGGCTGTATATTCAGCCGCTAATCATTGAACGGTGAAGCCTGTGAGGTCTCGTTTCAGTCTAGGGGTGAGGCATGTGAAGCACTTTTTTAGCTGCAACAAGCACCGGCCATCTTGCCTTCACAGGATGCATGGGGCTTAGTTGCCCACTCACGGTTCGAAGCAACCCCATCCCTGAAGCTGCCTCACTCCAGTGCTTCACTGTATCACCTCCTAGACTCCGACCCTTACTCTCAGAACGCCACCTATTGAAAAATGAACTCACTAGGCATTGTCCCCCTGTAACATATTTTGAATATGGGAATATTCATACAGTGCTATTTAATCAGAGAACAAGCAAGGTATTGTAATTGTAAATGTATTGTAAAGGTATTGTAATACATAAATGACCTAGATTTAGGTATAACTAGTAGGATAAGTAAATTCGCAGACGATACTAAAATGGGGAGATCAATTGATTCAGATAGCGATATAGAGTGCCTCCAAAGGGATCTAGATACCTTACATGAATGGTCAGTAAATTGGCAGATGAAGTTTAACATTGACAAATGCAAGGTATTAAAGATAGGGAAGATGCAAACAAATGTTAAATATAAACTAGCTAATTTAGAATTAGAAAATTCAGACTGCGAGAAAGATCTAGGTGTGTTTGTTAGCAATGATTTGAAGCCTAGAAAACAGTGTATAAGCGTTCGTAATAAGGCAAACAGGATTCTCGGGTTCATCTCTAGGAGTGTGAGTAACAGAACTGCTGATGTTATCTTAAAACTTTACTTGTCATTAGTGAGACCCCATATGGATTATGCTGTCCAATTTTGGTGTCCTTATTACAGAATGGACAGATTCATTGGAGAGAATTCAGCGTAGAATGACAAAATGATCCATAATATTAGAAATTTTCCGTATGAAGAAAGGTTGAAGAAATTAGGTTTACATTCGTTAGAGAGACGCAGAGTTAGAGGGGATATGATAGAGGTGTTCAAGTGGGTTAGTGGGATTAACAAAGGGGACATGACAAATGTACTAAAGCTCAGTGATAGCGAAAGAACTCGTACCAATGGTTTTAAATTAGATAAATTTCGTTTCAGAAAAGATATAGGCAAATATTGGTTTGGTAACAGAGTTGTAGATGGGTGGAATAGGCTACCAAGTGATATAGTGGGATCAAGAACGATAGGGAGCTTTAAGAAAAAATTGGATAAGCATATGGACGAGAAGGGTTGGGTGTGAAGGGGGATCAGCCGGGTTGGGCCAATCAGCGCTCTGCAGACCCCGTAACCCTGCGTTAATCTCTAACCGGTTTGGTAAGATGATCCTCAGGGTATTAGAGTGTTGAGCCTATAATTGGGGTTGTGTGGGACAGGGATCTGCCTTGCTTAGGCCAATCGGCTTTCTGCAGACTCCCATTTTCTTATGTTCTTATGTTCTTATGTATTTATTTGAAGTTTTGGAAGGTTTTTTGGTAATGCACTGATATTAGGTACATCACAAATTCCATCCCAATAATATCATCCCATTGACATGCCGGGATTCGAACCCGGATCCATTGGATTAGCTGTCCAGTGGCAAGACTCCACCCCACCTCCCCTAACTAAATACTACGACTGCATCAAATATATTAACGAGGCATCGTACTACAGGAGTTAATACCAGAGAACATAAGTTAGTATAATTTAAATATGCTTAGAAATTATCTCTGGGTGTCAGAGGGTTAATGGGGGTCATCTGATGGACCTCTCATTGTCGCCAAACTGACCGTCTCAGTCTGAGGATATACTACAGCTTCTCATTAGTTAATGATATGTGTTTGTGTCTCGATGATTGTTCTCAACCATAGACACAAATTCAATCATACCAACCCAATCCGTACACAAACTCACACAGTCATACACATACACACTATCACACTCATACATACATAAACTCGGACCAACACACACATACACAAACTCATGCACACACAATCACACCAATATGCACATACACAACTCATACACAAAGACAAACACAAACTTACACCAACACAAACTGTCACACACACACACACATACTCATGGGCACAAAATGGGCTCATACTACTTACTCATGAACGCATCACAGGAAGAACGTTTTAAATACTTTAGGTGCGCCTAAGGGTTAATGAGATAATGTGTATAGTACTGTTGTCTAATCTGGCTCAAGGTTTGAGGAGTGAAGGGTGAAGCAGGATGTGATAGTGGGTGAACAGTGGTGGGGTGTAGTGAGGAATGGAAGGGAGGAGTGATGAGGAGTTGTGGAGTGTAGAGAGGAGTGGTGGGTAGTGGGAAAGAGTGTGGGGCAGAGGGAGAAGTGTGAGAGAAAGAGAGGAGTGGGGAGAAGGAAGAGTGTAGTGGACAGGGGGGAGTGTTAATGGGGTATGGAGAGGATTGGTGGGTAGTAGGAAGGAGTGTTGGGGAGAGGGAGAAGTGTGAGAGAAAGACAGGAGTGCGGAAGAGGAGGAGTGTGGTGGACAGGGAGGAGTGTTATGGAGTATGGAGAGGATTGGTGTGTAGTAGGTAGGAGTGTGGGGGAGAGGGTGGGTTGGTTGGGTGTAAAAAGGAGTGGTGTGGAGAGGGAGGAAAGATGGATAGTAGAAAGGAGTTTGGGGGAGAGGGAGGAATGGTGGGTGTTGGAAGGAGTGGTGGGGGGAGGGAGGAATGATGGAGTGTAGTGAGGTGATGGAAGGGTTATAAATACCAATGGCCATACACCAAAACAGCCACGTTATAATTAATAACTCCTATTTACATACAGTATAATTATTCAGAGAGACACCCTAACTGTACCTAAACTAACCTAACTCATCCTAACCTATCCGAACTTAGCCTAAGTTAACCAATCGCTGCGCTTAACCTAACCTAGTCTGTTTAGGATTATGGCACCTTAGGAGTGTGATTGTTTTGACCTGTTTCTGTTATACAGCACTTGTTATCGAGTCACTAACAGTAAACAAAAGGTTCGTGATAAAGTTTTCGGTTCAACACATATGCCAATAATTTCTGAACTTTATAATGTAGCGTCTTATTAATGTATTGGTTGACTACATCCTTAACCTGTCAATAACTTCTTTAGAGCAGACATTAACACCTCCACTACCGTAATGCACATTTAACCTCTTCAGCACCATGACGTAATTTCCATCATATTCTGATTATCAATAGACGATTTTCTATAGTATAATTATAATCTACCTTTAGGGCTCAAAGGGGTAAAAACGATTTCAACAAACCCTCCGAATGACATAGGTTCTTCATAAACTGCATTACATTTTCTTGTTAGCCAGATTCAAGGGTAAAAAGACGTTATCGTACTGAAGGGGTAAATGATCTAATGATGTTAGTAAAGGTAGGTTCACACATAGGCGAGTCGGAGCGCGAGGCCAACGCGAGTCACACTCGCCGCAAGTCGCCGTTGATGGAGCCCGAACCCAACGCGAGTAGCAGCTGATGCGAGTAAACACGCATAGAACACGAATTTAACACAAGTTTACACGAGTTAACACGAGTTTACGCGAGTTTAACACGACCCCAACACGCATGGTCAAATTCCAGGGTACGAATCGAGTCTACAGGAGTCTACATGAGTGTCACATGAGTTTACACGTGTTTACACGAGATGAACGCGAGTCTACAGGAAGTTAACAGGAGTGTATATTCTATTTAATTTATATCTTGTATTTATTTATATTTCATGTTGGATATCAATCTGTATATTATTATTTGTCATCATATAATTATCCTTTGCATATATTCCACATCATTATTATTATGTATGGGTAGGAGGGTGGTGGGAGGGTGGTTTGGGGGATGGTGTGGGGAAGGTAGAAGCGTAATTGACTATGTTACAAATATGAAGCCGATTGGTAAGGTAGTTTCGCAACCACGGATTTTCCTTTTTTTCCTTATCTTCGTACGGATACGCTGGAATTGGGTGGTGGGAGGCGGTTGGGGGTGTGGTGGGGGGAAGGCAGAAGGGAAAGGGACTTGTCACACAAATATGGAACCGATTGGTGCAGTCGTTTCGCCGCCACAGATTTTCATTTTTTTCCTTATCTTCGTACGGATACGCTTGAAGTGGGTGGTGGGAGGCGGTTGGGGGTGTGGTGGGGGGAAGGCAGAAGGGTAAGGGACTTGTCACACAAATATGGAACCGATTGATGCAGTCGTTTCGCCGCCACAGATTTTCCTTTTTTTTCCTTCTGACGGGACCGACAGTCAGCGAGTGTGTGGGAGGAGGAATTTGGGATTTTTTGTTGTGGGTAGCCAAAAGGGTAAGGTACATGTGGTAAAAATATGAAAGCCATAGGTGCAGTCGTTTCGCTGCTACGATTTTTGTTGATGATATAAACAGACTCCTGTGACACTCATGTAGACTCGTGTGACACTCATGTAGACTCGCGTGACACTCATGTAGACTCGCGTGACACTCATGTAGACTCGCGATCATTAAATTTCTAAATAGTACAATGTGACTGTCACGCGAGTCTACATGAGTGTCACACGAGTCTACAGGAGTTTACGCGAGTCTACGCGAGTTTACGCGAGTCTACGCGACTCTATGTGAGTTGGCGTCCTACTCCCACTTGACTCTCCAATTTTTGTGTCTGTACAAACATTTTGGCCGCGTTCGCGAGTCTACGTGGTCCACCGCGAGTCCACGCGAGTCTGTGCGAGTGTCGGCGAGTGTCGGCGAATTTGGGATAATCATTGGCGAGTGCAAAAATGTCATCACTCGCGTTGGAGTTGCGCTCCGACTGACTCGTCAATGTGTGAACCTTGCTTTAGCTTTGAGAGTATCTGTAGATCTCAAAGGAGTCAAAACAAACGCATTGAGCCTTGTGTCTCTCACAGGTGTATCCTCAAGATAATAATGTCATCTGATGGTAGCCAGAAACAAACATTATCACATACACGTAGGGGATATGTATTATGTAATCTTGGAAAAACGTTCATTGGCAACCATAAATGCATACATTCGAATATTCACTATATATACACCTCTGAAAACATTATATAATATCAACACTGTACAGCACAACACTTGTACCTGATATAATAGTTCCCAACTGTACACCTTCCTATGCAGATAAATTAGGCCAATGCAACCAGGAATAAAGTTTAAGATGTCACCGTACTTCTGGGGTAAATAACAGTAGAACGGAACTTATGTTGGTGACTGTACGAACTGATCCATCACTCACACACACACACACACACAGGACAGAAGGCTACATAGATACCAGTGAAGCAGGAAATACATATATATTTATAACTCTTGCTCTTGTGTTACTATTATAAACCCCTACAGTCCTATAATTCTATTATAACAATATTTACACGAATGTGCATTGTACTATAGGGGTTAATAACAGAGTCAGTCAATCAGTCAGTAACCAGATCCTTACTCCCCTAAAAGAGTAGGGAGGATCAGCAAAAAAAGGGTTGCTGATCTCTTAGTGGGAATATATTCTGGAGGTGGGATTCCCAGTCCCAACCTCCAGGGGCTATCTGCACCACATAACTTATTATTATATAAATAGGTTTAGGAAAGTCCTCTGGGAGTCTAAGGCTTAATATGGACATCTGATGGACCTATCACTGTCGCCAAACTGACCGCCTCAGTCTGAGGATATACTACAGCTTCTCATTATTAAAGCCATGTCAATATGATATGTGTTCGTGTATCGATCATTGTTCTCAACCATAGATACACAAATCCACACATACCAACCCCCTACATACACAAACTCACACATACACAGGTTCACATCTACACAAACTGACACACATACACTAAATCACTCTTACACACACACAATACACAAACTCACACACATACATAATCGCACACTAAAACACATACATAAACTCACACATACATAGGTTCACATCTGCACAAACTGACACACATACATTAAATCACTCTTACACACACACAATACACAAACTCACACACATACATAATCGCACACTAAAACACATACACAAACTCACACACACGCACAGTTACATCAACACACACATACACAAACTCACACACACGCACCGTTACATCAACACACACATACACACACTCACACCAACTCAAACATAAACACGGTAAAACATTCAGCCCATATATCTTACTCAAGAACACATCAAAGGAAGAATATATTAATTATATAATGTTTATAGTACTATTGTATCTAGTTTGAGTTTGGGGGAGTGGAGCTTGAAGCCGGATGTGATAGTGGGTGTACACTGGTGGGGTGTAGGGGGTGAGTGGTGGGGGTTAGGAAGAGTGGAAGGCAGTAGGGGAGAGGGAGGATAAGGGGGTGCCGGGGGAATGAGGAATTGTGGGGTATATAGAGAAGCGGTGGGTAGTACGCAGAAGTGGAGAGCAAGGAGTGTGTGGGAAAGGAAGGAGTGGTGGGGTGTAGAGAGGAGGGGTGGGTAATAGGAAGAAGTGTTTGGGAGAGAAAGGAAAGTGAGGGAGTGAAAGGAGTGTGAGGGAAAATGAGGAGTGGTAGGGTGTAGAGAGGAGGGAGGTGTGTGGGGTAAGGGAAGCGTGGTGGGGCATAGCGAGAAGTGGTGGGTAATTGGAAGCAGTGTGGGGAAAGGGAGGGATTGTGGGTAGTAGGAAGAAGTGTGGGGGAGAGGGAGGATTGGTTGAGTGTAGAAAGGTAGTCCACGTATAGAGCACCCTTCCACCCCACCGTCAAAACAATGGTCACTCCGAAGGCACCGCAGCAGTTTAACTATATATTTCAAACCGACGCAGCAAGTCGCCTCGTAGCTCAGTGGTAACAGATATGTCTTGTAAACAGTAAGTCTGGCGTTCGATCCCACTTGGAGCTAAAGTTTATTATAATTTTTTGTTTAAAAATAATAATATATTAGAATAATTTAAGTTAGTCAAATATAAATATTACTATCATATAAGAAAGCAAATCAAAGTAGCCGTGCAGTCAGTAGAATGGGGCTCTGCACGTGGCCTGCCGTGTAGAAAGGAGTGGTGGGTAGAGGGAGGAGTTGTGGGTGTAGGAATAATTGATGTATGTGGAGTAGTAGTGGGTAGTTGGGAGGAGTTGATGGCAGTTGGAACGGTTATATATCAAAATGGCCACACACCAAAACAGCCACAACCAGAATTGCTACTGCCTCTTAACTTACCCTATTCATGTCAAGTTTAACTAAACCATAACTAACTTAGCTCATCCTAACATATCATAAATTATCCTAAATTAACCAGGCCCCTCTCTAACCTAACCTAGTCTGCTTAGGATTATGGCCACTTATAAATGTGGCCGTTTTGACCTGCTTCTGTTATACAGCACTTACTATCGCGTCAGTAATATTATACAAAAGGTAATAAGGGTATCGGTTCAACACACGTGTCAATACTCTCTGGACTTTATATAGTAGCTTCTTATCAATCAATTGATTGATTACAACATTAACCATTGATTACAACATTAACCATTGATTACAACATTAACCATTCAATAACTTCGTGACAGCATAAATTAACACCTCCAGTACCATGATGTACTTTTAATATTGTAGTTTATCTAAAGATTTTAGTAAGGTAAGCAAGTATCGGAGGAATTCAAAGGAGTAAAAACAAACTCAGTGATCCTTTTGTCTCCCACAGGTGTAGTATCCTCAAGAGATTATTATCTGTTGATGGTAGCCAAAAACAAGCGTCATCGTATACGCGTAGGAGATAAGTAGGTACGACATATAGGAAAACAAGTTTGTTGAAATGTTAGTTTGATTCTGGTTAACAGTAAACGATAGTTTTGAGCTTAGAAAGGATCTCTGGGGATAAAACGAAAATATAGACTATAGGATAATTAAGTAAACCTTTATCTCGCACAGTCCTTTCCTAAGGTGAATAGACTGGTCTAATAAAAAACCCACATAAACTGAAATAAAGAGACAACCTACTACAAGGGTTAATAACAGAGAACATAACTTGTTATTCAGATTATTATTATATAAATAGGGTTAGGAAAGACGTCTATCTGTCAAAGGGTTAATGGGGGAGTTCTGATGGACCGCTCACTGTTGCCAGTTTTGTTCTATAAGGAAGATGGTGCTGTGGAGTCGTGGACATCAATATTTACCAGAATGACCAAGTACAATACAGCTGTAGTACATTTATAAATACATAAAACCCAATTCAGCTCAAATATTATCCATCAGAAACCTATATCATTATTGTTCTTGTACTAACATCGATTTTTACAGCTCCAACTTTCTTATAGCGTGAAAATCATGAGTGTTGAATTTTCCCCTGTGACGCTTTCAGAGACAATCAGTCCTGCATGCATTTTGTTCTGGCTGCGGGCGGCGCGGTGTGTGTGTGTGTGTGTGTGTATGTGTGTGGTTTCCGAGTGTGCTTATGTGTGAGTGAGTTTGTGTTGCTGTATGTTCGTGAGTTTGCATATGAGTGTGTTAGTGTGGTGTGTGACTTTGTATATGAGTGTGTTGGTATGGTGTGTGACTTTGCATATGAGTGTGTTGGTGTGGTGTGAGAGTTTGCATATGAGTGTGTTGGTATGGTGTGTGAGTTTGCATATGAGTGTGTTGGTGTGGTGTGTGAGTTTGCATATGTGTGTGTTGGTGTGGTGTGAGAGTTTGCATATGAGTGTGTTGGTATGATGTGTGATTTTGCATATGAGTGTGGTGTGTGACTTTGCATATGAGTGTGTTGGTGTGGTGTGAGAGTTTGCATATGAGTGTGTTAGTGTGGTGTGTGAGTTTGCATATGAGTGTGTTGGTGTGGTGTGTGAGTTTGCATATGTGTGTGTTGGTGTGGTGTGAGAGTTTGCATATGAGTGTGTTGGTATGGTGTGTGAGTTTGCATATGAGTGTGTTGGTGTGGTGTGTGAGTTTGCATATGTGTGTGTTGGTGTGGTGTGAGAGTTTGCATATGAGTGTGTTGGTATGATGTGTGATTTTGCAAATGAGTGTGGTGTGTGACTTTGCATATGAGTGTGTTGGTATGGTGTGTGAGTTTGCATATGAGTGTGTTGGTGTGGTGTGTGAGTTTGCATATGAGTGTGTTGTTATGGTGTGTGAGTTTGCATATGAATGTGTTGGTATGGTGTGTGAGTTTGCAAATGAGTGTGATGGTATGGTGTGTGAGTTTGCATATGAGTGTATTGGTATGGTGTGTGAGTTTGCATATGTGTGTGTTGGTATGGTGTGAGAGTTTGCATATGAGTGTGTTGGTATGATGTGTGAGTTTGCATATGAGTGTGGTGTGTGAGTTTGCATATGAGTGTTGGTGTGGTGTGTGTGTTTGCATATGAGTGTGTTGGTATGGTGTGTGAGTTTGCATATGAGTGTGTTGGTGTGGTGTGTGTGTTTGCATATGAGTGAGTTGGTATGGTGTGTGAGTTTGCATATGTACAAAGGAAAGGAAAGTACAACGGAAATCAAGCAACAACAGGTCTAGTGACCCTTCTAGAGTGAGTTTGTGTTGCTGTATGTTCGTGAGTTTGCATATGTGTGTGTTGGTGTGGTGTGTGAGTTTGCATTATTATGTGTGTGTTGGTGTGGTGTGAGAGTGTGCATATGAGTGTGTTGGTATGATGTGTGAGTTTGCATATGTGTGTGTTAGTGTGGTGTGAGAGTTTGCATATGAGTGTGTTCGTATGATGTGTGAGTTTGCATATGAGTGTGGTGTGTGAGTTTGCATATGAGTGTGTTGGTGTGGTGTGTGAGTTTACATATGAGTGTGTTGGTGTGGTATGAGTTTGCATATGAGTGTGTTGGTGTGTAAGTGTAAGGTTGTGTATGTGTTGGTGTGGTGTGTGAGTTTGCATATGAGTGTGTTGGTGTGGTGTGTGTGTTTGCATATGAGTGTGTTGGTGTGTTAGTGTAAGGTTGTGTATGTGTTGGTGTGGTGTGTGAGTTTGTGTATGTGTGTTGGTGTGTGTTTGTGTATGCGTGTTGGTGTAAGTGAGTGTGTTTATATGTGTGTGTGTGAGTTTGTGTATTGGTGTGTGTATGTGTATACTTCCTTGATGGGTCATATTATGAACAGTCTCCAACATAAGTTCTGTTTTACTGATATTAACACTCTCAGTTCGATGAAACCTTCTTTCACGTTATTTAGGGCATCAATAAGTTTTTGTGTTTTATTCAGCTTGGGAAATGCATATGGGTGCAGATAAATCATTGAGAAAATATTTGCCTTCTCTACTCTTAGAGGTCTTAGAGTCCAATGTTAGCCAGAAACAATTTAATTTTACAAAACTGATTACAAACATCTTAAATATTTCTGCCGTACTTATCCCTTTCAGTATCATATATGAGAACACCTTTTGTTTACTTGTTCTTCTGGTTATCATTAGACGACCTTATTCTCTTTAGGAGGGACCTGAGGCAGCCAAAAGGTTTACTGATAATATTATTATTGTTTGAATGGTTTGTAATTATACTTTATAAGTTACATTTAATCATCATGACATTGACTAGATTAAAAGTAAATAGTGTTATGGTACTAAAGGTGTTACTGTCTGCAGCTTTGTGTTGTAATAAATCAATAATTGATTAACAAGCTACACTATGAAGTCCAGATAGTTTATTGGCGCTTGTGTTGAGGCCAAAGCTTTATCACTTCCATTATTTATATATATTAGTGACGCATGAGCAAATGCTATATATATTATTGTATATCCTGCTTCACTAGAAAGCTGTAGTCCTTTGTGTGTGTGTGAGTGTGTGTGTGTGTGTGTATGTGTGTGTGTGTGTGTGTGTGTGAAGCCTACCATTTGTACAGTCATCAATATAAGTTCCGTTCTATAACTTGTATTAACACCGTCAGTAATATTGCTTGTTAGCACTATGGCCTCATATTAGTTCCGTTCTATAACTTGTATTAACACCGTCAGTAATATTGCTTGTAAGTACTATGGCCTCATATTAGTTCTATAACTTGTATTAACACCGTCA
Source organism: Paralithodes platypus (assembly GCA_032716605.1). Classification (NCBI taxonomy): domain Eukaryota; kingdom Metazoa; phylum Arthropoda; class Malacostraca; order Decapoda; family Lithodidae; genus Paralithodes; species Paralithodes platypus. The sequence goes on from CM064508.1 coordinate 15,579,444, forward strand.
GTAATATTGCTTGTTAGTACTATGGCCTCATATTAGTTCCGTTCTATAACTTGTATTAACACCGTCAGTAATATTGCTTGTTAGTACTATGGCCTCATATTAGTTCCGTTCTATAACTTGTATTAACACCGTCAGTAATATTGCTTGTAAGTACTATGGCCTCATATTAGTTCCGTTCTATAACTTGTATTAACACCGTCAGTAATATTGCTTGTAAGTACTATGGCCTCATATTAGTTCCGTTCTATAACTTGTATTAACACCGTCATAATATTGCTTGTTAGTACTATGGCCTCATATTAGTTCCGTTCTATAACTTGTATTAACACCGTCAGTAATATTGCTTGTTAGTACTATGGCCTCATATTAGTTCCGTTCTATAACTTGTATTAACACCGTCAGTAATATTGCTTGTAAGTACTATGGCCTCATATTAGTTCCGTTCTATAACTTGTATTAACGCCGTCAGTAATATTGCTTGTAAGTACTATGGCCTCATATTAGTTCCGTTCTATAACTTGTATTGACACCGTCACTAATATTGCTTGTTAGTACTATGGCCTCATATTAGTTCCGTTCTATAACTTGTATTAACACCATCAGTAATATTGCTTGTTAGTACTATGGCCTCATATTAGTTCCGTTCTATAATTTGTATTAACACCGTCACTAATATTGCTTGTAAGTACTATGGCCTCATATTAGTTCCGTTCTATAACTTGTATTAACACCGTCAGTAATATTGCTTGTAAGTACTATGGCCTCATATTAGTTCCGTTCTATAACTTGTATTAACACCGTCAGTAATATTGCTTGTTAGTACTATGGCCTCATATTAGTTCCGTTCTATAACTTGTATTAACACCATCAGTAATACTGCTTGTTAGTACTATGGCCTCATATTAGTTCCATTCTATAACTTGTATTAACACCGTCAGTAATATTGCTTGTAAGTACTATGGCCTCATATTAGTTCCGTTCTACAACTTGTATTAACACCGTCAGTAATATTGCTTGTAAGTACTATGGCCTCATATTAGTTCCGTTCTATAACTTGTATTAACACCGTCAGTAATATTGCTTGTAAGTACTATGGCCTCATATTAGTTCCGTTCTATAACTTGTATTAACACTGTCACTAATATTGCTTGTAAGTACTATGGCCTCATATTAGTTCCGTTCTATAACTTGTATTAACACCGTCAGTAATATTGCTTGTAAGTACTATGGCCTCATATTAGTTCCGTTCTATAACTTGTATTAACACCGTCAGTAATATTGCTTCTTAGTACTATGGCCTCATATTAGTTCCGTTCTATAACTTGTATTAACACCGTCAGTAATATTGCTTGTTAGTACTATTACCTCATATTAGTTCCGTTCTATAACTTGTATTAACACCGTCAGTAATATTGCTTGTTAGTACTATGGCCTCATATTAGTTCCGTTCTATAACTTGTATTAACACCGTCACTAATATTGCTTGTAAGTACTATGGCCTCATATTAGTTCCGTTCTATAACTTGTATTAACACCGTCAGTAATATTGCTTGTAAGTACTATGGCCTCATATTAGTTCCGTTCTATAACTTGTATTAACACCATCAGTAATATTGCTTGTTAGTACTATGGCCTCATATTAGTTCCGTTCTATAACTTGTATTAACACCGTCACTAATATTGCTTGTAAGTATTATGGCCTCATATTAGTTCCGTTCTATAACTTGTATTACCACCGTCAGTAATATTGCTTGTAAGTACTATGGCCTCATATTAGTTCCGTTCTATAACTTGTATTAACACCATCAGTAATATTGCTTGTTAGTACTATGGCCTCATATTAGTTCCGTTCTATAACTTGTATTAACACCGTCACTAATATTGCTTGTAAGTACTATGGCCTCATATTAGTTCCGTTCTATAACTTGTATTAACACCGTCAGTAATATTGCTTGTAAGTACTATGGCCTCATATTAGTTCCGTTCTATAACTTGTATTAACACCATCAGTAATATTGCTTGTTAGTACTATGGCCTCATATTAGTTCCGTTCTATAACTTGTATTAACACCGTCACTAATATTGCTTGTAAGTACTATGGCCTCATATTAGTTCCGTTCTATATCTTGTATTAACACCGTCAGTAATATTGCTTGTAAGTACTATGGCCTCATATTAGTTCCGTTCTATAACTTGTATTAACACCGTCACTAATATTGCTTGTTAGTACTATGGTCTCATATTAGTTCCGTTCTATAACTTGTATTAACACCGTCACTAATATTGCTTGTAAGTACTATGGCCTCATATTAGTTCCGTTCTATAACTTGTATTAACACCATCAGTAATATTGCTTGATAGTACTATGGCCTCATATTAGTTCCGTTCTATAACTTGTATTAACACCGTCACTAATATTGCTTGTAAGTACTATGGCCTCATATTAGTTCCGTTCTATAACTTGTATTAACACCATCAGTAATATTGCTTGTTAGTACTATGGCCTCATATTAGTTCCGTTCTATAACTTGTATTAACACCGTCACTAATATTGCTTGTAAGTACTATGGCCTCATATTAGTTCCGTTCTATAACTTGTATTAACACCGTCAGTAATATTGCTTGTAAGTACTATGGCCTCATATTAGTTCCGTTCTATAACTTGTATTAACACCGTCACTAATATTGCTTGTTAGTACTATGGCCTCATATTAGTTCCGTTCTATAACTTGTATTAACACCGTCACTAATATTGCTTGTAAGTACTATGGCCTCATATTAGTTCCGTTCTATAACTTGCATTAACACCATCAGTAATATTGCTTGTTAGTACTATGGCCTCATATTAGTTCCGTTCTATAACTTGTATTAACACCGTCACTAATATTGCTTGTAAGTACTATGGCCTCATATTAGTTCCGTTCTATAACTTGTATTAACACCGTCAGTAATATTGCTTGTAAGTACTATGGCCTCATATTAGTTCCGTTCTATAACTTGTATTAACACCGTCACTAATATTGCTTGTTAGTACTATGGCCTCATATTAGTTCCGTTCTATAACTTGTATTAACACCGTCACTAATATTGCTTGTAAGTACTATGGCCTCATATTAGTTCCGTTCTATAACTTGTATTAACACCATCAGTAATATTGCTTGTTAGTACTATGGCCTCATATTAGTTCCGTTCTATAACTTGTATTAACACCGTCACTAATATTGCTTGTAAGTACTATGGCCTCATATTAGTTCCGTTCTATAACTTGTATTAACACCGTCAGTAATATTGTTTGTAAGTACTATGGCCTCATATTAGTTCCGTTCTATAACTTGTATTAACACCGTCAGTAATATTGTTTGTAAGTACTATGGCCTCATATTAGTTCCGTTCTATAACTTGTATTAACACCGTCACTAATATTGCTTGTAAGTACTATGGCCTCATATTAGTTCCGTTCTATAACTTGTATTAAAACCGTCAGTAATATTGTTTGTAAGTACTATGGCCTCATATTAGTTCCGTTCTATAACATGTATTAACACCATCAGTAATATTGCTTGTTAGTACTATGGCCTCATATTAGTTCCGTTCTATAACATGTATTAACACCATCAGTAATATTGCTTGTTAGTACTATGGCCTCATATTAGTTCCGTTCTATAACTTGTATTAACACCGTCACTAATATTGCTTGTAAGTACTATGGCCTCATATTAGTTCCGTTCTATAACTTGTATTAACACCATCAGTAATATTGCTTGTTAGTACTATGGCCTCATATTAGTTCCGTTCTATAACTTGTATTAACACCGTCACTAATATTGCTTTTAAGTACTATGGCCTCATATTAGTTCCGTTCTATAACTTGTATTAACACCGTCAGTAATATTGTTTGTAAGTACTATGGCCTCATATTAGTTCCGTTCTATAACTTGTATTAACACCATCAGTAATATTGCTTGTTAGTACTATGGCCTCATATTAGTTCCGTTCTATAACTTGTATTAACACCGTCACTAATATTGCTTGTAAGTACTATGGCCTCATATTAGTTCCGTTCTATAACTTGTATTAACACCATCAGTAATATTGCTTGTTAGTACTATGGCCTCATATTAGTTCCGTTCTATAACTTGTATTAACACCGTCACTAATATTGCTTGTAAGTACTATGGCCTCATATTAGTTCCGTTCTATAACTTGTATTAACACCGTCAGTAATATTGCTTGTAAGTACTATGGCCTCATATTAGTTCCGTTCTATAACTTGTATTAACACCGTCAGTAATATTGCTTGTTAGTACTATGGCCTCATATTAGTTCCGTTCTATAACTTGTATTAACACCATCACTAATATTGCTTGTAAGTACTATGGCCTCATATTAGTTCCGTTCTATAACTTGTATTAACACCATCACTAATATTGCTTGTTAGTACTATGGCCTCATATTAGTTCCGTTCTATAACTTGTATTAACACCGTCAGTAATATTGCTTGTTAGTACTATGGCCTCATATTAGTTCCGTTCTATAACTTGTATTAACACCGTCACTAATATTGCTTGTAAGTACTATGGCCTCATATTAGTTCCGTTCTATAACTTGTATTAACACCGTCAGTAATATTGCTTGTAAGTACTATGGCCTCATATTAGTTCCGTTCTATAACTTGTATTAACACCGTCAGTAATATTGCTTGTAAGTACTATGGCCTCATATTAGTTCCGTTCTATAACTTGTATTAACACCGTCAGTAATATTGCTTGTAAGTACTATGGCCTCATATTAGTTCCGTTCTATAACTTGTATTAACACCGTCAGTAATATTGCTTGTAAGTACTATGGCCTCATATTAGTTCCGTTCTATAACTTGTATTAACACCGTCAGTAATATTGCTTGTAAGTACTATGGCCTCATATTAGTTCCGTTCTATAACTTGTATTAACACCGTCAGTAATATTGCTTGTAAGTACTATGGCCTCATATTAGTTCCGTTCTATAACTTGTATTAACACCGTCAGTAATATTGCTTGTAAGTACTATGGCCTCATATTAGTTCCGTTCTATAACTTGTATTAACACCATCAGTAATATTGCTTGTAAGTACTATGGCCTCATATTAGTTCCGTTCTATAACTTGTATTAACACCATCAGTAATATTGCTTGTAAGTACTATGGCCTCATATTAGTTCCGTTCTATAACTTTTATTAACACCATCAGTAATATTGCTTGTAAGTACTATGGCCTCATATTAGTTCCGTTCTATAACTTGTATTAACACCATCAGTAATATTGCTTGTAAGTACTATGGCCTCATATTAGTTTGATTTTAGTAAATATAAAGCTAGAGTAACTGTAAGACTTAAAACACAATAACTATTCCATTTATCTCTTTGATGCATGCAGGCCTTTCCTAAGCTAAACAAATCCATCTAATGATACCCTGTGTACATTGATAAATATTACATCATACTGAAAGAGTTAATAACAGTAAAACGGAACTCATGTAGATGACTGTACTAACTGAACCATCACACACACACACACACACACACACACATACACAGCCCGTAGCCTAGTAGGTAGCGCTCTCGTCTCACACATGAGGGGTCGGGGGTTCAATCCCCCGGCCGGGCGGAGACAAATTGGGCTTGTCTCCTTTCATGTGTTAGCCTCAGTTCACCTAGCTGTAAATAGGTACCTGGAATAAGTGGACGACGTTGTGACGTCCCATCTGGGGTTGGCAAAAATGGTACAAGGCGAGATGGGAATCATATGGTTCACCTAAGCTGATGGCTACCTAAGCCTTCGGGCGAGACGGTACCGTCTATAGTGAGAATGGTACCATACAGATCCACCCTAAGCCTTCGTTTCCGATGTCGCCAATTGGCTAAAAATACAGACTACACACACATCCACAGCCATTCCAACGATACATATAACACCTACACATATAGGAGGCGGGAAATAACGAGCATGCTCACTCCCGCAATACAACTAGAGTAAGTACAACTAGAGTAAGTACACACACACTGGACTGATAAGTCTTGGGAAGAACACTCGTAGCTTTATGTATGTTTATATTAATATTATCTGGATGAATGTTTGGTGTACCGTAGTAATGGAGGGAGTTGTGTGGGGAGTGGAAGGGTCTGTGGAGGAGTTGCAGTGGACAGTAGTGAGGATAGAGAACATAATCGGCCAACTTCCACCATATTGGTTCCACAAGTGTCCTAATAAGATTCTCTATACACTCATATAAATATGTCCATACCCATAATAAACAATCGGGAATATGGGTACAAGATAATTATATTGTTTGGTCTTTGCATCTAAATTCTACATGTTCAAGCATTAACTATGACCCAGTTGATTGATAATTACGTCACCAACATGGCGCCCGAAGTACAATTAGATGGTCACACTCTCATACTATAGTATCGCCAGGGAAGAATAAAGGGAGTTAGTAAAAAAGGGAACAATGAATTGGATCTTCAGTAAATACTTCCTTAAGTTTAGGACATTAACCTTACAACAAATCCTATATATTTAACTCTTTCTCAGCGGGCATATTTTCGTCTATTTCCGCCTTATAAATACTCATTCAGGCACTCCTGATTGATTAGGCAAGTGTCTGAATGAAATTAAATGTATTCAGCCGAAAAACTAGAAGAAAATAGATTCAAAATGACACCAAAACGAGCTTCGTAGCTCGTGGGGTTCACCCGCAACGCTACCATAGACATTCGCTAAAATTAGCAATTCTCGCTAATGTCTCGGTACATTTGCCTTTGGCACCACAGTATATTTCGGGAGACTCTGACTCAGAGCCCTCAGTGCCGCGGCCGCCTGGGTGGCAGAAGGACGTGTGGCCTGCCGCACTCCCGCTCACTCGCACTCGATTTTACAGGCTTTAAGAGGCTTTTAAAAGCCTGTAAATTGCTGTAAATTACCATGGTGTTCGGGAAAGTCTCTCGCAGGGAAATGGTTATGGCACAACATTTGTTGTCATTATTGATAACACTTTACCATCAAATTACTCGATCCATTACTCAACTCATGGATATTTAATTTTAATATTGGGTTGGAATACATGTCGTTTGAGTAAATAACATGTGCAGAAGTTCATTATTAACTAATATTTGACGTATTACTCACTGGTAATTGAAAAGTGAAGATATCTGGATCTATTAGAGATATAAATCAGCACTTCACACTACTACAGTGTTGTAGTACTACAATGTTGGGCGAGTGCCCAACCCCGAAAGGGCGAGTGCCCAACCCCGAAAGGAGTTGAAATAGGGGAGCTATCCCCCCGCCAAAGGTGGCTTTCTAGGGCCTTTCCTAGCTGATGCTGAGAGGATTGGGTTCTAGTCATGTGGTGATGGGCTGGTCTATCCGAGTGAGAACTGAGCGATCTCTGCCATACCCATAGCTTACTCTGACTGTTCCTTTTACTTATATATCTTCTAGATCTCAAGTGGCGGCGTCTTTTCCGTGGATTGACCTCCCTACTGCCAACCTAGAAGTTGGCAGATTGGGAGCCAAAGCGTCACATTTTTCCCTTACCCCTCAACTTTCCCTTCATAATTGCTGAGGGGCACAGGGCCTTGGGTGGGGCTTTGGTTTCCCGGGCGTTTCCGCACCCTCCTCAGCTCCCTGCCTTGGAGTGGCTTCGGTCACCCGGGCTTTGTTAGTGGTAAGCAGGGAGGATTTTGTGGGGGCGCTCGTTTATGGCCTTGGCCTTGCTCGAGACCTTGGGGCTATTCGGCCAGACAGCCTGGGGAACAACAACAACAACAACAACTACAATGTTGTTCTAGCTCACTGCTTATCACTCCCTCCCTGCCTCTCACTATCATTATCTCAAACAGGAACTAACATTTTATGGTAGGTGCTTTGTGTGTCATGACATTAAAAATCGTCTTGCGTCAGAGATATTCAATGCACGGCACCACCTCTCTCTATAAATATATTTAACTATACTGTGTATGTGTGTTAATAATCTTCCATATTTCTAACACCATTACTGCTTAAAGATAAATGCATACATTCGACCATTCACGATATACACTTCTGAAAACATAAAATGCTATCATCACTGTACAGCACAACACTTGTACCAGATATATTTGTTCCCAACTGTACACTTTACTAAGGTGAATATAGTACTCCAATGATACCAGGAATATTTGTTTAGATGTCACCGTACTTAAGGGGTTAATACCAATAGAATGGTAAAAGTGTTGGTAACTCTACGAGCTGATCCACACACAAACACACACAATTAAAACCAAGTCAATATGCTATGTCTTTGTGTCTCGATCACTGTTCTCGAACATAGGCACACAAATTCACACATACCAACCCCCTACATACACAAACTCACACACATACACATACACTAAATAACTCTAACACACACAGTACACAAACTCACACACACACACATAAAATGACACCAACACGCACACACAAACTCACACACACGCACAGTTACACCAACACACACATACACATACTCACATGCACACGGAACAAAATTCGGCCCATACTTCTTTCTCAAGAACGCATCAAAGGAAGAACATTGTCATCAGATAATGTGTATAATACTGCTGTTGTCGTATCTAGTTTGAGTTTGGCGGAATGGAGCATGAAGCCGGATGTGATGGTGGGTGGACACTGGTGGGGTTTAAGGGGGGAGTAGTGGGGGTTAGGAAGAGTGGAAGAGAGTAGGGGAGAGGGAGGAGTGGTGGGGAGAGGGAGGAATGTGGGAGATATAAAGGAGTGTGGTGGAAAGGAGAAATGGTGGGGTATACAGAGGAGTGATGGGTAGTACGCAGAAGTGGAGAGCAAGGAGTGTGGGGTGTAGAGAGGAGGGGTTGGTAGTAGGAAGGAGAGGGAGGAGTGTGGGGACAGGGAGGAGTGATGGGTAGAAAGAAGGAGTGTTTGGGAGAGAAAGGTGTGTGTTGGAGTAAAAGGAGTGTGGGAAAAAGGGAGGAGTGGTGGGGTGTAGAGAAGAGTGTATTTCAGAGAAAGGAGTGTGGGGGTAAGTGAGGAGTGCTGGGTAGTAGGAAGGAGGGTGGATTGGTTGGGTGTAGAAAGGAATGGTGGGGAGAGAGAGGAAGCGTGGGTGTAGGGAGGAATGATTGAGTGTAGGGAGGAGATGATGGCAGTTGAAATGGCTTTTAATCAAAATGGCCCCACAACGAAACTCCCGCGATCTTGCCTTATTCTTTGTAAGCCTAACTAAACTTTAACTAACCTAGCTCATCCTAACCTATCCGAACTTAGCCTAAGTTAACCAATCCCTTCTCTAACCTAACCTAGTATTATGGCCCCTTAGGAGTGTGGCTGTTTTGACCTGTTTATGTTATACAACACTTGCTCTCACGTCACTAACAGTAAACAAAAGGTTCGTGATAAAGTTTTTGGTTCAACACACGTGTCAATAATCTCCGAACTATTTACTGTAATGTAGTGTCTTATCAATGTATTGATTGACTACATCCTTAATCTGTCAATAACTTTGTTAGAGCAGACATTAACACCTCTACTACCGTAATGTACATTAAATTAATGGCAGTATATCTAATGATTTTAGTTAGCTTGGAGAGTATCTGTAGATCTCAAAGGGGTAAAAACAAACTCATTGAGCCTTTTGTCCTCCACAGTTGCATCCTCAATATAATATTGTCGTCTGATGGTAGCCAGAAACAAGCGTCATCATATACACATAGAGGATAAGTATTATGTCAACTTGGAAAAACGTTTATTGACAATTTACGATAAATCCATACATTCGACTATTCACACCTCACTATATACACTATTCACTATATACACCTCAGAAAACATGATATAATATCAGCACAACACTTGTACCTGATATAATAGTTCCCAACTGTACACTTTCCTATGCAGATTATATTAGGCCAATGATACCAGGACTAAAGTTTAAGATGTCACCGTAATTATGGGGTTAATAACAGTAGAACGGAACTTATGATGGTGACTGTACGAACTAAACCATCACACACACACACACACACACACACACACACACACACACACAGGACTGAGGGTTACACAGATAATAGTAGAGCAGGAAATCCTTTATATTTAGCACACTAGCTCTTGTGTCACCATTAGTAAAGGGAGGTATTGGTTTTTCTTAAACCCTTCTCCCTCTTGCTTAGCCCCATTAGTTTAAAGATTTTAAGACACTTACCCCTATTAGTTTGTCTTTTTTAAGACCTTTCACTCAACTTCTGTGTCAATATTAAGACCTTTCTTGCCATGTTGGTGTCAATTATATTTCCTGGTGAGAGATAACGTGCCTGTAATTGTTGGGGGAACTGGCCTCCGGCAGGGAGAGTTTTATACTGAAAGAAGTACACATTTATCTCCAAGAGGGATCTTGGGCATTATGTTTTAAGATTGGTGGAGGTCTAGGGAGGAAGCAAAAATAATAATATATATATCAACAAATAAATATACCCTATCACACTTAACCCCTTCTGTACCGATGACCTCTTATTATATCAACTAATAAATATACCCTATCACACTTAATCCCTTCTGTACCGATGACCTCTTATTATATCAACTAATATATATATATATATACCCCATCACACTTAACCCCTTCTGTACCGATGACCTCTTATTATATCAACTAATATATATACCCTATCACACTTAATCCCTTCTGTACCGATGACCTCTTATTATATCAACTAATATATATATATATACCCCATCACACTTAACCCCTTCTGTACCGATGACATCTTATTATATCAACTAATATATATACCACCTTTCCCCTCCTCAATAATTAGGTATTTTCCCTATTATTCCCAATATTTATGGAGTATTTTCGTGGGAGGACGGGTGGGAGAGAGATGGGTGGTGGAGGGAATACTATAGAATTCGCCCCGAAACGAGTTCGCCCCGTTAATGTCCCCCCTCCCCCCTAAAGGGGTACTTAAGAATTCCCCCTCTATTAATCTCTCTAACCTAACTTAACCTAATCCTAACCTAACCTATTCTAACCTAACCCTACCCTAACCTAACAAATGAGTAATGTTCTCAATACCTTCTTTACATCATTTTTTACTACAGAAGACCTCAGGGGTTGGGGGAGGGATGGAAATTAGTGGTAAGCTCCAGGGGTATGGGGGGGGGGGGAAAGGTAAATGGGGCGAACTCGTTGTCAAGAGCGGGGCGATTTCGTTTCGGGGCGACTTCTCCTGTAACCGTTGGAGGAGTGTATCTCCGACCCTCCATGCCAGTCTGAGTCCACCCCTTGTCTCTCAGTACCATCCGAGACAAGAGAGAGGGAGGGTGTTTGTCTCTCACCGGTCAAGGTCGGATTACGACCGCGGGGCTAAAATATACGATTTTCATCAGCCAATTGCTGTTACCACTTGTGTTATTGCTTTCCAATGTTCATATGTTTATAAAGTAAAACAGGCGCATATGGATAAGTATTAATTATATATTTATGGTAAATTGACGATTTTAGTCAGAAATGAATCGGAATACCTTCGCATGGCGGGCACGTTCAAATACCATAGCTTTGCAGCTGCTGAGTTAAAAGAGACCTGAGGTGGCCAAAAGGTTTAATGAAAATGTTTTTGCTTTGAAAGCTATATATATATACTTTCTAAGCTTAATAAAATCATGGGACATTGGCTAGATTGAAAGTAAATAGTTTTATGGTACTAAAAGTGTTAACGTCTGCAGCTTTGTGTTGTAATATATCAATATTTGGATACAAAGCTACATTATGAATTCCAGAGAGTTTATTGGCGCTTGTGTAGAAGCCATAACTTTATCCCTTGCATTTTTCTTGATATTTAGTGACGCAGGAGCAATTGCTTTTTTTTTTTTTTTTTTTTTTTCCTATGTGATTGAGGGAGGCAAAAGGCGTTACTGCCTATAGCGAGTGCCTCCCCCATAGTTGAAAGAGTGACAGGGCCAAAATCAAGGGACGTTCGAGCCAAATTGCCTGGACACACGGAGTTTGAAGCAATTTAAGTCATAGGAAGAGGGAAAGACTGATTCTGGGAGAGAGTTCCAGAGCTCAGCTGTTGAGTAGAAGAAAGTTTAAGAGTAACGTTTCACTCTTGGGTTGGAGAGTTGCACAGACTAGGGGTGGGATTGAGTTGCAAGACGGGTACCACGTGCCCTGCGTAAAGGAGGTGGTATGCACTGGGATAGCTCTGAGGAACACTGATTATTATAGTAGCAATAGAATAGCGAGAGAGATGCAACATTGCGGCGGAGAGAGAGAGACTGCAGAGAGTTGGTGAGTGGACAGGAGTTAATGATACGAAAGGCCTTCCTTTCAACTTTGTCTAGGAGAGCGGTGTGAGAGGAACCTCCCCACACATGTGAACAATACTCAATACAAGGGCGCACTATGCCCCTGTACAGAGCAAGAAGCTGTGCAGGGGAAAAGAACCCCCTAAGGCGGTTGAGCACACCGAGCTTCTGGGAGGCTGCCTTAGCAAGACTGGTAATATGGTCCTTCCAAATGAGAGCAGAAGAAAAAGAGACACCAAGAATATTGAGAGAAGATGAAGGGTTGATTTTTGTATTGTTGAAGAATAAGGGATAGTCCGCTGGGAGATCCTGACGGGTAGATAGATGGAGAAATTGGGTTTTGGAAGCATTAAAGTTAACAAGGTTTTCTCTGCCCCAATTGGAAATAGTATTTAGATCAGAATTTAAGAGTTCTATGGCTTCATTACGTTTGTCGTTGAGGAATTGCTGGATGGGGCGTTCTGAAAAACTAATGGAGTAGTGTAAGGTTGATTCGTCTGCGTATGAATGGATGGGAATTAAGGTACAGTTAAGGAGATCATTTATAAAAATTAGAAAGAGAATAGGAGATAGGACAGAGCCCTGAGGAACACCGGAGTTTATAGGGTGAGGAAGTGAACAATGGCCGTCCACAACCGCGGCTATGGAACGGCCGGAAAGAAATTAGAGACAAAGGCACAGATGGAGGGATAGAAACCGAAGGAGGGTAGTTTAGAAATTAACCCTTAAAGAGCGGCGCCCGGCTATAGCCGGGCGCCAATTTGCAGCAAGTTAGGAGCGTTATTATGGCTTTTAAAGGGTTAAAATAGAGTGCAAATGGCCGGGAGTGCAGCGGGCCACACGTCCGACTCCCAGGGCCTACCGCCGCCCACTGACTCACCGTCCCTGTGTTCTCGAGAGGCCGTCAGTGTAGCCAGTAGTGAGCGTAGCTGGAAAAAATATACCGCTATATGCTAAACTCCCATGTTACTGGTACCACTGAATGAGAACCACGAGTGCTACTTAGCTCGTTCTGGTCTCATTTTGAAGCTTTTAGCGCCTAGGTTTTTGCTGAATACATTTCTTTTCATGCAGATACTTGATTGATCATTCAGGAGGGCCTGAATATGCCCAAATAAGCCCAAAACCCCCCCGCTAGACAAGGGTTAAAGATTTATGCCAGACTCTATCGAAGGCTTTCGATATGTCTAGTGCAGGGATTCCCAAACCCTTCAGCTCATTGACCCCTTAATGAAGTTTCAAATTATTCATCGACCCCCAAACATTTAATAATAAGAATAATATAATATGTTGTGAAAAAAGAAACGTATTACATGCATATTATGATACAATAAATATGTGGAATTATAGTAGTACCTTAATATTAGTATTAGTACAGTTAATGTCTTCATTTTGTATTTCCAAGTCAAATGGTGTAAGAATTCATTCAGGCATTTGCATTTTCTCCAGGTCTTCAAAGTGCACTTTTAAGTCTTCAATTAATTTGTCCAGGTGTGCGCATGTTTCTATGTCACCATCTGAAATGCTTTCACTTTCTGCCGACTGTTGTAAGTTGGAAAAGTACTGAAAATCTCTGTGCCATTGACGCTTTAAACCAGCCTAGTTTGCCTTGGAAGCCCAGTAAAATTGTCCTGTCCTGAATAATGGTAACATCTTTACCCTGCAGACGTTTCTGTACCTCATTAAACTTTGAATATAGGTCTGACAAATAGAACAGAGCATTCTTACACCTTTTCAGCTTTTCACATAGAGATGGGGTCTACATCTTTTGAAACGTTCCTCACCTAGCCATTCATAGACCCCCTAGCCATTTATCGACCCCCTTTCGACCCCTGGCGATTCATTGACCCCTTGGATGGTCGATATCGACCCCTGGGGGTCGATATCGACCACTTTGGGAACCCCTGGTCTAGTGCAATAGAAAAAGTCTCACCGAAGTCCCGAAAGGAGGATGACCAAGAGTTAGAAAGATATGAAAGAAGATCACCAGTAGAGCGACCCTTAAGGAAGCCATGCTGGCGATCTGAGAGCAGATTATGAGAAGAGAAATGCTTAAGAAATTTGGAAGCAAGAATAGTTTCAAAAACTTTAGAAAGACAAGAGATGAGAGCAATTGGACGATAGTTGGAGGGTTGAGAGCGGTCACCCTTCTTTGGGACAGGTTGAATGTGAGCAAACTTCCAGCATGAAGGGAAGACGTTAGAGGATAGACAGAGACGAAAGAGTTTGCCTAGGCAGGGAGTCAGCACGGAAGCACAGTTTTCGAGAACAACAGGAGGAACACCGTCCGGACCGTACGCCTTATTAGTGTTAAGCCCAGAGAGGGTAGAAAGTACATCTTTAGAAGAGATTAGGATATTAGGCATAAGTAAGAGAGAGGAGGGCAGAGAGGGAGGAATAGCACCGGAATCATCCAAGTTGGAGTTTCTAGCAAAAGTTTGAGCGAAGAGTTTAGCTTTGTCAGAGGAAGAAGTGATGGTTGTGCCATTAGAGTGGGAAAGGGGAGGGAAAGACGAGGAAGAGAAATTGTTGGAGAGGTTTTTGGCTAGATGCCAGAAAGCTTGGGAAGAGCTAGAGTTCGATAGTTCAGTGCATTTATTATTGATGAAAGAGTGTTTGGCAAGTCGAAGAACAGATTTGGCTTGATTCCGGGCAGAAACATAGGAAGAATGAGAGTCTTGATTTTTTAGGCGTCGGTACCGTTTGAATGCTTCCTCCTTATTGCGGACAGCAGTAGAACAGGCATGAGTAAACCAAGATTTTTTAGCATTAGTCTGAGAGAAGGAGAATGGAATGTATGCTTCCATGCCCGATAGGATTACCTCGGTAATGCGTTCAGCACTCTCCGAGGGTCCCCGGCCACGGAAGCAGAAATCATTCCATGGGAAATCAAAGAAGTACTGCCGGAGAGCCTCCCAGTCGGCAGCGCCAAAGTGCCACAAGCGCCGCCAGCTAGGCGGATCGGGTGGCCGTACTGGAGAGATAGGACAGGTGACAGAGATAAGTTTATGGTCGGAGGAGCCCAGAGGAGAGAAAAGATCGACAGTATAAGAAGAAGGGTTAGAAGTTAGAAACAAGTCAAGAATGTTGGGCCGATCTCCGATGCGATCCGGGATACGGGTGGGTTGCTGAACTAACTGCTCTAGGTCATTTATGATAGAAAAGACGTAGGCTTGTTCACCAGGTGGATCAGTAGTGTGAGATAACAAATAACATTGTATTTCCTGTTTCACTGGAAAGCTGCAATCCTGTGTGTGTGTGTACATGTGTGTGTCTACATGTGTGTGTAGTCTACATCCGTGATGGTACAGTTCGTACAGTCGCCATTATAAGTTCCGTTGTAATAACACCGTCATGTATGTAAGTAGGATGGCCTCATATTAGTTTGAATTTGGCAAATATTAGGTGAGACTATTGAGCTTCGGAAGCAACTCTAAGACTTAACACTCAAGCCGCGGGTCCCGACATATGTCGAGTGAGAGAAAAGTGACCTATCCAGCGGGTCCCGACAATAGTAGCAAGGGATTTTGAGCACATGATCGGCTCTCAGAGAGAGTCCACGCGTTGGGAGGGCGGCAGGCGGGCTCTGACCGCTCAGCCTGGGCCGCGCGAGGTAACTGATATCTCTACCACACCCCTCAACATCCCCGGCCTCTCGAGGACAAGGATATTCTCAGGAAATTACTGTATTTTAGGGTTTTTGCACTAGTGTTGCATCATCGTTGCAAGGGAACCTGTGATCGTAGAAGGATGAGTCAGGTGTCATTGGAAAGCTCTATTATCGCCCTTTCACGGATACATAATTGTATTACGCTCTGGCTCTTGTTTATGCATGAAAAAGAGCATAGAATGAAGCTTGTTTAGGGTAAATATGCCCGCCACACAGGTAGTAGAAATCACAAATATCCCCGTCCGTAAGGGGTAAAAAGGCAAAAACTATGCCAATTATCTCTTTGACATCGTCAGGCCTTTCCTGAGCTGAATAGAACCGTCTAATGATACCCTGTATACATTGAAAAGGATTACATCATACTGAAAGTGTTAATAACAGTAGAACGGAACTTATGTAGATGACTGTATGAACTGAACCATCTCACACACACACACACACACACACACCGGACTGATAGGTCTCGGGAAGAAGAATACTCGTAGTTTGATATAACATATGTATACTGTATATTATTATTATCTTGCTGAATGTTTGGTGTACCGTAGTAATGGAGGGAGTTGTGTGGGGAGTGGAAGGGTCTGTTGAGGAGTAGCAGTGGACAGTAGTGAGGATAGAGAACATAATCGGCCAACCTCCACCATATTGGTTCCACAAGTGTCATAATAAAGCTCTCTCTACACTCATATAATTATGTCCATACCCATAATAAACAATCGGGAATATGGGTACAAGATAATTATATTGTCTGGTCTTTGTATCCAAATTCTACATGTTCAAGCATAAACTATTACCCAGTTGATTGATAATTACGTCACCAACATGGCGCCCGAAGTACAAGATGGTCACACTCATATTATAGTATCGCCAGGGAAGAATAAAGGGAGTGGGGAAAAAAGGGAGCAATGAATGGACCTTCAGTAAATATTTCCATTAGTTTAGGACATTAACCTTACAACATATCCTATATATTTGAGTCCCAGTGATTGTGGCCATTATTAATAACACTTTATCATCCGCTCCATTACTCAACACACCGACATATCATTTCATTATGTGGTTGTAATACATGTAATTTGAGTTAATTACGTGTGAGGAACTTCATTATTAACTAATATTTGACGTTTTACTTACTGGTAATTGTGCAGTGCAGATATCTGGATCTATTAGAGGTATAAATCAGCACTTCACTATTAACACACCCACTAGCACAACCACTACTACAAAGTTGACCGGACTCACTGCCTATCCTTCCCTCCCTCCATCCCTGCCTCTCACTCTCATTATCTGAATTTAAACAGGAACTAACATTTTATGTTGAATGCTTTGTGTGCCATGACTTAAAAAATCATCTTGCGTCAGAGATAGTCAGTAACATACACCACCTCTCTCTTTCTCTCTCTAATACATGTAACTGTCGGGGTAAAAGGAGTACAAAGGAAATCAAGCAGCAACAACAGGTCTAGTGACCCCTCTAGGCTGCTTGTCCTCCAAAACATTGAGGATCAAGTGTCCAAACAGTGGTTTAGAGTGGGTAAGGGAAAATTGGAATGGGAACTACTACTGCCCTGGAGCTAATGTCCGTGGCAGGAATAGGATGTTAGTTGGGGACAGATGGGTTAGTAACATAACCCAGTTATACGTGATCTTCCATATATCTGGGAAAACAAAAGAGTAACGTCTTAATACATTACAATATAAGGGGACTTCACTCTAACATCAATTCTGTACACCAATTTCTTCAAGCAGAATCCCCTACTCTCCTTTTTTTGACAGAGACTCAAGTAACATCCACATCTGACATGTCTAGATTTAATTTTCCAGGTTATCAACTGCTCCAAAATTTCAGACCTAAAGGAGGTGTATGTTGCTTCGCAAAATCTGAAATTGCCCTGGAGGAAGTTACTAGTTTCAATTGTCCCTATTTTGATTATTCTATATACAAATTAATTTCTGCTGGTAAATTTAAATACATATGTTGCATCTACCGGGGAAACGGTTGCAAAATTATTGGTAAATCGTTTAACTCACACGAATCTAAGAATTTCTTCTTCAATCGAGTTGTCAACTTGTGGAATGGGCTTCCCCGAAACGTTATAGACTGCATCACCGTTGATTCATTTAAACTCCGCCTAGACAAATATCTCGCATCAAACCCGCGACTGACTGCGTTTGTAAATTAATAACTTTATTTTACCCCCCCCCCCTCAGTTACTAACCCTTCTGTCCCCTACTAACTTCCTAATCCTGCCACGGATATTAGTTCCAGGGCAGTAATTCCCTTTCCAATGTTCCCTTACCCACTCTAAACCACTGTTTGGACACTTGATCCTCAGTGTTTTGGAGGACAAGCAACCTAGAAGGGTCACTATATCTGTTGTTGCATGATTTCCTTTGTACTCCTTTGTACCGTTCCCCAAATACTCCTCCAGAGCAAAGTCGTTTTGATTCTCTGTCCTCACAACTCGGTGTCCTCAACTTAAATGTTTCTTCTGAAATCACTGTGTTGGGTGATTTTAATGTCCATAATGTTGAATGGCTCACTCATTCAGCCAGGACTGATGATGCTGGTCTTGAATGTGAGCTATTTGCAGACTCATTTAATCTCACTCAATTAGTCAACCAACCCACCCGTGTACCAGATATTCCTAATCATAATTCCCACCTACTGGACTTATTTTTAACAACCAATTCAGAAAATTATGATGTTACAGTGAGGTCCCCGCTTGGATCTTCTGATCACTGTCTGATACAGGCCACCTGTCTATCACCTACCACACCTTCCCACTCTGAACCTGTTTTGGTGACTAAATGGCATTACGATAGGGCAGACTGGGAGGGTCTTCAAGGTTTCTTTATTGATATTCCCTGGACCTCTTTCTTTTCTAATGATGCACACTCCACCTTGAGCCACATACAAGATTTTGTAAAAATTGGAATGGAAACTTGTATTCCTCATCAAAAGTAAATTAAAAGATCTAATTCACCTAAATGGTTTGACCATAATTGTGCTAGAGTAACTGAACAAAAAGCAATAGCCTACAATGCATACACAAGATCAAAAACACATGAAGCCTTTAATTACTTTAGAAACATCAGAAATCATGCCAAAACTGTATTAAACCTAACTAAATCAAACTTTCTCCACAAGCAGGCAAATAAACTTATAAATAATCCAAATGATAACAAAATATTTTGGTCTACTCTTAACTCATTCAAATCCAACTTCACAACTGCTTCATCCATTCCACCATTAAACTCTCCGACTGGCAATCTTGTAAGGGACCCACGAGGTAAAGCTAACTTTCTTGCGGATATTTTCTCCACCAACTCAACCTTAGATGAAATAAATCAAGATGTCCCTGTACTTAATTTGAATTCGCCTGAAATTCCCTTACTTAAGATCCACACCAGACATGTCAAAACTATTTTGCAGAATCTCTCAGTAGATAAGGCTCCTGGTCCAGATGAAATTCCTCCAATAGTACTTAAAAATTGCTCCTTGGTGCTCGCTCCTGTATTGGCAAAATTTTTCCGTCTATGTACTCATACCTCATGCTTCCCAGTACCCTGGAAAGAAGCAAACATCCATCCAGTTCCTAAAAATGGTGCCTCTTCAGATCCATCAAACTACAGACCAATAGCTATAACTTCCACTATTGGTAAAGTCTTTGAAATTATATAAAATAATCACATAATTAAGCATCTTGAGAATAATAAATTAATCAGTGATAGGCAATATGGTTTTAGACGATGTCGATCAACTGCAGACATTCTTTGCCTTCTTACGCATCAAATCAACCAAGCTACAGACCAACATGGTGAAACACATACAATAGCACTGGATATAACAAAGGCATTTGATAGAGTCTGGCATCAATCCTTATTGTCGAAGATGTCACACTACGGCCTTGCATCATTAGTTCCACTAATTTCTTCTTATCTTCATAACAGAAAAATATGTGTAATGGTAGATGGCCTTTATTCTCAATTTCACTCAATAAATGCTGGTGTTCCCCAGGGATCAGTTTTGGCCCCAACTCTGTTCCTCATTCATATCAATGATCTCATATCTACCACTCGTAATCCAATACATTCCTACGCAGATGACTCAACACTCCACAGTTCCTTCACATTTACCAATTCTTTCACCCAACCCGATCTTATAAATTCAAAAATAAGCACTGCAATTTCTCTGAACCAGGACCTTTCTAGAATTGAAGAATGGGGACAAAAGAATCTAGTTTCCTTTAATGCACAGAAAACCAAGTACATTCAATGTTCTAACCGACAGAATCTCACTGACTCCCATATATTTGTTAATGATGTAAATATTCCCACTTCCCCTAGTATTGACATTCTCGGTGTAACATTAACTACTAACTTGAGTTGGACACATCATGTTAGAAGCATTGCTAAGAATTCCTCTAAAAAACTGGGACTCCTGTACAGAGTTCGAGAATTCTTCACTGACGAGCAGTTGGCCGTAATATATAAATGTCATGTGCGTTCTCAGATGGATTACTGTTCACCTCTGTGGAGTGGAAGTGGAGTGGTTGCATTGAGGCACTTGGACAAAATTCAAAATAAAGCTATTAGATTAATCAATAACCCTGCAATCACACAGGACCTCTCTACATTATCCATACGAAGAAACGTTGCATCCCTTGCATTATTCTACAGATATTTTCACAGCAATTGTTCCGAGGAACTTGCTTCAATTGTGCCGCCTCTCCACATCTCTCCCCGTAGAACTAGGGCAGCTGAGAGCGCCAATGAATTTACACTTTCTCCTCCACAATGCAGAACTTCTGCTTATCAAAATTCATTTATCCCTAGAACTACTACTCTTTGGAATTCACTTCCCTCGAATTGCTTTCCACAAACTTACAATCTACAAAATGTTTAAATCCAGTTGTTACAAACATTTTATGAATGGAGGATGCCTTTAGGCACATGGACCTTTTTGTTTTATCTGTGTTTTTCCTTCCTCCGTTCATTGTCTTTAAAAAAAAAATATATATATATATATATACGCAACAATCATTGATGAATCTGAGGGGGGAATAAAATGTAGTTATTCATATACAAATGCAGTCAGTCGCGAGTTTGAGGCAAGATATTTGTCTAGGCGAAGTTTAAAAGAATCAACGGTGCTGCAGTCTATGATGTCTAGGGGAAGCCCATTCCACAAGTTGACACCTCGATTGAAGAACAAATTCTTAGATTCGTGTGAGTTAAAAGATTTACCAATAATTTTGCAACCGTTTCCCCTCGTGTAATTAGATTGGGCGATAGTGAAGTACTTACAACTGCATAGGTCCTGGGCTTGACACTGGTTCCGCTTGGCACTGACACGGGACGCACACCCTACCTCACTGTGACGCCTGCAGCTCAGCAGAACGCCACGTGGGCTCAGCCCAGGAGTGTTGTGGTCATTTGTTTTTGTTTAAAGGAATATAGTGGACACGTGGATTTTGTTTTGGCAAGTAGTATAACACTTAAGAGTCTTCGACCATCTTATATTTTTGAGTGAATAGTGCTGCATAAGAGTTTAGGTACTTCTTTTTTTTATAAACGTTGAGAATTTTCGGTGGACACTATGTCGGACGACGGATCAGTGTACAGTGAGGACACAGTACGGGGAACAGAAACTGAGGTGCAGCAGCGGGCTTTGTTAGATGACATTAGAGTTATAGCTAGTGAGGAGGATGCAAGGAAGTTTCTGGAGATACCTATTACTGCTGACCGGGTGTCGGGGATTGATCGGTATGGTCTCCAGTGTTTGGCCACGGTCAAGGGGCATGTGGGCATTAGCAGCATGTCAAGAGGTGACCTGGTGGCCTGCGTGCTCGACGGGGTGCGTGGGGCTTCGGGTGGAGCTGGAGCTGGGGCACCTTCGGCCCAGCCCCCATTCCACTCGACTCCTACCATGGCGCCCCCTCGGGCTCCGGAGCCGGGTACGTTCCCGCAGGCCGATAGTCACTGGCAGCGTGGTTTGTCACAGGGTGGGTCTCCAATTGTTGCATCTCCTCCTCCTCAAGGTTTGACTCCAGATATGCTCTTCCAGCTTGAGATGGCTAAGTTGCAGCTGCAGCAGAAGCGGGAATCTGAGCAGCAGCAGTGGGAGTTTGAGATGGCTAAGATTCAGGCTGAGGAGAGAAGGGCCAGATATGAGACTGAGGCTGAGGAGAGAAAGGCGAAGTACTGTGCGGACATAGATCTTGAGAAGTTTAGGGTGGAGTCGACAGGGCAGCGTCTCGGTTCTGGGAATCGAGGTCTTGATCAGTCGTTATCGCACCTGCTCAAGTTGGTCCCTGTATTTGATGAGTCGGGTGTCACTGAATTTTTTATGCGTTTCGAGAAGAAGTGCCGGGAGCACCAATGGCCCGAGGTTAAGTTGGCAGTCCTTGTGTCCTCTAGATTGGTTGGCAAAGGACTCAAGGCATATGATGCGTTGCCTTTGGAGTCGTGCATCGATTACGAGGTATTGAAGGAGGCTGTCCTGCGGGCATATGAGTTACAACCAGAGACGTACAGATTGAAGTTCCGGGGTGTAACGAAGGGTCGTGAGTGCACCTTTCTTGAGCATGCCCGGGATCTGTCCAATGCATTTAGAAACTGGCTGCGTTCTGAGAAGGCATCGACGTTTGAGGAGTTGAAACAGCTGATGCTTCTAGAACATTTTTTTAAGTGTACGGGCAGCGATCTGACGTTGAATCTTAAAGAGAAAAACCCAAGAACTCTTCAGGAGGCAGCTGAGATGGCTGACCTTCGGATGTCACTGATTCGTGGGTGCGGGTCTGCACAACGGAACGATGCAGGTAACAAGGGGCGCAACACTCCACCCCCCCCGAGTCAGTGATACACCATTTAACCATTACAACAAGAGCAACGATACTAAGTCTGACCATAAACCTAATACAATTCCGTTTAAGAAGGGTCAGGGCCCTTCCCCACCTCAAGGGAAGCCCAAGGGGGAGTTAGAGTGTTTTCATTGTCATGAGAAGGGGCATTTTGCAAGAGCCTGTCCAAGCAAGCTACCTAATGCAGTCGTGTCTTTGGCTCGCAACATTGGGGTGTCCCCGAAGTCGTCTGAGTTTGCCCGGGGTATAACGTCAGAGGCTGGGACACAGCCAGTGGAGAAGAATCCGGAAGGCTCGAACCCTGTCCGCGATGTCTTTTGTGACCATCGAGGGCATGGCTGCGTGAAGTGGGCTGGTAAGAAGCATGGAGTTGAGCTGTTGCGAGACAAGGGTGCCTCTCAGACTTTAATGAAGAACTTTACTGGTAGACCAATAAACGTGGCACGGGTGGTTGTGGTGCAGGGTATCAATGCTGTCAAGTCATACCCGTTGGTCAGGATGGAACTTGAGGTGGATGGTGTGACACGTGAGTTGGATGTGGGTGTTGTGGAGAACTTGCCTGTTGGGGGCGTCGACCTCCTTCTCGGCAACGACGTTGCGGTGCCTACTTCTGAGGTTTCACCCTTAGTCGTTGCCGAGAAGCCGGCCGACGTGAGTAGGGTGGAACAGGAGTGTGTAGAGAATTGTCAAGTACAACCTATGGCGTGCGTTGTTACAAGACCTCTTGCATCCAAAGTGTCACAGCCTATTCCTCAGTCTTCTGATCAACGGAGGAACGGTTGGAAGAAGATGGCTAATGTTGGTAACAGTTTGAAGAGTTTAGTACCAGCGGTTCTTCTTGGCAACTCAGTATTGGCACCATTGTTGGAGTCTGGAGAAGCCCCAGGACCTGTCACAGCTAGTGAGGAGGTAGGGCAGGAAGAGACTCCGAGGCAGCAACGTTACACACGGAGAGAAAAAAGGGTTGCCCAGTTTGATATTGGGGGAGGACTTGGGTTGCTTCGGAAGCATCTAGACAGGTTGGTTCCCTCAGATATTTGTAAACTGCAGTTGGAGGATCCGGAAATTCAGAAAAGTGGTAATGGTGCTGTCGAGATCAAACACGAGGACGGGGAAACATGTCATGTGAACCTGTTGGAGGAGTTTGTGAGGCAACCAGCTGAGCAGCCTACTGTCCCTGCGTTGGTCTGCAGCGGCCAAGGTACAAAGGAGTACAAAGGAAATCAAGCAACAACAGATCTAGTGACCCTTCTAGGTTGCTTGTCCTCCAAAACACTGAGGATCAAGTGTCCAAACAGTAGTTTAGAGTGGGTAAGGGAACATTGGAAAGGGAATTACTGCCCTGGAACTAATGTCCGTGGCAGGATTAGGAAGTTAGTAGGGGACAGATGGGTTAGTAACTGAGGGGGGGATAAAATAAAGTTATTCATTTACAAACGCAGTCAGTCGCGGGTTTGATGCGAGATATTTGTCTAGGCGGAGTTTAAATGAATCAACGGTGATGCAGTCTATAATGTTTCGGGGAAGCCCATTCCACAAGTTGACAACTCGATTGAAGAAGAAATTCTTAGATTCGTGTGAGTTAAAAGATTTACCAATAATTTTGCAACCGTTTCCCCGCGTGTAATTAGATTGGTCGATAGTGAAGTACTTACTACAGTTCATATTGTCGATGCCTTTGATGATTTTGAACACTTGAATTAAGTCACCTCTTAATCTGCGCTGGGTTAAAGGAAATAGATTTAATTCTCTAAGACGCTCTTCGTAGGTTTTGTTCTTTAGGCTAGGTATCATTTTGTTAACTCTACGTTGAACTCGTTCTAGCTTGTTTATATCTGTTTGGTAATAAGGGCACCAGGATTGAACGCAGTATTCCAGAAGAGGGCGGACTAAGGAATTGTAAAGGGTTAGGATAACTTCTTTGGATTTATGCTCAAATGACCTGCCTATAAAGCCAATTATTTTGTTTGCCTTCTTAACAACTTCTGAACATTGTTGACTCGGTTTTAGGGTACTCGATATTGTTACTCCCAGATCGGTTTCTCTGTTTACATTCTTTAGCTGAGTGCCATTCATCGAATAGTTTGCTTTCTCATTTCGGTATCCGATATGTAGTACTTTACATTTATCCGCATTGAAACTAATTTGCCAAATTTGGGCCCAACATGACAATTTATCTAGATTGTGTTGCATATCGTCAACTTGTTCTTTTGAGAGTACGCTATTTGCAATTTTTGTATCGTCAGCAAATTTTGAGATTGTACAGGTGAGACCCTCATCTATGTCGTTGATGTAAATTAGAAAGAGAATTGGTCCTAGTACCGATCCCTGGGGTACCCCGCTACTTACATTGGTCCATTTAGATGC
This sequence comes from Paralithodes platypus, assembly GCA_032716605.1. Taxonomy (NCBI): domain Eukaryota; kingdom Metazoa; phylum Arthropoda; class Malacostraca; order Decapoda; family Lithodidae; genus Paralithodes; species Paralithodes platypus. The sequence goes on from CM064508.1 coordinate 15,604,686, forward strand.
CTCACCGTTTATGACTACTCTTTGCTTTCTGTCGCTGAGCCAATTTTCTATCCATTTCAACACACCGTCTTGTATTCCATGCGCTTTTAGTTTTAGCAGTAAACGTTTGTGGGGAACTTTGTCAAAGGCCTTTTGAAAATCAAGGTATATAATATCTACAGCTTTACTCTCATCGTAGCGGTTGAGGATATCGTGGAAGAAGTCTAAGAGGTTTGTTAAACAGGAACGTTTTTTACGAAAGCCGTGTTGGGTATCTTTAAGTATGTTATTTTCCTCTAAGTGATTTACGAGTCTGTCTCGTATGACCGTTTCTAGCAATTTACATACAACTGAGGTTAAGCTAATTGGACGATAGTTACTGGGTAGGGATTTGCTGCCTTTTTTGAATATCGGTGTTACGTTGGCTAGATTCCACTGATCGGGCATAGTTCCAGACTGCAAGGATTTATTGAATAGTAATGTCAGTGGTTTGGAGAGCTCATCCTTAGCTTCCTTTAGAACTCTAGGCGAGATTGTATCAGGTCCAGGCGTTTTATTTACCTTGAGTTTATCTAAACAATTCCATACTTCTCTCTCTGTAACAGTGATATTGCTTAGAACATCTGAATTATCAATCTGAATCGGCGATGGTGTAGGGATATCACTGAGGTCTTCTGTTGTAAAAACTGATGCAAAGAAGGTATTGAGGGTATTACTCATTTGTACTTCGTCTTTGGTGTATTCTCCATTTTCATCGACTAACGGTCCAACAGTTGAAGTAACTACTTTTTTCTTTCTGATATAACTATAGAATTCTTTCGGGTTTGTTTTACTTTGATTCGCAATATGTAACTCTAAGGTCTTTTTACTTTGCTTAATTAACTTTTTGGATTTGCGTCGTAGCTCTACAAATTTCAGCCGTTCTTCGTCATTTTGTGAGGATTTTAATCTATCATTAGCAAATTTTTTAGCAAGCAGGCAGTTTGAAATATCTTTATTCCACCATTTGGGCTTATTATTATGGCCTGGACGCCGTATTTTCGATGGTATGCAGTCTTGCACTGCTTTTAGGTAAGTAGCTTCGAATAACTTCCAAGATGTATTTATGTCGTTATTGTGAATTAAAAAGCTCCAGTCAGTTTCTTTAAACATAGCTCTAAGTTTATGGAAGTTTGCTTTCTTGAAATTAGGGACTTTTTCGATGCTACTATTTGGTTCGTTACTAGTAAACTTTAAAGTGAAAGTTATCGTACGATGGTCGCTGTTACTGAATTCATCACCAACATTCAAATTCTCTATTAATTCTTCTTTTGTTGCAAGTACAATGTCAAGAACGTTATTACCACGGGTTGGCGTTCGAACAAATTGATAAAGCGAACTCTCTTGCAAGTTCGTATACAAGTCATGTCCGGAGTGTGAAGTAAGAGTATCGCCCCACTTGGTCACAGGTAAATTAAAGTCGCCAAAAATTACGGTATCTTGTGAGTTACTTACATCTGCAATTTGTTCGTAAATTTCTCGGTCAGTTTGCACTGATTGAGCTGGAGGTCTGTATATTAATGCAAGTATTATTTTTGTACCTTTATTATTCTTTATTAGCACAAAAGATGCGTCGACGTTCACAATTTGAGGTTTTGACAAGAGGGTAGGGTTAAGACTTTCTTTGATATAAAGTAAAACGCCACCTCCATTTAGATTTATTTGGCTTTTCTCAAACATTACATAACCGGGAAGTGAATACTCTGCTAAAAAGTCTCTATCTTCTGTATTGAGCCAAGATTCTGTTATGCCAATCACATCATAATTTTCTGTAAACACTAGCTCCTCTAAATCTGAAAATTTATTGCGTATGCTACGAGCGTTTACATAGAAAACCTTTAAATTTGTTATTTTATAACTCACGGAATGCTCTTTAATAATATTTTTGGTTCTCGTCGGATCTACATTTATGTACATGGCTATCCTCGGTCCTCGCTGTCTTCGGTCCTTATCGCTGGTGGTCCTCGGTTGCCTCTGTTTTTTTCTTGGCGTTGGATGATTTATGTCACTGCTGCTTCTTCTCGGATGGCGTTTTTTTATCCATGGCTGCGGACTGCTTCGTGTAGGAGACGACCCATGCGTGCTGAACCCACAGGGTTTAGATGAGTGCCATCCTTGCGGAACAGAGTAGGCTGGTTGTAGAAGTTGTCCCAGAGGTTGATGAATTCAACTTCTTCCCTCAGACACAAATATTTTAGTCGGCTATTTGTGCTGAAGGCCTTGTCGTAGAATTTGTCAGGTGCGTCGATCTTGGGGAGAATGCCTGAGATGATGATATTCCTTGACTTGTTTTTGTAGTGCTGGATCATCTTGCGATATTTCTCCATCAACTCTTCGGATCTGGTGCGCATGACGTCATTTGAACCAGCATGGATGACAAAAAGGGTATTTTTATTTGCATCCTTTGTGGTATCTTCGAAGGCTTCCACAATGTCGTCCAGTCCAGCTCCTGGGATGCAAAATCTTTTTCGTTGATTTGGGACTCTGTCGCAGAACTCTTCGACCTGTCCTCGTAGGATGGAATCCCCAACGAGCCTGGTCTCCTCTGGTTCGTCTTCCATCTCTACCAATATCTCAAATCTGTTTGACATTGTGACTGGTAGATGAGACCTTTTCTGCGTTGGCCGTGCACCGTTCCTCACTGGTGTAAATCCGGAAACCTGTGGTGGCGGGACTCTACATACAGGTCGGGGAGAGGAGTGGTTAGAACGAGGGCGAGGGGTTGGTACTGTTCGTGCTAGCAGGCTTCTTGCACGAGGAGTGGGGGAGAGACTAAGGTGTTTAGGGCGGCTGTCCTGGTTTGATGTCGGCTCAGGTTCGTCAGAAGCATCTGCTGCAGTGTCTACTGCAGGTGTTGGATTGTTGGCAGATGACGTTGGGGCGGTGGTGGATGCTGGAGTTGAAACAATTGGAGTTAGTGATACTCCAACGTTGAGTGTTACAAACTCTTGGAGTGATTCCAGCTTCCTGGTGAGGGCGTTGATCTTGTTGTGGGCTTCATCCAATTTTGTTGTCAAATCCTCTCGTTGCTGGCAGAGTCGGCAGACTTGTGGATCGACAGGAGCAAACATGGAAGCACCAAACCTACCGGCACAGTTCGTACAGGCACGAGGAATGGTGACGATCACTTTCTTCAGATCACTTCACTCACTTAAAAACACTTAACTCACTTTAACACTTACTAAACTCACTTTAAAAACACTTCACTCCCTTCAGGTCGCTTCACTTACTTAAATAGGCCTAACCGAAAACAAAAATGTTGAAATTCACACAAATAGGTTATCAGCGGTGATAGCCTAACCGAAAATTAAAACAAAACTAAATTAAATTTGAATATGCAGTGATAGCCGAACCGAAAACAATTTTATGTTTATTTAAACAGAAATAGGCCACCAGGGGTTATAGCCTATCCTAACCGAAAACAAAAATTATGAAATACCGGTAAGCCGAAATAGGCCACCAGCGGTGATAGCCTAACTGAAAATTTAAAAATTGAAGTACGCAGAAATAGGCCACCAGGGATGATAGCCTAGACTAACCGAAAACAAAAATAACCGAAAACAAAAATTATGAAATACCGGTACGCAGAAATAGGCCACCAGCGGTGATAGCCTAGACTAACCGAAAACAAAAATAACCGAAAACAAAAATTATGAAATACCGGTACGCAGAAATAGGCCACCAGCGGTGATAGCCTAACTGAAAATTTAAAAATTTAAGTACGCAGAAATAGGCCACCAGGGATGATAGCCTAGACTAACCGAAAACAAAAATAACCGAAAACAAAAATTATGAAATACCGGTACGCAGAAATAGGCCACCAGCGGTGATAGCTTAACTGAAAATTTAAATATTGAAGTACCGTACGCAGAAATAGGCCACCAGGGATGATAGCCTAGACTAACCGAAAACAAAAATAATCCAAAAACAAAAAAGTATGAAATATGCAGAAGTAGGCTACCAGGGGTGATAACCTACCTAAAAAAGCAAAACAAGGTGGAGAAGGAGAGGGGGGCAGTAGGGCACAGGTGGAGGAGAGTAGGGATTATCATGTCTCGGCGGAGCAGTGGGCGGGGGACACGAGTCTGGTGGCTGTGGAAGCGCTAGAGCACCTGCCTGAGCAGCAGTGTGCAGCGCTCCAGCACCAGCTCGGTTCATACCCCACTGGTCGTGCCGAGCCCCTGAGCCTCACAACTCAGGCGGTGCAAGATGTTCAGCGGCCAGGTCACGTGAATGTTGGGAGACCGTTAGCCTCGTTGTTTCGGTGGTTCAAGGTGGGCGACGAGGCTTGGACATGGTTGTCAGGTCAAGGTCGACCCATGGCTGCCAAGGGTGGTGGTCAAAAGGAGGACTTTGAGCAGATTGGTGAGGTTGGCTGTGGCATAGAAGTGCCCGGTCGTCGCATAGCCTCCCAATGCTGCTCTAGTCGAATGCAACAGCCCTACCATAGACCGACTGTATCTGGCCATGTCGCTAAAAGCGGTGATGCTGCGCAGGCAGATGTAGTCGTAAGGAATGCGGGGGTGCGCATGTACGGTATCGGCGGGGAAGCCTTAGCAATAATGAACTATGGGAGTGACTGCACAGGTGGTACTGATTGTCCCTCTCATGACCTGGCTGTTCTAGGGACGAAGGTGGAGAAGGAGGGAGACTACAGGTTAGAAGCTGCGATCTCGGCTGGGTTGTGGGAGGGCACTAGGCATGTTCTGCAAGATAAGTTGTTTACTAGGCTGTGGCAGTGCATCAGCATGTTTGTTGCTTCTCCAGGCCTGATGTATGGGGTAGAATCCGACATGGAGGCTGAAGACAGTGCGAGGCTCAGTTTAATTCCCTACCGTATAAATCCTGCTAAAAAGCCTGTTGTGAAAACAGAGCTAGACGACATGTGGAAAAAGGGTCAGAGGGATAAGGAATGTCGTGAGTGGTCGTTGCCTGTAACTTTACAACCTGTGTTAAGTGGCAAGATCAGTGTGTGTGTTGATTGCGAGAGTGTGTGTGCATTATCCCTGATAGACGCCTATACCTTATCGAGAGTTGACGACACCATAGACCGCCTCGGGGCTGCATCGCCTATCACGAAGGTAGAACTAGTGAAAGGTTATTGGCAGGCCCCGTTGCCGGAAAGAGCGAAGAGAAATGCCAGTCTTGTGATGAACTGGGCAGTTTATCAGTGCCAGGTGTTGTTGTGCTGCCGGAACACAAGTTGGATGTGTGGCATGCTAAGGGCACCGATAATGTTTTGGCTGATTGTTTGTCACGGGAGGGTTTGTTTGCAGGAGAACCCTCGCCGTTCAGTCAGTGTGTGTTGAGAGTGGAGTAAAATTGGCTTGCCCCTGTAAGTGCAGCCGCCAAAAACATATTAAAAATTAAAATTCTATAAAAACTCTTTCTTTAATAGTAAAATTTTAAAAGTATGTTATAGCTAAAGTTCTGAGTCGAACCTGTGCTTCTCTCAGAAGGCTGGGCTAGTAGAAGCTCGCTCTAGGAGCATAGCAGTATGAATTGAGCTATTGTGTTGAGAGGGGTTGTATTTTTTTTTTATGAGAACTGCGCTTTGCCTTCTTTGTTGCGAAGTGGTTAGGGGTGGCGAGTCTTATCGGGGTTCTGCTTGTCAGATATAGAGGTCATGGTTGAGCGTCTAATATCTTGGGTGGGGTGGGACGCCTGCAGCTCAGCAGAACGCCACGTGGGCTCAGCCGCTCGCTTGGCCACTCGCTAGGCCACTCACTAGCACTCGCCGGGGCAAGGTATTTGGCTACAGTCTATCTATAATGTTGTTCTTTCTTTCATAGTGTTCGTGTTGTTACAGACAGTCCCGTGGAGGTCTTTATTTTTGTCTGTGACAACGGGAAGCATTTTATATCATGAGTTGAACATAGGATGCATTGTATATAGTTAAGGAGAGAGAATAATATAGGCAGTGGGGTGGTAGTGTGTGCGTGCGTATACATGTGCTGCCTCCCCCCTCGCTTTGTAGGCTCGCGCACGTGCCGTCTCACGCCTCTTGATTGGCTGGTGGTTCCTGGCGCCTTCTGCAGCCCTGCTGCCTGGTGACGTAGCAGCCTGTGATTGGCTGACCACTATGCCTTTGTGTGTGATCCTGGAGGGGTCCCGAGGAGTTCCTTCCTCAGAGTTTTTCTGACTAGCATACCCTTCACATGTCCCTTGCCCCCTGTCTCCCGACTTCTACCTATAGAGCACTTTCTCTCTCTCTCAACTTCTTACCTCTCATTCTTCTACTCTATTTAATATCATAACTTCCCTTTGGTTCTGCACGATTTCATATATCGGCCATCGTATTATATGCTGAAGCTCTCAGATAACACATGTTTAGTTAGGCATTTTGGAAGGGTTACCCTTTTTGTCTGTAGAGGTTTGACACACTCACGGTGTCTCCCTTCCTGTATCTTGGTGGTCTGCTGGGGGATTTAATGCTAGACTGGGATAAGGCTACTGGTGTTGTGATTTCCGATGTGTACTAGGTTTTGTTGAACCTGTACAATCGCAACGGAGACGTGGGAAGCCTAGGTCGTCTTTCTGACTGTGTACCTTGTGAGTTTAGCACTGTGTTGCGAGTGAGGGCTTTTGCCTCTGCCACCCAACACTGTGCTAACTCGTTTGCTTTGACTTTGAGAGGGTCCCCAGGAGAGAACCAGATACTAGCAATCTGGATCTCTCAAGAGAGCACCCCGTCAATTAACGTAATATGGCCGCACAGCCTTAAGGACTTCGCTAGGCTACGAGCCGCTTGCTCAGCCATTGTTTCCTAGCCTACTACATCCCAGCTAGACTTTATTCGCCTAGCAGACACCAGATTTAGATTATAAACTCTTTCTGTTATGTATGCATTGTTATTCACGGCATTTATTAGTCTAGGTTGTTGTTGAGTTGCACAACCCTAGTAGGCTGTTTCGTTGATGAGGAAGTACTTCTTTTGCTGTTTGAGTTCCTACTATTGCGCAGTTATTATTCCCGTGCCAGTTAACCCTATATGTCCTTACAATTGTCATATCCTGTTCTTGCTTTATACTAAAGTTCAAAATCCGATACGATCATCTTACCCCAGCATCAGACTTTCTTCAGAAGATTCCTGCTCGATGCTTTGGGACTTTTGTTCACTTTCTTTAGTATAGGAGTGACAGCTTTCCTAGTCCAATGATTAAGAGCCCTTGTTTTATACGAGCCCCGGTCGTAACATCACTTACCGGCCACTTAAGAATCCTGGCACTATTTCTCCATTCAAACCAAAACAAAATATATAGATCTTTTTCTCAATAAAATAAAAATAAGCAAACAAATAGATGAAGAAATTAATAAATAAGAAATTCCTGCGTCCGGTGTCACTGCCTGGTGTGACCTTTGCAATTATTTTGTGTTTAATCTTTGCCTGAAAAGCCTACTGGCTTACAAAAAGGCTTGTCATTACATGTGTTTTAATGCCTGAATTATTTTGTGTTCTCATTCTTAAAAAATGTATCATGATATGACAATAATAAAGTGTTTAAAGTGTATTGTCGATAACTTTGACAATTTTGAACACTTGAATTAATTCGCCTCTTAATCTACGCTGGGTTAAAGGAAATAGATTTAATTCTCTAAGACGCTCTTCGTATGGTTTGTTCTTTAGGCTAGGTATCATTTTGGTAACTCTACGTTGAACTCGTTCTAGCTTGTCTATATCTTTTTGGTAATAAGGTCACCAGGATTGAACGCAGTATTCCAGAAGAGGGCGGACTAAGGAATTGTAAAGAGTTAGGATAACTTCTTTGGATTTATGCTCAAATCACCTGCCTATAAAGCCTATTAGGGGATCATACATAGGAGTTAACAGCATTGTGTGAAAGAACATCTAGACGAAATAGTTTTTTTTGGTATACAAATGTTATTATTGTTGTTTTTGGTTTAGGTAAGGCACTCAGTGGCCAGGGAATCCCTGCCTTGATATTCACCATGTATTTTCCACCTGGATCGGGTCATGTGGCCAAGGTCTTCTTTGTTTACAATGCATTTTTTGTTTGGGTTACTCTTATTGTTGTTGATCATTATGGAGCGGGGGAAGACCGTACAGTCAACTCAATTAATCCGCAGAGTCTCCGCAATTTTAGTTATGCAATTATATGTTTTCAGATTGCTGTAGGAAAATAAATTGCTTATATATTTGTTAAGTTATCTCTTTTCCATTTCATACATTGCACATTTATTTTATACATTATCTTTTAAGCTTTTCATAAGCCTAAACAATATTCTGAGACTCTGTTGATTATAGGAGTTGACTGTACATATTAGTTGTCATAATATATTTCCCTACTTGGTATAACAAGGTGTAAAATACGGTGCAGCACGAGATATTTGACTGTCAATACTTACAGGCAATTCAAGTCAAGCAGCTTTAACATGTAAATTATATTGGAATTTACCTCCATAAAATCTACCTTCAATATTCCGGTGTCAATGTGAAAGAGACTCAAAACATTATAATACAAACTTAAAATTGCTCATCACAAATTGCTGCTCTTTAGCTCATCTTTCCCGCGGTATCCACAAAGCCGGCTCAAGGCCGAGCCAGGCTGGGTCATATACTGCCAAAGATAACTGTACTCCCAGCCTCATACAAGCAACAACCACATCACAATAACGAGTGTGTGTGGGAGGTTTGACATAGGTATAAGATATCCAAACAAAGATAACTGTACCCCCAGCCTCATACAAGCAACAACCACATCAAAATAACGAGTGGGTGTGGGGGGTTTGACATAGGTATAAGATATCCAAACAAAGATAACTGTACTCCCAGCCTCATACAAGCAACAACCACATCACAATAACGAGTGGGTGTGGGGGGGTTTGACATACAGTAGGTATAAGATATCCAAACATAGGACATACGAAGGAGAACATTTCAAGGTAAACTTAGAGAGGGATCAATGTGCGTCGACCAGTGAAAGAGGGAGGTGGTGGCTCACAGATAAAGAGTCGCTCACAACCATAGCAGATAGAGACTCGGAGATCAGATATGTGAGGGCGGATGGAAGAGCTGATAGTTGACACTGTGTACTACTAGTGCAGCAAGGAAGGTGATAGGAGGTGGAAAATACGGTACAGTCAGTGTGTTATTAACCCTTTGAGCACGCGCGACCAGTGATATATTTTAATATAGCTATACTTAGTAGATATTTTGCAGCTTAGGAAGGATCTGTGGTAATTAAACCGGTTGGTTGAGATAGTCTGAAGCCTAATTATTATCGCTAGAGGTTTTTCCTAAGCTGAATAAAATCGTCTAATAGTTGCCAGAATTAAACACAAAGGATGTCACCGGTACTGTATGAGTTAAGCAATGTAGGTGCCACCTGTCCTGCCAGTGCCAAGGTGGCAGCCATCAGTGCTGGCAAGGATAGGGGGCGATAGGAATTACCATGTATTGTTAAACAGTGATTATGATATGGCAATTGAGCAGGTAGGGGAGGTTGATTGGTAGGCTTAGTATATATATATATATATATATATATATATATATATATATATATATATATATATATACCGGTATATATATATATATATATATATATATATATATATATATATATATATATATATATATATATATATATATATATATATATGTGTGTGTTATAGTGCATGGCTTCGAGTATGAAAAAGGGTATATTATAAGTCCATCGTGTATATTGATGGGTATTTACCTATCTGTCCTCATACAAGATGGTCTTATTACCACCAATACACCTTATAATATATACTACTGATCCTCATGATACGCAAACACTACCTGACACACACACACACACACACACACACACACACACATAGCCACGTCATCATACTAACAGGAAATATTATGTAATGTTGAGTTATCTCCTATTAATCTGGCTAACATTAAACGATTGTATTCAGCCTTGGAGTCAAAGGATTAATTGAAATAATATACTATGCCCTTTTGATAATTACACTGCAAACAAATCAAGTGTATGGACATACATTAGTATATACATTGGTAGTGTTTTACCTGTCTATTCTTATAAATGCTTAGGTTTGTTCACTACCTACCAATATACCTTTATATTATGGACAATTGTATTACCCTTTTTACACCCACACTGTTTACACCGTAAATAGGTCCATCCTAAGTTGAAGGAAACAGTTAGTCAACATGCATGCAAAAACATAATTGTTTTAACAAAAGGATTGCATATTACTATTATGTGTGTGTGAGAGAGAGAGACAGAGAGAGAGAGAGAGAGAGAGAGAGAGAGAGAGAGAGAGAGAGAGAGAAAAAAAAAATGACCTTTGACCATGGAAGTAAAATCATCTACCGATGTAGTGTGTGTGTGTGTGTTTAGGGGACGCATGTCCGTGTGGGTATATTTTTTTTAAATATAGAGCATGTGCATAGTGTGCGTCTACTGTATGTAGGGTAAATATGTGTGTTTGGGGGAGGGGAAGCGGCTTTGTGTGTGATTTTATAATATAGCGAGCATTTGTGTGCGTATATATATTTATATATATATATATATATATATACACACAAATCTATGTGAGTGAGGGAGACAAAAGGCAGAAATGCCTGTAGCGAGTGCCTCCCCCATAGTTGAAAGAGTGAGAGGGCCAAACTCAAGGGACGTTCGAGCCAAAATGCCTTGACACACGTTGTTTGAAGCAATTTAAGTCATAACAGGAGGGAAATACTTATTCTGGGAGAGATTTCCAGAGCTCAGCTGTTGAATAGAAGAAAATCTGCGAGTAACGTTTCACTTCTGGGTAGGAGAGTTGCACAGAGTAGGGGTGAGATTGTGTTGCAAGACGGGTACCACGTACCCTACGTAGAGGAGGTGGTATACACTGGGAGAGCTCTGAGGAGCACTGATTATTGTAGTAGCGATAGAATAGCGAGAGAGATGCAACATTGTGGCGAATAGAGAGAGCTTGCAGAAAGTTGGTGAGTGGGCGGGAATCAATGATACGAAAGGCCTTCCTTTCTACTTTGTCTAGGAGTGCGGTAATATACTGTAAGATCCTTACCACACATGTGAACAATACTCAATACAAGGATGCACTGTACAAAACAAGAAGCTGTGCAGGGGTAAAGAACCCCTTGAGACGGTTGAGCACACCCAGCTTCTGGGAGGCTGCTTTAGCAAGACTGGTAATATGATCCTTCCAAGTTAGAGCAGAAGAAAAAGAGACACCAAGAATATTGAGAGAAGATAAAGGATTGATTTTTGTATTGTTGAAGAATAAGGGAATGTCCTCTGGGAGTTCCGGACGGGTAGATAAATGGAGAAATTGTGTTTTGGAAGCATTAAAGGCAACAAGGTTTTCTCTACCCCAATTGGAAATAGTAGCTAGATCAGAAGATAAGCATTGTATGGCTTCATTAAGTTTACTTTTGAGGGACTGCTGGCTGGGGCGTTCTGGAAAACTAATTGAGTGGTGTAAAGTAGAGTCGTCTGCATATGAATGGATGGGACTGGATGTACAGTTGAGAAGTTCATTTATGAAAATTAGAAAGAGAATAAGAGATAGGACAGAACCCTGAGGAACACCGGAGTTGATAGGATGAGGAAGTGAGTGATGGCCGTCCACAACCGCAGCTATGGAACGGCCGGAAAGGAAATTAGAGCTATTAATTATTATATCTTGTATCCAAAACTTTACGATTTATTGGTGATTTTGCAGCTAAAAATGATCTCTCTCTCTCTCTCTCTCTCTCTCTCTCTCTCTCTCTCTCTCTCTCTCTCTCTCTCTCTCTCTCTCTCTCTCTCTCTCTCTCTCTCTCTCTCTCTCTCTCTCTCTCTCTCTCTCCTATCAGTTTACCCCTTCCTTTCTTCGCCCCAATTGTTTTTCTTATCTTGTTTTTGTTTTTGTTTGCCTTGTTTGTTTACTTTGTCATGTCCTGTTGTTTACTCGGTATTAAAGTTTAGCTCCTTTAGTATACATGAGGGAGAAGGGGGCCAGGAAAACCAACTACCCCCCTTAACCCCTTCAGTACCAGTGCCGTCCTTTTCACTTAATTCTGGCTACTATTAGACAATTGTATTCAGTATAAAAAGGGCCTCCAGCAATGAACAGCCTTGTAACTAGCTCCCTTAATCCTTTTTACTGGTACCACAGGTACCACACAGTCCAGGCACAACAGGGAACAACAGTACCTACCCTACCTATGACAATCCCTCACCCACCACACACACACACACATACCACACAGTCCATGTACAACTAGGAGCAACAGTACCTACCCCACCTATGACAATCCCTCACCCACCACACACACACACACACACACCCTATGACAATCCCTCACCCACCACACACACACACACACACACCAAACAGTCCATGTACAACTAGGAGCAACAGTACCTACCCCGCCTATGACAATCCCTCACCCACCACACACACACACACACACACACCAAACAGTCCTTGTACAACTAGGAGCAACAGTACCTACCCCTATGACAATACCTCACCCACCACACACACACACACACACACACACACACCAAACAGTCCATGTACAACTAGGAGCAACAGTACCTACCCCACCTATGACAATCCCTCACCCACCACACACACACACACACACACACACCAAGCAGTCCATGTACAACTAGGAACAACAGTACCTACCCCACCTATGACAATACCTCACCGACCACATACACACACACACCAAACAGTCCATGTACAACTAGGAGCAACAGTACCTATACCCCACCTATGACAATCCCTCACACACTACACAGACACACACTCACACACACTCACCCACCACACACACACACACACACACACATACACACACCACCACCAACGCTCTTTACCACAAATTGAAAACCATAAACAAGTTGCCAGAGTACACACACATATCTATCTGTCTATCTATCTATCTATCTATTTATCTATCTATATGTCTGTTTGTCTGTCTGTCTGTCTTTCTATCTATATGTCTATATATCTGTCTATCTATATCTATATCTATCTATCTCTCTATTTATCTATCTATTTATCCATCAATCTATCTAGCTAGCTATCTGTCTATCTATCTGTTTGTCTGCGTATCTAGCTATCTATCTGTCTGTCTGTCCCTATCTATATATATCTATCTATCTAGTATATATCTATCTATCTGTCTGTCTGTCTGTCTATTTATCTATCTATCTATCTATCTGCCTGCCTATCTATCTATCTGTCTGTCTGTCTGTCTATCTATCTGTGTGAGGTATTGAAGTCAGAAGCTGCCACCCTCTTCTCTAGAGTTCACGACGGGTGGTGCGTTGAGGCTTGGGGATGACGTCAGCTAAGGAGGACAACACTCAGAAACAGACCACGCGGCGGTGAGATTGCCCTGTGCTGACTGGACTTCCGAGTTGGCTGCCTCCCTGACTTCCGCAAGGTGGTGATGGCGGCGGTGAGATTGCCCTGTGCTGACTGGACTTCCGAGTTGGCTGCCTCCCTGACTTCCGCAAGATAAGTGCTGGAGCCGGAGAGGGGGGACGTGCTTCGCCTTGGTTCTCTTCCTGGCCCTGGAGTTGGTTTATGCTGGAGTCGGTTGCGGACGATTGTGAGAGCGCCCATTGATTGGATGGCTATTACTGCTCCATAGTCAGTTTCGTCAAGCAGAGCTATGTGCTTCAGGAAAAATATTTAGTGTGACTAGGTAAAAACAGACTTTGTGTGGAAAGTGAAATCAAACCAGCGCCCCCGGTGGTGGAGTCATTGGTAAGTAAACAAACCCGCGGTAACAGGTTTGAAGCTTCAAGGATCAATACATGGACAACTGGTGAGTCGTTTCATACGGTTTATTACTCCAAAATGGCGAGCGACGTTGTGTACATTGAGAATTCTGTGTTGGCTTATGTGGCTTCAGTGAGACATTCCAAGACGAAACAAGACATAATAAGTACATGTACCATGTTCTATGATGAGTCATTGATTAAAAGTGCAAAAGAAATTTTGTTTGAAGCTGCCAAAATGAAAATTATATGGAGAAGATCTGAAAATAAATTAAAAGAGAACTTTGCAGATATTGTAGATATGTTTCAGAAATGTGATGACGAATCAATTGAACTACCAAGGTTTGTGACAGCTAACCATGAAGCATTTCCTCCGTCATATGGTTATGAAATAATTGGTGGATATATTGCGAAGCTAACTGATCAAATTGATGAACTGAAAAGTGAAGTACAGGGAATAAAGGATACAAGACTGAACAGTGTTAGCATGTTGGATGATCAGTTCGTTATTAAGGAGGAATTATTAGAAATTAAAGGTATGCTGAAGCAAATGAAGCAAAAAGACATGTGGGAATCAGTGAAGCGAGACAGTATCATAGTTGAAAATGTTGACAAACTTTTTAAGGATGCCAACAAGAAATCTGTGAATAATTGTACCCTTAGTGATGAGATACATGAACTGTTATCTACTGTAGGAAATCCATCTGCGCCTACCTTGTCACAATTATCGAATAATGACCATGTGAATTTTGAAAAGAGCGATGATTATGAACAAGACAATAGTGTTTCTCCTCTTGTATTACCGAGCTACAGTGACATTTTGTGTAAGGAGAGTGAAACAAGTGATGCAGTCTCATTTACCGGCTTCACTGCAAGACCCAGAGCCCTGACACAATTATCTGCTGAACCAATATTAGAGACGAGAGTAACCAAGCCAAAACATGGAGCAATGAATAAACAAAATCGAGATACCCCAAACAAGAAAATATCAAGACCTGGATATATTCTTTCGGAGGAGATGGTTAAGGAAGCTGGCACCACCAATACTGAGGAAGGAGGATCAAGAATTGGCATCACTGATGGAGATGATAAAGGTTCAAGAGCTGGCACCAGTGCTACCGGCAGTGGCGTGACAGGGTTTGGCACCACTGTCATGGAGGATGGAAGATCGGAACATCACACCACCATTGTGGATAAAGAAGGATACACCTTGGTAGGAAGAAAACGACATTATCAGGGAGTAAAGGCCGCTTCGGAACCAAAACAACGTAAACCTATTGGTGTAAGAGGTACAAAGACATTCAGCAACACAAAGTTTAAAGGCAATCGTAGAACTGTAGATATATACATAGGAAATGTTGATCTAGAATCTGATAGTGATGACATTCTCGACTTCACAAAAAATGAACTAAAAGTTGAGGCCATTAAATGCATTGAGTTAGAATCTTTACAAGCTAAAAAAGATTGGAAGTCTTTCAAACTGACAGTCACACTAGAAGATAGGGAACAATTACTTCAAACCGGAATGCTGGCCAAAACATGTTAATGTGAGAAAGTTTTATATGGCTAAATCAAAGACTTCTGTATAAATTGTAGTTAATTTCAAAATATGGTTAGTATTGCTTCTTATAATTGTAACTCTGTAAGAAATAATATAGAAACAGTACGCAAGTTAACCTTAGAATATGATATGATTTTATTACAAGAATTAATGTTGCTCAAGGATGATATTCCCTTTATGAACACTATAAACGAATCTTTTGACTGCATAGCCAGCGTTGAAGACCGAACTAATGAGGGAATAATAGAGGGTAGGCCGTCGAAAGGGGTGGCGATAATGTGGAACAAAAAATTAAGTAATAAGATTGAGTCAGTGTTTTGTGATGACAGAATTGTAGGTGTAACATTGAAGACAAAAATACGAACATATTTAATTATTAATGTGTATCTGCCTTGCGATAAACAGAATGATGATAGCATAGATGAATATAGACAGTCACTTGCTGTTTTAGAAAATTTCATTGATGAACAAAATATTAACAATATTATTATTAGTGGTGATTTTAATGCAAATTACTTGTAAAGGCAGATTCTGGGAAGAGCTATTGAACCTAATTGATAATAAAAGCCTATGTGTTATTGATGAAGTGTTACCGGACGAAACTTTTACTTATTTGTCTCCTGGTAATAACTCTACTAGTTGGTTAGATCATGTGATAGCTTCGGATAATATGAACACTTATATTACTGACAATAATGTACGATATGACCTGGCCTTATTTGATCATTTTCCATTAGTTTTTAAAATTAATATTAATTTAGACAATATAAAAATTATTCCTGAATCTAAGTTTTCTACCTTCATAAACTGGAAGTTATTTACATCAAATGATGTTGTTACAAACTATAAAGACAAAATGAGTGAGACTATTGTACAGTCTGATTTAATGAACTTTAGTTGTTTAGATTGTTGTACATACAAATGTGAAAACAATAGTCATATTGCAGAATTGAATTACATTTATAACTCACTTGTAAGTATACTGAAAGAGTCGTCTGAGGAATATGCAATTGAAAGTACAAAAAATTATCAGATAAAACCAGGATGGAATGACCATGTTGGTGGGTTGTATAAAAATGCTAGAGAAAATTTCTTAAAATGGAAAGAAAATGGTTGTCCTGTATATGGTGATTTACTTGACAATATGACATCTTCCAGGAAACTGTTTAAGAACGCATTAAAATATATTAAAAATAATAAAATCAATATTAGAAATGATAAATTAGCTGAGTCTTTAAGCAATAAAAGATATAATGCATTCTGGAAAGAAGTCAGGAAAACTAAAAATAATAAGTGTTATTTAAATGTTAAAATTGAAGGTGAATGTGACTCCAGTAAAATTGCTGAGAAATTTTCGCAGAATTTTAAAAACGTTTTTGATGACAGCAAATGCCAGAAAAGAGATAAATATGAACTTATAAGAGACAAGTTAAATGTACATGTGCAAAGAGGCAAATTATTGGGAGTTATCAACACAAGGATGTTTGTTTGGCATTATCTGAGCTAAATTGGGTCATTGGCCATGATAACATTCATTCTAATCATGTGAAGTTTTGTTCTGAAAGCGCGGTAAGACTAATTGCTAAAATGTTTTCATCATTTATTGCACATGGACATTTGCCTGATGAGATGACGTCCGGACTTATTTTGCCCCTTATTAAAGATAAATATAAAGATCAAAGCTCCTTGGATAATTATAGACCTATTATATCATCGCCAGTTTTCTTAAAATTATTTGAATATTGCTTAAAATATAAAATTTTGCATTATGTGAACTTTAATGAGAGGCAGCATGGGTTTAGGGCTAATCACTCTACATCCTCAGCGTGCTTGATTTTTAAAGAAACAATTTTAAGATACAGATTAGAAGACTCAAATGTTTATACAGCTTTCATTGATTTTAAAAAAGCTTTTGATAAAGTTAATCATTTCACATTAATAAGTAAACTTATTGAAGCAGGTATTCCACACTTTTATGCGAACATAATATTATATCTTTATAGAAATCAACTGGTTGCTACTAAGCATAAAGACTCAATATCAAAACCCTGGAAAATAATGAATGGAGTAAGACGGAGGAGTCTTGTCTCCGATATTATTTAATCTTTATATAGATAAGCTGATTGAAAAAGTGTCTAAATGTAAAAAGGGGTGCACACTAGGAAATATATCCAGTAATATTAGTGCTTACGCTGACGATATTGTTTTATTAGCACCATCGTCATCGGGATTACAGTTTTTACTGAATATGCTTGGAAATGAAGCAAAAGAAATTGATATTGACGTTAATATTAATAAATCATCATGCATGTATTTCAAAGACAATAAAGATAAAAACTTAAAGCCAAAGTTGATGCTATGTGGAGAGATATTGAATGTTGTTAATGAACAAAAGTATCTAGGGTTTATAATAGATGATAATTTAAATAATGACAAAGACGTAATTAGGTGTCGTAACAAGTTTTATAATGAATTGAATTGTATTTTACGTAAATTTTCTAATGTTAATGTTAGGGTTTTTACTCAGTTGTTCCAAAGTTACTGCTCAAGTTTTTATGGTTCTGAATTATGGTTTTATAACAAAAAGTGCAAACTTCCTCTTAAGCAATTTGCAATTGGTTACCACAAAGCAATAAAGAAAATGCTGAAATTAAAATATTGGGAAAGTAATCATCATGCATGTGAATTGGCTGGACTAATGACATTTAATCATTTAATTAATTGGTTAAAAATTAGATTTGCTCACAAATGTCTCCTAAAACCTTGCAAGTTTTTACAGAAATGTTTATTAAACCTTGATGAATACTTATCGTTAGGAAAGGAAGTTAACCATATCCTATTACATGAATATGACGTATCAGATTTGAAAACTAATGATATAAATGCTATCAAGTCAAGAATTATGTTTGTACAAAACCATGAACCTAGAATGCGGTAATGTATGAGGTTACTGTTATCTCTATTGTATATATGTAAAAAGTTAATTGTGTTGCCTTTTATGAAATAAAGATTTGAGTCTGAATCTATCTGTATATATGTAAAATGTTACCATGTAACCTTTTATGAAATCAAGAATTAACTAACTAACTATCTATCTATCTATCTGTCTATCTATCTATCTAATGTTAGGCTAATGTTAGAGTTTTTACTCAGTTGTTTCAAAGTTACTGCTCAAGTTTGTATGGTTCTGAATTGGTTACCACAAAGCAATAACGAAAATGCTGAAATACAAATATTTGGAAAGTAATAATTATGCATGACAGTGTGGTAATCCTAACACTAACTTACGGAAGCGAAGCATGCACATTGGTGGAGAAACTCAGACCAAGAGTGACAGGGGTGGAAATGAGTTACTTAAGAAGTGCGTGCGGAGTTACATGGAGGGATAGGCAGACGAATGAGGAAGTAAGAAGGAGGTGTGGTGTGGAGGTAGATGTGCTGGAAAGTGTGAAAAGGAACACCTTGAGATGGTTCGGCCATATGGAACGTATGGGAAATGAGATAATGACTAAGAGGGTGTACGAGAGCGAGGTGGAAGGACAGTGAGGGAGAGGTAAACCGAAAGAGAGGTGGAAGGATGGAGTGAAGAAGTATATGGATGAAGGTGGTGCTGGTTGGGAGGAGGGGCGTCGACTGACTGGGGACAGAGGTGCATGGGGGCGGTTCGTTCAACGCCACTCCTTCGGGGATCACGGCGTCAGGCAATAGATAGATAGATAGATCATCATGCATGTGAATTGGCTGGACTAATGACATTTAATTATTTAAAGAATTGGTTTAAAATAATATTTGCTCACAAATGTCTCTTAACCCATTCAATGCCAGGAACGTCATTTTCAACATATTCTGGCACCTATCAAACGATTGTATTCAGCTTAGGAAGGACCTCTAGCAATAATATTTAATCTCAACCAACCCTTTAAGGGAGGATGGTTCACTTTTTGGGCGATTTTTGCATGTATTCATTATTTTTCTATTTTCCTCCCTAGTCCTCCATAAAATTTAAAGAAAACATCCATTAGATCCCCCTTCTAGATTAATTTGTACACATTTGTCGGTAGAAAAATGTCCCTGCCGAAGACCGAAGAATGTTCTTCCAACATTACAGGCTCACTATCGTTCGCCAGGGATAAAATCGACACTTAAATAGCACGAAAGGTCTAAATATTGACGAAGAAATGGGGCGAACGGTCTTAAAATCGACTGGGGCAAACATCTTAACATCTGAAAACTAATGGGGCTAAACATGAGGGAGAAAGTGGTCCAGAAAAGCGGCCCATCTCCACTTAATTAAGCTAGCACAGATCCTTCCTTAGCTGCATAATATGGTCACAATATAGCTAGAGTCAAATATAACACGTCGCTGGTACTCAAACCTTGCAAGTTTTTACAGAAATGTTTGTTAAACCTTGATGAATACCTATCGTTAGCAAAGGAAGTTAACCATATCCTATTACATCAATACATAGTATCAGATTTGAAAACTAATGATATAAATGCTATCAAGTCAAACATTATGTTTGTACAACACCATGAACCTAGAATGAGGTAATGTATAAGGTTACTGTTATCTCTATTGCATATATGTAAACAGTTAATTGTGTAGCTATTTATCATATATAGAATTGAGGGTTTTTTTTCTATGTGATTGAGGGAGGCAAAAGGCATAACTGCCTATAGCGAGTGCCTCCCCCATAGTTGAAAGAGTGACAGGGCCAAAATCAAGGGACGTTCGAGCCAAAATGCCTGGACACACAGAGTTTGAAGCAATTTAAATCATAGGAAGCGGGAAAAACTGATTCTGGGAGAGAGTTCCAGAGCTCAGCTGTTGAGTAGAAGAAAGTTTGAGAGTAATGTTTCACTCTTGGGTTGGAGAGTTGCACAGAGTAGGGGTGGGATTGAGTTGCAAGACGGGTACCACGTGCCCTACGTAAAGGAGGTGGTATGCACTGGGATAGCTCTGAGGAACACTGATTACTATAGTAACGATAGAATAGCGAGAGAGATGCAACATTGCGGCGGAGAGAGAGAAATTGCAGAGAGTTGGTGAGTGGACGGGAGTTAATGATACGAAAGGCCTTCCTTTCAACCTTGTCTAGGAGAGCGGTGTGAGAGGAACCTCCCCACACATGTGAACAATACTCAATACAAGGGCGCACTATGCCCCTGTACAGAGCAAGAAGCTGTGCAGGGGAAAAGAACCCCCTAAGGCGGTTGAGCACACCCAGCTTCTGGGAGGCTGCCTTAGCAAGACTGGTAATATGGTCCTACCAAATGAGAGCAGAAGAAAAAGAGACACCAAGAATATTGAGAAAAGATGAAGGGTTGATTTTTGTATTGTTGAAGAGTAAGGGATATTCTGCTGGGAGATCCTGACGGGTAGATAGATGGACAAATTGGATTTTGGAAGCATTAAAGTTAACAAGGTTTTCTCTGCCCCAATTGGAAATAGTATTTAGATCAGAATTTAAGAGTTGTATGGCTTCATTAAGTTTGTCGTTGAGGGATTGCTGGCTGGGGCATTCTGAAAAACTAATGGAGTAGTGTAAGGTTGAGTCATCTGCGTATGAATGGATGGGAATTAAGGTACAGTTAAGGAGATCATTTATAAAAATTAGAAAGAGAATAGGAGATAGAACAGAGCCCTGAGGAACACCGGAGTTTATAGGGTGAGGAAGTGAACAATGGCCGTCCACATCCGCGGCTATGGAACGGCCGGAAAGGAAATTAGAGACAAGGGCACAGATGGAGGGATAGAAACCGAAGGAGGGTAGTTTTGAAATTAAAGATTTATGCCAGACTCTATCGAAGGCTTTCGATATGTCTAGTGCAATAGAAAAAGTCTCACCGAAGTCCCGAAAGGAGGACGACCAAGAGTTAGTAAGATATGAAAGAAGATCACCAGTAGAGCAACCCTTAACCCTTAATTAGCGGCTCACCACATAAGTCGAGTTAAATAAAGCTGGACTATGTGGCGGCGCTCGACATAGGTCGAGTGGCAATTTCAGCACGTAATGTTGCTGAGAGAGAGAGACAAGTGGTGGCAGGAGACTAGCGAGCGTATGACTGCTCCAGACCACCGCGGCGAACCTACTGACACGAATCTCAGCTCCCTCCTCCCTCTCTCACTCGCTACATACTGAATTATATGGGGAAAGTACCGAATTACATGCTTTTTGCACTCGCGTTGCACGGTTATTGCAAGAAAACTAGCCATCATAAAAGGATCGTTATGGTGTCATTCGAAAGCTCTGTTAATGCGCTTTCAGGGATAGGTACTTGTTTTACGTTCTGGGTCTTATTTAGGCATGAAAATGATCACGTAAACAGCCCTATTTTGGCTAAAAACACCCCGCTGTGCGGTACATATAAATAAACCGCATAGGCCGCTCGTAAGGTGTTAAGAAAACCATACTGGCGATCTGAGAGCAGATTATGAGAAGAGAAATGCTTAAGAAATTTGGAAGCAAGAATAGTTTCAAAAACTTTAGAAAGACAAGAAATGAGAGCAATTGGACGATAGTTGGAGGGTTGAGAGCGGTCACCCTTCCTTGGGACAGGTTGAATGGGAGCAAACTTCCAGCATGAAGGGAAGACGTTAGAGGATAGACAGAGACGAAAGAGTTTGCCTAGGCAGGGAGTCAGCACGGAAGCACAGTTTTTGAGAACAACTGGAGGAACACCGTCCGGACTGTACGCCTTATTAGTGTTAAGCCCAGAGAGGGTAGAAAGTACATCTTTTGAAGAGATTAGGATATTAGGCATAAGTAAGAGAGAGGAGGGCGGAGAGGGAGGAATAGCATGGAGGAATAGACTCATGGTCTGAGTCTATCTATCTATATATATATCTATCCGTCTGTCTGTCTATATCTATCTATCAAGTCATAAGGAACAGACGCGGCCCTATCCACCACCATCACTACTACCGATTTACTATCTCTGTCTCTCTCTCTCTCTCTCTGTCTCTCTCTCTCTGTGATTCTGTATAACTGTTTGATTGTGTTTGTAATTGTGTGTGTGTGGCCTCTCTCTCTCTCTCTCTCTGTGATTCTGTATAACTGTTTGGTTGTGTTTGTAATTGTGTGTGTGTGGCCTCTCTCTCTCTGTCTCTCTCTCTCTGTATGATTCTGTATAACTGTTTGATTGTGTTTGTAATTGTGTGTGTGTGGCCTCTCTGTCTCTCTGTGATTCTGTATAACTGTTTGATTGTGTTTGTAATTGTGTGTGTGTGGCCTCTCTCTCTCTCTCTGTCTCTCTCTCTCTCTCTCTGTGATTCTGTATAACTGTTTGATTGTGTTTGTAATTGTGTGTGTGGCCTCTCTCTCTCTCTCTCTCTGTGATTCTGTGTAACTGTTTGATTGTGTTTGTAATTGTGTGTGTGTGGCATCTCTCTCTCTCTGTCTCTCTCTCTCTCTGTGATTCTGTATAACTGTTTGATTGTGTTTGTAATTGTGTGTGTGTGGCCTCTCTCTCTCTCTCTCTCTCTCTCTCTCTCTCTCTCTCTGTGATTCTGTATAACGGTTTGATTGTGTTTGTAATTGTGTGTGTGTGGCCTCTCTCTCTCTCTTTGTCTCTCTCTCTCTCTGTAATTCTGTATAACTGTTTGATTATGTTTGTAATTGTGTGTGTGTGGCCTCTCTCTTTCTCTCTCTCTGTGATTCTGTATAACCGTTTGATTGTGTTTGTAATTGTGTGTGTGTGGCCTCTCTCTCTCTCTCTCTCTCTCTCTCTCTCTCTCTCTGTGATTCTGTATAACTGTTTGATTGTGTTTGTAATTGTGTGTGTGTGGCCTCTCTGTCTCTCTCTCTCTATCTGTGATTCTGTATAACTGTTTGATTGTGTTTGTAATTGTGTGTGTGTGGCCTCTCTCTCTCTCTCTCTCTCTCTCTCTCTCTCTCTGTGATTCTGTATAACGGTTTGATTGTGTTTGTAATTGTGTGTGTGTGGCCTCTCTCTCTCTCTCTTTGTCTCTCTCTCTCTGTAATTCTGTATAACTGTTTGATTATGTTTGTAATTGTGTGTGTGTGGCCTCTCTCTTTCTCTCTCTCTGTGATTCTGTATAACCGTTTGATTGTGTTTGTAATTGTGTGTGTGTGGCCTCTCTCTCTCTCTCTCCTTGTAACATAGTACAGTGTTACGATCCAGGTTCTCTAAGACACAGGGCTCTTCAACATTGGACTAGATAATGGCAAAAAGCAACTACGGTAACACTAGATCCAACCCCTGCCTTAAACACTGGAAAACAAAACACCATTACCGCCCTGAGTCGTGCCTGGATAACGAGGTATCCTATGACTCGGTAACTGGTGCACACACACTAGGCTGACGCTCAATGAAACAGCCTATTCTCAAACAGTAAAAGATTACTCGATTATGTTACACAAAGAAAAGATAGTTAACGTGATTAATTAACATTACGGTAGATACTCAAATAACTGGCACTCCTGTATTAAAGAAAGTGCAATGCTAGTCCTGCAACATCAACTGGAAACTTCTGAAATAAGTCTGATGCTGGGAAGATGTTCGTAAAGAATCTTGAACAATTATAATGCAGAATACGGGTCACAATAAATCATAGGACATATAGTAATAATAGGCAGGCGAATAATAAAGACTGCGCAAAGGTAGTAATGCTCGACAACTAAAGAAATGCTTCGTGACACAACGCAACAGCCTACTCGGGTTGTGCAACTCAACAACAACCTCGGCTCAAAAGTGCAGTGAATAATAATGCTGCATACATATAATAACCCTTATTTAGCGGCGAGCAACATAAGTCGAGTTAAATAAAGCTGGACTATGTGGCGGCGCTCGACATAACTCGAGTGGCAATTTCAGCACGTAATGTGGCTGAGAGAGAGAGACAAGTGGTGGCAGGAGACTAGCGAGCGTATGACTGCTCCAGACCACCGCGGCGAACCTACTGACACAAATCTCAGCTCCCTCCTCCCTCTCTCACTCGCTAAATACTCAATTATGTACTGAAAGTACCGAATTACCTGCTTTTTGCACTCGCGTTGCACGGTTATTGCAAGAAAACTATCCATCATACAAGGATCGTTATGGTGTCATTCGAAAGCTCTGTTTATGCCCTTTCAGGGATAGGTACTTGTTTTACGTTCTGGGTCTTATTTAGGCATGAAAATGATCACGTAAACAGCCCTATTTTGGCTAAAAACACCCCGCTGTGCGGTACACATAAATAAACCGCATAGGCCGCTCGTAAGGTGTTAATGGAGCTTATCTCTAACCAGTGTCTGCTCAGTTAATAAAGTCTAGCTGGGGTATCAAGGCAGGGCAACAATGGGCGAGCATGCGGCTCGTAGCCTAACGTTGTCCAAGGGTGGTATAATGAAGATTACGTTATATGACGGGGATGCTCTCTTGATAAATCTAGGTCTCTAGTACCTAGCTCTATCCTGGCGATCCCTCAGAAGTCAACACAAAGAGGCAGCACTATGTTGTGAGGGATAGGCTATGGCCCTCTCACACCACAGCGCTGTGCTCGCAAAGTAAACCAACCCGAAGACAACTTAGGCTCCCACAGTACCTGTCGATGTCGTGCAGAGCTTAGCTAACACTGCACACATCGGAGACAACGACACAGTAACCTTACCCCCAGTCTAGCTTTAGATAACCAAGCAGAATCACTCAACACCTTGCAAGGGAGACATATACCGGTCTATAACCTTCCCGAGAGAGGACACATACGGAAAAGTCCGTCTCTCCAAACCTCAATAAAGCATAATACCTCCTTAACCTAATACATGGAAATATCGGAGAGGTTCGCATACAATACGACTGGTCGACGGTGAACGTCTATGCTGAAACCAGAAGGGATGTTGAGTTTAATAAAGATTAGAGAATGAGAAAGGAGAAGTCGAGAGAGAGAAATAGTATGCAAAGTAGCGAGTATGGGGGACAGAATTGCAAAGGATGTAGGCGATACGCGTGTCAGGCAAGCTCTGAGCTGGTAAAAAACACGAGGCCGCGACGGGAAGGGACTAGTTGACCACCCGGCCGCCAACGCCATCAGCGCCCAAGCGAGCCGCGTCATAGCTCACCTCGCTGCCGGGTGTACTCCCTCACACTCTCTCGCTCGCCTCCCACACAAGCAACATTTATATTATAGCGAACACAAAATACAAGGCGCGGTCACAGACCAAAACAAAGACCATTTCTAGACTGTCTGTGGCAACACGACACCAATGAAATAAAGCAGATCACCCCCGGACAACTGCAGCCCATCCCCCCATCCTGGCGAGCGCCAGCGAGCTGCAATGCCCCACGCAACCATTCTGCTAACGCAGGGAGGCGTCACAACAGGAAGTCTCTGCATTATACACCACACACACAGAGAGAGAGAGAGATAGAGAAGGCCTCTTTGTTTGTGGGGTGTTCACTTTTAACCCTCCCGCATTCGGTAACTTAAATATGTAACTTATGATAAGACCTTCTCTAATTTGCCATGAAATATCAGGCTGGGCGAGTTTTCGAAGCCTTGTGTTTTTCTGTATTTTCATCCACCAGAATGCTGTTTATTGTGATGTATCATATGTCAATGGAAAGAAAAATATTTATAGTACATGATAAATCAAACAAAAATGTAAATAAATCGAAATATGAAAGTGTAAATGAGTCCGGAATACAATTATATCCCATGCAATTGTCTTCACACCGTCCTAGCTCTAAATTGTGAGTGATAACCATATATTTTTGTTTGTTCAAATAGTAGTTTTTATTCTGCTCTTTCCAAATCTGAAAACAGAAATTGATTATCTTCAATAGTTCTCAAGCAGTGACCGAAAAAAATAAACTATGATTTTGATTGATATGGTTTATAACATTTTCGATTTATTTCGTTGATACGAAGTGTATGGTTTTAAGTTTAGGCTGTATGAATACAGCAAATAATGTTGATGAGTATAAAACAAACTAGAAGTTCCTACGACAAATACTTTTTGCGCTATGAATATTTGAAATGAAGAGCCAAAATGCGAATATTTACGCTTCACCCGTCTCTGTACCGCCGATGCTAGCCAGGTTCCGAGCTGTTCCCCGCCTCGGCGTTGGTTTATTTGCTCGGATACGTATATAACTGTTTATATCACCGTCATCGGAAAATTATGCTCTTTCTAATGATGAAAACCAAAATAATATAGCGTAATTGGTTCGCGAGCTATGCGCAATTGTTTCCATGCACTGTTATTGTTATGTAAATATACAAGAATGTTTATACAGTTGTTTATCTTTGCCACAATATACAAAACTTTTATATAATTTTCCTTGCCAATATTTGTATAATGTTCATAGAAGATATGTCAGTCATGAAGGTTGTCAATTTTACTTACCTGATAGGGCCACAACCCTTTCCAACGAGAAGGGAAATGGCTCCTGGGTTGACACTGACAAAACAAAACTAGAAAGCCAGGTTATCATCAAGTAATTAATTCAGAAATAATTATATTGTACACACAAATAAAGTAATATATAAATATATAAATATATATAGAAGTGTCACAAGGAAAAGGAGAACCAGCGTAGTAGCGAACATCTTATCTTTATTGGTTATCAAACGTTTCGGAGAAAACAGTCTCCATCTTCAGTGAATCTAAAATAAATGAAAGTTTACATAAGAAATAAAACAAATAATTACATATGGATGTGAAATATCAAGCAGTAAGGTTCGCATGAATATGAACCGAGAAAAGCTAAACCTAATAAAACAAAAACTATGTATTAAGAGAACAGCAAATTAGGAAACAAAGGAACAAACTGTCGAGACTTAAAAAGGATTTGAACGAATATAAATGTAACTTACGCCCCTTGGTTTGGTTCTTTGATTATAGATGTCTCATTGCCATCATTGATAATTTTGTTGAAGTTAAGATTAAAAAGGTTTCAATTACACACTCTCGTAAGCTTAACCCTTCTTTAGCGGCCTATGCGGTTTATTTATATGTACCGCCCAGCGGGGTGTTTTTAGCAAAAATAGGGCTGTTTACGTGATCATTTTCATGCCTAAATAAGACCCAGAACGTAAAACAAGTATCTATCCCTGAAAGAGCATAAACAGAGCTTTCGAATGACACCATAACGATCCTTTTATGATGGCTAGTTTTCTTGCAATAACCGTGCAACGCGAGTGCAAAAAGCAGGTAATTAGCCACTTTCCCGATACAATTCCGTATATAGCGAGTGAGAGAGGGAGGAGCTGAGATTGTGTCAGTAGGTTCGCCGCGGTGGTCTGGAGCAGTCATACGCTCGCTAGTCTCCTGCCACCTTCTCTCTCTCAGCAACATTACGTGCTGAAATTGCCACTCGACCTATGTCGAGCGCCGCCACATAGTCCAGCTTTATTAAATACGACTTATGTGGTGAGCCGCTTTTTAAGGGTTAAAGCCCTTGGCATACATACTAATGGCTCTGTCGATAAAGATAAAATAATTTTCAATCTCTCCTCTAGATCCTTATCTGAGCGAGAGAAAGAAGTGTTATCTCTAGGTTTGGATTTTGCTCTCCCTCCCAGTCGTATTAACTATGTAAAATTCTCTTTGCCCTTTGAAAAATTATGCTACTCTTTAAAGAACTGTAATATATATAAGTAAAATTGGACTTATGTATGGCACAATATCTCAGCTCTAGCTAGAAATGATTTTATTCAATATTGTAAGCAGATTAACGACACGGACGATGGTAATAATGACATTCACACGGTTTTAAAGTCCCATAAAGAAGATGATACTATAGTGATTACTCATCCTGACAAAGGTAGAGGAATAGTTATTCTTGATAAAGATGATTTTGATTCTAAACTTAACCAAATTGTTACAGACACCTCTAAGTTTAAGTTTATCAAGGGTGATTTACCCTCCACCGTATTAAAACATGAAGACCGTCTCAACAGAACACTTCGCTCCCTTAAGGTCGACATTGGTATGGATAATTTTAATTATATGTACGCTTCAGGCTCTAAACCAGGTAACCTCTATGGGCTTCCAAAAGTTCATAATCCTAACACCCTTTTACGCCCTATCATTTCTGCTACAGGCTCTTTTAATCATAATACAGCGAAATTCTTGGTCCCTATAATTTCCCCACTCACCACCAATCACTTCACAGTTGCCAATTCCGCAGACATTGTCAAAGATATCACGTCCTTCAACTTCGATCACCCAGTCACTCTTGGTAGCTTTGATATAAAATCTTTAGGTTCAATGTGTTATGACTGGGGTTCAAATATATCAGGGCTCTTATTCATTGGACTAGTAATGGCATAAATGCTACAACGGAAAGCGCTAGATCCAACCTCTGATGTATATTCCCAGTGAACAAAGAACACAAATACTCTACAGAGTTCTATATGCAATAATAGGCTATCAAACTCTCAATAAATGTGCGTCTACTCTAGGCTTAATGTTATGTGAAAACAGCCTATTACTACCTATAACCGAAGGTGCTTGGTTATGGTATGCAAAGTAAGGTGGTAAGAGAAGTTACAGCTTACGTTACTTTAATCAATAAATGTCAGGCACTCCTGCATGAAAGAAAGTGCACTAAAGTCCTTCAACACTAACAAGGAATCTTCTTTAAAAGTTAGATGCTATAAAGATGCTCGTATCAGAAATGGAACCCAAAAAAGGCAGGCAGCGGAACAATGCTCGTGCAGGCTATGCACACAAAAAGGCAGAATATATAATGCCGTCGGAGTCAAGAATATCCTAAACACTACAACAATAATAATAATCGCCACGACAATGCAGTATTCCTATCAACAAAAAGAGCCTAAGTCGTTTGTGTCTCAATACATCAAACTAGGCTGCGAAATGTTTGTGTAATAATAAATGGGTATGCATAAAAAGAGTAATTAGGTTAATATACTTAATGTCTACTGTGACTGATAAAGTCTAGCTAGAGTCAATGATACGAGATACTGGTGCGCATGGCATGCCGCATAGCCTAGTGCAAATCTCAAGTCTGTGCGTCAAATATTACGTTATAGGGAAGGGTAGCTCTCTTGAGAAACCTTAATACCGAAGTATTAAGCGTTCTCCTGGCGTACCTCAAAGACAAACAACGAGCTTAGAACAGTGCAGAATGGTATAGGCAAAAAGCCCTCATTCGTGCATGCTCTACTCTCAATGGCACACAGACTAGAATTTACTCAATCAACTCCAGTTCTCAGGTATGTCGTGCAGCTTTTAACTAAAGCCACCACTCATAGGAAACAATACCTTATAATATCAGACTCCTAGTCTAGCATTATCTAATCCAGCAGAACACTAATAATTAAAGGAAGCGGCAATATGAAAGCCAACCAATGCTTCGTGATCCACTTATCTTAACAACTAACATACATGGGTTATATCAGACCTTAACGCACAATACAACAGGGCCAGCATGAAGCTGATTTTGCAGAGTTAACCAGAGGGGGTATAATATTACTAAAAGGTGGTGAAAGATATGAAAAAAGAGAGAGGTAGGCAGAGGAAAAGATTCTCAGGTGCGGAGCAGGGGACAGATAGCAAGAGATAAAGATGAATGCGTTCTAGAAACCAGATCTGAGGGAGAGAGTGGCGAGGAACTGTATATATACTCGCACCAGCTCGAGCCGCGTGGGAAAAAAGCGGTTACAAGTCCTCTAGCCACTAGCAAGGGAGCTCAGCATGGTAAGGACCTCTCTCAACCAACCCCCACGAGGCAGCCAGCCGTGACGTCATCGAGCGGGACAAAAACACTGCGCGCTCCCTCTCAGTCTGTTCTACTCTGTCTCTCTCTCCCAGATCCCATCATTACTAGTTAATGATAAACATATACTTTACAATTAAATATATAAAGCCTTGACATGGGTGAAAACAAAGAGCCTTTCTGGACTGCCCATGACACAAGCTTTCATATGAAATAAAGCGCACTCTAATACACAAACTGTAGCCCCATCCACTGCCCTGGCGATCCTAGCGAGTCACTGTAGGACAAGCCATGCAGTTCTAACGGAGTGGTTAACGTCACACCCCCCCCAAGATTTTTCTCAGAGGCCCCAAGGCTCACAAAAATCTGATGGTTAGAACCCATGCTATATCTCCACTTCCCATCACCCAGCGGCAGTAAAATCTCTGGCACAGTTCTTCAACAAAACAAAAATTCAAAATTATAACCCTCCCCAACACCATAGGTTAAATTATATGTAGTTATGCTCCTCAAGAGCGAGCTTCTCTAGCCCAGCATTCTGAGAGGAGTGCAACTCAGAATTACTGCTATAACATACTAAACAAATTCAACTATCAAAGAAAGTTTTTATTTGATTTTTATGTTTATAATTTGTTTATTTCGGCTGCACTATAGGGGCAAGCCTATTTTTTTCTTCTATACCAAACGCTCAACTCCTGCTTTACGACCCAATACGCTGGGCTACAACCGCGAGCCAACAAGCACCAAGCGCAAAATACTATTCAAACTAAAGCAGGAGGCTACCCGTGTGTCAATCTACCCAGGATCATATACCCTTGAACGACCATCTGCAACCACGTTGTCACAACCGGCAATATGGCGTATGTCCAGGTTATATACCAATAACCTTAGTGACCACCTGGTCAGCCTCATATTCCGATTGTGAAACTGGTCCAAGAACTTGAGAGGGTGATGATCTGGGTAAACTACAACGACCGGACCATAGGCTGGAACACAGACCTCGAAATGCCTCAGAGCAAGTACAACCGCTAGCAGCTCCTCCTCGACAACAGAGCAGCTCCCCTGGGCCGAATTGTACTTCTCCGAGCTGAAACTAACAGGATGCTCCAGCCCATCATCGTCCTTTTCCACAAGGACGGCACCAGCCCCCACACCACTAGCCTCCGTTGCTAGTTGGAAAGGTAGGCTAAAGTCAGGGGCCCTGAGGATCGGGTGAGTGCACAACAGGTGGTTTACTTCTCTAAACACCTTCTCACACTCAGGCGCCCATTTGAACTTCTTATCCTTCCAGTTATCCTCCACCTGACCTTGACTGTCCCGTTCTCCTTCTCCACCTTGACTGCTAAACGTCATCACAGGCACAGTGAGAGGCTCAGGGGGGTGCCTCCCATACTCCTTCATGGGATTAACAGGACATAACTGATTGCGCTTCCGTCTGTCTGGAGTGGCTACCAAGTAATCCAGGTCTGATAGCTCCTCCACCACCCTATAAGGACCAGCGTACTTCGCGGATAAGGGGTGACCTACAAGGGGCAGTAGAATCAACACCACCTGACCCACGTGAAACTCCCGGAGTTCAACCTTGAGGTCGTACCTGTCCTTCCTGAGGGCCTGAGAGCTAGTAAATTACGGCCAGCCAACTCCAGACTGCGCAACATCCGTTCTCGACTGTTGAGGACACACTTGAGCATAGAACAAGGTTTTTCTGCGCCCTCCCATACTTCTTCAACCATATAGAGAGGCCCTCTGACGCGGTGTCCAAAGACGAGCTCATTAGGGCTGAATCCCAAACTCTCCCCAGGTACCTCCCACACAGCAAACAAAACACATGGCAGGCCAAGATCCCAATCCCTCCCACTCTCAAAGCAACAACAACGAAGCACAGATTTCAAGGCTGAGTGCCATCGCTCTAACACACCCTGGCTCTCCGGATGATACGCAGATGACACCACCCCAACAATCCCATGCTGCGGCATTGCTTGAACAAAGAGGCTAGAAGTGAAGTTGGGTCCCTGGACTGACTGAATCCCCTGCGGGTAACCATACCGGGAAAAATACACTAGCAAGCTTCGGACCACCGTCTTCGCCGACCCATTTCTCATAGGGTACGCGTCAGGGTACCTTGTTGCTACAACTCTCGACTGTGCGTCACTGTCCTCCTTCAACTCTTTCGTCTTTTAGCCCATACTAAACTCTCAACCGCATCAACTTCCAACCCCTTCTCGGTACCCTTCCTCCGCTGATCTAAAGATTGTTGACCAGAATGTGACTCCCTGGATGCAGGATCTCCAGTGACAACACACGCCGTAGGCTGCACCGGACACTTCTCAACACACTCCTGCTCCTCCCTACTCACGTCGGCTGGCTTCTCGGCAACGACCAAGGGTGGAGCCTCAGAAGTAGGTCCCGCAAAGTCGTTGCCGAGAAGGAGGTCGACGCCCCCAACAGGTAACTTCTCCACAATTCCTACATCCAGGTCCCGAGTCACACCATCAACTTCCACCTTCATTCTTACAAGCGGGTATGACCTTGTCGCATTAACTCCCTGAACCACAACCACCCGCGCCGTATTGACAGGTTTACCAGTGAAATTTCTAAACAGTGTTTGCGATGCCCCAGTGTCACGCAAAATTCTCACCTCATGTCTTCTACCCCCCCACTCCACACAACCGAGTCCCCTGTGGTCACTAAAGGCATCACGGACAGGGAATAAGCCTTCCGGATCCTTCTGCACTGGCAGTGTATTTACCTCGGAAGAAATGCCTCTAACAAACTCCGATGTCCTCTTGAACACTCCAATGCCATGAGCAAAAGACACGGCTGCCGGAGGAGGTCGACTAGAGCACTCATTTGCCTTATGACCCTCCTGGTGGCAACTAAAACACATAAATTTCGGTTTCGGCTTATACTGTGATGTAAAAGGCCCCTGACTTTTCACATACGGTGTGGTGTAAGGTTTGGATTCAGTTTTAGTTTCATGGCTCTTCTGTTTAAATGTGTCATTGTTACGGGGAGGGGGAGGATAACGGTGCACTTGCATCGTACTTCTGCGAGGACCCGCAACCCCGAATCAACGACAGCCGTAGATCAGCCATTTCTGCTGCTTCTACTAGAGTTCTTGGGTTTTTCTCCTTTAAGTTCAAAGTTAGATCACCGCCCGTGCTCTTAAAGAACTGCTCCAACATCATTAACTGCTTAATTTCATCAAATGTTGTGACCTTCTCAGATCGGAGCCAGTTCCCCATAGCATCGGACAAGTCCCGGCCGTGTTCCAAAAAGGTGCTATCTCTTCCTTTAGTTACACCCCGGAACTTCAAAACGGTACGTTTCTGGTTGCAGTTCGTAAGCCCTCAGGACAGCCTCCTTGAGACCCTCGTACACAATACATAACTCCAAAGGTAATGCATCGTAGGCTTTAAGACCCTTGCCTATTAATCTAGAGGATACAAGTGCTGCCCATTTATTCTCTGGCCACTGGTGTTCCTGGCACTTCTTCTCAAAGCGTGTGAAAAATTCTGTTACACCACTCTCATCAAACACCGGAACCAGTTTCAATAAGTGCGAGAGAGACTGCTCATGAACACGGTTACCAGCCCCAAGTCGCTGTCCTGTTGTCTCTACTCGCGACTACTCTACGTCCATGTCGGCACAGTACCTAGTCGACTCAGCTTGGATTTTTGCTTGACTGATAGTTTTTCTCTCTTCTATCTTGGCTAATTCTATTTGCTGCTGGAGCTCACCTGCCCTGATAGCCTTTCTCTCTTCGATCTTAGCTAATTCGAGCTGAAGCAATAATTCTGGAGATAACCCATGAGGAGGTGAAGGTGCTACAATGTTTGAAATTACCAGTGGTCCCCCCAGGGGCAACCCACCCTGCCAGTCACCACACAACTGCGGAAGCGTACCCGGGGTCGGCAAACTACTGGGATGGCTGGGAGTCGAGTGTAGGGGAAGCATAGCCGAAGGGCTCTGAGCACTCAACCCATCTCGCTCACCAGTCACCCTGCCCAGTACACGCGTTATCAAGTTATCCTTGGTCATGCTGCTAGTAACCGCATGACCGATAGCTGTGGCCAGGCATTGAAGACCGTACCGATCCATACCCTCCAACCGCTCAGCAGTAACAGGCCATTGCAAAAATATCTTAGCATCCTCCTAACAGTTCACCCGATTAACCCTTTCATCATGCTGCTGTTCCTCAGTTTCGACATTACGTACTGTGTCTCCATTCTCCTCTGATCCGGTATAAGACATGATGCTCACAAAAATTTCCCACCACAATATTCAGAAAAGAAGCACCCCAAACTCTTATACCTCGATATACACACAACAATTCTCGGAAATACTCAAGGGCTATACCATGTTGCAAAAAAAAACATTATTCTTGCTGATCCCCGCAAAATATTCCCCAAAACAACAAATGTTCCCTGCTAATAAATGTAGGTTCACCAAATCCTAGGTAAGGTCACCATTTGTTACGACTGGGGTTCAAATATATCAGGGCTCTTATTCATTGGACTAGTAATGGCATAAATGCTACAACGGAAAGCGCTAGATCCAACCTCTGATGTATATTCCCAGTGAACACAGAACACAAATACTCTACAGAGTTCTATATGCAATAATAGGCTATCAAACTCTCAATAAATGTGCGTCTACGCTAGGCTTAATGTTATGTGAAAACAGCCTATTACTACCTATAACCGAAGGTGCTTGGTTATAGTATGCAAAGTAAGGTGGTAAGAGAAGTTACAGCTTACGTTACTTTAATCAATAAATGTCAGGCACTCCTGCATGAAAGAAAGTGCACTAAAGTCCTTCAACACTAACAAGGAATCTTCTTTAAAAGTTAGATGCTATAAAGATGCTCGTATCGGAAATGGAACCCAAAAAAGGCAGGCAGCGGAACAATGCTCGTGCAGGCTATGCACACAAAAAGGCAGAATATATAATGCCGTCGGAGCCAAGAATATCCTAAACACTACAACAATAATAATCGCCACGACAATGCAGTATTCCTATCAACAAAAAGAGCCTAAGTCGTTTGTGTCTCAATACATCAAACTAGGCTGCGAAATGCTTGTGTAATAATAAATGGGTATGCATAAAAAAGAGTAATTAGGTTAATATACTTAATCTACTGTGACTGATAAAGTCTAGCTAGAGTCAATGATACGAGATACTGGTGCGCATGGCATGCCGCATAGCCTAGTGCAAATCTCAAGTCTGTGCGTCAAATATTACGTTATAGGGAAGGGTAGCTCTCTTGAGAAACCTTAATACCGAAGTATTAAGCGTTCTCCTGGCGTACCTCAAAGACAAACAACGAGCTTAGAACAGTGCAGAATGGTATAGGCAAAAAGCCCTCATTCGTGCATGCTCTACTCTCAATGGCACACAGACTAGAATTTACTCAATCAACTCCAGTTCTCAGGTATGTCGTGCAGCTTTTAACTAAAGCCAGCACTCATAGGAAACAATACCTTATAATATCAGACTCCTAGTCTAGCATTATCTAATCCAGCAGAACACTAATAATTAAAGGAAGCGGCAATATGAAAGCCAACCAATGCTTCGTGATCCACTTATCTTAACAACTAACATACATGGGTTATATCAGACCTTAACGCACAATACAACTGGCCAGCATGAAGCTGATTTTGCAGAGTTAACCAGAGGGGGTATAATATTACTAAAAGGTGGTGAAAGATATGAAAAAAGAGAGAGGTAGGCAGAGGAAAAGATTCTCAGGTGCGGAGCAGGGGACAGATAGCAAGAGATAAAGATGAATGCGTTCTAGAAACCAGATCTGAGGGAGAGAGTGGCGAGGAACTGTATATATACTCGCACCAGCTCGAGCCGCGTGGGAAAAAAGCGGTTACAAGTCCTCTAGCCACTAGCAAGGGAGCTCAGCATGGTAAGGACCTCTCTCAACCAACCCCCACGAGGCAGCCAGCCGTGACGTCATCGAGCGGGACAAAAACACTGCGCGCTCCCTCTCACTCTGTTCTACTCTCTCTCTCTCTCCCAGATCCCATCATTACTAGTTAATGATAAAACATATACTTTACAATTAAATATATAAAGCCTTGACATGGGTGAAAACAAAGAGCCTTTCTGGACTGCCCATGACACAAGCTTTCATATGAAATAAAGCACACTCTAATACACAAACTGTAGCCCCATCCACTGCCCTGGCGATCCTAGCGAGTCACTGTAGGACAAGCCATGCGGTTCTAACGGAGTGGTTAACGTCACAAATGTTATTTTAATACCACAAATTTTTGTGATATATTTGAATATAAATATTGAATCTATATGCTCTCAAGATCTTAAGAAATTTTGTTTTAACCCTCGGCAAAACCTAATAAAAAAGTATGGTACTAAAAAAAAAAAAATCGTAACAAGGTTGTCAATACGGTACTTCCAGTTATCGATAGCTCTAAAGATCATAACACAATGTGTTAAACCCTCGGAAAAACCTAATATAAAAGTATGGTACTAAAATTTAATTTTCGTAAAAAGGTTGTCAATCGGTACTTTCCCGTTATCAATGTACAATCAAAGCTGAAGATTGCACAGTAAACACCGTAGACTTCATCGACTTTACCTTCGTATAACAGACATCCAATTTTTTTTTTTTATTAACTAAGGGATTAGTACTCAACCAGCGGGGGTGTGGGGGCGGCAGCCCCCACCCATAATACTAGGTTAGGTTAGGTAAGGTTGTTAGGTTAGGCTAATGTCTTTTCAAATTACTATTGGGGAACAACATCGATCGATAGGCCTTATGGGGAAAATAGGTTTTCCCGAGATTTCTAATTAATTACAAACTCTATATATTGATGCAAATGAACAATTTTGTTTATAAAAAACACTCGGAAAATTCGTGGTATTAAAATAACATTTTTCCAATCTTTATTCACAAATGTCCCATTACATGACACAACTAATCTTATTACTAATAACATTCCCATCTCTACCCTCTCTTCATTTGACCTTAATAAGCAATCATTCCATACCCTATTGGAAATCGCTGCCCACCAATCACTTTTCTCATACAATGACAAGTTGTTCACCCTAGCCGATGGTGTGGCGATGGGGTCACCCTTGGGTCCCTCATACGCAAATGCTTTCCTTTGCCACCACGAGGAGATTTGGTTGAATAATTGCCCTCCAGATTTGAAACCCATATTCTACCGTAGGTACATGGATGACACATTCTTGATTTTTAAGCACCCCACTCAAATCGAACAGTTTCTGTTATACCTAAACTCACAACATCCCAGTATCAGACTCACACATGAAGTAGAAGACAATCATAAACTCTCCTTCCTTGATACTCTTATAACCAAACACCCTACTTCCCTTTCCACTAGTGTTTATCGTAAGCCCACTTTTACCGGTCTAGGTACAAATGTCTTAAGTTTCATACCTCTTAAATATAAAACCAACAGTATCATGACTATTCTTAACAGAGCATACAATTCCTGTTCATCTTGGCTTTCGTTTCACTCTGAAACCTGTCTCCTTCTTAACTTCTTTACTAATAATAAATACCCCACGCATATGTTTAACAAATTCCTGAATAATTTTCTTAA
Source organism: Paralithodes platypus (assembly GCA_032716605.1). Lineage (NCBI taxonomy): Eukaryota > Metazoa > Arthropoda > Malacostraca > Decapoda > Lithodidae > Paralithodes > Paralithodes platypus. The sequence goes on from CM064508.1 coordinate 15,642,305, forward strand.
CTCTATGCTCTGCCCACCCACCCCAGTTCAACCGTACAAAAAGACACTAGATATTTTAAACTCCCATATTTAGGGCCACTTAGCTATGAAATTAGGAAATCCCTCCAAAAAACTCTTCGCAACTGCTACCCACATATCAATTTCAAATTAGTTTTGGAAAAACTCCATTTATTGGTCACCAATTTTCCCATGGATTTTTTTATTTTTCCCTGTTAGTTTTCATCAATATATAGTGTTTAGACATAATTAGAACCCTCGGCGAAACCGTTTTCCCCATTATACAACGATCTTAAGACACGCCGCCCGATAGTGGGGAGGGCTATGAAGTACAGGGAAAATGAGGGGTTAAATGCGTAAAACGGCGATACAAACGTATTCAAGCAAAACTTGGCTCGGGTTTGAAGGTATTTCAAAGGCCTAAAACCCAAATATTTCGAAAAACCCTAGCCAAGTTTTGGCCAAAGCTGGCTCGGATTTTGCGAGTTTGTAGACAACAAAAGGACAGTAACCTCATTTAGAAATTTGGCTCAGGTTTTCCCAAATTGCAAACCCATAAAAAACCCGAAATTTGAAAACCCCGAGCCAGCTTTTGGCCAAAGCTGGCTCGGATTTTGCGAGTTTGTAAACAAACAAATGACAGTAACCTCATTTAGAAATTTGGCTCAGGTTTCCCAAAATTGCAAGCCATAAACCCGAAATTTTGGAAAACCCGAGCCAGGTTTTGGCCAAAGCTGGCTCGGATTTTGCGAGTTTGTAGACAAAGAAATGACAGTAACTCATTTAGAAATTTGCCTCAGGTTTTCCCGAAATTGCAGCCATAAAACCCGAATTTTGGAAACCCGAGCCAAGTTTTGGAAAGTTGGCTCTGATTTTGCGAGTTTTAAGAGTAAACAAATTACACTAACCTAATTTCGATTTTTGGGTCATGTTAAAGCTATCATAGTGTTTACAAGCCTATACCCCTTTGAAAGGACATTAGCCTAACCTAACAACCTTACCTAACCTATCCTAGTATATGGTGGGGGCTGCCGCCCCCACACCCCCGCTATTTGCATCTTTGACCGATTGTTTGTGTATTTGTCTGTGAAAAGGGGGTAATTGTTTAGTGTATGGCCTGCTAAAGAAAATGGATTTTTGAGCACAGACTAAACCAAATGTTCACTACTGTATTTACATAGCTGGTCATTAACCTAACCCAACCTAACCTAACCTAACCTAACCTAACCTAAGGTAACCTGGGCATCCTGGGGGCTGCTGCCCCAGAAGCCCAGACCCCGCTGGTCTTGGGATGAAAAGTGATAAAAAACACATATCTCTTACCTCATTATTCAAAGTTTTGTATTTGGTTTAATATACACTTCCCAGGTCATTTGAACAGTTCTATTGCTTCTATATATAATATAATACACCATAGAATGTTTTTAATAACTAGAATAAAAGAGGACTTCGATTAAACAATTACGGAAATACCTTAAAACACGAGCCAAGTTTTGCTTAAATAATTTTGTTTTCGCCGTTTTTAAACCCGCGAAAATATGAAAGCGTAATTGCATACCTTATTGAGATGTGGAGGGAGTAGGTGGGGAAGAGATGCGTCCACGTTTTCGACGAGGAGTTACGACGAGTAGTGGTTTTATTTAAAAAAACAATATGACCGCATCGCCACTGGTGTGCCGGGTTCATAATAGAAACATTTCGTTTGAGCAGAGTTTGCAGGAAACAGAGGTAGGCAACAACCATGGTCAGTAAAAACCTTAAGGGCTTGCACTATTGTTCCTTGTAGTGTCTAATCACTGAATGTGGGAGGGGTGGAACAACCATTACAAGCGGCGTCCATGACTAAAGTGGAGGAGAGACTTAAATGAAGGTGTGTATCTGTGATTGGTTCAGTGCAATGATGTAATCAAGGTCAATAAACTCCTGATAGTTTCTGGTTGTATGCGTGACGGGAATCTATGAGTTTAATGACGTGGTCAGAAAAAAAAACCAATAAGAATCCAGAAGTGTCTCGTGACGTATTGCGCAGGAGTTAGGAAATGAAAGTGAAACTCAGTATTTCCAATGAGGATTGGCAGATGGCGTGATAGTATTACAACTCTCCAGTTCACGAAAAAATAGCGTCGCTGAATGCCGCGCCGTCTATAAGAGAGTATTGACAACCGTTTTACGGTAGGTAGACATGTTGTTACCGGTTTTTTTAATAGGTTTTGCCGAGGGTTGAAACTAATTTTAATATGATGCTTAGAGCATATAGATTCCATATCTGTCTTCAAATATGTCAAAATAATTGGTGACCAATAAATGGAGTTATACTTTAGTTTTTTCTAATAATAACACTATAGGAAATTTCCTCAAACATACTTCTTCTCTTCCTATGAACCTCCATTCCAATGTGGTTTACCAGTTCACCTGTTCTAGCTGTACTGCTGGATACGTGGGTGGCACCTCACGTTGGTTGCTTCACCGTATCCGGGAGCACCAAGGTAAATCCATTCGAACAGGCAGGTTGATTTCTAAGCCTTCCACTTCTGCTATCCGCGATCACTCTCACCAGTTTGATCACCCTTTCTCTTCCACAGACTTCCAGATACTAACCACTTGCCATTCACGCTGTGACCTTATCACCTCAGAATCAATCTATATAAATAAATTAAAGCCTAACCTGAACAACACGGCCACTACAACACCTCTTTTCACTCAGTAAATATCCTTCCATTTTCTTTTCGTACTTTATTGTATACCTTCTCTTATTAGTATTATTTGTTTAAGTTTAGCTTTATGCTGTTCTCTTAATACATAGTTTTTGTTTTATTAGGTTTAGCTTTTCTCGGTTCATATTCATACGAACCTTACTGCTTGATATTTCACATCCATATGTAATTATTTGTTTTATTTCTTATGTAAACATTCATTTATTTTAGATTCACTGAAGATGGAGACTGTTTTCTCCGAAACGTTTGATAACCAATAAAGATAATATGTTCGCTACTACGCTGGTTCTCCTTTTCCTTGTGAGACTTTGATTCCCAAGAGGAAGCTCCATTGCAGAAATTATATATATATATATATATATATTTACACACAAGTCATAAATATATATATATATATATATATATATATATATATATAAAAATACAAGGTGTCATAAATATATATATATATATATATATATATTCACCCACCGACATTCACCCACCGACATTCACCCACCTTCATCATCAAAGTGGATATAGGCCTCCTGGGGAAACCACTCTAAAAAAATAACGAGTCAAATGCAGTAACTCCTAGGGTGGCTTGGAAATCTGCATATTTCTGTGGTTTGACACCTTGTATATATATATATATATATATATATATATAAAAATACAAGGTGTCATAAATATATATATATATATATATATATATATATATATATATATATATATATATATATACAAGGTGTCAAACCACAGAAATATGCAGATTTCCAAGCCACCCTAGGAGGTACTGCATTTGACTCGTTATTTTTTTAGAGTGGTTTCCCCAGGAGGCCTATATCCACTTTGATGATGAAGGTGGGTGAATGTCGGTGGGTGAATGTCGGTGGGTGAATGTCGGTGGGTGAATGAAGGTGGGTGAATGTCGGTGGGTGAATGTCGGTGGGTGAATGTCGGTGAGTGAACGAGGGTGGGTGAATGAAGGTGGGTGAATGAAGGTGGGTGAATGAAGCCGGGTGAATGAAGCCGGGTGAATGAAGAAGAGAAATGGAGAAGAGAAATGAATGAATCAATGAATGAATGATTGCACATGGCTCCTGACTATAGGACACCTGCATTGTGACTATGGAAACGGTTGAAGCAGTCGTTGACGTCAATGCAGAGGGCAAACGTGCAAGTCGTGCAGCGGAAGCTTATGTCCTTGCGAATGCCGGTCATTACTTTGCAGTAATAGCAACGGAGTTGCTTCTTGGCCGGAATCCTCTGCCGAGAATGGTCCAAGGCCCTGTTCAACCGGACATGGTTCAGAACAATAGGACGGGGCCTTGGGACCACTCCACGTCGAGGTCTCCGGACTCGCACTGCTCGTGCTGCTTCCAGTACTAGTGGCGGTTGGTTGGCAGCTTCAAGAGCTGCTTCCCCATCGTCACCAGCAGCAGCTGCATCAGGTGCTAGTACCACGGGGGGTTCAACCAGGACATAGTTTCCCCCCGGGGCACCAGCATCAGCAGCAGCATCATCTGGTTCTGGTGGTGGGGAGGGGACATCGAGATGTGGTGCCCTCTTAACGCCTCCACCAGGAGCAGCAACAGGAGAGGGTGGAGTGTTGTCAGGAGCAGCAGGGGCTGGGGAGTCTGGATGGTCGTCGTCGGACGACCCAGATGATCCACCGGGTTGCCGTTGCCTGCGTGCATGCCTCTGTGGCTCACGCTGGTCACGCGGCAGATCTTGTGCTCGGTGGACTGGCCTCCCCGACATAGGCCACTCTGCAGGGTTGAAGTGCAGCAAGGAAGTACAGATGTGCTCCTGGAAGTCCAGCAAGGTCATCTTCTTCCTTGGGTAGCACTTCCTGTACAGGACATGGGCGTTGAAGAGGGCCATTTGGATGAAGTAGAAGGTGATCTTCGTCCACTTGACCGTCCTTCACTGGATGGGGTAGTACTGGACCATCTGGTCGAAGTGATCCACCCCACCCATGTGGATGTAGTAGTCTTCAACGCAAACAGGTTTAAAGATCTCCCTCTGTCCACGACGCCACCTGCCCTGTTGGTCCTTCTCTTTGAAACTGACAAGCTTCAGGATGGTGTCTTGGTTGTGGAAAGTGGACACGATGTTGACGATGCGCTTGTCTCGCCAAAGTAGGACCATGGTTAAGCCGTTATTCATTGCTATTGTCGCATCGCGTTCAAGCTATTTTGCTTAAGCAATGTCGCACAACCGCTTAGGAGCTCCTCGTACAAGGCGCAGGGTGCCACACACATAGATGTTGTGTGTGAGCATTTGCTGGCACAGGTCAAATGAGTTGTAATAGTTGTCCATGTACAGCCTGTACCCCTGGCCTCTGAAGGACTCTGTGAGACCCTCCACCGTCTCCTGGAGAGTTGTACCCGGACCGGTGTAGACCCGAAAGTCCCACACATAGCCAGTCAACGCCTCTGCCAGGATGTACAGCTTGATACCGTACTTCGTCGGCTTCATTGGGTTGTAAACCTTGAATGAAAGGCGACCCTTCCATCCAAGGCTGCCTTCGTCAAGGGACAGCTTTTCGGCGGGGATGTATGCCAGCTCGAAGCCTTCAAGTAGGTATTCCATCACCGTCTGAACCTTCACAAGCCTGTCCTTGTTCTGCCTGCAGACTGCCTTGTTGTTGAAAGCATGGAAATACTTCAACAAGGCTAGAAACTTAGTCCTACTCATCGTTCTCCGAAATGCTGGGTAGTCGTGAAGGACAGTTGAACGCCAGTAGTGACTCAGAGAAGGAATCTTGGTGATGCCCATGAGGAAGTATAGGCCAAGGAATTTGGCCATTTCCTCCTCACCAAACAGGTGCCAAAAAGCGGCTGCTCTGTCAACGAACTTGGCGTAAGCATTTGTCTCCAATACCAGGTATTGCAGCATCTCCCTTGTGAAGAAGAGCTGGAAGAACTGGAGAGGAGTCACCGGCTTTGGAACCTGCATGCCAGGGGTCCCTGAGAACAGATCTGGCTGGGGGTCGAAGGGGGTGTCGATCCAACCGGCATCACGATCGGGGGCAAGATCGCGAGCACGGCCACGACCACCGCGAGGACCACCGCGAGGTCCACTGCGAGGAACACCTCTGCGGCCCCTGGGCCTACCACCTGCCCCCCTATGGGGCCCTGGCCTCCGGCGTGGCATAGGTGGTACGTCGAGGGGTTGAGTGGGGGGGGCTTCTGCATCAGATGATGCAGAAGCCGGTGAACCTGGTGCAGCACCAAGTGGTGAAAGGTGTGGAGCTGGTGAACCTGGTGCAGCTGCACCAGCTGGTGAAAGGTGTGGAGCTGGTGAACCTGGTGCAGCTGTACCAGTTGGTGAACGGTGAAGAGGAAGCCTTTGGGGAAGAAGCTCCTCGATTGCTGCTGGAGGATTCAACGCTGTGCGTGGCACCTCAGCAACAACCTGAGCACGCACTGCGGCTTCAGCAACCTCAGCACGCATTGCGGCTCGATGCTCAGGCAGAACAAATGCCGAGGGGGTCAACGGTGTGTCGCTGAAGGGGGACACTATGGGGGTGACCGTTCCCATGACATGCGAAGGCGGGGTATTCAAAGTGCCCACAGCAAGTAGCGTAGCAAACAGGTGTGGGCTGCGGGCTGGTGATCCTGCTGGAAGAAAGGATGAGGCACCGCCACGCAAGGTGGATGGAAGAGGTGCCGTGGGAAGTTGGGTGATGGTAGGAGGTAATCGGTGATGTTATGGATGGGATGAGATGTAGATTGGATGAGATGAGATGTAGAGGGGATGGGATGGGATGTAATGGGATGGGATGGGATGTAATGGGATGGGATGGATGGTGGTGGTGGATCCGCTGGGGCTGGTTCAATTGGTGGTGGTGGTGGTGGGTCGTCCGTCGTTGCTGGGGCTGGTTCTGCTGGTGGTGGTGGTGGGTCGTCTGACGTTGCTGGGGCTGGTGGTGGATCGGCCGAGGCGTGGGCATCGAGGCTGAGTCGCTTGGGCGGAGGTGAAGCCCAATCCTCATCGTCAGACCACTCGTACGACTCACTCTCGCTCGCCGTCTCGTCCGTCGTCGTCAGGTCCAGCACCTCATTCACTACATCCTCCAGCTGGGAGTCCCGCAAACGTTTCTTATTATCCCTCTTGTCCGACATGGCAGCTGGCGTATGGCGGTAGGCTGGCGTATGGCGGCAGGCTGGCGTATGGCGGCAGGCTGGCGTATGGCGGCAGGCCGGCGTATGGCGGTAGGCCGGCGTATGGCGGTAGGCTGGCGTATAGCGGTAGGTTGGCGTATGGCGGCAGGCTGGCGTATGGCGGCAGGCTGGCGTATTGCGGCAGGCAGTAGTTAGCTTACGATGCTGAAACCAAGAAAAGGTAATAAAGGAAAAACGTAATTGACGTTGATAGTTGTCATGACGCAAGTTCGCCATCACTGGATCCATATGATGTTGGTATAGTTCACCATGACGTAGTCATAGTTTTGCATTATCCGATTCCAGATGACGTGAGTATAATGGATTCATGACGGTATAGTTCCGCATTTTGTAATTTAAATGGGGGGTCACCATGACGTAGTCATAGTTTTGCATTATCCGATTCCAGATGACGAGAGTATAATGGATTCATGACGGTATAGTTCCGCATTTTGTAATTCAAATGGGGGATCACCATGATATAGTCATAGTATGGCATTATAAGAATATATTTATACCTTGGGGCTCTTTGGCCAAACACCCTGGGGAACAGGAACAACACAACAGGGAAGGGGACAAGAAAAACAAATTTATATATATACGGTATATACCTTTATATATAAAATAAATAAAATCAAATAAATACAAAATATATAAAATAACAATATAAATACTCGATTATGGGCCCTACCCTTGATCTGGACCTAGGGGGTGGTCCCAGAGACACCCTGGGGAACAGGAACAACAAAACAGGGGAACAGGAACAACAGGGAAGGGGACAAGAAAAATAAAATTATATATATACGGTATATACCTATATATATAAAATAAATCAAATCAAATAAATAAATATGTATATAAAATAACAATAGAAATACTCGATTATGGGCCCTGCCGTTGCTCTGGACCTAGGGGGTGGTCCCAGAGACACATAAGAACATAAGAACATAAGAAAATGGGAGTCTGCAGAAAGCCGATTGGCCTAAGCAAGGCAGATCCCTGTCCCACACAACCCCAATTACAAAGCCCAATTATAGGCTGAACACTCTAATACCCTGAGGATCATCTTACCAAAACGGTTAGAGATTAACGCAGGATTATGGGGTCTGCAGAGCGCTGATTGGCCCAACCCTGCTGATCCCCCTTCACACCCAACCCTTCTCGTCCATATGCTTATCCAATTTTATCTTAAAGCTCCCTATAGTTTTTAATCCCACTATAGCACTTGGTAGTCCATTCCACCCATCTACAACTCTGTTACCAAACCAATATTTGCCTATATCTTTTCTGAAACGAAATTTATCTAATTTGAAACCATTGGTACGAGTTCTTTCGCTATCACTGAGCTTTAGTACATTTGTCATGTCCCCTTTGTTAATCCCACTAACCCACTTGAACACCTCTATCATATCCCCTCTAACTCTGCGTCTCTCTAATGAATGTAAGCCTAATTTCTTCAACCTAAGCCTAATTTCAACACCCTGGGGAACAGGAACAATAACAAAAAATATATACAGTACAGGTATAAATGAAATAAAATTATAAATAAAATAAAACGATATAAATAAAATAAATAAAATAAATAACAACTATAATAAATACAAATATATATATAAAATAACTATATAACTACTCGATTATGGGCCCTGCCCTTGCTGTGGACCTAGGGGGTGGTCCCAGAGACACCTTGGGGAACAGGAACAATAACAAAAAATATAATTATACAGTACAGGTATAAATGAAATAAAATTATAAATAAAATAAAACTATATAAATAAAATAAATAAAATATATAACAACTATAATAAATAAAAATATATATATAAAATAACTATATAACTACTCGATTATGGGCCCTGCCCTTGCTGTGGACCTAGGGAGTGGTCCCATGGACACCCTGGGGAACAGGAACAATAAAACAAATATATATATATATAAATGAAATAAAATTATAAATAAAATAAAATTATATAAATAAAATAAATAAAATAAATAACAACTATAATAAATCCCAATATATATAAAATAACTATATAAATACTCAATTATGGGCCCTGCCGCCCTTGCTGTGGACCTAGGGGGTGATCCCATGGACACCTTGGGGAACAGGAACAATAAAACAAAAAATATATATATAAATGAAATAAAATTATAAATAAAATAAAATTATATAAATAAAATAAATAAAAACTATAATAAATCCCAATAAATAAAAATAGGCCTATATATAAAATAACGATAGAAATACTTGAATATACAGTATATATATATATATATATATATATATATATATAAAATAAAGATAGGCCTATGCCTAAACATATAAAATATCCCAGCTCTGAGGATAAGGTAAAAGGTCAAGGAGTGGGGACCCGCCGCGGGCAAGTAATTATAGGATTAGCTTAGGTACTTTACCCAGACATCTGTGGCTGTCCAAAGGGTCACTGCTGTAGTGTAGTGTACAGTGGCGCATAAAAGTCTTGTATGTTTTTATGTCAGGCTATTTACCGTGACATATTTGTACTTACCGTGACATTTTTGTCTAAAAAATGTGTTTATAATTATCCACACTTCACTGTTAGTTACTTCACTCAAATAAAACTGTGTATGCACTCAAAAATTGCCAAAATTGGGCATAAAAAATGCCAAAAATGGGCAAAACACAACTATATTTCGTAATTACAGCTTTATTATACTTCGTACGTAGTATTTATTGATAAATATATTGGTCTTTCAAGCGAAAATGAAGGTTTTAGGGCAATATATATACGACACACGTATAGCCTAGCTTACATTCGTAATCACAAACCTAACATAAGTTAGGAATGTGACTACGAATGCTTACTACACTAACCCTACGAATATGATATAAATAAAATTATTCACAGTTCACAACACTTCCACTGGGTCCATTCTAGCCGCCTAAAAACCACATGGCTGGCTATGGAGAGGCGAACAACGAGGCACAAAGTCACAAATCACGAGTTATATACATAAATTATAAATACATAGCCACAAATTGATGATACACTGCCACTTGCTACATAAATTTTCCAGATTTGCCCGCCTGAAACCCGCTCCATGGCGGGCAATGGAGGCGAGACGAGATTTAAAGGTTCGGGAGTACTACCTCACAGACTGGCGGCCGGCTCACAACTGGTGAAACAAAGCCCCGCACTCCTCTCACAGGGACGCTAGGGGGTTGCCAGATATTTAATTTTGTAACTTACTGAGGGCTAACTTTTCAGCCAAAAACGCGTCAAAATCTCGTCATAAACTTATTTACCACGAATATTTCTAACTTACGGGTGGCATTATGACGCGATTGCGTCATACGACCACTCTTCGAGGGGTGGCGTTAGGACGCGATCGTGTCCTAAAAATGCGGGAGGGTTAACACTCCTACACAGAGAGAGAGAGAGAGAGAGTATAAGTGTGTGAGTGAGAATAAAACAGTGTATGAGTGAAAGAGAGAGTGTGTGAGTGTGAGTGTTACAAAGAATAGTTAGTATCTCAGAGACCTTGCAGTCCATTCCGAGGAGACACTCGAAGTGGAAGGAGAGAGACTGTTTTAGTGCACTACACTCATTACAGTGTGCAAAATACTATCTACTCTCTTCTTGAACTGCTCTACTGAAGAACTATTTACAGCTTTGGAGGGAAGTTTGTTCCAGGTAGAACAGATATTGTGAACAAAAATTATACTAAACACTTCAATGAGGTGACCTAGTAGTCTGCGTGTTTCCAATGAAAAGAGATCAAGAGCTATCATATCGGTTCTCATAGCTCAGTCTTCTAATTAATATAATAAGCATTGTAGCCCTAGTTTTTACTCTTTTCAGTCGCTCTATTTCTTTCCTGAGTGCTGAGGCCGTATCAGAGAGTTGTAAAGTGAGAGGACTATTTCCTTATTTCTATACTTAAATTGCCTCTTAATATAATCCAATAATTTCTGAGCTTTCTTCTCTACTTCAGTGCACTGCTTGGAAAACTTTAGGTCACTGCTAATCAGAACACCAAAATCATTTACCAAGTCAGTCACTTCCAGAGGCATTCCCAATAGTGAATAGCCTGAATTAAGGTTTGCTTGGCCGATATGCATCACCTTGCACTTTTCCAAGTTTAGAGGCATCTGCCATGTCTCCGACCATTCATCCAGTCTACATACACATACATACATAATATTTTAAGCCTTCTTATTTAAGAGGAGATGGGCTGTTTTTTCTGGCCCCCCTTCTCCCTCGTGTTTAATCCCATTGGCTTTTAGAAGTTAAGAGGTTCGACTCATTAGTTTGGCCATTTTAATACTTTCCTCCCCATTTCTTTCTCGTATATGACTTTTCCTGCCATTTAGACGTCGATTTTTTTTTTTGGCGAGCGATGGTGAGCCTGTAATTTTAAGAGTAACCGACATGTTTCTACCGACAAATTTACACATTTATCTCGAAGGGGGTTCTAGGGGGTATTCTTTACAGCTTTATGGAGGTTTAGAGAGGAAACTAGAAACATAATAAATATATGAACAAATCAACCAACAAGTGAACCATCCCCCCTTTAACCCCTTCTGTACCGGCGATGTGTTTTTATTTCTATTCTAGCTTTATTTAGACGGTTTTGCGCAGTTTAACCCTTCTTTGGCGGCGCGCAACTTATGTCGTGTGAAATAAATATGGACTAAGTGGCGGTTCACAACTTATGTCGTGTTCCATTTTCACCACGTAATGTTGCTGAGAGAGAGAGATAAGTGGTGGGAGGAGAGTAGCAAGCGTATGACTGCTCCAGACCACCGCGGCGGACCTACTGACATGAATCCCACCCTCCCCCACCCTTACGCACTCACTACACAGGGAATTATGTAGGGAAACTACCTAATTACATGATTTTTGCACTCGTGTTGCGCGATCATTGCAAGAAAACCAGCGGTCATACAAGGATGGTTGGTGTGTCATTGGAAAGCTCTGTTTATGCCCTTTCAGGGATAGATACTTGTTTTACGCTCTGGGTCTTATTTAGGCATGAAAATGATCACGTAAACAACCCTATTTAGGGTAAAAACACCCCGCTGGGCGGTACATATAAATTACCGCCTAGGCCGCTCGTAAGGTGTTAAGAAGCATCTGTGGTAGTAAAAAGGGTTAAGTGAGTTAGTTCTAAGCCTATTAATTGTTGGAGGTCTTTCTGAAACTGAATCAAATCGTCTCCTCGCACCGAGTATAAAATGGAAACTACCGAACGGGAATGTATGAGAATTGTATATGTTTTATAATGATGTTTAATGGCGTACGGTTGGGCAAATAAGTCATGTCTCCGCTGTCATTATGTTTTGCTCGCTGTGTGCTGTATTAATGTCTGTCAGATGTTGAATAGGGTGTGTAAAGATAGGAACATATTTGTATATCTCACTCTTAACGATGAATTAATGCTTAGCTAGTACTGATGCCAATTATTGATCGAAATATACTTGGTGCCGCGACATCACTTATTTGGGCAACTGTATAATGATGCATAATTATGATAATTTATATAATTACTATCATCATCACCATCACTATTAGGCCAAGATGATAGTGATGATGACGAAAATGATGACCTAATGATCTTGACCTAATAGTTCACAAACAACTACTAGGAAGAAAATAAGATCCCAAGCCCTAAATAGCTTCTTTGTTTTGAACTAGTTGGAAGTGATAAGAACGGTGTACTCTCTATTTAATGATGTACTTGGATGGACCCCCTTCTCCCTCATGTTTAGCCCCATTAGTTTTCAGATTTGATGACGTTCGGCCCATTAGTTTGGCGATATGAACACCGTTCGTTCCATTTGTTAGTCAATTTTGAGACCGTTCGTTCCATTCATTTGTCAATTTTAAGGCTTTTCGTCTCATTTAGGTGTCGATTTTTTCTGGCAAGCGATAGCGAGCCCTGTCCCTGCCGGGAAATAGATAGATAAATAGATAGACAGATGAAGAGAGGAAATTAATGATAGATAGATAGATAGATAGATAGATGGACATATAACTAAATATATAGATATATAGATAGATATATAGATAGACAGCCAAACATATAGATAGACAGATATATATATATAGATAGATATATAGATAGATAGAAAGGATTTAGAGATAGACTGCCCATCCGTCTGTTTCCGTCCATCGTTCGTCTAACTAGCAGACGGATTGATGGATTGATTGTTTACAAATCCTCCATACCAAAGGGCGAGGAGGAATACAAAGGAATACAAAGGAGAACAAACTGCAACAGACCTATTGGTCCTTACGGGGCAGTTTGGATATCTAAAACTACTAATCTACTGACTACGAGGTAGAGAAAAGGATAGCAAAGAAGAAGGCTCCTCCCCACCCACCACTCCCTCCAGCTAATGCTGGCATGGAAACAGATAGGAAAAATACCATGCAGTATTGAAAAACTGACACGGAAATTCGAACAGGACAGGGAGAAAAAAGAAGTTGATTTGTAATCTAAGCTAACTCTATTTACTACAATTCTGAAAGGGAACAGATGTATGAAAATCAATATACATTGCGGTATGCGTTGACATTTCGTTGCGCGTTATTCTGAAAGAAACTGTGTTAATCGGGGGTTATTTGCCATGTGTTTATCCAGATGGTTCTTAAATGTTTCGACAGTATTACAGTTTACAATGTTCGAGGGTAGTCTGTTCCAATTATTCACAACGCGGTTGAAGAAGAAATGCTTCGCCTCGTGAGAATGAAAACGCTTGCCTATAATCTTATAACCATTGTTTCTCGTGTTTGCTTGATTGATCGTAAATAATTCGCTTACATTTAGGTTGCTGAATCCCTTGAAGATTTTGAACACCTCTATTAGGTCACCTCTCATTCTGCGCTTTGTTAAGCTAAACAAATTTAGTTCTTTTAAGCGCTCTTCGTACGGTTTATTACGCAATCTAGGTATCATTTTAGTGACTCTGCGTTGCACCCTTTCAAGTTTATTTATGTCCTTTTGGTAGTACGGTGACCAGAATTGCACGCAGTATTCGAGATGGGGACGCACCAATGAGTTGAATAGAGTAAGTATGATTTTTTCTGATTTGAATTTGAATGTTCTGCCGATGAAACCCACCAATTTATTAGCAGTTTTTATTACCTCTGTACACTGTTTACTCGGCTTCAGGTCACTTGATATTATAACTCCCAGATCCTTTTCATTATTTGTATTTGATAGTTGAATGTTGTTCATTGAGTAATCTTTTTTAGCGTTGTTACTACCGATGTGTAATACTTTGCATTTTTCTATGTTGAATTTCATTTGCCATTTTTCTGCCCAGTTTTCTAAAGTGTCTAGGTCACCTTGTAGTTTTTGCCAATGTACTGTTGAGGTTACTTTATTAGTAATTTTTGTATCGTCAGCAAATTTCGAAATTTTGCATTCTATTCCTTCGTCTAAGTCGTTTATGTAAATTATAAAAAGAATAGGACCTAATACCGAACCCTGGGGAACGCCACTATTTACTTTGCACCAATCCGATTCTTCACCATTTATTACAACTCGTTGTTTACGGTCTGAGAGCCAATTTTCGAGCCATTTCAGAGTTTTTCCTGTTATGCCATGAGCTTTTATTTTGTCAATTAGTCTCTTGTGGGGTACGGTATCGAAAGCTTTCTGAAAATCGAGATATATTATATCAACTGCTCTATCCTTATCATATGATTTGTAAACATCATTGAAGAAGTCGAGTAAGTTTGTTAAGCATGAACGTTTATTTCTAAAACCGTGCTGAGAATCTTTTATTAAATTATTTTCTTCCAAATGTTTTACTATTTTGTCCTTATAATGGTTTCCATTAATTTGCCCGTTACCGATGTTAAGCTAATTGGTCGATAATTGCCGGGAGAGGACTTATTTCCTTTTTTGTATATGGGTGTCACGTTAGCTAGTTTACATTCGTTTGGAACTATCCCAACATTCAATGATTTGTTGAACAGATTTGCGAGTGGGTTTAATAATTCGTGTTTTGCTTCTTTTAGGATCCTTGGGGATATTTTATCAGGGCCTGGGGTTTTATTAACTTTCAAATTGTTGATTGCGAACAGGATATCGTCTTCATAAATCGTAAAGTTTTCGAGCTCAGTGCCATTTGATTGATTCGTAGGGGTAGGTCGGTTACCGGTAGTATCTTCCGACGTGAAAACTGATGCAAAATAGTTATTTAGGATATTCGCCATTTGTACTTTGTTATCTGTATGATCTCCATTTTCCGCAACAAGTGGGCCTATTGTTGAAGTTACCGTTTTTCTGTTTCTTATATAGCTGTAAAATTCTTTCGGATTGGACTTGCTGGAGCTGGCAATATGAAGTTCCATATTCTTCTTACTTCCTTTGATGAGATTTTTGGTTGTTCGACGCAGTCTATCGTGTTCTAATTTATCGCTATTATTCTGAGTTGCCTTATATTTTTGGTATGCCTGCTTTTTTACTAAGAGGATGTTTTTTATTTCATTATTCCACCATTTTGGCTTATATTTGCCTGCTGGGCGCCGGTTTCGTAGAGGGATGCTTGTATTTATTGCTTTGTTTAGGTTATTAGATAATATGTTCCATAATCGATTTACATCATGAGTTTCGGTCATTTCACTCCAGTCAGTATTGGCAAGATGCCTTCTAAGTTTGTTAAAGTCGGCCCTTCGATAATCTGGTACTTTTTCCGTGCTCACGTTTACTTTGTCATTATTTACTTTAATGTTAAAGGACACTATCCTATGGTCACTAGAGCTAAATTCCGGTCCGATTTTAACGCTATTTACCAGTCTTTCATTTGTCGTTAGAATAATATCCAGAATGTTATTTCCCCTCGTTGGGTGTTCTACGTGTTGATAAAGGGCACTTTCCTGAAGATTAGCATATAGATCATGTCCCGCGTGAGCATTTAGTGGTTCGCCCCATGTTGTGACAGGCAGATTGAAATCGCCAAATATTACTGCTTCTTCCTGACAACTTATTTCGGCTATTTGATCATAGAGTTTCTCGTCAGTATCGGGTGATTGTGCAGGAGGTCGATAAATTAGGCCAATTATTATCTTGCTTGCTTGATTATTTATTTGAACGTAACTAGTATCAATATTATTTATGGCAGGTTTGGTTACCTCGATTGGGTGAAGATTACTTTTAACATATAGCAGAACCCCACCTCCCATTCTTTGGGATCTTTCGCAGCTGAAGGGAGTATAACCTGGTAATGCGTATTCCGCCAAAAAATCACGCTTTTCCGTGTTGATCCAAGATTCTGAAACACCGATTATATCACATTCCTCCATACATGCAAGTGCTTCCAGGTCTTCGAATTTATTGCGTAAGCTGCGTGCATTAACGTAGCAGGCCGTGATATTATTTTGGATAGAGTTTACATTTGATATGGGGTAGTTTATGTCGCTGCTACTGCCCCTGCTCGGTTGTCGTTTTTTGATCTGAAAGTGCAGACTGCATCATGTAGGAGTCTGCCTAGGCGTGCTCCTCCGACTGAATTCAAATGGCAGCCATCATCCTGAAAGAGAATGTGTTGATTGTAGAAATGGTCCCAGAGATTGAGATATTCGACATCTTCCTGTGAGCAGAGGGATTTAAGTCTGTTATTAGTACTGAACGCCTTATCGTAGAAACCGGTCTCTGCATCGATCTTGGGAAGAATGCCTGAAATGATTATGTTACATGACTTACTCTTGTAACGCTGGATTGCCTTACGGTATTTTTCCATTAGTTCCTCTGATCTGGTGCGCATTACATCGTTCGACCCTGCGTGAATCACGAACAGGGTGTTCTCGTCAGCGTTGATGGTGACATCGTCGAAGGCTGCTGTGATGTCGTCCAAACCTGCACCCGGTATGCAAAAACGCTTTCTGTGGTTTGGGACTCTTCCACAGAACTCTTCAAGTTGTCCTCGTAAGATGGAGTCTCCAATGAGCCTGGTCTCCTCAGTTTCGTCTCCTGTTTCTGTCAGAATCTGGTATTTATTAAATGTGGTGACCGGCAGATGTGACCTCCTTTTTGATTGCCTCGCCCCATTTCTTACGGGAGTAAAGCTGGTGGGAGAGACTCTGGAATTTTGAGGGGATGGAGGGCTGTTGTGGGGGGCGGGTGGGCTGGCTGGTGGGGGTGTTAGCGGCTGGTTAATTCTGGGTGGGGAAGGAGATCTAGGGGGAGAAGGGAGGGCAGTTGCGTTGTCTTGGCTAGACACCTGCACTGGTAGTCCTACATCCTGCTGGGTTTCTGGTGTTGCTGCTACATTGAGGGAAACAAATTCCTGCAAAGAGTAGAATTCCTTCTGGAGTTTGACATAGTTGGTTTTAACTTCGTTCAGACCTTCTAACAGATGTCGGCGGTTTTCGCACAGCCTGCATTCCGGGTTGGAGAAGTAGTCACTGAAGTATTGTCCAGCGAATCGACCTGTACACTGCTCGCAACGTTTCAAGTTCGAAGGCATTTTGGCTGCTAAGATGATATAGTATTAATTTAAGATACAGTTTCAAAAGCCCTGTGAAAATAAATGAAAAATATATGTGAGATATGTTAGTAATCAGATACTATGTCGAGAGCCTGTAAAACTATAGAAATATGTGTTTGAATTTTATGATTACATGAGACTGTAAAAAAAGAGAGATATTGGTTAGTATGAAGGCATATAAAATAGAGTATGTGGTAGACCTAATGGGAGTTAGTTGGGCCTGTTTACATGGAGGTAATAGCTATCTCAATTTCGATATCAAGAGGCTAGCCTATTTACGATATTTTAATAAAACATACAAATATTTGACACAGGTAATGGAGTGATTTGTATACTAAAAAAAAAAAAAAAATATATATACAATAGTTTGGGAGAGAAAGACTAAAATATACGACAAACAATTTGTTGTCTGTCAGAAGATAAGCTTATTAAGGAGAAAACAAAATAATAATATAAAAGAAAGAAGGAAAACAAAATGAACACTTATGTTAGTCGGTATTCTGGTTTGGCGGCTCCAGGTCCTCCTCACAGTAATTAGCGGGGGTAAGGTAGTATTGGCGGGAAACTATCACGTGATCACTGAGGCGTGGCTATATAGCGCGTTGCTATATATTTAACACACAATGACGGGAGCGTCTATACCGCTGTAGTTCACACACACAACTGTGTGTGAGGAGGAGGAGGAGGAGGAGAAGAAGAGAAGGAGGAGGAGGAGGAAAGGAAAGAGGAGGAGGAGGAGGAGGAAGAGGAGAAGGAGGAGGAGGAGGAGGAGGAGAAGAGAAGGAGGAGGAGGAAGAGGAGGAGGAGGAGAAGAAGAGAAGGAGGAGGAGGAGGAGGAGGAGAAGAGAAGGAGGAGGAGGAGGAAGGGAAGGAGGAGGAGGAGGAGGAAGGGAAGGAGGGGGAGGGTGGGTAGCTCGAAGAAGAATGTTACGACCGGCACTACGAAATAAACAAGGGCACTTAATAATGGACTAGATCGTCTAGATGATTGGCTATATCTGCAACAACGGCCATTTGCTATATCTATTACAACGGTACGCTAATTCCAAACCCTCGAACTATTACGCCGGTGAACAAAAACACTTAAAACCCTCCAGAGCTAATCTACTGGATAACGGGGTATCAATTAACTAGGGTTTTAGTGTACTTCTACAAAGGCTTTCCGGTGACGGCAAAGCCAACTCACAACAGGAGTACTTACGTTACGAAAATGCTCTAAAGTAATAACAATGCTTGAATAAACTATCATAAGATTTAATAAAGGAATATATGCTTACGTTAACTTTAGTGAGAGTCTGTACTCAACACTAAACTCTTCAATGCTCTATGAAAGCACTGGTAGTCTAGTCCTACAGCAATCAGATAAGGAATCTTCTGAAAAGGTCTGATGCTCTAAGATGCTCGTTAATATAGAAGAGAAATAATGCAGGGGCAGGACACCAAAGCGTGTATCTTAAATACACCAATAAGCAGGATACATATACATATATATAACAAGGGAGTGCAACAACTCTGTGACAGCACTAATAATAACCACTCAGAAACAGTACTTCCTTAGCCAATGAAACAGCCAAACTGGGTTGTGCACTAGGCATCAACCTAGGCTAAAATAAGGCGTGAATAATTCCTAAAGCATACACAATTAAAGTTAATAAACACAATGCTGTCTTTCTCACTAATAAAGTCTAGCAGTGGCATAAAAGGAACTAGGAAACTAGGCAGAGCGGAAGCATGCTCGTAGCCTACTGTCTCCCCTTGAACAGATTTCCCTTATGTTACGTTAAGTGACTTGGAGGCTCTCTTGGTAAGTCCAGATCTCAAATATCTGGTCTTACCCTGGCGCTCCACAAAGGTTAACAAAATGAGGTAGCAAGCATACAGGTAAGTGTAGGCAAAAGCCCTTCACCTGTATACTGCTACACTCGCAAAGGAAAATATACACAAGGGTTACAGGCTAGCTAGCTTTGTCGTTGTTGTACAGGCTCTGACTTGCCACATACATAACTCAGACAACGACCAAAGATACCTTCCACTGTCTAGCATTAAATAATAAGAAAGAACAGCTCAATAATTAGAAGCACCCCAACACTAGGATACCCTTTGACTATGACTAATAATCCCTAAAACTAGTGCAAACATAAATGTGAGAGCTGGTGCTGGTAATACGACTGGCCGACTGTGGAAGTCGTATGCAGAACCAGAAGGGATAAGTAATTGAATAAAGTTGGAAGTATGAAAAAGAAGAAGTTCAGAGAGAGAGATAGTAATATGGGGGGACAGATTGCAAAGGACATGTAGGACCAAGCACGCTGTGCCAAGCTCTGCAGGAGAAACACGGGCAGGAGCCCCCTCAGCACTAACAAAGGCAGCAGCACCCAATCACAGACGACTACGTCATGAGGAGCAAGCGTCATAATGACGCGTCAGGCCCGCCAGCCAATCACGAGCGTGGGAGACTCCACCGAGCAAGGGAGGCAGCACATACATACACATGCACATATTACCACCACGCTGCCCGCTCTCTTTCTCCTTACAACTTCACACAATGCATCTTATATTCTATCAATGATATAAAATACTTCCAAATGTCACAGACAAGAATAAAGACCACCACTGACCTGTCTGTGACAACATGAACTCTATGAAAGAAAGAACATCGTTCTACGATTATTGTAGCCCATTTCACTGCCCTGGCGAGCGCTAGCGAGTTACGAGTGCATTCTGGCAAGCTGGCCAGCGTAACAAGAAGAAGAAGAAGAAGAAGAAGAAGAGGAGGAGGAGGGAAAGCAGGAAAGATAGAATTAAATGTTGAACATAATTCATCCTTGATATTTTAAGTGAGCCCACCTCGCTTTTTTTCTCTTTCTCTCCCTCTCTCTTTGGCTTGTATCCATTCGGCCCCATTCAGCCTACTGTTTTAAGACTTTTACCCCCATCCAGGTGTCAATATTTTCCTGGCGAGCGGTAGCGAGCCAGCATATATGTATTTTGTTTTGACAGCAAGCTAAATTTGCATATTTTTCGATAGAAAAATGTCTCCGGCGAAGCCGGATTTCTCCATACAATGCTGGCTCGCGATCGACACCTGGATGGGGATAAACGTCTTAAAACAGTAGGCTGAATGGGGCCAAATGGATACAAGCCAAAGAGAGAGAGAGAGAAAGAGAAAAAAAGCGAGGTGGGCTCCCTTAACACTAACCTAATCAATTAATTTGCGGCACTTTTTGTTCTATGACCGTTTTTGGTAGTACGACTATAAATAACGTAGATGGTATTTTAGAGACACTCCAATACGTCAATGGACCACTTGCGAGTTTCAGTAAAAGGAAGTTGGAGCTGTAAACGTCGATATTAAACAAAAATACAATAATAATGTAGGTTTCTGATGGATAAAAAGTATGTTGAATTGGGTTTTATGTATTTATGTAAGCAATACAACCGCAATTTAGGTGATAATTTTGTTAATTATCATTGTCTACAGCTCCAACTTCCTTATAGCAAGAAACTCGCAAGTGGTCAATCTAAGTGAGAGGGGAGTGAATGCCGACGTAAGTAACACCCCGTTCTTAACATTAATCATCTATTATAAACCCCAATGTACTTGAATAAACTAATGAAAGCATATGGTCCTCCCTGGATTCCAACTCGGGACACCACACCCAGAACATAAGCATCTAAACCATTACACCACCAACACAGTTAATTAATGAAAGCATATGGTCCTCCCTGGATTCCACCTCGGGACACCACACCCAGAACATAAGCATCTAAACCATTACACCACCAACACAGTTAAAGGTACCATACAACTGAGGGGTTCGGTAGTTTGCTGGGCTATAAGGCATATTATCCTTATCTTTCTTTATGACATCATGGGGGACAGCAGGGCAGTATTTGAGTATGGGGGCAGGGGGCTAGGAATCATCCTCCCCTTATATAATTATCCTACTCGACGAGGCAGAGAAACGGGCGAGGGAACGCGAAAGTGGTCCCGGACCCTGAGAATAGGAACTGTAAACGTTTCTGTTCGGGCTCAGTCGCTCAGTCTCGTTTCGGCCACCCCCAGCAATGGGATATGTACCTAAGTATATACTGTACATACATATATACATACATACAGTACATACATACATACATACATATATGGGTATAGTTTATGTGGGTGGTGAATAATGTGGTGTATTATGGGGTTACACATGGTACATATGACCCCCCCCCCCCTGACTTATCAATGGATTTGCCCATGTTCTGGTATGAGGTCGGGTTTGAACAGACAGACACACTGTACTCTAGGCTGTGATAAGAACATAAGAACATAAGAAAATGGGAGTCTGCAGAAAGCCGATTGGCCTAAGCAAGGCAGATCCCTGTCCCACACAACCCCAGTTCAATTACAAAGCCCAATTATAGGCTCAACACTCTAATACCCTGAGGATCATCTTACCAAAACGGTTAGAGATTAACGCAGGATTATGGGGGTATGCAAAGTGCTGATTGGCCCAACCGGGCTGATCCCCCTTCACACCCAACCCTTCTCGTCCATAAGCTTATCCAATTTTATCTTAAAGCTCCCTACCGTTTTAGACCCCACTATAGCACTTGGTAGTCCATTCCACCCATCTACAACTCTGTTACCAAACCAATATTTGCCTATATCTTTTCTGAAACGAAATTTATCTAATTTGAAACCATTGGTGCGAGTTCTTTCGCTATCACTGAGCTTTAGTACATTTGTCATGTCCCCTTTGTTAATCCCACTAACCCACTTGAACACCTCTATCATATCCCCTCTAACTCTGCGTCTCTCTAACGAATGTAAACCTAATTTCTTCAAACCTTTCTTCATACGAAAGATTTCTAATATTATGGATCATTTTTGTCATTCTACGCTGTACTCTCTCCAATGAATCTATGTCCATTCTGTAATAAGGACACCAAAATTGGACAGCATAATCCATATGGGGTCTCACTAATGACAAGTAAAGTTTTAAGATAACATCAGCAGTTCTGTTACTCACACTCCTAGAGATGAACCCGAGAATCCTGTTTGCCTTATTACGAACGCTTATACACTGTTTTCTAGGCTTCAAATCATTGCTAACAAACACACCTAGATCTTTCTCACAGTCTGAATTTTCTAATTCTAAATTAGCTAGTTTATATTTAACATTTGTATGCATCTTCCCTATCTTTAATACCTTGCATTTGTCAATGTTAAACTTCATCTGCCAATTTACTGACCATTCATGTAAGGTATCTAGATCCCTTTGGAGGCACTCTATTATACCTATCTGAATCAATTGATCTCTCCATTTTAGTATCATCTGCGAATTTACTTATCCTACTAGTTATACCTAAATCTAGGTCATTTATGTATATAAGAAACAACAGGGGACCTAATACCGATCCCTGGGGGACACCACTTTTGACTGCTCCCCACTCTGACTTGGTACCATTTATGCTGACTCTCTGTTTCCTACCAATTAGCCATGACCTAATCCATCCCAACAACGATCCTCCTATTCCATGTGCCTCAACCTTTCTCATCAATCTCTCATGAGGGACTCTGTCGAAAGCTTTACTGAAATCTAAATAAATAATATCATATGACTTGTCACTATCTACTGCTTCATATACCTCTGAGAAAAAGCTAAGCAAATTAGTAAGGCAAGAACGTCCCTGAGTGAATCCATGCTGAGAAGAATTTATTAAGTTAAATTTGTCTAAGTGGCTTCTAATTTTCCTAGCAATAATAGACTCTAGCAACTTTCCTATGATTGATGTGAGACTAATGGGACTAATGATAGTGATAACACCAGCTACCGTGGTGTGTCCCTGGATTTAACACCCTATAACATCATACCAGGATTACCAGTTGGTTTCAAATTAGATAAATTTCGTTTCAGAAAAGATATAGGCAAATATTGGTTTGGTAACAGAGTTGTAGATGGGTGGAATAGGCTACCAAGTGATATGGTGGGATCAAGAACGATAGGGGGCTTTAAGATAAAATTACATAGGCATATGAACGAGATGGGTTGGGTGTGAGGGGGATCTACCAGATGTGGGCCAATCGGCGTTCAGCAGACCCCGTAATCTTGTGATAATCCCTGACCGTTTTGGTGGGGGCAGTACTCAAGGTATTAGTGAGTTGGGCCTATAATTGGGGTTGGGTGCGACAGGGATCTGCCTTGTGTGGGCCGATCGGCTTTTTGCAGACTCCCATTTTCTTATGTTCTTATGTTCTTAGGATAATATACTTCACCGTCCTGGGAGTATAGTAGCTCAACAATATACTTCACCGTCCTGGGAGTATAGTAGCTCAACAATATACTTCACCGTCCTGGGAGTATAGTAGCTCAACAATATACTTCACCGTCCTGGGAGTATAGTAGCTCAACAATAGCCGAGTGTTTGTTCGTATCCCTTTATTAATTAAGGAAGCCCACCTCGTGTTTTTTATCTCCCTCTCTCCCTCTCTCTCTGGGTTATATCCATTCCAACACATTCAGCCTACTGTTTTAAGACGTTTACCCCCATCCAGGTGTCAATTTTATCCTGGCGAGCGGTAGCGAGCCGGCATATACTGTATATATTTTTTAACAGCAAGCTAAATTTTTAAATTTTTCGATAGAAAAATGTCTCCAGCGAAGCCGGATTTCTCCATACAATGATGGCTCGTTATGGCTCGCCAATAAGAAATTGACACCTGGATGGGGATAAACGTCTTAAAACAGTTGGCTGATTGGGGCCAAATGGATACAAGCCAGGGAAAGCGAGGAAAGCAGAGAAGGAGAAAAAAAGCAGATGACCCCCCTTAACCCCTTCAGTTGCTACCATATTTGTTCTTCATTGTGTAACTGCTTTAATTACTTGAGTAGGCCTAATCCTTTGAATGCTTAGTAATTAATGGTTAATAACCTAATACATATTGTTAGTTAAGTTTAATAATTAACTGCTTAATACTGTAAGGGAGCAGCGTGGTAGCAGAGACGGAGGGAGGAGAGAGACAGGCGACCCACCCTAATCTACACCGATAGCGGCCAGTGGCCAGTGTCCAGTGTCCAATGTCGCAAGCACCACCCGTGGGAGTCTATGCACGTGGAGCATGTAGGCGTGGGAAGATCTACATTTCCCATGACAGGAGGCCTTTATCTGACATTCCGTGTGACTCTGCTGTATGGACTAGTGTGACACCAGGTTCTTGCCGAAAATAGAGCTTGGGAAGAGATGTGTATAGGGAGGGAAGAGTTGAGAGTTAGTAGCTGTTGGAGAGCCCGACGAGGCAGAGGTGGGAGAAGCGCGGAGAGCCCAACGAGGCAGAGGTGGGAGAAGTGCTCCTGTTCACGCTGGTCTGGGTACACCCCTGGACATGCGTGACGTGTTGTCTGCTGGTTTGTGCGTTAAGACAAGTAGGTAGTGCACTGTTTTGTCCTTTGAAGGGGAGATGAGACAGCATTGGTGTATTATTGTGTATGTGTAACGAGCAGAGCTGGGCACTTTAGCCAACACTTCCGCAAATAGCCAATTCCGCCATGGCGGAAGTGTAATTTTGTTGGCGAATTAGCGTTGGCGCCAAAATGGCTGCCTATTTGCGGGTTTGAAGCTCTAGAAAGTACCTCCATGTTGCAAACCTCGAGTCCGCAAAATAAAAATTCCAGTCGGCAGCCAGCCCTGGGCCGCTCCTGCAGCTCCAGCCAAAAAAAGTCATGTGACCAAGCCAACTACCTGTGTTCTGGAATCTAGGCCTATACATCGGCTCTTCACGTTTGTTCACTTACTTAGTAGCAAGCGTCGAGCTAACACCTACAACACACAGCAGTCCAAGAGTTCCAACCTGCTAGCACTTCAACTTTGTTTATATTTTCGGTCTATTGAAGTGAACATGGAGTCTACCATCATGCCTACCGCAGCTGCCAACAGCATGGGGAGCAGTTCACCACCATCATCCGACAGTGAGGCTGCAGAGCATGCAGAAATCGAGGAACTAAGCCACCCCTGGCCCCACCTAGAAACCTTCTATGGGCCTGTAATTACCAAGAAGATGTCTCTGGAGAAGGGCTTTATAACTTTATAATCTAGCCTAATTTAAGATTGTAAAGTTAGGCTATCGTTAATTTGATTGATAGCCTGTTAATTATTAACCTAAACTAATGTTATTAGGCTACCCTAATCCCATCAAAATGCCTCAAAGCATGTAGGCCTAGGCTAAGTCTAACTTCTATATAGGCTAGGCTATATAGCCTAGGCCTAGGTCTATAATCACTAATCCCATCAAAATGCCTCAAAGCATGTAGGCTAAATATTGCATGTTCTAACTTCTAAATATAGCCTAGGCCTATAGGCTAATTACTAATATAAGTAATTTTATTAGGCTAGGCCTAGGCTACCCTAATCCTATCAAAATGCCTCAAAGCATGTAGGCTAAATAATATTGCATTTTCTAACTTCTATATATATAGGCTAGCCAAGGTCTAGGCTATAATCAGTCAATCACTAATTCCATCAAAATGCCTCAAAGCATGTAGACTAAATATTGCATGTTCTAACTTCTATATATATAGCCTAGGTCTAGGCTATAATCACTAATTCCATCAAAATGCCTCAAAGCATGTAGGCTAAATATTGCATGTTCTAACTTTAATATATAGCCTAGGCCTAGGTCTAGGCTATAATCAGTCACTAATTCCATCAAAATGCCTCAAAGCATGTAGGCCTAGGCTAAATATTGCATGTTCTAACTTCTATGTATAGGCCTAGGCCTATAATCACACTCATTATATTAGTGTCAAGTAGAAAGTGTTAATTTTGAAAGTATCATATAGGCCTAGACTAAATTTAGCCTACAATAAAATTTTATTAAATTTTGATCTGAAGCTAGGCCTTTATTCTGAGCATTAAAATTAATAGGCCTAGGCTACTTTCTATTAAATTACTTAATCTATCTAAAGTAGACCTATCTAGGCATATATAGCCTATTGCCATTCCCAAAGGGGGGACCACTTATTCGCCTCCTTGCACCTCTGTGATACGGCGTACCTCCTCCTGAATGGTGCGGAATTGCGAATACTGATTATTACTGAAGCACTCTCCCCATAAACAAGTTGCCCCAACGTTTTACTGCCCATTTGGACAAACTAAGTGGGCTATGCTATATATTAACCCTTTCACTGCGGGTGATGTTCTGGAATGTTTTGGCAATTTACAGCAATTTCCAAGCTTTAAAAGCCTGTATGTATATCCTTGAGGTCCATGGAAGTTGGGCAACATTATATTTAACCCGTACAGCCCCAGCGACGTGCCTGACGCGTCGGCGATGTATGAAACGCACAGCCCCAGAGACGCGCCTGGCGCGTCACCCTAATTGCGCCGACCGTAACCTAAGGTGTAGCCACTCAAGAGGGCTCAGATTTGTATGGGAACTGTGTACGTATCCCACGCAACCGTGCCGATGGTTGAAAACTCTCAAAGTCCATGTGCGTGCGCGTTAGCGCGCAATAACCTGTTTTTTGGGGGTAATTGCCTTCAATTTTTTACTCTTGTAAAATACGTTTTCGGGGGCTCTGTAGGACCATTCTTTAAGCTTTTTGAGCGGTTTTTCGTGGTTTTTCCTTCATTCCTAACCCATTCGCTATTGTTTCTGGAATAAAACCATTTTTTGAAAACCGGCCGGGTTCTGGTGAACAAACATTACAAAACTAGCCGGGGCTGGACGGGTTAAGTAAATATATATATTTATTGACATTAGAGATTGAATTTATTGATTTACTCTTGATTCTGTAGTTTAAATTTAAAATTAATAAGAAACGGTTTGCGTTTGCATATTTGCATTTGAGGACTAGAAATTTCACAAGGTTTGCACATTTGTGTTTGCTGAAGTTATGTTCTGGGTTTGCTGATTTGTGTTTGCTGACTTGACTTTTTGTTTGTGGTGCCCAGCTCTGGTAACGAGCCCTAGTGTTGTGAGGAGCTCTGAGTTTCATATGGTGTTGTGTGGTGTGTAACGAACACTGATTAGTGTTCTAGAGTGCACACGTTCTCCTAGCGTGTTAACTGGTGATACTACGTGGTATCATATATTGATCTGTGATTGAGTGTGATTCAGTTTGCTGTTCAGTGTGCTAGGTGTTGATTAACTGTTCTTCAAATGTTCTTTTTGTGTAGTGCTCATTCCTTGTAACGAGTGCATTTACTCGAGGCCTTCACTCGGCGCTTAGCCCATTACCATTCTTTGCCGTGATTAACTGAATCATCATGCTTATCAACCTGTTCGTTTTCCCTAGTTAATTGTAATTATAATTAATACGAAAATTAGAAATGTTTAATATCATCCTTCTTCATTAATTTGTGATTATATGAGACATTAACCCTGTTGGCCTTCTGAAACGCAACAGCATGCTAGTTGCCCTTGCTTGAATTTTAATTTCTTGGGTTCAGCATTGTAGGATCGTAACAAGAATTTGGCGACCTTGCTTAGGATTTAACGAACTTGTACCCACACTAGGGACCTGTCTTTTTGTTCACCGGGAATCGAACTTAAGCATTTTTAAAATCTGTGTATTTTTGTTTTTCACTGGAATTACACTCGGACGATTTATTGGTGTACTGTATTGCTACTCATCTCTCGTTTCTGGTACATGACCTCGATTTTGTTTTTGCTTTAATCGGATCAATTAAACCAGGCCAAGATGTTTCTTATGAGCGATGAGGACGTAGAAGGGTTTCTTTGCTCAGATCCCACTTATGAAAATGTCTCTAGTCTGTCTAAGCAAGAGCTTAACACCTTATTAGAGGGCTAGGCGGTTTATTTATATGTACCGCCCAGTGGGGTGTTTTTAGCCAAAATAGGGCTGTTTATGTGATAATTTTCATGCCTAAATGAGACCCAGAGCGTAAAACAAGTATCTATCCCTGAAAGGGCATAAACAGAGCTTTCCAATGACACCATAACGATCCTTTTATGATGGCTAGTTTTCTTGCAACAACCGCGCAACGCGAGTGCAAAAAGCATGTAATTCGGCACTTTCCCCATACAATTCCGTATATAGCGAGTGAAAGAGGGAGGGAGGAGGTGGGATTCGTGTCAGTAGGTTCGCTGCGGTGGTCTGGAGCAGTCATACGCTCGCTACTCTCCTGCCACCACTTGTCTCTCTCTCTCAGCAACATTACGTGCTGAAATTGCCACACGACCTATGTCGAGCGCCGCCAGATAGTCCAGATTTATTATACTCGACTTATGTTGCGCGCCGATAGTTAAGGGTTAAACTAGTGGCTGACAAGTTGGATATTGATAACGCAATCTCTGACACTAAGGCGGAGTTATTGGAATGGGTGTTAGAGAGATTGGGGCTAGTTTCCGCCACCAGGGATGGGTTAGGAGCCACCAGGGAGGGGTTAGTTGCAGATGGGATGCAGACTGTGACAAACGCACAACAATCACAATCGATACAGAACACAGACAACCCGGTAGAGTTGCTCAGAATGCAACTGGAGTTAGCCAAACAACAAACAGAACAGGAAAAACAACAGACAGAACGGGCGAGACTTCAAATAGAACAGGAAACACAACAGACAGAACGGGCGAGACTTCAAGTAGAACAGGCGAAGCTGAAACTGGAGGAGAGGAAACTCGAGTGTAATAACGGGACTGGCGAGACACGGCACGTGCCAGGGGGCGGCAAGGTGTTTGATGTCACTAAACACGTTCGCATGGTGCCGACGTTTAACGAGGCAGATCCAACTGGGTATTTTTTGGCTTTTGAGAAAGTCGCGAGTAACATGGACTGGCCTGGGGATAAATGGGCTCTTTTATTGGAAAGTGGGTTAAAGGGAAAGGCTCTTGCCGCCTACATGGCTCTTACCGTGTCTCAAAGTGGCGATTATGAGACTGTAAAAGGGACCATTCTACGTGCCTACGAATTAGTGCCTGAAGCTTACCGTTTGCTGTTTAGGAATCACTATCAACCTGGTCATTTGACGCATGTGGAGTTCATGTATGAGAAGAAAAAGGAACTAAATAGGTGGCTGCGTTCTCGGGATACTCAGGGTAACTATGAGAAAATTTTTGAGCTCTTTCTTTTGGAGGATTTCTGTAGAACAATACACAGAGACGTAGCTTCACATATCCTAGGGAAAGGTACCCTGAATCCCGAGAAGGCTGCCACACTCGCTGATGAATATGTCTTAACTCGCAAGGTAGATCCGGACAGTAGAGCGGGCGGAAGTAGAGGGAGCAGCTACCACCACCACCCCGAGTCACCAAGGTCACCGACCCCTGTCAATGCTGCCACCCAGGCGCCGAAAATTTCACCTCAAAAGTGGAATGAAAAGCCATGGCAGCCCCCTGCTTCTCTTACCGGTGGCGGAAGTAAGAGGGAGGTAGCGTGCTCCTACTGTGATAAACCTGGTCACGTGGAACGTGATTGTTTCCTTAAACTGAGGCGTAATGGCGCGTGGGAGAGGCCTACGGCAGATGTCAGTAAAGCTGAGTACATGAGGGACTTTAAATCCGTATCTACGTTCTCCATTCTGGAAAAAGTCGGTGTGAGTGAGGAAGAGGAGGAGAAGGAGAGGAGAAAGAGAGCTGATGCACTTGCTTTCTTTGTGTCGTGTGGATCTGTTCGTAAGAATGATGAAGTTAAGCATGTGAAAATCTTGAGAGATACAGGTGCTGCACAAACGCTCATGAGGACGAAGGTGCTGGAGAAGTTTGTGCATGAGGGAAAAAGCATCCTCATTCATGGTGTGGGCGGTCAGCTGTCTGTGCCACTCGTGACTGTTGAGCTTAAGAGTGAGCTCGTAAATGGGAGGGTGACTGTTGGACTAGTGGATGAATTGCCAGTGCCAGGAATTGACCTCCTGTTGGGAAATGATTTAGCGGGGAAGAAGGTGAGTGTTTCTCCTATCATTGTTTTCAGGCCTACTGATTGTGCTGTAACCCGGCCCATGTCTCATAGAAATAATGGGATGAATGTGGAAATGGAGAAAGAGTGGTGTTGCAAGTGTACCAGGTGCGCTAGATGGCCCTAATGAATGGGGACTAGGGAAATTGTTCTCGCTAGCAAAGAGTGATGTTGCAAGGGTGCAAAGTGTGTTTGAGGGCCCTGACGAGGTAGGGCTAGATGAATTATTCTCGCTAAATGATGGTGTGAGAAAGGATGATGGTGTCTCAGGTGAAAAGTATCTGCTCGGTGTGGGCCCATGTACTAATCACAAGGAGGTAGAGCAGCCGAAAGTGAAGGAGGCTGCAGGAAATGATTCGATGTACGGTATAATCAATGAATTGCCTATGCACACAAATTATCCTCTTGATGATGTAGCAGAGGATGATAAGATGTTGGAGAGTGTCCCCCGGAATGCTTCAAGCCGGACAATGGGGATGGAATGTGACGTGGGCGTGGCGGATGTGGAGCCTGTCAAGCAGCGGCCGTGCCGAGTCAACCCTGAGAGAGCCAAGGTGACGCGCCAGGAGGTCGACGACGAGTTTCTACGAGACATCAGAGAGCCACGCCAGAGTGAATGCTCCTCCACTGTCACTCTCATAGATTAGCCAGGTGGGTCAGCAGGGTTTTGCATTGATGTTAAGAAAGTCAATGACATCACCAAGAGTGACACTTACCATTTGCCCAGACTTAAGGAATGTATTGAGCATGTGGGGCGTGCCAAGTTCAAACTGGTTGGGGATGTAAGTGATTTGGGGATGTAAGTGATTTGGGGACGGGGGCAGTCTTGTTGCTAGGTGATGATCGTAAGGTAAAGCATCCTGTGTCTGGTGACAGCCAGAATATCAACTTTGTTCATAATGCTTGCAAGGTGGAGTTGTTCCTGCAGGAGTACCACCTCAATATCATCCATATTCCAGGAAAATGTAATGTCATTGCTGACCACCTGTCCCGCATGTAAATTTTTTTTATGAATGCTTAAATTTGTCGCCACAAATTTATTTTTAAGGGGGAGGGTGTAAGGGAGCAGCGTGGTAGCAGAGACGGAGGGAGGAGAGAGACAGGCGACCCACCCTAATCTACACCGATAGCGGCCAGTGTCCAGTGTCGCAAGCACCACCCGTGGGAGTCTATGCACGTGGAGCATGTAGGCGTGGGAAGATCTATATTTCCCACGACAGGAGGCCTTTATCTGACATTCCGTGTGACTCTGCTGTATGGACTAGTGTGACACCAGGTTCTTGCCGAAAATAGAGCTTGGGAAGAGATGTGTATAGGGAGGGAAGAGTTGAGAGTTAGTAGCTGTTGGAGAGCCCGACGAGGCAGAGGTGGGAGAAGCGCGGAGAGCCCAACGAGGCAGAGGTGGGAAAAGCGCTCCTGTTCACGCTGGTCTGGGTACACCCCTGGACATGCGTGACGTGTTGTCTGCTGGTTTGTGCGTTAAGACAAGTAGGTAGTGCACTGTTTTGTCCTTTGAAGGGGAGATGAGACAGCATTGGTGTATTATTGTGTATGTGTAACGAGCCCTAGTGTTGTGAGGAGCTCTGAGTTTCATATGGTGTTGTGTGGTGTGTAACGAACACTGATTAGTGTTCTAGAGTGCACACGTTCTCCTAGCGTGTTAACTGGTGATACTACGTGGTATCATATATTGATCTGTGATTGAGTGTGATTCAGTTTGCTGTTCAGTGTGCTAGGTGTTGATTAACTGTTCTTCAAATGTTCTTTTTGTGAAGTGTTCATTCCTTGTAACGAGTGCATTTACTCGAGGCCTTCACTCGGCGCTTAGCCCATTACCATTCTTTGCCGTGATTAACTGAATCATCATGCTTATCAACCTGTTCGTTTTCCCTAGTTAATTGTAATTATAATTAATACGAAAATTAGAAGTGTTTAATATCATCCTTCTTCATTAATTTGTGATTATCTGAGACATTAACCCTGTTGGCCTTCTGAAACGCAACAGCATGCTAGTTGCCCTTGCTTGAATTTTAATCTCTTGGGTTCAGCATTGTAGGATCGTAACAATACATAGTTTAATAAGTAACTGCTTAATACATAGTTTAATAATTAACTGCTTAATACATAGTTTAATAATTAATTGCTTAATACATAGTTTAATAATTAACTGCTTAATACATAGTTTTGCTTATTCAGCCAGTTGTTAAGTAATTAGCACCTGTTCACCCAGTTAGTATTTGTGCTGTATTTTTGTGTGCCGTGTACAGTCATGCTAATAAGTCATGTCCCAGCTGTCATTATGTTTGGCTCGCTCTGCGCTGTATTAATGTCTGTCAGATGTTGAATAGGGCGGGTAAGTGTAGGAATATGTTTGTATAATTCACTCGATATAAAGAAATGAAGATTAGATATTGCTGTTACCAATTATTGATCAAGACATACTTGGTGCCGAGACATGATTTATTAGCGCAACTGTACCCCGTTATTTTTGGGTATCCATTTATGTACCTCCGGGTACGGCACCGGCACTGTTATTGTTCACCATCTTTATTGATGCCGTAGCCCAAACTATACTATTGTTGTGAGGGTCCACCAGTGTCACACCAACTTTAGTTAACCAGTGAAGGGGGGTTGTCATCCTCAGAGTTCAATTACCAAACACTATTATTTTTTCGTATTGGTATATAATGTACATGTGGACCTTGCCTGGTTGTGGTGTTCTACTTGTATTGGTATATAATGTACATGTGGACCTTGCCTGGTTGTGGTGTTCTACTTGTATTGGTATATAATGTACATGTGGACCTTGCCTGGTTGTGGTGTTCTACTTATTGGTATATAATGTACATGTGGACCTTGCCTGGTTGTGGTGTTCTACTTGTATTGGTATATAATGTACATGTGGACCTTGCCTGATTGTGGTGTTCTACTTATATATTGGTATATAATGTACATGTGGACCTTGCCTGGTTGTGGTGTTCTACTTGTATTGGTATATAATGTACATGTGGACCTTGCCTGGTTGTGGTGTTCTACTTATATTGGTATATAATGTACATGTGGACCTTGCCTGGTTGTGGTGTTCTACTTGTATTGGTATATAATGTACATGTGGACCTTGCCTGATTGTGGTGTTCTACTTATATATTGGTATATAATGTACATGTGGACCTTGCCTGGTTGTGGTGTTCTACTTATATTGGTATATAATGTACATGTGGACCTTGCCTGGTTGTGGTGTTCTACTTATATATTGGTATATAATGTACATGTGGACCTTGCCTGGTTGTGGTGTTCTACTTATATATTGGTATATAATGTACATGTGGACCTTGCCTGGTTGTGGTGTTCTACTTGTATTGGTATATAATGTACATGTGGACCTTGCCTGGTTGTGGTGTTCTACTTGTATTGGTATATAATGTACATGTGGACCTTGCCTGGTTGTGGTGTTCTACTTATATATTGGTATATAATGTACATGTGGACCTTGCCTGGTTGTGGTGTTCTACTTATATATTGGTATATAATGTACATGTGGACCTTGCCTGGTTGTGGTGTTCTACTTATATATTGGTATATAATGTACATGTGGACCTTGCCTGGTTGTGGTGTTCTACTTATATATTGGTATATAATGTACATGTGGACCTTGCCTGGTTGTGGTGTTCTACTTATATTGGTATATAATGTACATGTGGACCTTGCCTGGTTGTGGTGTTCTACTTATATATTGGTATATAATGTACATGTGGACCTTGCCTGGTTGTGGTGTTCTACTTGTATATATTATGCTTTTACCTTAAGGGAGCCCACCTCGCTTTTTTATCTTTCTCTCCCTCTCTCTTTGCCTTGTATCCATTCGGCCCCATTCAGCCTACTGTTTAAGACGTCTACCCCCATCCAGGTGTCAATATTTTCCTGGCGAGCGGTAGCGAGCCAGCATATATATATTTTTTGATTTGATAGCAAGCTAAATTTGTACATTTTTCGATAGAAAAATTTCTCTGGCGAAGCCGGATTTCTCCATACAATGCTGGCTCACTATCGCTCGCCAGAAAGAAATCGACACTTGAATGGGGATAAACATCTTAAAACAGTTGGCTGAATGAGGCCGAATGGATACAAGCCAGAGAAAGAGAGAAAAGGAGAGAAAGATAAAAAAAAAACCCGGTGACCCCCCTTAATTTTGTTGTTGTGATCATGATGTTGGTCCAGTGGCCGAGGGCGCCCTCAACCAGTGTAATTCAACCTTAACTTTTGTGACCAAATTAGATTAATATGCAGGATTCGAAACTGCATAATACATCGTAGGCTTGTCCACATTTGTTTAACTGTCTTGATAGCATAATGCATAGTGCGCGAAATTTCTATGTGAGTATCCTGGGTTCGAGTCCTCGGAGTGCCACATGTATTTGTTGATTTATTAATTGAGTTTAGATGTGAAGTTGGTTGGTGTAAAAAACATAATATTTCAATCACCCGTGACTGTGTGGCAACAATTGACCACTAGCGAGTTTAGGGCTATAAGAAAGTTGGAGCTGTAGGCATCGATATTCAACAGAAATGCAATAATAATGTACGTTTATGATGGATAAATGTTGTGTTGAATTGGGTTTTATATATGTATAAATGTACTACGCCCGTATTTTAGCTGGTAATTCTACTAAATATCGATGTCTACATGTCCAACTTCCTTATAGCCTGAAACTCGCAGGGGGTCAATTTTCTTCTTTGGGTTGGTACTGTTGATTACTGCAGGGTGACATACAGTAATAGAGGAGGGGGAAAATATTACCGCAACTACCACTACTTTACTGCAGGGTGACATACAGTAATAGAGGAGGGGGAAAATATTACCGCAACTACCACTACTTTACTGCAGGGTGACATACAGTAATAGAGGAGGGGGGAAATATTACCGCAACTACCACTACTTTACTGCAGGGTGACATACAGTAATAGAGGAGGGGGAAAATATTACCGCAACTACCACTACTTTACTGCAGGGTGACATACAGTAATAGAGGAGGGGGAAAATATTACCGCAACTACCACTACTTTACTGCAGGGTGACATACAGTAATAGAGGAGGGGGAAAATATTACCGCAACTACCACTACTTTACTGCAGGGTGACATACAGTAATAGAGGAGGGGGAAAATATTACCGCAACTACCACTACTTTACTGCAGGGTGACATACAGTAATAGAGGAGGGGGAAAATATTACCGCAACTACCACTACTTTACTGCAGGGTGACATACAGTAATAGAGGAGGGGGAAAATATTACCGCAACTACCACTACTTTACTGCAGGGTGACATACAGTAATAGAGGAGGGGGAAAATATTACCGCAACTACCACTACTTTACTGCAGGGTGACATACAGTAATAGAGGAGGGGGAAAATATTACCGCAACTACCACTACTTTACTGCAGGGTGACATACAGTAATAGAGGAGGGGGAAAATATTACCGCAACTACCACTACTTTACTGCAGGGTGACATACAGTAATAGAGGAGGGGGAAAATATTACCGAAACTACCACTACTTTACTGCAGGGTGACATACAGTAATAGAGGAGGGGGAAAATATTACCGCAACTACCACTACTTTACTGCAGGGTGACATACAGTAATAGAGGAGGGGGAAAATATTACCGCAACTACCACTACTTTACTGCAGGGTGACATACAGTAATAGAGGAGGGGGAAAATATTACCGCAACTACCACTACTTTACTGCAGGGTGACATACAGTAATAGAGGAGGGGGAAAATATTACCGAAACTACCACTACTTTTCCCATGGTTTTTCTTTTTGGTTTTAGGTAGTTTTCATCAGTATACCGTAGTTGAAATTATTTACAATCCCCGGAAAATGTTATTTCTCCCATTATCCAACGATCTTAAAACACTCAGATGTACGTCATTATCAGAGTAAATATACATTTATTTTGCCTTGGGATACAGGATGGGTTGAGGGGGGCTTTACCCCCCCCCCCATGAATTATTGAAATCAGCATCTATGTTAACAGTAAGGGAATTAATAAGATTTGCACTGCCGTTAATAGGGAGAATTATAGGCATAATTGTTTTGTTTTTACAGTGCTTTATATAGTGCACATAAATTGTATTTCCGGAGGTTGAATATGATCTTTGCGACATCCTTATTCTATAATGGCCTTCAAATATTGATAAATAATTAGTGTTAGTTTCGGTAATAAGTACCGAGAAGGGGTGGTAGGTTCTTATAGAATATAGAGGTAACAGTTACAGGATGGTTGTCCCTATTACAGTACTGAGAAGGGGTGGTAGGTTCTTATGGAATATAGAGGTAACAGTTACAGGATGGTTGTCCTTATTACAGTACCGAGAAGGGGTGGTAGGTTCTTATAGAGTATAGAGGTAACAGTTACAGGATGGTTGTCCTTATTACAGTACCGAGAAGGGGTGGTAGTTTCTTATAGAGTATAGAGGTAACAGTTACAGGATGGTTGTCCCTATTACAGTACCGAGAAGGGGTGGTAGGTTCTTATAGAAGATAGAGGTAACAGTTACAGGATGGTTGTCCCTATTACAGTACCGAGAAGGGGTGGTAGGTTCTTATAGAATATAGAGGTAACAGTTACAGGATGGTTGTCCTTATTACAGTACCGAGAAGGGGTGGTAGTTTCTTATAGAGTATAAGAAGCTTAACCTCAGTTGTATGTAAAATGCTAGAAACGGTCATACGAGACAGACTCGTAAATCACTTAGAGGAAAATAACATACTTAAAGATACTCAACACGGCTTTCGTAAAAAACGTTCCTGTTTAACAAACCTCTTAGACTTCTTCCACGATATCCTCAACCTCTACGATGAGAATAAAGCTGTAGATATTATATACCTTGATTTTCAAAAGGCCTTTGACAAAGTTCCCCACAAACGTTTACTGCTAAAACTAAACGCGCATGGAATACAAGACGGTGTGTTGAAATGGATAGAAAATTGGCTCAGCAACAGAAAGCAAATGGTAGTCATAAACGGTAAGGCATCTAAATGGACCAATGTAAGTAGCGGGGTACCCCAGGGATCGGTACTAGGACCAATTCTCTTTCTAATTTACATCAACGACATAGATGAGGGTCTCACCTGCACAATCTCAAAATTTGCTGACGATACAAAAATTGCAAATAGCGTACTCTCAAAAGAACAAGTTGACGATATGCAACACAATCTAGATAAATTGTCATGTTGGGCCCAAATTTGGCAAATGAGTTTCAATGCGGATAAATGTAAAGTACTACATGTCGGATACCTAAATGAGAAAGCAAACTATTCGATGAATGGCACTCAGCTTAAGAATGTAAACAGAGAAACTGATCTGGGAGTAACAATATCGAGTAACCTAAAACCGAGTCAACAATGTTCAGAAGTTGTTAAGAAGGCAAACAAAATAATTGGCTTTATAGGCAGGTCATTTGAGCATAAATCCAAAGAAGTTATCCTAACCCTTTACAATTCCTTAGTCCGCCCTCTTCTGGAATACTGCGTTCAATCCTGGTGCCCTTATTACCAAAAAGATATAAACAAGCTAGAACGAGTTCAACGTAGAGTTACCAAAATGATACCTAGCCTAAAGAACAAACCATACGAAGAGCGTCTTAGAGAATTAAATCTATTTCCTTTAACCCAGCGCAGATTAAGAGGCGACTTAATTCAAGTGTTCAAAATCATCAAAGGCATCGACAATATGAACTGTAGTAAGTACTTCACTATCGACCAATCTAATTACACGCGGGGAAACGGTTGCAAAATTATTGGTAAATCTTTTAACTCGCACGAATCTAAGAATTTCTTCTTCAATCGAGTTGTCAACTTGTGGAATGGGCTTCCCCGAGACGTTATAGACTGCAGCACCGTTGATTCATTTAAATTCCGCCTAGACAAATATCTCGCATCAAACCCGCGACTGACTGCGTTTGTAAATGAATAACTTTATCCTCCCCTCAGTTACTAACCCATATGTCCCCTACTAACTTCCTAGTCCTGCCACGTTAGTGGCAGGGCAGTAGTTCCCTTTCCAATGTTCCCTTACCCACTCTAAACCACTGTTTGGACACTTGATCCTCAGTGTTTTGGAGGACAAGCAACCTAGAAGGGTCACTAGACCTGTTGTTGCTTGATTTCCTTTGTACTTTGTAGAGGTAACAGTTACAGGATGGTTGTCCCTATTACAGTACCGAGAAGGGGTGGTAGGTTCTTATAGAAGATAGAGGTAACAGTTACAGGATGGTTGTCCCTATTACAGTACCGAGAAGGGGTGGTAGGTTCTTATAGAAGATAGAGGTAACAGTTACAGGATGGTTGTCCCTATTACAGTACCGAGAAGGGGTGGTAGGTTCTTATAGAATATAGAGGTAACAGTTACAGGATGGTTGTCCTTATTATAGTCACTGTATCAGGCAAGCCAGCGGCATTCTCTTACAACACTCACAATATACTGTATATATATATATATATATATGTTATAACCTATAGATATAACAGATATATACATTATATATAACTCTTGGGCAGAACAAAATATAAATCATACATTTATAATTCATTAACATAATTATATATAAAAAGACATTTGGTTTAAAGAGACGAGATGGGGGCGATTGCAATTAAAGGGGAGGCGAGGGGGCCGTGTTGTATTGTGGGGGGATAGGTTGTATGCGGGACACGTTACTGCTCTCTTTCTCTCTCTCTCTCTCTCTCTCTCTCTCTCTCTCTCTCTCTCTCTCTCTTTTTCACATCCTATAAGATCTGTTCTACCTGGAACAAACTTCCCTCCGAAGTTGTAAACAGTTCTTCAGTAGAGCAGTTCAAGAAGGGAGTGATAGTATTTTGCACACTCTGCAATGAGTGTAGTGCACTAAACAGTCTCTCTCCTTCCACTTCCAGTATTTCCTCGGAATGAACCGCAAGGTCTCTGAGATACTAACTAATCATTGTAACTCATTGTAACTATCTCGCTCACCTTCACACACACATACACACATTCTCCCTCTCTCTCTCACACACACACTCACACTCACTCTGACTGTGTCTCTCTCTCTCTCTCTCTCCCTCTCTCTGTCAAGGTTTGACTACCGCGTAATTTGTCATACATATTTTGAGCATGTCGAGGCAGGTAAATGGAGAGAGATAGAGAGTACAACAGAATATATAGCAGGCCAAGCAACAACAGGTGTAGCGATCCCTCGAGGTTGCTTGTCCTCTCAGTACTTAGAGTGTTCAACAGTGGCTTAGAGTATGGTAAGGGACAATTGGAAAGGGAAGTACTGCCCTAGAACTTATGTCAGTGGCAGGGTTAGGGGATGTTTTAGTCCGTTCATTCTAGGTTGGACAGAAATCGTAGCCTCTAACCTCTGTAACTCAAAAAAGGCTAGAGCAAATGAGCTGTCAATTTGTACACCTATTCGCTAGCCAAGTCTTCTTATTTGGTAGAAATATTAGCTGGATTACCCTAGTCCTTTTTGGGTTATGAGTGGTTAGGGGTTAGGATTTCTGGCCAACCTACAGTAGAATGAACGGACTATAGTGTGGGAGTCCCGGGACCGCTTGAGATAATAAAATAACAGCTCTCCCTCTCTCTCTCTCTCTCTCTCTCACATTAATTTCTTTGGAAGGTTTTTGGTGTTGGAGTGATATTAATAACAAATAATGAGTTAATTATACCTATAGTGATCCTCGATTTATCTGAGAAAAAATAAAAATAAAGTGATTCATTTACAAAATCAGTCAGTCTCGGGTTTAAGGCAAGGTGCTTGTCTAGGCGATGCTTAAGGGGGGATGGGCCGGTTTACTGGACCACTTTCTCCCTCATGTTTAGCCCCATTAGTTTTCAGATGTTAAAATGTTTGCCCCATTAGTTAGTAGATTTTAAGACCCTTCGCCCAATTTCTTCGTCAATATTTAGACCTTTCTTGCTATTTAGACGTCGATTTTTTCCCTGGCGAACGATAGTGAGCCTGTAATGTTGGAAGAACCGGCCTTCGGCTGGGACATTTTTCAACCGAAAAATGTACAAATTAATCTAGAAAGGGGATCAAATGGATGTTTTTTTAAATTTGATGGAGGTCTAGGGAGGAAACTAGAAAAACAATGAATACATGCAAAAATCGCCCAAAAAGTGAACAATCCCCCTTGAAGGAATCAACTGTGCTGCAGTCTATAACATCTCGGGGAAGCCCATTCCACAAGTTGACAACTCTATAAAAGAAGACATTCTTTTTAGGTTCATGTGAGTTCAAAGATTTTCCAATTATTATTTATTGTCTATGTGTATGAAGGAGACAAAAGGCAAAGCTACCTGTAACAAGTGTCTTCCCAAAGGTGAAAGAGTGACAGAGCCAAATTATACTATTTTTATTTTATATTTTATATATTTTTATTTTTTGTCTGAAGTATTGGAATGGAGAGTGGTGCGATTGTCTAGTATAGTGAAATGGATAGGATGCGGAGGTGTTTGTGAGAGCTAGCTGGATTACTGTATGTATAGGTGAGACCCAAACTGAAACAGTGAGGGAAGCCAGACAAATGATACAGGAGTTCCAGCAACTCATTATCACATGCAACTATTTCCCTGTGTGTAATATAGGTTGACTCTTAACCCCTTCTGTACCGGCGACGTATTTTGTTATTTCATTTTAGCTACATTTAGACGATTTTATGAAGCTTAGCAAGGACAAATGGTAGCTAAAAGGATTAATTGAGATAGTCTGAAGTCTATTGTTGGGTAAGCGTCCTTCCTAATATATATATACAGTATATATATATATAATTGTATACATAAACACAAGCCGAAGGCAATGTTTCTATCTATCTATTGCCTGACGCCGTGATCCCCGAAGTGGTGGCCACGAACGAACCGCCCCCATGCACCTCTGTCCCCAGTCAGTCGATGCCCCTCCTCCCAAACCAGCACCGCCTTCATTCATAATTTTTATACTTCCTCACTCCATCCTTCCACCTCTCCCTCGGTGCACCTCTCCCTCTCTGTCCTTCCACCTCGCTCTTGTACACCCTCTTAGTCAATCTCTCCCATACGTTCCATATGGCCGAACCATCTCAAGTTGTTCCTTTTCACACTTTCCAACACATCTACCTCCACACCACACCTCCTTCTTACTTCCTCATTCGTCTGTCTATCCCTCCATGTAACTCCGCACGCAGTTCTCAAGTAACTCATTTCCACCACTCTCACTCTTGGTGTGAGTCTCTTCCCGAACGTCCATGCTTCGCTTCCGTCTTCAATTCCATACTGACCACTCTATTTCTTGTTACTGCTTTCAACGTTCCTACAACCCTCTTCCCCTGTTGCACCCTCTCCCGCACTTCTTCATCCATAGTCTCATCTTTACTCAACACATTGCCCAGATACTTAAAAGAGCTGACAATCTCCATAGCCTGACCGTTCAACTTCACCTCACACTCTGTGACTTCACCCTTTTCGAAGACCATAACCTTGCTCTTCCCCGCATTTACCTTCAAATTCCGTTTTTCGCACACTGTTCTA
Organism: Paralithodes platypus; assembly: GCA_032716605.1. NCBI lineage: Eukaryota > Metazoa > Arthropoda > Malacostraca > Decapoda > Lithodidae > Paralithodes > Paralithodes platypus. The sequence continues at coordinate 15,684,108 of CM064508.1, forward strand.
AACTCATTTACCAGACCCTGCAACTCCCATTCATTATCGCTCATCAGAACTGTATCATCCGCAAACAGCAGTATAGGCAACTTTCACTCATTTCCCTCCCTTTTCATCGATACACCAACATCCACTGCTCTTCCTAGTATTTCTTTCATGACTCCATCCATATATACAGTGAACAACCACGGGGACATCACACACCCCTGTTTCAACCCACACTCAGGTCAAAGAACTCGCTCTGCTCATTCTCCACACGTAGTGCCGCCTTTGCACCCTCATACATGGTCTGCACTGCTTTCAGCAACTTACCATCTACTCCGTATATTCTAAGTACTTTCCACATGCCCTCTCTAGCCACTCTGCCATAGGTCTTCTCCAAGTCCATAAAGGCAACATACACCTTTTGTTTCTTCTCCAGATATTTCTCCACAACACAATTCAGGGTAAAAATCTGATCTACACATCCTCTTCCCTTCCTAAAACCTCCCTGCTCGTCGCCTATCCATTTCTCCGTTCTCACTCTCACTCTCTCAATCACTACCCTACTGTACACCTTCCCTACTACGCTTAAATTAAATATTTCTCGGTGGTTACCACACACTCCTCTTTCCCCTTTGCCCTTATATAGGGGGACTATTATGCCAGTCTTCCAGTCATCGGGTGCATTCCCCTTCTCCCATGCTAGTTTGCACATTTTCCATACCCATTCGATCACTATCTCACCATTATACCTCAACATTTCCCCACACACTCCATCTGTTCCTGGTGGTTTCCCCAACTTCACTCTTTTCATGGCTTCCCACACTTCTGATCTCCTGATCCCCACCTCCTCCTCCACTACTTCTCCTCTCCTCCCTCCCATACCCCATCCAACTATGTTTGCTGGCTCTTCATTCCTTACAATTAGCAACTCGTTGAAGTACTCCCTCCATCTTTCGACTCTCTTTTCCTTCTCGACTAGCATTCTCCCATTCTTATCTTTCACACTCTTACTGTTTCCCTTGCTACCTTCCCTAACGTTCTTGACTTCTTTCCAGAACAGTTTCTTACACTCCCTTCATTTTACACTCAGATTCCTTCCAAATTCCTCATCTACTCTTCTCTTACTTTCCTTCACTACTCTCTTCACCACTCTCTTTCTCTCCACGTACCTCGCTCATTTCTGCCTCTCCAAACCTTCATTCCGTCTACTACCCAACCACTCTCTATATGCTTTCTTCTTATCTTCCACACCTATTTTTACCTCTTCTGTCCACCATGCTGTACCTTTCACTCCCCTCCCACTTCTCCTCACTCCACACAACTTCTCACATGCTGCACAAACCTCTTCCTTAAACACCTTGCTTATCTCCTCCACTTCCTCCATATCTTTCAGGTCGAACCCACCTAGTCGTCTTTCTACTGCTCTCCTGTACTCTTCCCTGATTTCCTCCTCCTGTAGCCTCCTCACCATTCCACCTTCCTCTCGCCTCTCTCCAGCTCTCCTCACCCACTTCTTTTGTATCCTAACCTTAGCGACTACTACATAATGATCAGACAGACCCCCTCCAGTACCCCTATACAACCTAGCATCCATTACAGATTTCTTCATTCTTTCATCCACACATGTATAATCAATCAGTGACTTTCGTTCCACCACTGTCTTATCCTTCGTCGTCCACACCACTTTCCATGTATACCTGTGTATCATTCTGTGTCGGAAGAAGGTGTTGGCTATCCACAACCTCCTCCCCACACATACGTCCACATGTGCACTACCATTCCCATTCACCTCTGACAAGTGCACTACCATTCCCATTCACCTCTGACGGTACCCTCCACCCTCCCACCACTCCATCAACTTTCCTATCACCCACCTTACCATTCATATCCCCAATCAGAAATATTCTTTCGTTCTTGTCAAACTTATCCAGGCACGCCTCCACATTCACCCAGAACTCCTCTTTCTCTCTTACAAGTTTATCCTCTGTCGAAGCATACACACACACCATCACCCACGTTTGTATTCCTACTTTCATTCTCACCCACACAATCCTTGAACCCACAGACCCATATTCTCTTACACACTCCTTCCATCTGTTACTTACAAACAAACATGCACCTTCTCTCGCTGCTCCCTCATTCACTCCAGCACACACACCCATTCCACACTCCCACTCTCTCACATCTGTACCCTTCCATTTGGTCTCCGTCATTCCACATACATCCAGCCTGGCATTAACTAACACTTCCAGTACCTCTCTCTTTTGTGCCATCATTCATGCCAGTCACATTCCATGTCCCTATTCTCAGAATGTCCGTAGGCTTGTCCATAGTCGGTCCGGGTTCGTCAACATAGGGTCCGTCCGCATCCGAGGCTGATTGTTTGTTCATCGTTGCTATGTATTTTTTTCCGGGTGGAGGTTGCAAGCCCACCGACCCTCATTTAGTCGCCTCTTACGACTCGCAGAAGGCACGTGGGGCATAATCTAATCCCTTACCCCCAGGGTAATATGGTCTTTCCAAGTGAGATCAGGAGAGAAAGAGATTCCAAGAATACTGAAAGAAGATGAAGGATTGATTTGTGTATTGTTGAAATATAAGGGATAGTCCTGTGGGAGTTCTTTACGGGTGGAGAAATTGGGTTTTGGAAACATTGAAAGTAACAAGATTTTCTCTGCCCCAAATGGAAATGGTTGATAGGTCAGAATTTAAGTGTTTTATGGCATCTTCGCATGATTTTTTGAGTGCTTGCTTGTTGGGGGGGGGGGGGGGGGGGGGTTCTGGAAAACTATTTGAATAGTGTAAGGTAGAGTCATCAGCATTTGAATGGATAGGATTTCAGGTACAGTTGAGAAGATCATTAATTAATTTTAGAAAAAGAATTGGAGATAGGACAGAACCCTGAGGAACACCAGAGTTGATAGATTGAGGAGGTGAACGATGGCCAAACACAACCGCAGCTATCCAACGGCCAGAAAGGAAATTCGAGATAAAGGCACAGATAGAGGGATAGAAACCGAAGGAGGGTAGTTTAAAAATTAGAGATTTGTACCAGACTCGATCAAAGGCCTTCAATATGTCTAGCGCAATAGAAAAGGTCTCACCGAAGTCCCAGAAGGAAGATGACCAAGAGTTAGTAAGATATGAAAGGAGATCCCTAGTAGAGCGACCCTTAAGGAATACATACTGGCGATCTGAGAGTAGATTATGAGAAGATAAATGCCTAAGAAATTTTGAAGTAAGAATAGTTTGAAAAAACTTTGGAGATGCAAGAAATGAGAGCAATTGGACGATAGTTGGAGAGTTGAGAGCGGTCACCCTTCTTTGGGACAGGTTGAATGAGAGCAAACTTTCAGCAAGAAGGGAAGACGTTAGAAGAGAGACAGAGAAGAAAGAGTTTGCCTAGGCAGGGAGTCAGCACGGAAGCACAGTTTTTTAGTACAACAGGAGGAACACCGTCCGGACCGTACGCCTTCTTAATATTAAGCCCAGAGAGGGTAGAGAGTACAACTTTAGAAGAGATTAAGATATTAGGCATGAGTAAGTTAGAGGGGGGTGGAGAGGGAGGAATAGCACCGGAATCATCCAAGGTGGAGTTTCTAGTGAAAGTTTGGGCGAAGAGTTCAGCTTTGTCAGAGGAAGAAATGACGGTGGTGCCATCAGAGTGGAAAAGGGGAGGGAAAGACAAGGAAGAAAAATTGTTGGATTTTTTTTTTTTACTAGATGCCCGAAAGCTTGGGAAAAGCTAGAGTTGGATAGTTCAGTGCATTTATTATTGATGAAATTTTTCTTGGCGAGTCGAAGAACAGATTTGGCTTGATTCCGGGCAGAAATATAGGAAGTATGAGATTCTTGAGTTTGAAGGCGACGGTACCGTTTAAATGCTTCCTCCTTGTTGCGAACAGCAGTAGAACAAGCGTGAGTAAACCAAACATTTTTAGCATTAGACTGAGAAAATAAAAAATGGAATGTATGCTTCCATGCCCGAGAGGATTACCTCGGTAATGCGTTCAGCACTCGCCGAGGGTTCAAGGCCACAGAAGCTGAAGGCATTCCATGGGAAATCAAAGAAGTACTGCCAGAGAGCCTCCCAGTCGGCAGCGCCAAAGTGCCAGAAGCGCCACCGGCTGGGAGGGTTGGGAGGATTGGGTGGCCGTATTGGAGAGATAGGACAGGTGACAGAGATAAGTTCATGGTCGGAGGAGCCCAAAGGAGAGAACAGATTTGCAGTATAAGCAGAAGGGTTAGAGGTTAGAAATAAGTCAAGAATGTTGGGCCGATCTCCGAAGTGATCCGGGATATGGGTGGGTTGCTAGACTAACTGCTCAAGGTCATTTAGGATAGAAAAGATGTAGGCTTGTTCACCAGGTTGGTCAGTGGAAAGAGAGGAAAGCCGTTGGTGGTGGTGAACATTAAAATCTCCAAATATGGAGATTTCTGCGAAAGGAGAGATGGATAGAATGTTTTCCACTTTAGAAGTTAGATAGTCAAAGAATTGTGGATAGTCAGTAGAATTAGGGGAGAGATAAACAGTGCATGCATGCATGTATGTATGTATGTATGCATGTAAGTACAGTATGTGTAGGCCTATGTGTTTGTGTGTTGTTGTTTTTTTTAGTATGTGTAGGCCTATGTGTGTGTGTGTGTGTATTTTTATTTTTTTTACCAAACGTTCATAAATCCCTAACACGGGATTAAAAACTAAACCCCCAGTTCAAAAACAATTAAGAAAAGTGAAAGTACAAAACAAGAGTAACTAGAAAATGTCACTGGCCTAATTCCTTCATGGAGGTCGCGGGGTCAATGAGATACTGACACAAAACAAAAATTGCGTATATTAAATTTCTGTGTCAGGGAAATGCAAGTACATTTTCTTTTTTGCGAGTATAATTTTTCACTTTAGTTGGCTGGGCTGCATTCTTAATCCAGTTCAGAACCAGCTAGATTACAATGCCCCCCTCCCCAACCCTCCATACCCACCCTCCATCCCATAACCCTTACTGTACCAGAGGATAATACCATACATGTATCGTCCAGTACCAGGCAATGTGGCCAAAATGGCTTCAGAGTCAAGATAGAACAACCTCCCACCTCAAAAGTTGATGAAGCACTGGCCCAGACAGCCTGTGGAGGCTTGCAACCAACCTAAGAAGTGTTGCCAATTCCTCAGAGCAGTGTTTACAAGTCATGGTACCAGCTACCGCCTGATACTGGCAGTTACAAGGACCGCATATAACTGCCGTCGCTGGTACTGGCGAGTGACTTATTTACTGACGGTCGTCGCCCGTCGCTGGGATAGTACGGGTTAAAGGGGAGAGTGTTTATTTATTAGTCAATTTATGTATATTTTAATACAATTTCAGTTACCTGCCTAGACCACCATCAAACTTAAAAAATATCCCCAAGATCCCCCATTCTAGATTTTGTTTTACATTTTTTGGTAGAAAAATTTCTTGGCGGCCGAAGGCCGGGTAGAGAGAGAGAGAGATAGAGTATGACCTAGGATTCGCTGTCATCGGAGGGGGTGGGGGGGGGGAGGGGGGAGGTACAGTAACTTCTATTAGTCCTGTCACAGGGGTCATTATCCTGCTCTCACCCGGTGCTGTAGTACTGTCTGTCAGATGTTCAATATAGTGCGTCAGTGTTGTAGTACTGTCCACCAGATGTTAAGAATATTAGTGTGAGTCTCAGTGTTGGAAAGCATGTGTATGAGGCAATTGCCGACTTGCGAGTTTCGTTCTATAAGGAAGTTGGATCAGTAGACAATGATATTTAACATAATTTACTGCTAAAATACGGTCGTAGTACATTCATAAATACATACGATCCAATTCAACATACTCTTTAGCTATCAGAAATCTACATTATTATTGCATTTTTGTTTACCATCGATGTCTACAGCTCCAACTTCCTTATAGCCTGAAACTCGCAAGTGGTCAATTAGATTCTCACTACACTCTGTACCAAATAGGTGGGCCAGAAATCCTGAAAACCCTAACCTCTGTCACTCAAAAAGGGCTGGAGCAAATGGGCTGTAAATATTCCAAACCTATTCCCTGGCTGACCCTTCCCAATTGGTAGAACAACTAGCTGGATTACTCTAGTCGTTTGTAAATTATAGAGGTTAAGGGGAGACTGGCCGTTTGTTTGGTCTATTAATTCATGTATTCATATTTGTGTTTAGTTTCCTCCCTAGACCTCCATCAAGCTTAGAAAAACACCCCCTAGACCCCCCCCCCCCCCTTTAAGATAAATTTTTAAATTTTTCGGTAGAAAATGTTCCCCTAAAAATTGCAGGCTCGCTATCGCTCGCCAGGAAATAATCGTCACCTAAATGGCACGAAAGGTGTTAAAACTGACAACAAAATGGGGCGAAAGGTGTTAAAATCGCCAAACTAATGGGTCGAACGTCTTATAATCTCAAAACTAGTGGGGCTAAACATTGGGGAAAAGGGAGTCCAGAAAACGGTCTGCCTCCCCTTAATGTTGAAGAGTTTTGGCCTACTTCTTTGGAACAGGGTACAGTAGGAAGGGATATATGGAGAGAGTGAGAGCATAGAGATATAGAATTTTTATTTAATGAAAAGTACGGTAGGTAGCGCTAATAAGTCATGTCTCAGCTGTCATTACGTTTAGCTCGCTCTGTGCTGTATGTCAGGTGCTGTATGTCAGGTGTTGAATAGGGTGGGTACGGTGGCACTAATAAGTCATGTCTCAGCTGTCATTACGTTTGGCTCGCTCTGTGCTGTATTAATGTCTGTCAGGTGTTGAATAGGGTGGGTACGGTGGCACTAATAAGTCATGTCTCAGCTGTCATTACGTTTGGCTCGCTCTGTGCTGTATTAATGTCCGTCAGATGTTGAATAGGGTGGATACGGTGGCGCTAATAAGTCATGTCTCAGCTGTCATTATGTTTTGCTCGCTCTGTGCTGTATTAATGCCTGTCAGATGTTGAATAGGGTGGGTACGGTGGCACTAATAAGCCATGTCACAGCTGTCATTTCGTTTGCCTCGCTCAGTGCTGAATTAATGTCTGTCAGATGTTGAATAGGGTGGGTACGGTGGCGCTAAGAAGTCATGTCTCAGCTGTCATTACGTTTGGCTCGCTCAGTGCTGTATTAATGTCTGTCAGATGTTGAATAGGGTGGGTACGGTGGCGCTAATAAGTCATGTCTCAGCTGTCATTACGTTTGGCTCGCTCTGTGCTGTATTAACGTCTGTCAGATGTTGAATAGGGTGAGTAAGTGTAGGAATATGCTTGTATATCTCCGCTTGGCTCGCTCTGTGCTGTATTAATGTCTGTCAGATGTTGAATAGGGTGGGTAAGTGTAGGAACATGCTTGTATATCTCCGTTTGGCTCGCTCTGTGCTGTATTAATGTCTGTCAGATGTTGAATAGGGGGGGTAGGTGTAGGAAAGTGTTTGCATATATATTTTGAAATGAATAAATTAAGTTTATATATTTGCTGATGCCAATTATTGTTCCAAATATATTTGGTGCCGAGACATCACTTATTTGGCCGACTGTACAGTACACCTATGACCGTTTACATCTAATGGTAATGGGCGAAAGGTCTTACAACCGCCAAACTAATGGGGCACCGGTATTAAAACCTCAACACTAACTGGGCTAAACATGAGGGAGAAGGGGGCCCAAAAAATCCGCCATCTCCCCTAAAATATGGCACAGCGTAATATTTCAAATTTATAGTTTTGGAAAATAAGGCGTGAATGAAATAACAAAATAAAAAGTATATTGAATTTTCCCCGTCGATAGAAAATCCCATAAGAGGCTTATCTAGAAAATACTCTCTCTCTCTTTCTCTCTCACACACATTTTCACACTCTCAAGCTCAATCTCTCTGTCTCTCAAACATTTTCACACACGTTTTCACACTCTCTCAAACACAATTTCTCTCTCTCTCTCTCTCTCTCTCTCCTCATGAATCTGTACCCATGAACACACACACACACACACACACACACACACACACACACACACACACACACGCACACACACACATACTGTATTTAAGGGAGTCCACCTCGCTTTTTTTTTATCTTTTTCTCCCTGTCTCTTTGGCTTGTACCCATTCGGCCCCATTTAGCCTACTGTTTAAGACGTTTACCCCCATCCAGGTGTCAATATTTTCCTGGCGAGCGGTAGCGAGCCAGCATATATATATATATATATATATATATATATATATATATATTTGCTTTAACAGCAAGTTAAATTTGCACATTTTTCGATAGAAACATTTCTCCGGCGAAGCCGGACTTCTCCATACAATGCTGGCTCGCTATCGCTCGCCAGGAAGAAATCGACACCTGGATGGGGATAAACGTCTCAAAACAGTTGGCCGAATGGGGCCGAATGGATACAAGCCAGGGAAAGAGAGAGAAGGAGAGAAAGATATAAAAAACCGGTGACCCCCCTTAAGCCTCGTATCAACGAGTATTACAACCACCTTAACAATACTGTGTGTGTGTGTGTGTTTTTTTTTTTTTTTTTTTATGTGGATGAGGGAGACAAAAGACAAAATTGCCCGTGACGAGTGCCTTCCCCAGAGTTGAAAGAGTGACAGGGCCAAAACCAAGGAATATTCAAGCCAGAATGTCTGGACATACGAAGTTTGAAACCATTTAAGTCATAGGATGAGGATAAGATGGATTCAGGGAGAGAGTTCCAGAGCTCAGCTGTTGAATAGAAGAAAGATTGGGAGTATCGTTTTACTCTTGAGTTGGAGTGTTGTACAGAGTAGGGGTGGGATTGTATTGCAAGACGGGTACTATGTACCCTACGTAGAGGAGGTGGTCTGAGAGAGCTCTGAGGAGCACTGATTATTGAAGTAGCGATAGAATAGCGAGAGAGATGCAACATTGTGGTGAAGAGAGAGAGATTGCAGAGAGTTGGTGAGTGGACGGGAGTTACTGATATGAAAGGCTTTAATTTCTACTTTGTCTAGAAGTGCTGTGTGAGAGGATCCTCCCCACAAATGTGAACAATACTCAATACAAGGACGCACTGTGCCCCTGTACAGAGCAATAACCTGTGCAGGGCTAAAGAACCACTTGAGGCGGTTGAGCACACCCAGTTTCTGGGAGGCAGCCTTAGCAAGATTGGTAATATGGTCCTTCCATGAGAGAGCAGAAGAAAAAGAGACACCGAGAATACTGAGAGAAGATGAAGGGTTGATTATCGTATTGTAGAAGTATAAGGGATAGTTCTCTGGGAGTTCATGACGGGTAAATAGAAGGAAAAATTGGGTTTTGGAAGCATTAAAGGCAACAAGGTTTTTTCTGCCCCAAATTGGAAATGGTAGTTAGATCAGAAGACAAGTGATGTATGGCTTCATTAAATTTGTTTTTGAGGGATTGCTTGCTGGGGGTTCTGGGAAACTAATTGAATAGTGTAAGGTAGAGTCGTCTGCATATGAATGGATAGGACTGGAGGTACAGTTGAGAAGATCATAATTTTATGAAAATTAGAAAGAGAATAGGAGATAGGACAGATCCCTGAAGAACACTGGAGTTGATAGGATGAGGAAGTGAGAGATGGTCGTCCACAACCGCAGCTATGGAACGGCCGGAAAAGAAATTAGAGAGAAAGGTACAGATGGAAGGATAGAAACCGAAGGAGGGTAGCTTTGAAATTAAAGATTTGTGCCAGACTCTATCAAAGGCCTTCGATATGTCTAGCGCAATAGAAAAGGTCTCACCGAAGTCCCGAAAGGAGGATGACCAAGAGTTAGTAAGATATGAAAGAAGATCACCAGTAGAGTGACCCTTAACCTTTTCACGCACCTGTGGACGCGATCCCGTCCTTAAGGGATATTTAAACCCTTGTGACCATCAGAGGTGTTTAGAAACCTTTAGAATAATTACTTCAACTTCTGCAGTTGTGTTCGAGTGAGTTGTGGGGAGAAAACTAATTTTGGAGAGGTATGTGAGAGTAAGTTAATTCTATTTTGAATACTAAACGGCAAACCCCGGAGCTGAAAGGGTTAAGGAAGCCAGACTGGCGATCTGAGAGTAGATTATGAGAAGAGAAATGCTTAAGAAATTTTGAAGTAGGAATAGTTTAAAAAAGTTTACAGATAGGCCTACAAGAGATGAGAGCAATTGGACGATAGTTGGAGGGCATAAGTAGGAGAGGGGGGGGGGGGGGGGGAGGGAGGAATAGCACCGGAATCATCCAAGGTGGAGTTTCTAGCGATAGTTTAAGTGAAGAGTTTAGCTTTGTCAGAGGAAGAAGTGATGGTTGTGCCATCAGAGTGGAAAAGAGGAGGGAAGGACGAGGAAAAAAAATTGTTGGAGAGGTTTATGGCTAGATGCCAAAAAGCTTAGGAAGAGCTAGAGTTGGGTAGTTCAGTGCATTTATTATTGATGAAAGAATGCTTGGCAAGTCGAAGAACAGATTTGGCTTGTGTGTGACTGTATGTGTGTGTGTGTGTGGTGCATGACTCTCTCTCTCTCTCTCTCTCTCTCTATCACTCTCTCTCTTTCTCTCTCTCACTCTCACACACTCTCTCTCTCTACTATGAGAATGGGGAGAGAGGGAGAGTAGGGAGGGAGGAGTACAAAGGAGTACAAAGGAAATCAAGCAACAACAGATCTAGTGACCCTTCTAGGTTGCTTGTCCTCCAAAACACTGAGGATCAAGTGTCCAAACAGTGGTTTAGAGTGGGTAAGGGAACATTGGAAAGAGAATGACTGCCCTGGAACTAATGTCTGTGGCAGGATTAGGAAGTTAGTAGGGGACAGATGGGTTAGTAACTGAGGGGGGGATAAAATAAAGTTATTCATTTACAAACGCAGTCAGGTGCGGGTTTGATGCGAGATATTTGTCTAGGCGGAGTTTAAATGAATCAACGGTGATGCAGTCTATAACGTTTCGGGGAAGCCCATTCCACAAGTTGACAACTCGATTGAAGAAGAATTCTTAGATTCGTGTGAGTTAAAAGATTTACCAATAATTTTGCAACCGTTTCCCCGCGTGTAATTAGATTGGTCGATAGTGAAGTACTTACTACAGTTCATATTGTCGATGCCTTTGATGATTTTGAACACTTGAATTAAGTCACCTCTTAATCTGCGCTGGGTTAAAGGAAATAGATTTAATTCTCTAAGACGCTCTTCGTATGGTTTGTTCTTTAGGCTAGGTATCATTTTGGTAACTCTACGTTTAACTCGTTCTAGCTTGTTTATATCTTTTTGGTAATAAGGGCACCAGGATTGAACGCAGTATTCCAGAAGAGGGCGGACTAAGGAATTGTAAAGGGTTAGGATAACTTCTTTGGATTTATGCTCAAATGACCTGCCTATAAAGCCAATTATTTTGTTTGCCTTCTTAACAACTTCTGAACATTGTTGACTCGGTTTTAGGTTACTCGATATTGTTACTCCCAGATCGGTTTCTCTGTTTACATTCTTAAGCTGAGTGCCATTCATCGAATAGTTTGCTTTCTCATTTAGGTATCCGATATGTAGTACTATACATTTATCCAAAGGGATAGATAACGTTTTTGTTTTTGTTGTTGGTGGTGGTGATGGTATAGTTATTGTTAGGGGTCATGAACTGATGATGTAGTAGTTGTTGTTGTTATTTTTCTTTTTCCTTTTCCATTTCTTCTTCTTCTTCTTCTTTTTCTTTTTCTGTTTCTTTTTCTTCTTCTTCTTCTTCTTCCGGTAAACCGAAGTCACGCCTGATATTCGGGCCCCCGAAAGGTCCAGGGTAAGATGAGATCTGTCCCTGGCCGCTCAGCCCAATTTAGCTGCTCAGCCTAATTTGGCTGCTCAGCCCAATTTGGCCGCTCAGCCCAATTTGACCACTCTGGTTATTATTAGATGATTTCTATTCATATTAGGGAGGGTGTGTGGAAGGCAGAGGGTTGATTGAGGTAGTCTTTACCCTTATAATTCCCACAGATCCTTCCTAAACTGTCTAAAATCGTCTAATGATAACCAGAATGCGTCATAATAAAATCTCGGTTTCCTGAGTATTATTAGACAATGTTATTCAGATTAGGAAGGGTGTGTGGTAATCAGAGGGTCGATTGAGGTAGTCTTTACCCTTATAATTCCCACAGATCCTTCCTAATCTGTATAAAATCGTCGAATGATAGTACTCTTGCCAACATAGTATTGTTACCTTTGATTCTTGCTAGATTAGACGATTGTATGCAGTTTAAGAAGAACCTATGTTATTCAGGTTTTATTTGAGATCATAAACCCATACAGTACCGGTGACGTCCTTTTCATTATATTCTGGCAACCATTAGACGGTTTTATTCAGCTTAGGAAGGACGACTACCAATAAAAAAGCTACAGACTATCTCAATTCATCCTTTCAGCCGCCATATATATCCTTCCTAAGCTGAAGGGAAGGCAGACTGTTTTTCTGGACCCCCTTCTCCCTAATGTATAGCCCCACTAGTTTCGAGATTATAAGACGTTCGGCTCATTAGGTGTTAGATTTTAACACCTTTCACCCCATTTCGTTGTCGATTTTAAGACCTTTCGTGCCATTTAAGTGTCGATTATTTTCTGGCGAATGATAGCGAGCCTGCAATTTTCAGAGGAACCGGCCTTCGGTCGAGAAATGTTTCTACCGAAAAATGTACACATTTATCTTGAAGGGGGGTCTAGGGGGTGTTTTTGTAAGGTTGATGGAGGTCTAGGGAGGAAACTAAACAAAAAATAATATGAATACATGAATTAATAAACCAAACAAACGGTCTGCCTCCCCTTAATAAACCAAACAAACGGTCTGCCTCCCCTTAATAAACCAAACAAACGGTCTGCCTCCCCTTAATAAACCAAACAAACGGTCTGCCTCCCCTTAATAAACCAAACAAACGGTCTGCCTCCCCTTAATAAACCAAACAAACGGTCTGCCTCCCCTTAATAAACCAAACAAACGGTCTGCCTCCCCTTAATAAACCAAACAAACGGTCTGCCTCCCCTTAATAAACCAAACAAACGGTCTGCCTCCCCTTAATAAACCAAACAAACGGTCTGCCTCCCCTTAATAAACCAAACAAACGGTCTGCCTCCCCTTAATAAACCAAACAAACGGTCTGCCTCCCCTTAATAAACCAAACAAACGGTCTGCCTCCCCTTAATAAACCAAACAAACGGTCTGCCTCCCCTTAATAAACCAAACAAACGGTCTGCCTCCCCTTAATAAACCAAACAAACGGTCTGCCTCCCCTTAATAAACCAAACAAACGGTCTGCCTCCCCTTAATAAACCAAACAAACGGTCTGCCTCCCCTTAATAAAATCGTCTCAGTTGATATCAAATACAAACAGACGACGCCGGAAATGTAAGGGTTATGCTAAAGATAATGGTCTAATGGTAACCATAACATAACGTCATGGTGCTCAAGGGGTTAACCCTATTTGGTCCCAGGAATCTCCTCTGTTACGATCCATTACTTTGGAGACTTTAGGACGTTTCAGCCCATTAGTTTACCGTTAATAAAACGCTTCACCCCATTAGTTTGGCGATAATAAGACGCTACACTCCATGGGTTGAAGTGTCTTATTATGGCCAATCTAATGGGGTGAAATGCCTTAGGATCTCCAAACTTATGGAGCGAAACAGGGGCTCCAAAAATAATCTCTCTCGGAGAGAGAAAGAGTGTGTGTGTGCGTGTGTGTGTGTACAAAATAATCGTTGGGGGAGGGGGGGGCCTGTTAAGGGGAGAGGGTCGTTTACACAGATCCCCTTCTCCCTCATGTTTAGCCCCATTAGTTTTCAGATTTGTTTATGTTTGCCTCATTAGTTAGTCGATTATAAGACCTTTCGCCGTCGTTGTAAATATTCAAACCATTCGTGCTATTATTGATTTTTTCCTGGCGAACGATAGCGAGCCTGTAATTTTAAGAAGAACCGGCCTTCGGCCGGGAAATTTTTCTACCGAAACAAATCATCTTGAGGGAGGGTTAAGCTTTATGGAGGTCTAGCGAGTAAATTAACAAATAATAATAATAGAATAAATGAATTAATAGACCAAAAAAACAGCCACTGTCCCCTTAACAGGTCCCCCCCCCCCCCCTTTATGGGGTTAACTTAATTAGTAGTAGATGGTAGTTACCCACGATTATTTTGTACACACACACACACACACTATCTCTCTCTCTATCTATCTATCTATCACTCTCACTTTCACATTCACTCTCAAACACTTTCACTCTCACACTCTCTCTCTCTCTCTACTATATATATATATATATATATATATATATATATATATATATATATATATATAATATCACCAATGTCACCAAGATGGCGAAGGTTGGACGAGATCTATAAATATATGGAACTTTTAACTTTGCCTTCTTTGAGGTATTTATGTTCTGTATTAAGGGGGTAGTACTCGCTTTTTATGGACCCCCTTCTCCCTCGTGTTTAATATATGTGTTTTGAGATTTTAAGACGTTCCTTCTATGAGTTGGTCGATTTTAAGACCTTTTGCCTTTTTGGTGTCGATGTTTTCCTGGCGAGCGAAAGCGAGCCTCTAATTTTAAGAGAAACCGGCCTTCGGCCAGGACATTTCTCTACCGAAAAATGTACACATTTATATTGAAGGGGGGTCTAGGGGTGTATTTCTAAGCTTGATAGAGGTCTAGCGAGGAAACTAAGAAATAAATGAATACATGAATTAATTGCCCCCAAAACCCGGCCACTGCCCCCTTAACCCCTTCTGTACCGGTGACGTCTTTTGTATTTGATTTCAGCTATATTTAGACAATTTTATATAGCTTAGGAAGGATGTATGGTAGCTAAGAGGATTAATTGAGATAGTCTACAGGTTTTTAAATGGTAGACATCCTTCCTAAACTGAATAAAGTCCTCTAATAGTAGCCAAAATAAAGTGAATATAGGACGTCGTCGGTACAGAAGGGGTTAAGGAGAGATGGTTCACTTTTTGGTCTATTAATTAATTTATTCCTTTATTTTTTAGTTTCCTCGCTAGACCTCCATCACACTTAGATAAACACCCCCTAGACCCTCCTTCAAGATAAATTTGTACATTTTTCGGCAGAAAAATGTCCCGCCCCTCTTAAAATTTCAGGCTCGCTATCGCTCGCCAGGCAGAGAGAGAGAGAGAGAGAGAGAGAGAAAGAGTAAATAAACACAAGAAACAACATCAACTACAAATAATAATAATAATAATAATAATAATAATAATAATAATAATAAGAAAAACAAGAAAAGATAGGAGAAGGGAGGAGGAGGAAGTAGAGCCGAGGGAGGGAGGAGGGGTACAGTGTTGCCAAATACTTGGTAGATCTAGAGGTATATACTTCGATCTAGCGTCAGTTTTTTGCACCTAGCGACATGAATTCTAGCTATATTCTGGAGATTTGGGTAATTCAGAGCGATGTTCGGCATATATTTACTATCTAGTCGCCTTCTAGCGACTTTTTGAGGATGGATCTAGCAACCTTTTATGTCTTGATTTGGTAACACTGGTCCGAATACAACACAAACGTTAGTGCTTCCTTGGTCGTGGTGGCGGGAGGTTGTGTGCCACCTCGCTCTCATTCACACCTGGTGCTGTGTTCCCTCTCTTTTTTATTTTTTTTTATTTTTAATTAGCTTCGCATTTGGTGTCCCCTACCGATCGCCAGCGGCAGGGGTGGATATCCCCCCTTGCCCTAGCCTATCCCTTTGTATACAGGGAACGTGAAAAGTGACCAAAAAATAATAGAAAACTCAAAATAGTTACCGCTACTTTGTGAACAAAATAACGGGATGCAATTTGTGTTCGCCTCCTCCCCAGGATGACCGTTAATTGAGAACAACGGATTTGATGGTCGAATTAACGGTCATTTTGCAAGAGGAGGAAGAGAAGGAGAAGGAATAAAGATTGAGAAGGAGGGAATAGGAGTAAGGATTGAGGAGGGAATGTGCGTTGGTCACTGAACCCCGAACTAGCCTAGCAAGAGTGCCCAGCTGATCACGAGGACTAAGGCCGGGGTGTCAAAGTAAAGCCGCTTACATTATTATTATTATTATTATTATTATTATTATTATTATTATTATAGACAAATATAATTATAATTTTGAGTGCCAATTATGTCTTTGAAGTGATAACATGGCCAAAACAATGCTATTTATTTTCATTTTCTTGTATTCCTTCTCGTAGTGATTCAAGTCTTCCAACGAAATTGCTGATAAATGATCTCTCTTCTTCTTCATTGCTATACTTTCCTTCTACTTTCCCTTACTCTCGGGTTAACTATCTTTACTAGAATTAAGTCCTGACCACCTCGTCTGGATCGTAAGGTCTGTGTGGTCAGATTATATATGTAAATATATGTAAAAAAAATCTCTCCCACTCTCTCAGTAGCTGGGATCGTAAGGTCTGTGTGGTCAGTGTATCTATGTAACTCTCGTTAGCTGGGATCGTAAGGTCTGTGTGGTCGGTATATATATCTCTCTCTCTCTGTTTCTTTTTTCTTTTCTAAAATTTACGACCATATTAGGTGGTATTTTTACAGCTAAAATTCCAGTGATGAAACGTGGAATTATCTATAGCGAAACATATTTAAAGAAGGAAGAAACTATAGCATTGATACACATATGCAATATACTCTCTCTCCCTCTCTCTCAGGAAGCATGATAAGGACACTATAAATGACCTAAGGGTTTAATAGGAAGTATAAGGAATATGATAGGCCTATGACTATTATATAATGTGTAGGAGTAATAAGGAATAGGATTATAGGAACAAGTTTAAGGGGACAGTGTTTTTTTTTGGGGGGGTCTATTAATTTATATATTTATATATTTATCACACCCAGACCATCACCAAAAAATATCAATTAGATCCCCCTTCTAGATTAATTTGTACATTTTTCTGTAGAAAAATTTCCCGGCCGAAGGCCGGTTTCTCTTAAATTACAGGCTCGCTTTCGCTCGTCAGGAAAAAATCGACACCTAAAATTCCTATATGATACGAAAAGTCTTAATGTTGACAAAGAAATGGAGTGAAAGGTCTTAAAATCGCTAGACTAATGGGGCAAACATTTTAAAATCTGAAAAGTAATGGGGCTAAAATGAGGGAGAAGGGGGACCAGAAAAACGACCCTATTGTAGGACAAAAAAAGGACCGAACAATGCACAAATTAATCTAGAAGGGGGATCTAATAGATTTTATTTTTTGATAAAGTTTGATGGAGGTCTAGGGAGGAAGCTAGAAAAATTATAAATATTTGAAATAATCGACCAAAAAATATACCTTCCCCTAATGCCCCTTTCCCACTGGTGAGACAAGTCACAATTTTCGTCGCCGATGCCTTCGTTTTGTCAAATTCGCAAGAATACGTGCGACCTTCACGATTTCGACCGTTACAAACAGATGACAAATTATACTGGGCGAAGATGTCGCCGATGTCGGTGACGCAATCGCCGACATCGGCGATGTTAGATGTTATCGGGCAAGTGAGCGATGTTTCGCCGATGAACCTCTGCGAGGCATGTCACATTTTCAAAAATCTCTTGCGAGATCATGCGAGGATGAAAGAATACTCGCCGTATGTTCTGCGACGTCTTCGGCGATCCAAGCGATGGTTCGGCGTTTACTTCGGCGAGGTGATAAGAGTATTTTTTTAAGGCCCAAATTCCTGCGATTCATCGTCGATCATCGGCGTTGGCATCGCACATACGTCGGCGAGGTGTGCGCAGCTGAGCGAATGTAACGTGAATGTGCTAATTGCAGAGTGGAATTAGCATATCACGCCAAACTATGGCCGAACGTCACATAAGAAAACTTATGGGGTTAACCATGAGGAAGAAAGGGGACCAGAAAAACGACCCCTCTCCCCTTAATTCGGAGGTTGGCAATGCTTCGCCGGAGACATTTTTCTATCAAATAATGTACAAATTTAACTTGCTCTCAAAACAAAAAATATATATGTTGGCTCGCTACCGCTCACCAGGAAAGTATTGAAACCTGAATGGGGGTAAACGTCTTAAAACAGTAGGCTGAATGGGGCCGAATGGATACAAGGCAAAGAGAGAGGGAGAGAAATAGAAAACTAAAAAAAGCAGGTGGGCTCAATTGTTAAGCCGTATCACAAACATTGAGCCTCCTGGTGAGGAGCCTCCTCCACTATCGGCGGATAGCTGTGGACCCTCCCTCTCCCTCCCCAACCCCCTCTGTGTCTCCGGTCCCGCTGTGGGTTGATCTCACTCCTCGCATCCGGGTTACCTTCCATGAAGGTTACCGGACGTCGACGGGTGCTGGACTTGCCCGGGCCTATTTTGCTGAGCTGGTGGGGTCGTGTTATCAGGGGCACTTCGGTGTCTTCACGGATGGTTCCTGCGTTCCTCCGGCCTCCTCGTCCGCGGCTGTCTACTACGAGGACCTCTCCTTCTGCCAGACCTGGAGGTTGTCTGGGCACCATCCCATCATAGCGGCGGAACTGTTTGCCATTCTTTGAGCCCTGGAGTTTGTGCGGTGTCATATTCGGCCTCAACGGGTCGTCTTGTACTCGGATTCCCAACCCTCCCTCCATCTGCTCCTTGCGGCCCGCCCGGCTACATATCCTCGTCTTGTCTTCGCCATCCAGGAGTTGCTGGTTCACTTTTTAGGTCAACCGTGGGAAGTGGTCCTCCAGTGGTTTCCTCCGCACTCGGGCATTCGTGGCAACACGGTGGCTGATGCTGTGGCGAAGCTGGCGCACGCTTCGGTAGAGGTTGAGTCGGTTGACATGGATACGAGGACACATGCCCGGGTTGTCGGGCGTGCTAGTCGCGGACTTTGGGACAGGGAGCTACGGGTGCTGTTGCTACAGACGACCATGGGGAGATACCGATGGGATTCGTGCCCCCAGCCTTGGAGTCGACACCCCCTGCGGAAACTCGATGTCTCGCTGGCCAGGCTGCGTATTGGACACACTGCGCTGTCAGCACACCTGTTCCGACTCCGCATGATACGGTGCCCGGACTGTCGCTGGTGTGGACAGCCCGAAACCCCTGAGCATCTGGTGGAGGTGTGTCCGCGGTTCTATAGTCACAGGGTCAAACTTAGGGACTCGGTTCGCCGTTTGTCGTCTCGGGGGTTCAGCTTAGGGCTATTGTTAGGCCACGGTGTCCAGGATGCGGATGTGTGTTCTCAGCTCTCTCGTGCCTTATGTGTCTTCCTCTTGGCGACACATGTTGCCATACATAAGGGTTAACTGACGGTTAGTCTTCTAGGGCCAAGCAGGTGGCATCCACCCGAAGGCCCTTTAATAATAACAACAACAACAACATTGAGTCCACCTGCTGTTTGTTGTTTTCTCTTTCTCTCCCTCTCCTCGTTTTTTTATTTTTTTCTATTTCTCTCCCTCTTTCTTTGCCTTGTATCCGTTCGGCCCCGTTCAACCTACTGTTTTAAGACGTTTATCCCCATCCTGGTGTCGATTTCTTCCTGGCGAGCGATAGGGAGCCAGCATTGTATGGAGAAATCCGGCTTCGCCGGAGACATTTTTCTATCAAAAAATGTACAAATTTAGCTTACTCTCAAAACAAAAATATATATATATGTCCGCTGAACATGATGGCGGTGTTTAGATTATTCTATCATCATTATTGGATTTTATAGAAATAAATCTATAACGATAGTTTTTCGCTCTTATAGAATCCATTCCGCAGCAAAATATTAAAATGTTTTCACCAATAATAAGTGTTTTTTATATTGTTTTGTTTTCATGAACGGCAAGAGGAAAGGTTATTCTATAAGATTTCATCAACAACAACAACAACAACAAAAATAACAATATGCCGTAGGTGAAGGCATATCATCAGTCCGCCCGTATTTGCCCTAACTCTCAGTCGGTTTTCACCCATAATAATTGTTTTTTTATATTGTTTTGTTTTCATGAACGGCAAGAGGAAAGGTTATTCTATAAGATTTCATCAACAACACCAAATATAACAATATGTGAAATTTCACCGTAGGTGAAAGATATCTCACTATAGGCCTAATCATTTTTTTTTACCCACCTCTCCGAAGTTGCTCTTTGGCCTCGGCAGGTGTGTCTTGAGCATTCCACGACGTCGCAAGGCCCTTCGCATGCCTCGTGCGGAGCATACCCCTGGCGGGTATACTTTCGGCGAGTATTCGTGCGCACGTCGACGACTAATCGACGAGGAAATCGCCGATGATCGTCGATGTTCTCGGAACATCCGAGAGCATCGGCGATCCGTCGTGCAACGTTTTGGAACATTTCAACGATTTTCTTCGTGCGACCAACTCCGCGATGTCTCGCCGATGTCGCAGATGATCTCAGAAACCCTTCGGCGATGCTCGACGATGCTTGCGAGGGTAACCAATCATCGTGAGTCCTCGTCCAAAATATTGAACTGTGCGAACATTATGCGACGACCCGCGAGGCCTGAGAGGCCTTGAGAGTCAAACGATTTTTCATGAGAGGTGTTGAGACATGTCACGAATGTGCCAATTTATTGGTTTCGGCGACGAAAATCGTGACTTGTCTCACCAGTGGGAAAGGGGCATAAGGAGGATTATAGGAAGACGTTTAAGGGTCGTTTTTCTGGTCCCCCTTCTCCCTCATGTTTAGCCCCATTAGTGATTTAGATTTTAAGATGTTTGTCCCATTACTTTGTCGATTTTAAGACCTTTCGCCCCATTTCTTTGTCAATATTAAGACCTTTCGTGCTATTTAGGTGTCGATTTTTTTCCTGGCGAACGATAGTGAGCCTGTAATTTTTGGAAGAAACGACCTATGAATAGACTCCGTTTCTGTTCAACTGACGGTAAATTGCAAAGTTCCCATCAAGATTTCTCAGTTATTTTGAAGATTTTGTAGTGGAATAGGCCTATGGTGGTAATTATATAAACTTGGTCTAAATATGAAGCAGAGACATAGTGGTTTCATATTTTGTAGTGGAATAGGGTGCTAATTATATAAACTTGGTCTGAATATGATGCAAAAACATGGTAGTTTGTTAGTCTTCCGTTAGTTATCGAAAAATCGGTTGCTAACCCTTTGACTACCGGCGACGTGTGTTGTATTGTATTCTAGCTATATTTAGACGATTTTATGCAGCTTACGAAGGACCTGTGGTAGTTAAAAAGGTCGTTTGAGATAGTTTGAAGCCTTATTATTGCTACGGGTCCTTCCTAAGCTGAATAAAATCGTCTAATACCTGCCAGAATATGATGAACATGACGTCCCTGGTAGTGTATGGGTTAAGGGACTCAATTTACCCGTCAAATGAAATGAAACCGAGTATAGTTTTTTTGTTTAATATTGGAATTTGTGTATAAAATAGTGAAATATGTAGGAGTAGGAAGGACCCCGATTAGGAATTACAGGGTTATAGGAAGATAGTTAAGGGGGGATGGGCGTATTTATTTGCTCATTTAAATATGTTTTTAATTATTTTATTAGTTTCCTCCCTATACCTCCATCAAGCTTAAAAAACACCCGCCCAAGACTTCAAGATGAATTTGTACATTTTGCGATAAAAAAATGTCCCGGCCGAAGGCCGATTTCTCTTAAATTACAGGCTCGCTTTCGCTCGCCAGGAAAAAAATCGACACCTAAATGACACGAAAAACATTAATATTGACAACAAAATGGGGCGAGAGGTCTTAAAATTAATGGGCTGAACGTCATAAAATCTGAAAACTAATGGGACTAAACATGAGGAAGAAAGGGGACCAGAAAACGGCCTATCTCCCCTTAAAGGAAGATTATAGATTTATGAATAGGGTTATAGGAATATTATAGGCCTATAACTATACCCTGTTCCAAATGGGTAGACCAGATATAGTGAACCCTAACCTCTATAACTCAAAAAGGGCTAGAGCAAATGGGCTGTACATTACCACATCTATTCCTTGACTGACTCTTCCCTAATGGTAGAAATATGGGGATGGATGTAGTTACCGGGTGTACCACTATACCGACATACAACATAAATCATCTAAAGATACTTAACCTAACTAAAAAGCCTAACCTTTAGGTTAGGTTAGGATAGGTTGTTTGGTTAGGGTAATGTATTTTTGTATCCAAAGGCAGTCAAAATAGACGGGAACATGATGGTTAGCGTCCGCGTAGTGTAAACAAGATGGGCGGTACACCCGGTAACTACATTCTTGCCAAAATATGATCTGGATTCCTCTAGTCGTTTGTGAGTTATAGAGGTTAATGTTCAAGAGTTTTGGCCTACTTATTTGGTACATGGTATAGTATTTTGTGAGTTACTTGGAACAGGGTATAACATGTGTTTTGGAGAAGGAAGGATGCCGATCAGGAAAAGGATAATAGGAACAAGTTTAAGGAAGAGGATAGGCATTATGACCAGAATGTGTTAAGGAGAAGGAAGAACGCCGATAAGGAATAGGAAGAATATGTGACAAGAATAGGAAGAATATGATAGGTACCGGTACAATAGGAAGAATATGTTAGGTACCGGTACAATAGGAAGAATATGTTAGGTACCGGTACAATAGGAAGAATATGTTAGGTACCGGTACAATAGGAAGAATATGTTAGGTACCGGTACAATAGGAAGAATATGTTAGGTACCGGTACAATAGGAAGAATATGTTAGGTACCGGTACAATAGGAAGAATATGTTAGGTACCGGTACAATAGGAAGAATATGTGACAAGAATAGGAAGAATATGTTAGGTACCGGTACAATAGGAAGAATATGTTAGGTACCGGTACAATAGGAAGAATATGTTAGGTACCGGTACAATAGGAAGAATATGTTAGGTACCGGTACAATAGGAAGAATATGTTAGGTACCGGTACAATAGGAAGAATATGTTAGGTACCGGTACAATAGGAAGATATGTTAGGTACCGGTACAATAGGAAGAATATGTTAGGTACCGGTACAATAGGAAGAATATGTTAGGTACCGGTTACAATAGGAAGAATATGTTAGGTACCGGTACAATAGGAAGAATATGTTAGGTACCGGTACAATAGGAAGAATATGTTAGGTACCGGTACAATAGGAAGAATATGTTAGGTACCGGTACAATAGGAAGAATATGTTAGGTACCGGTACAATAGGAAGAATATGTTAGGTACCGGTACAATAGGAAGAATATGTTAGGTACCGGTACAATAGGAAGAATATGTTAGGTACCGGTACAATAGGAAGAATATGTTAGGTACCGGTACAATAGGAAGAATATGTTAGGTACCGGTACAATAGGAAGAATATGTTAGGTACCGGTACAATAGGAAGAATATGTTAGGTACCGGTACAATAGGAAGAATATGTTAGGTACCGGTACAATAGGAAGAATATGTTAGGTACCGGTACAATAGGAAGAATATGTTAGGTACCGGTACAATAGGAAGAATATGTGTTAGGTACCGGTACAATAGGAAGAATATGTTAGGTACCGGTACAATAGGAAGAATATGTTAGGTACCGGTACAATAGGAAGAATATGTTAGGTACCGGTACAATAGGAAGAATATGTTAGGTACCGGTACAATAGGAAGAATATGTTAGGTACCGGTACAATAGGAAGAATATGTTAGGTACCGGTACAATTGGAAGAATATGTTAGGTACCGGTACAATAGGAAGAATATGTTAGGTACCGAAACAATAGGAAGAATATGTTAGGTACCGGTACAATAGGAAGAATATGTTAGGTACCGGTACAATAGGAAGAATATGTTAGGTACCGGTACAATGGAAGAAGAATATGTTAGGTACCGGTACAATAGGAAGAATATGTTAGGTACCGGTACAATAGGAAGAATATGTTAGGTACCGGTACAATAGGAAGAATATGTTAGGTACCGGTACAATAGGAAGAATATGTTACGCACCGGTACAATAGGAAGAATATGTTAGGTACCGGTACAATAGGAAGAATATGTTAGGTACCGGTACAATAGAAAGAATATGTTAGGTACCGGTACAATAGGAAGAATATGTTAGGTACCGGACACTAGGAAGAATATGTTAGGTACCGGTACAATAGGAAGAATATGTTAGGTACCGGTACACTAGGAAGAATATGTTAGGTACCGGTACAATAGGAAGAATATGTTAGGCACCGGTACAATAGGAAGTATATGTTAGGTACCGGTACAATAGGAAGAATATGTTAGGTACCGGTACAATAGGAAGAATATGTTAGGTACCGGTACACTAGGAAGAATATGTTAGGTACCGGTACAATAGGAAGAATATGTTAGGTAACGGTTCAATAGGAACAATATGTTAGGTACCGGTACAATAGGAAGAATATGTTAGGTACCGAAACAATAGGAAGAATATGTTAGGTACCGGTACAATAGGAAGAATATGTTAGGTACCGGTACAATAGGAAGAATATGTTAGGTACCGGTACAATTGGAAGAATATGTTAGGTACCGGTACAATAGGAAGAATATGTTAGGTACCGGTACAATAGGAAGAATATGTTAGGTACCGGTACAATAGGAAGAATATGTTAGGTACCGGTACAATAGGAAGAATATGTTACGCACCGGTACAATAGGAAGAATATGTTAGGTACCGGTACAATAGGAAGAATATGTTAGGTACCGGTACAATAGAAAGAATATGTTAGGTACCGGTACAATAGGAAGAATATGTTAGGTACCGGTACACTAGGAAGAATATGTTAGGTACCGGTACAATAGGAAGAATATGTTAGGTACCGGTACACTAGGAAGAATATGTTAGGTACCGGTACAATAGGAAGAATATGTTAGGCACCGGTACAATAGGAAGTATATGTTAGGTACCGGTACAATAGGAAGAATATGTTAGGTACCGGTACAATAGGAAGAATATGTTAGGTACCGGTACACTAGGAAGAATATGTTAGGTACCGGTACAATAGGAAGAATATGTTAGGTAACGGTTCAATAGGAACAATATGTTAGGTACCGGTACACTAGGAAGAATATGTTAGGTACCGCGGTAGTACAATAGGAAGAATAGGAAGAATGTTTTATGAAGTATGTGTTAGGAAGGATGTGTTAGGAAGATTATATACAAGTGTAAATATCAAAACTAAGGGGCGAAACACGAGGGAGAAGGGGGCCCAGGAATGGTTGTATCCAATCGGCCTCATTAAGCCTACTGTTGTAAGACGTTTATCCCCATCCAAGTGTCAATTTTTTCCGGGTGAGCGATAGCGAGCCAGCATTACTTGAAGAAATCCGGCTTCGCCGGAGACATTTGTCTATAAAAAAATGTGCACATTTAGCCTGCTGTCTAGTTCTTATCCAAAATATGCTGGCTCTGAATAAAGAATCGACAGAGACACGAGCGAGTGAAAATAACTGAAATGGTGTGAACCGGAACAGACCAATACCGGAAGTATGTATATATACAGTATATTGAACACGCCAGTGAAAACGGAGTGAAGAGCATATCCCCAACCGCTGTCCAATGAAAGGGTTAGGGAGGTTGGGGTTACGGGGAAATATGTAGAAATACCCAGAACGGAGTATCGGTGCACCGGTATATATATTGTAATATATATATATATATATATATATATATATATATATATATATATATATATATATATATTGTTACGAATCTGGACCTCAGTTGTTTAGAGACGGTATACGAAAATAATGCCTAATGCCAATGTACCTTGTTACGTATCTTGATCCTCAAGTGGTTAACTTGATGAATCTAGATAGCACAGAGATAATATATATAGGTATCAGTCAGCTGAAGGCAAAAGAAAAGTAAAATCTAATAACATTATTTCCTGTTGTTGCTTCCTTTCCTTTTGGATCTTAGGACTTAGTATCCTTTATTGACTGATACTCTTTAATTATGAAAACTACTGAAACTAATTAAAGTCATGTAGTATTTATAAAGAATTATTATTTAACCGAAGCTTAGTAGGCTATGGTTATGAACCGAATAAGTTATATCTAAAGAAGGACTATTAATTCTATAAAAAGTCTTTTAAAGTAAGAATATTTCTGTCTCTTACCCTTTTTGAAATGAATAGATAGTTTTCTTATAATATGTCCTTTTATTTATATTTAATGTAATTATTCTTGGTTCTTGTCTTAAGTTAACAGTATTATATTATTATTATCATCAGGATTTATATCAAAGTCACATAAAAAGTTAGATATATATTTAATAATTAGTTAAATGTATTTCTTAACCACGTAACATTGAGGTTTGATTAGGTGTAAATTAAGTTACAGGATCGTTTCATAGATTCGATTCAGGTCTCACTCAAATAATATGAAAAGCAAAAATAATATTTTGAAGCTAAAAGAATTTTCTTCAGCTTAGGAAATCACTAGAAGTAATATTAACACAGCCATGTTAGTCTAAGGCTATATTACTAATATGAGACAATAGCATCACCGTACTAAGCACCGTTAAGCAATGTAAGCTTAATTAAAAGAAAATGAAAGAACTCGTAAGTATTAATATAAAACAATAGTATTACTTTCATCATAACCCAATTACTTAAAGAGTTGCTTTAGTCCACAAGTTAGTCAACTAAAATAGTTAAGTACATAATAATAGCGTCAACGTTAATTCCCAATCAAATAGTTACGTACATAATAGTAGCGTTCAACGTTAATTCCCAATCAAATAGTTAAGTACATAAATAGTAGCGTTAACGTTAATTCCCAATCAAATAGTTAAGTACACAGTAATAGCGTTAACGTCCCAATCACATATCTCACTAACCAACATAACATAATTGTTTACACGGAACACACTTAACACACACATATATAATCTGACTGACAGTCACAATCCCATTATAATACTTCACCCCGTCTTCCTCCAGCTGCAAGTTCACCTTCCCCAACTCCAAATGAGACTGATTTGAATGCCCACAACTCGGGTCTTATATACTGAACAATGATTGTGTAGGAACGAATCAGGAGGCGGGGGTTAGTGCCCGCTCCAATCACAGCTCCTCGAGTTGCATAGCTGGTGCCTGGTCCAATCGGGGCTCCTGGCGTCGATCATACGTCATAGCGTCGGGTCATCGAAGTAGTTTGCAGGGTTCCCTATGACGCACGCAGGTGTGAAGGCTTGTTTGCTGGTATGCGGACCAGCTAGTTTCCCCCTCGCTGGTTCGCTCGGTAGTCTGCTTCGCCGCTTGGGTAGTTTGACACTCCTTCAACTCTAATTCTAACTCTTAAATTAACATACAGGGCTCCGTATGTCAGAACCTTGTCTCTCTGCCAAACAACACCACGACGCAACAGGTACCGTAAGACCTTTATGAACGCTTCCAGGCTCTTCTCAGGGCTTAAGGTGCACACTGCCCTGCTCCTACTCTGAATAATAAGTAGAACAGAAATAATCATGTAACTCACTAGCTACGAGAACTCGAAACCAACACCGGGATTAGCAATGCTGAGTTGGATAATCAAAACAGTTAAATACATATAGGCTACCAGCAGATATCAACGAAAAAAGGAGTGCAGGTGTACTTCGAGCATAACAGGCTATGCGCGCCCTCGACAATACTATGCCGTGCGCAAACCAGCCAACGGTAATCCACTCTCAACCCAAGTGTCGCACATAATAATATTGCATACATATAATGAACTAACAATACAAGGCAGTGTCCTAATATGACTACTAACCTCGGGGTGATATTAGTGGAAGCAAGTTGGCCTGACCACCTCTAATATCACACCAATATATCCTGCTTCAACCTGGGCCCCCCAGTGAGTAACCGCCCGAAACTATGAACTCTTAGAGTCGACCTCCCACACTCACTTAACTATGGGGGGGGGTCCAGACTGAAGCTGGATTCCTTATTAATATTTAACACTCCGTTGCCTCAGTTCGAAACCCGAGATAGGGAACAAACAATAGCTGGGGCAGAACCGTCAAGACTGCTACCGGGTCCTAAGCACGAACACTGGGAAAAATATGTAGGGATTATGGATGTGTGTGTGTGTGGACTGTCTATGGGATTACCAGTGCTTATTAGTAAGGACCCCGGCAAACCTCCCAGCTCTTCCCTATCACGAATTCCGAAGTAGCCACCGAAGGTTCAGAATATATGATGAAAATGGAAAGATAGTAAAATGCTGATCAGAGGAAAGGAATAATAAAAAAAAGGGAGAACTAGATGTCTAGGATTCTCTGTTAATTACGTTACGTTACTCTTATGCAAGCAAGGAAAAAATAAACAGGGGCAGACTGGTGTACCACTAGAGAGCGCTACCACCACCTATACTGTCTGACCGCCACGAGAGAATGAAGATGCCAGGCCCTGGCATAGCTAGCGGGAGCCAGGACATACTTAGAGGCACGGCAAAATTAGGCATGAGTAATTGGAAGGGTATCGGAGTGCAACTCACAATACCAGGTCTTTATAATACTAGACTTGGCACAGCTGCTTTAATAAGTCAGGCACCACTACCTTAACTGTCTAGTTACTCCTAAAAGACCCTGGTCATTGTGACACCCTCACATGAGGGGGGGGGGGGGGAAGTTTTGAAGCTTTGAAACAAAACTTTCATCATTAGTTTACAACTGCAAAATATGTACATTGACAGTCTTTTGTATTTTTACAGTTTATAGATTTTTGTAACGGAGTAGATATAACTTATTAACTAAATAGCCTCGTGCTCTCCTATCATTCCTCAGAGGACTCACGGGACAAACAGTCTGCCAGGACATTATCAACACCACAGATGTGCCTACCATCGAGATGATATTCTTGCAACATCAAACTCCAGCGAGTAAGTCTCTGGTTCTTGTCCCTGAGCCTATTAAGAAACTGCAGAGGATGATGGTCAGAATAGCTTCTGAGCACGGGCCAATATGGTGGCAAATTAACAGCGAAATGGTATAAACTCAAAATAATAGCTAGCAACTCCCTCTCGATCACAGAATAATTCTTGTGTGCTCGGTTAAACTTTCTCAAAAAGTAGAAAAGGGGGTGCACAACATCATCCATGTAGACTAAGCAATTGGGGACATCATGCACAACCCTGTCCATTAACCGCTGAAAGGTGGCGGGAGCATACTTCAAGCCGTAAGGCATTACCTGGCACTGATACACTCCTCCCCCCCACCACAAAACTAGCAATTTTCTTGGCATTTTCTGGTAGTGGGACTTGCAAATAGCCTTTAACTAAGTCCACTTTTATGATGAACGTGGCTGCCCCAATCTTGTCTACCGAGTCATCAACTCTCGGTAAAGGGTAGGTATCTGTCTTGGAGAGTAAATTTACTTTGCAAGGTGGTAATTTTATAGGCTTGTTTTCTCCCACATCGATGTTATGCACCACCCAAGATGTCAATCCTGGTGCATCCCCGAACACGTGTGGATAAGCCCACATGGTAGTAAACATCTCCTCAACCCTTTCCGGAGGTAAATGAATCAATTTCTCCCGCAGGGCCAGGTACCCGTTCTCTGCTCATGTCCCAGCCGGCACAACCTCACCTGGGAAAAACTCCTTCTCCTCCTCCTTCATGCCTTCTACAACCAGGACAGGGCAACGAGACACGGCATCCTGGTCCCTAGGACCGGAGAATTGGGGAGAGTGCAGAGGGGGGTTGAGAGGCACTGCAGGAGCCTTGCCTGGCATTCCCACAGTGCATGAATCGCTAGCCCCGGGACCCGGGTTATCCAACCACCATCCAACAGGCCCGTGCTCACCCTGCACCTCCGACTCCAACTCTCCAGTCAATAACCTATGCAAGAAATGTACTGTATCTGACTCAACTTTCTCTACTGACCCGTTCTGAGCGGATACAGTAGCACAAACTGCCTCAGACAATTCCCCGTTAACCCCAGCAGGTGACTGATCGGCGCCCAGGCAACTCTCTCGGCTAGCCCCTTTAGGTGACGTCGCCTGTGTGCCCGCCGCACTACAGTACCTCATCAACATGTTAATATGGCAGAGCTGATGGGTCTTATGTCTGTCTGGATTACTCTCCCCGACCTTAGAAAACAAGTGTGTTAATAAAGCATCACTCTGCGGCGCCTCACCAATCTCCGCCGGTGCCATGGTGGTAAGATTAGGTATAGCCTCCAAGTCGGTCTGATTCGATGATACAGGATCAACCGGTCCTCCCGTAGGGACCCGATCGCTCCCTTCAGTATCACCTCTGGCACCGGGTGAAACGAGTGAGGAGCTTTCTGCTGAGCCTTCCTCCTCGTCCTGCACACCCTCGGCACCCTGCAGATCAGTTGAATCTATGGGTGATGCAGATTCAGTACTGTACATCCCCTCGATCAGATCTATCTCCTCCCCTAACAATTCCTCCGGCTGTGCAACCTGGGCCATAGATCTCATGCCCTCACACACCGGAAACAAATCGGGAGGCAGCTTCTTAGCCTCCAGGTTCCTCTCCTCCGGCTGTACCTGCTCCGACACCACTACCGGAGGTGGAAAGACTACTACCTGCTATATCTGCTCCAAGCAGAAAATCAATCCCCTCCACAGGTAATGTGTCCACGACCGCTACTTTCGCCGTCGCCGTGACTACAGGACACCTAAGATGAACAGGAATGAGGCTATAATGGGCCTCAGTATTTACACCTCGACATAACACAAACTAGTCAGATTTTATAGGCTTCCCCGTCAAGTTCAAACACATGGACTGCTTAGCTCCCGAATCCCTAAACTTTGACTGGATACACCTTCCCACACAGCTCTACTTCACCCTCATGAACGAAACCCTGGCACCAAGTGAGCAAGGCTTCTGGACTTGCATTGCAACCTAGTTGAGACACTTTGTCGGGGGCAGGCTGTGCCACGGCCGTTGGCACCCCATGCTTCACCCTTCGGTCTGCCTCCAACCTCGGCAACAAAGATTCATCCCCTCCTCCCTTTGATACCAACCACTAACGACACAGGCTTAGCAAGCACTGCAGAAGACTTTGCCTGGGGACAGTTTGGTTTAATATGTCCGGTCTGTTTACACCCATAACACCTAACAACACTGGAATCAGGTCGGGCTGAATTTGGTGATTTTGGTTTGTCTCCACCGTTATTATTACGTGTGGGCCCAGGCCCACTACTACTGTACCCTCCGCTTCCACCTGCTCGGTACTTCTCATCTCGTGCAGTCGGGGGGTGGGGGGGCATATCTGGCACGATCAGTAAAAACCCTTGGTTGCCAACACTCGATCATCAGCCCACACAGCAGCATCAGACAGCTTGCCGGGGCGCTTCTCACGGATCTTTTGGCAAATCTCTCTGTCAACATTGTTGGTAAAGTGTTCTAGCAGGAAAAGCTCGCTTGCCTCATTTAAATTAGTTACATTTTCACTTAAAAGCCAACGAGACAAACAATCACAGAGGTACTTAGCAAACTCAACATGGGTATGATTAGGCTTCTTCCTTGCAATACGAAATTTAAGGCGATAGGCTTCTGGTCTGAGTTCATAAGCCTTAACACCTAACGAGCGGCCTAGGCGGTAAATAATATGTAGCCACCAGCGGGGTGTTTTTACCCAAAATAGGGCTGTTTACGTGATCATTTTCATGCCTAAATAAGACCCAGAGCGTAAAACAAGTATCTATCCCTGAAAGGGCATAAACAGAGCTTTCCAATGACACCACAACGATCCTTATATGACCGCTAGTTTTCTTGCAACAACCGCACAACACGAGTGCAAAAAACATGTAATTCGGTACTTTCCCCATACAATTCACTATGTAGCGATTGTGAGAGGGTGGAGGAGGGTGGGATTCATGTCAGTTGGTCCACCGCGGTGGTCTGGAGCAGTCATACGCTCGCTACTCTCCTGCCACCACTTGTCTCTCTCTCTCAGCAACATTACGTGCTGAAAATGCCACACGACTTATGTTGTGAGCCGCCACATAGTCCAAATTTCTTTCACTCGACATATGATGCGCGCCGCTAATAAAGGGTTAAGGATAGCCTGCTTCAAATTATCATACTCAGCTAAGTCCTCCACTGACATCCTATCATATGCCTCGAGCGCTTTTCCCTTGAGAACATTTGCCACCAATGCCGCCCAGCGTTCCCGTGGCCACTCGAACTCCCGTGCTTTCTTTTCAAATCGGTGGAACCATTCAGTGACTTTGTCCTCGTCGAAAGCGGGAACGAGCTTCAGGCTATTAGACAACTTTAACTCGCTAGATTCCTCCCTGTGTACCGTGCCCCCTTGTGTACTTACCCCCGTCTACCTCAACTTTGGTTCTTTGTAACTCCATTGACATTCTCTGAGTTTCTAACCTCTCCTGCATCTCTCTCTCTTCTCTTTTCTCCTGTCTCTCTCTCTCTCTCTCTCTTGCATTTCCAATTTCTTCAACTCCAATTGTATTAGAGCGTCACTCGATAGCCCTACCGGGGCAAAAGTAGGGGGTGGTGTAGGAACATAAGCGGGACGGTAACGTGGCTGAATCGTAGAAAGTCCGACTGGGATAAATGGGGGGGGGGGAGGTGTAACCTGGTTCTGTGCCGCCCAGCCAGCGGGAGGAGTAGAGTGTAAAGGATAAAAATGGGGTTCAGAAAGTTGGGGCACACCAGAGGGCACTTCAGGCAACAACGGGGGAATAACAGTAGGACATGTCAACTGGGATGATGTTATGCTCTAGTTAAAAGGACTGGGTGTGCGCGGCGGAGAGCGTGCAGGTGTAATATAGCCTCCTGCCGGCACAGTTGTTGGCTCAGCCTCCTCTCGAACATCATAATAATACTCCCATATATACTGCTGACATGTTTCCCTCGTGGTAAGAAGAGACCCCTCTACTCCCAACACTGAATCAATCAACCTCAATTCCTCCATACTTCTCAACTGCATCTGTGCCCATTCTGGAGAACTCTGAAGGAACACTCTCGCATCCTCCTCACTGGTGATATGTAACGGCACGACACACTCCCCCTCCTCTCTTGCTTGTTGTTCAGACATAGTAAAATATTAATGCTAGACACCTATTCTAAAAAAAAATGCTCTGATCAAAATAAATCCTATTAATACTGCTGGTGCTATTCTGATTATCCTGGGCAAGGTCGCCACTGTTACGAATCTGGACCTCAGTTGTTTAGAGACGGTATACGAAAATAATGCCTAATGCCAATGCACCTAGTCTCTCTGCCAAACAACACCACGACGCAACAGGTAAGAGCTTTATGAACGCTTCCAGGCTCTTCTCAGGGCTTAAGGTGCACACTGCCCTGCTCCTACTCTGAATAATAAGTAGAACAGAAATAATCATGTAACTCACTAGCTACGAGAACTCGAAACCAACACCGGGATTAGCAATGCTGGGTTGGATAATCAAAACAGTTAAATACATATAGGCTACCAGCAGACATCAACGAAAAAAGGAGTGCAGGTGTACTTCGAGCATATCAGGCTATGCGCGCCCTCGACAATACTATGCTGTGCGCAAACCAGCCACCGGTAATCCACTCTCAACCCAAGAGCTGCATATAATAATATTGCATACATATAATGAACTAACAGAGGTGGGCAGGTGCGCGCCATTTGGCGCTCTGCGCTCTGCGCTCTGCGATCCGGTGCGCATTACCAATATAGAGGAGCGCGGAGCGAGGAGCGGCAAAATTCTGAAATCGGAGTGCAGGCGGGGAGCGCAGCTAGAAATTTGCGCTCCTTTCTGGCGCTCCGGAGGCGATTTTTCCTGTCAACAACAGGTACAAGAACGTCATTATCGTGTACAGTCATCGTACCGTTCGTACGGTGTTACCCACGGTGTTAGTGAACTGTGATACAGTGATACTATGATAGTGACAGACTGACAGTGTTACAGTTGTTAACTTGTTATTTTTGTTTTTTGGGGCTTTTGCTAACGCAAAGTAAACCTTACGGCCAAGTTACAGCTTACGAAGGGGCCTAAGGGTAAGTCTGGCAGTGGTATAGCCCGAGCCTGTCTGACTGTCTGAGTGTCTGTGGACAGCTTGGAAGGGTCCAATAATCATAATATAATCAATTAATCATATCATATTAAATTATTAATGATATTATGATATTAAATTATTATTCATTTAATCATGTAATCAACTAAATACTAAATACTAATCAATGTAATCATGTTGTATTGTTGTTATTGTATTGTTAGGCTTGTTAGAATGTTAGCTTGATAAGTTTAACTGTTTAAGTTTCTCAGTTTGGACAGTTTCTGTAATTCTTTATGTCATATCATAGATATCAATGGACAGTCACAATGTCACAAACTCACAATGATATCAATCATATCATATCATTGACATTTGCAATGATATCAATCATATCATATCATTGACATTTGATTCATTGATATGACATAAAGAATAACAGAAACTGAGAAACTTAAACAGTTAAACTTCAGAAAGACACCATGACTTGAGTTTTTTTTAATGTTTTGAATTCTTGGAATTTAGTGAAGTGAAAGACAAAGGACAAAGTGAAGGACAAAGGTAAATAATTAAATAACTTCTAGAAGCTGTTTTGTTTGTTTTGTTTTTTATATACCTATTTTAGGGAGCGCGGAGCGCAGGAGCGCGGAGCGGGAAGCGCATCGGGTCTGCTGACAAAAGGAGCGTGTGAGCGCTGCCACATTACCTTATGTCTGATGAGCGCGGAGCGCTGCCGCATTACCGGTCCCACCGGAGCGCGCCCACCTCTGTGAACTAACAATACAAGGCAGTGTCCTAATATGACTACTAACCTCGGGGTGATATTAGTGGAAGCAAGTTGCCCTGACCACCTCTAATATCACACCAATATATCCTGCTTCAATCTGGGCCCCCCAGTGAGTAACCGCCCGAAACTATGAACTCTTAGAGTCGACCTCCCACACTCACTTAACTATGGTGGGGGTCCAGACTGAAGCTGGATTCCTTATTAATATTAAACACTCCGTTGCCTCAGTTCGAAACCCGAGATAGGGAACAAACAATAGCTGGGGCAGAACTGTCAAGGCTGCTACCGGGT
The DNA here is from genome assembly GCA_032716605.1 of Paralithodes platypus. Lineage (NCBI taxonomy): Eukaryota > Metazoa > Arthropoda > Malacostraca > Decapoda > Lithodidae > Paralithodes > Paralithodes platypus. The sequence goes on from CM064508.1 coordinate 15,718,985, forward strand.
CCTAAGCACGAACACTGGGAAAAATATGTAGGGATTATGGATGTGTGTGTGTGTGGACTGTCTATGGGATTAACAGTGCTTATTAGTAAGGACCCCGGCAAACCTACCAGCTCTTCCCTATCACGAATTCCGAAGTAGCCACCGAAGGTTCAGAATATATGATGAAAATGGAAAGATAGTAAAATGCTGATCAGAGGAAAGGAATAATATAAAAAAGGGAGAACTAGATGTCTAGGATTCTCTGTTAATTACGTTACGTTACTCTTATGCAAGCAAGGAAAAAATAAACAGGGGCAGACTGGTGTACCACTTGAGAGCGCTACCACCACCTATACTGTCTGACCGCCCACGAGAGAATGGTGATGCCTGGCCCTGGCGTAGCTAGCGGGAGCCAGGCTCAAACTAAGGGGGGCTTGCAATATATCACCACACAATAGGATAACACTAAGAAACTTCCCAAGAATAACTTGTACTAAAATATTCCTGTGTTAACAACTTTACTAAAACAGTGTGGCAGATAAAATAAAGTACATTTTGATATTGCCACACAACTAAACTTGCAATGGTCACATAATTAAATGATACTGGTGGGGGCAGGCAAGCTCGCCGCCCCCTCGCTCCCTCCCCGAGACGAAGCAAAATCGCCCCCCCTCCATTTCACTCACTTACCACGCCTAGCAGGAAAATTACAGCGTTGCCCTTAAAACATAACTTCATACACGAAACTAGTAACACTCTGTTGGCTCATTCTACCCAAATGTTTATTGAGACAAACATACTTAGAGGCACGGCAAAACTAGGCATGAGTAATTGGAAGGGTATCGGAGTGTATCTCACAATACCAGGTCTTTATAATACTAGACTTGGCACAGCTGCTTTAATAAGTCAGGCGCCACCACCTTAACCGTCTAGTTACTCCTAAAAGATCCTGGTCATTGTGACAATATATATAATTATATATATATATATATACCGGGTATATATATATACAGTATATATATATATATACCGGGTATATACAGTATATAGTACAGACAGATTATAAGCTTAGCCCGCAGAGTGCCAGGTCCGTATATATACGGACTAGGGTCTTGTCACACCCAGTGCCAGGTCCGTATATATACGGACTCGCCGAAAAAAAATTGTAGCAGAAAAACGACTGCACCTATGTCTTTCATATTTCTACCACATGTACCTTACCCTTCTGGCATCTTGCTACCAGCAACACAACCCCCTCCCCCAACCCACTCGCTGACTATCGGTCGCCTCACAAGGAAAAAAAAGGAAAATCTGTGGCGGCGAAACGACTGCACCAATCGGTTCCATATTTGTGTGACAAGTCCCATACCCTTCTGCCTTCCCCCCACCACACCCCTAACCGCCTCGCACCACCCACTTCCACTGTATCCGTACGAAGAAAAGGAAAAAAAGAAAAATCCGTGGTGGCGAAACTACCTCACCAATCGGCTTCATATTTGTAACACAGTCAATTACGCTTCTACCTTCCCCCACCATCCCCCAGACCACCCTCCCACCACCTTCCTACCTATACGTCCCATACCATAAAAGTCGATGATTTACTCTGAAAATTTCAGCTACATTCGGGACCATCAGGGATCTGATTTCTGGCGAAAATGGACAAGGGGAGTGTTTTTTTTGCCATTATCCTTCCTTTCTCACTCAACTTGATAGATTTAGCCAAAACAATAAAAATAAAAAATCCTCTGGCACTGGCAGATGCATAGGGTCAATAATTGTCTGGCACTCTGCGGGTTAAGGGGGAGATAGTCGCTTTTTCTGGACCCCCTTCTCTCTCATGTTTAGCGTTTTAGTTTTGAGATTTTAAGACGTCCGTTACTTTGGCGATGTTAAGACCTTTCGCCCCATTTATTTGTCAATATTAAGACTTTTTGTGTCATTTAGGTGTCAATTTTTTCCTGGCGAGCGACAGCTAGCCTGTTTAAGAGGAACCGACCTTTGGCCGAGACATTTTTCTTCCGAAAATTGTACAAATTTATCTAGGGGGTGTTTTTGTAAGCTAGATGGAGGACTAGGGAGGACATATATGAATAAATGAATGAATAGACCAAACAAACAGTCACTGTCCCCTTAAATACGAGGAAAGATCTCAGTATCTATTCGTAAAGTAAAGAAAATCGTCTCTTGGTACCGTAGGTCAAAATATTATCATCGGGTCTTCAGATTTACCAGATAGGCCAATTATATTTATTCATAAGGGATCCCACCTCGCTTTTTTCTCTTTCTCTCCCTCTCTCTTTGGCTTGTATCCATTCGGCCCGATTCGGCCTACTGTTTTAAGACGTTTACACCCATCCAGGTGTCAATATTTTCCTGGCGAGCGGCCGCGAGCCAGCATATATATTTTTTGTTTTACAGCAAGCTAAATTTGTACATTTTTCAATAGAAAAATGTCTCCGGCCGGATTTCTCCATACAATGCTGGCTCGCTATTGCTCGCCAGGAAGAAATCGACACCTGGATGGGGATAAACGTCTTAGAACAGTTGGCTGAATGGGGCCAAATGGATACAAGTCAGAGAAAGAGTGAAAAGGAGAGAAAAAAAAAGGTGAGCCCCCCTTAACCCCTACTGTACCAGCGACATCTGTTGTATTTGATATCAGCTACATTTAGACCATTTGATGAAGTTTAGGAAGGATGTATGGATGCTAAAGGTATTAATTGAGAGTCTGTAGCCTTTTAATGGGTAGACCGTCCTTCCTAAGCTGAATAAAATTGCCTATTCATTTTATTCTTAACCCCTTCTGTACCGGCGACGTTCTTTTATTATTAGATGATTATAGTCAGTTCAAGATGGCCTCCAGGAATTAACAGGCCTTGAACTATCTCAATTAACCCTTTTCACTATCACAGATCCTTCTTAAACTGCTGAACTATCTCACCCTTTTCACTACCACAGATCCTTCTTAAACTGAACAAAATCCTCTAAATATAGCTAGAATAAAATGAAAAATACCTCGCCTGCACAGAACGGGTTAATATGTCCTTCTTAATCTAACTTTAAATTGTATCCCCGTAGCTGTAATAAAGCGCAGTAGAGGTGGATCAGTGAAATGAGCCAATGAAAACGCAAATACCGAAGCACCCCCTTAAAAAAGTGAATAGAAAATGAAGGGCTTGGAAAAAAACGGCTCCAAAACAGTCTAGGCTATTACAAAGTGAATTGAAAATGGTGAGCTTGGAAGAAAACTGCTCCAAAATAGTCTAGGCTATTAAAAAGTGAATACAAATTGGTGAACTTGGTAGAAAAACGGCTCCCAAACAGTCTAGGCTAATAAAATAGTGAATACAAAATGGAGAGCTTGGAAGAAAATGGCTCCAAAACAGTCTAGGCTAATAGAAAATTGTGATCTTGGAAGAAAACAGCTCCAATAAAAGTGAATTAAAATTATTAGTTTGGAAGAAAAAGGGTCCAAAATAGTCTAAGCTATTAAAAAGTTAATAGAAAATGGTGAGCTTTGAAGAAAACGGCTCCAAAACAGTCTAGGCTAATAGAAAATTGGGAGCTTGGAAGAAAACAGCTATAATAAAAGTGAATACAAATTATTAGCTTGGAAGTAAATGGCTCCCTAATAGTCTAGGCTAATAAAAAAGTGAAGAGAAATGGTGAGCTTGGAAGAAAATGGCTCCAATACAAATTAATATAAAATGAAGAGCTTGGAAAAAAACGGCTCCAAAATGGTCTAAGCTGAGCTAATGAAAACGAAAGTACCTAAGCACCCCCCTAAAAAAGTGAATACAAAATAGTGAGCTTGGAAGAAAACGGCTCCAAAACAGTCTAGGCTAATAGAAAATGGTGAGCTTGGAAGAAAACGGCTTCAAAACAAACTCGGCTCGTAGGGACGTGTGGGAAACAAAATATATTATCGTGATTTAGGAGTTACGAGAGCGAGAGAGCGAGCGAAAGAAAACAGGATGCAGTGGAAGGAAGGCTTGCTGTTGCTGTTGGCTGTGCTGTCGGCTGTCTCGTCCAGTCAGCTAGGTCAGTGCTGTTGCTGTTTGTTGGTTTATGTGAGAGAGAGAGAGAGAGAGAGAGAGAGAGAGAGAGAGAGAGAGAGAGAGAGAGAGAGAGAGAGAGAAAAAGAGAGAAGGATGGATTGCTGCTGCCTGTGTTGTTTTTGTTAATTTATGCATGAGAGAGAGAGAGAGAGAGAGAGAGAGAGAGCGAGAGCGAGAGCGAGCGGGGGAGTGAAGGAAGGATTGCTGTTGCCTGTGATATTTTTATTAATTTATGTATGAGAGAGAGATAGGGGGAGGGGGGGGGGGTAAAATTCTAGCAATGGCTCCAAATCGATTTTAGCATTATTTTTATGTTTGTGTTCATGTTTTCTTTGATATACTATGTTTTGCAAATGCCTATTTACTAAGAAACATTGAACAATATCTTTAACCTAACCTAGCCAAAACCTAACCTAGCTTTATCTAGTACCGGTAGGCTATATTAGTGGACTATTTATGAATGTGAAATGTGATAATATATTGTAACATTATCAAGTTATTCATATATAAGTACCGTACATGTCTCCCCGCTACACAGGATTATGTATGTATGTATGTATGTATGTATGTATGTATGTATGTATGTATGTATGTATGTATGTATATATGTATGTATGTATGTATGTATGTATGTATTTACTCAGGTCCATTCCCCACTTTTCCTTTTTTTTTTTTTTTTTTTTTTTAACCTAGATGTGTGTGAATTTGTATTTTGTTTTTGCGTGTTCATTGTTTTCTGTTCTGTTGTCCCTATTCGGCCTCTGTCTCGAGTCGGCCACACAGGATTATACCGTTTTATATGCTAAGGACCGTTTTTTGTTTTAGTATTTACCCTACCCATTATCCAACAATCTAAAAACACTGCCCCCACTAGCCTATAGGTAGCGCCAACGAACTTGACAAAACACTGCCCCCACTAGCCTATAGGTAGCGCCAACGAACTTGACAAAACACTGCCCCCACTAGCCTATAGGTAGCACCAACGAACTTGACAAAACACTGCCCCCACTAGCCTATAGGTAGCGCCAACGAACTTGACAAAAACACTGCCCCCACTAGCCTATAGGTAGCACCAACGAACTTGACAAAACACTGCCCCCACTAGCCTATAGGTAGCGCCAACGAACTTGACAAAACACTGCCCCCACTAGCCTATAGGTAGCGCCAACGAACTTGACAAAACACTGCCCCCACTAGCCTATAGGTAGCACCAACGAACTTGACAAAACACTGCCCCCACTAGCCTATAGGTAGCGCCAACGAACTTGACAAAACACTGCCCCCACTAGCCTATAGGTAGCACCAACGAACTTGACAAAACACTGCCCCCACTAGCCTATAGGTAGCGCCAACGAACTTGACAAAACACTGCCCCCACTAGCCTATAGGTAGCACCAACGAACTTGACAAAACACTGCCCCCACTAGCCTATAGGTAGCACCAACGAACTTAACAAAACACTGCCCCCACTAGCCTATAGGTAGCGCCAACGAACTTGACAAAACACTGCCCCCACTAGCCTATAGGTAGCGCCAACGAACTTGACAAAACACTGCCCCCACTAGCCTATAGGTAGCACCAACGAACTTGTCCAACCTCTGCCCCCACTAGCCTATAGGTAGCGCCAACGAACTTAACAAAACACTGCCCCCACTAGCCTATAGGTAGCACCAACGAACTTAACAAAACACTGCCCCCACTAGCCTATAGGTAGCGCCAACGAACTTAACAAAACACTGCCCCCACTAGCCTATAGGTAGCGCCAACGACCTTGACAAAACACTGCCCCCACTCTGCGCCAACGACTTGACAATAATCTGACCCCAACCTGGGGACCTGGAGCAAACTGGCTGTGAATATCCACACCTATTTCCTGGTGGACTCTTCCCAAATGATCGAAACGATTGCTACATTTCGAGTTGTAAGAAGTGAAGGGGTCCAGTTCGCTGGCGCTACTTATAATGGGGAGGGGTATGAAGACCAGGGAAAATGTGGGGTTAACGGGGTGGTAGTCGGTTTTTATGGACCTCCTTCTCCCTCATGTTTACCATTTTAGTTTTGAGATTTTAAAACGTTTGTTCCATTAGCTTGGCAATTTTGAGACCTTTCGCTCCATTTTTTGTCAATATTAAGACGTACCGTGCCCTTTAGGTGTCGATTTTTTTCCTGGCGAGCGATAGCGAGCCTGTATTTCTCACCCTAACGTCTTTTTAACTTTATGCTCGCTAATTTAGACGATTGTATTCAGTTTAACAAAGGCCTCTATCACTTAACCCGGGAGCTGCAGGGAGACTCTTAAGAGTTCCCCCGGCGCACTGCGGGGAGACTCTTAAGAGTCAGAGAAAAAAAAAATCAACTTTTGACATCGAAAAAAAAATATTTTTTTATATTTTTTTTTTTTATTTATTTTTTTTTGTTGGCCCCTGGGCCATGCAAAATCTCAGTCCTCTACCTCCCCTCCTTCCCCACTTTCCTCCTCTCCTTCAGTTATCACCTATTTTTCCTGTTATTCCCTTATTCTGAGGTATATTTTCGTGCTAACATTAGAAATCCGATTGGAGGGTGTGGTCATCACTGATAGCAAGCGAGTGCAAGAGAGAGAGAGAGAGTATCGATCGACTGTGTCTCAGTGGCCTTGGGGGAAATTGGCGGGAAAGCAGATTGCCTCACCCATACATTATACAACTCGCGGGCTATATCTCCGATTTTGACCATCCAAACGCTGTTTTCACTCGTTTTATTGTTGTTTCAGGTTAATACCTTTATAATCAACCCATAATAGGCGCATATGGATAAGTATTAATGCTATTAATGGCACAATGAATATTTTAGTGACGGAAACACCTCAAATACGTCAGCACAGGGGGACGTTTCCAATTACCCCCATGCGCACTTCAGAGGTTAAAAGGTCTCGAACTATCACACTTAACCCTTTTTACTACCACAGAGCCTTCGTAGACTGCACACAATCATCTAATTACAGCCAAAATAAACCTAAAAAGACGTCGCCGGTACAGAACGGGTTAGAAGGCTTCGAACTAACTCACTCAACCCTTTTTAAACTACACCAATGCGTTTAAACTGCACCAATGCGTTTAAACTGCACCAATGCGTTTAAACTGCACCAATGCGTTTAAACTGCACCAATGCGTTTAAACTGCACCAATGCGTGTAAATACAACTAGAATTAAATAATAAGAACGTCGCCGGTACACAAGGGGTTAACCGACCCTATTGTTGGATAATGGGTTAATAATAAGAACGTCGCCGGTACACCAGGGGTTAACCGACCCTATTGTTGGATAATGGGTTAATAATAAGACCGTCGCCGGTACACAAGGGGTTAACCGACCCTATTGTTGGATAATGGGTTAATAATAAGAACGTCGCCGGTACACAAGGGGTTAACCGACCCTATTGTTGGATAATGGGTAAATAATAAGAACGTCGCCGGTACACAAGGGGTTAACCGACCCTATTGTTGGATAATGGGTTAATAATTAGAACGTCGCCGGTACACAAGGGGTTAACCGACCCTATTGTTGGATAATGGGTTAATAATAAGAACGTCGTCGGTACACAAGGGGTTAACCGACCCTATTGTTGGATAATGGGTTAATAATAAGAACGTCGCCGGTACACAAGGGGTTAACCGACCCTATTGTTGGATAATGGGTTAATAATAAGAACGTCGCCGGTACACAAGGGGTTAACCGACCCTATTGTTGGATAATGGGTTAATAATAAGAACGTCGCCGGTACACAAGGGGTTAACCGACCCTATTGTTGGATAATGGGTTAATAATAAGAACGTCGCCGGTACACAAGGGGTTAACCGACCCTATTGTTGGATAATGGGTTAATAATAAGAACGTCGCCGGTACACAAGGGTTAACCGACCCTATTGTTGGATAATGGGTTAATAATAAGAACGTCGCCGGTACACAAGGGGTTTAACCGACCCTATTGTTGGATAATGGGTTAATAATAAGAACGTCGCCGGTACACAAGGGGTTAACCGACCCTATTGTTGGATAATGGGTTAATAATAAGAACGTCGCCGGTACACAAGGGGTTAACGACCCTATTGTTGGATAATGGGTTAATAATAAGAACGTCGCCGGTACACAAGGGGTTAACCGACCCAATTGTTGGATAATGGGTTAATAATAAGAACGTCGCCGGTACACAAGGGGTTAACCGACCCTATTGTTGGATAATGGGTAAATAATAAGAACGTCGCCGGTACACAATGGGTTAACCGACCCTATTGTTGGATAATGGGTTAATAATAAGAACGTCGCCGGTACACAAGGGGTTAACCGACCCTATTGTTGGATAATGGGTTAATAATAAGAACGTCGCCGGTACACAAGGGGTTAACCGAACCTATTGTTGGATAATGGGTTAATAATAAGAACGTCGCCGGTACACAAGGGGTTAACCGACCCTATTGTTGGATAATGGGTAAATAATAAGAACGTCGCCGGTACACAAGGGGTTAACCGACCCTATTGTTGGATAATGGGTAAATAATAAGAACGTCGCCGGTACACAAGGGGTTAACCGACCCTATTGTTGGATAATGGGTTAATAATAAGAACGTCGCCGGTACACAAGGGGTTAACCGACCCTATTGTTGGATAATGGGTTAATAATAAGAACGTCGCCGGTACACAAGGGGTTAACCGACCCTATTGTTGGAGAATGGGTTAATAATAAGAACGTCGCCGGTATACATGGGGTTAACCGACCCTATTGTTGGATAATGGGTTAATAATAAGAACGTCGCCGGTACACAAGGGGTTAACCGACCCTATTGTTGGATAATGGGTAAATAATAAGAACGTCGCCGGTACACAAGGGGTTAACCGACCCTATTGTTGGATAATGGGTTAATAATAAGAACGTCGCCGGTACACAAGGGGTTAACCGACCCTATTGTTGGATAATGGGTAAATAATAAGATCGTCGCCGGTACACAAGGGGTTAACCGACCCTATTGTTGGATAATGGGTTAATAATAAGAACGTCGCCGGTACACAAGGGGTTAACCGACCCTATTGTTGGATATGGGTTAATAATAAGAACGTCGCCGGTACACAAGGGGTTAACCGACCCTATTGTTGGATAATGGGTTAATAATAAGAACGTCGCCGGTACACAAGGGTTAACCGACCCTATTGTTGGATAATGGGTTAATAATAAGAACGTCGCCGGTACACAAGGGGTTAACCGACCCTATTGTTGGATAATGGGTTAATAATAAGAACGTCGCCGGTACACAAGGGGTTAACCGACCCTATTGTTGGATAATGGGTTAATAATAAGAACGTCGCCGGTACACAAGGGGTTAACCGACCCTATTGTTGGATAATGGGTTAATAATAAGAACGTCGCCGGTACACAAGGGGTTAACCGACCCTATTGTTGGATAATGGGTTAATAATAGAACGTCGCCGGTACACAAGGGGTTAACCGACCCTATTGTTGGATAATGGGTTAATAATAAGAACGTCGCCGGTACACAAGGGGTTAACCGACCCAATTGTTGGATAATGGGTTAATAATAAGAACGTCGCCGGTACACAAGGGGTTAACCGACCCTATTGTTGGATAATGGGTAAATAATAAGAACGTCGCCGGTACACAAGGGGTTAACCGACCCTATTGTTGGATAATGGGTTAATAATAAGAACGTCGCCGGTACACAAGGGGTAAACCGACCCTATTGTTGGATAATGGGTTAATAATAAGAACGTCGCCGGTACACAAGGGGTTAAACCGACCCTATTGTTGGATAATGGGTTAATAATAAGAACGTCGCCGGTACACAAGGGGTTAACCGACCCTATTGTTGGATAATGGGTATATAATAAGAACGTCGCCGGTACGCAAGGGGTTAACCGACCCTATTGTTGGATAATGGGTAAATAATAAGAACGTCGCCGGTACACAAGGGGTTAACCGACCCTATTGTTGGATAATGGGTTAATAATAAGAACGTCGCCGGTACACAAGGGGTTAACCGACCGACCCTATTGTTGGATAATGGGTTAATAATAAGAACGTCGCCGGTACACAAGGGATTAACCGACCCTATTGTTGGAGAATGGGTTAATAATAAGAACGTCGCCGGTATACAAGGGGTTAACCGACCCTATTGTTGGATAATGGGTTAATAATAAGAACGTCGCCGGTACACAAGGGGTTAACCGACCCTATTGTTGGATAATGGGTAAATAATAAGAACGTCGCCGGTACACAAGGGGTTAACCGACCCTATTGTTGGATAATGGGTTAATAATAAGACGTCGCCGGTACACAAGGGGTTAACCGACCCTATTGTTGGATAATGGGTTAATAATAAGAACGTCGCCGGTACACAAGGGGTTAACCGACCCTATTGTTGGATAATGGGTTAATAATAAGAACGTCGCCGGTACACAAGGAGTTAACCGACCCTATTGTTGGATAATGGGTTAATAATAAGAACGTCGCCGGTACACAAGGGGTTAACCGACCCTATTGTTGGATAATGGGTAAATAATAAGAACGTCGCCGGTACACAAGGGGTTAACCGACCCTATTGTTGGATAATGGGTTAATAATAAGAACGTCGCCGGTACACAAGGGGTTAACCGACCCTATTGTTGGATAATGGGTAAATAATAAGAACGTCGCCGGTACACAAGGGGTTAACCGACCCTATTGTTGGATAATGGGTAAATAATAAGAACGTCGCCGGTACACAAGGGGTTAACCAACCCTATTGTTGGATAATGGGTTAATAATAAGAACGTCGCCGGTACACAAGGGGTTAACCGACCCTATTGTTGGATAATGGGTAAATAATAAGAACGTCGCCGGTACACAAGGGGTTAACCGACCCTATTGTTGGATAATGGGTTAATAATAAGAACGTCGCCGGTACACAAGGGGTTAACCGACCCTATTGTTGGATAATGGGTTAATAATAAGAACGTCGCCGGTACACAAGGGGTTAACCGACCCTATTGTTGGATAATGGGTTAATAATAAGAACGTCGCCGGTACACAAGGGGTTAACCGACCCTATTGTTGGATAATGGGTAAATAATAAGAACGTCGCCGGTACACAAGGGGTTAACCGACCCTATTGTTGGATAATGGGTAAATAATAAGAACGTCGCCGGTACACAAGGGGTTAACCAACCCTATTGTTGGATAATGGGTTAATAATAAGAACGTCGCCGGTACACAAGGGGTTAACCGACCCTATTGTTGGATAATGGGTAAATAATAAGAACGTCGCCGGTACACAAGGGGTTAACCGACCCTATTGTTGGATAATGGGTTAATAATAAGAACGTCGCCGGTACACAAGGGGTTAACCGACCCTATTGTTGGATAATGGGTTAATAATAAGAACGTCGCCGGTACACAAGGGGTTAACCGACCCTATTGTTGGATAATGGGTTAATAATAAGAACGTCGCCGGTACACAAGGGGTTAACCGACCCTATTGTTGGATAATGGGTTAATAATAAGAACGTCGCCGGTACACAAGGGGTTAACCGACCCTATTGTTGGATAATGGGTTAATAATAAGAACGTCGCCGGTACACAAGGGGTTAACCGACCCTATTGTTGGATAATGGGTTAATAATAAGAACGTCGCCGGTACACAAGGGGTTAACCGACCCTATTGTTGGATAATGGGTAAATAATAAGAACGTCGCCGGTACACAAGGGGTTAACCGACCCTATTGTTGGATAATGGTTAATAATAAGAACGTCGCCGGTACACAAGGGGTTAACCGACCCTATTGTTGGATAATGGGTTAATAATAAGAACGTCGCCGGTACACAAGGGGTTAACCGACCCTATTGTTGGATAATGGGTAAATAATAAGAACGTCGCCGGTACACAAGGGGTTAACCGACCCTATTGTTGGATAATGGGTTAATAATAAGAACGTCGCCGGTACACAAGGGGTTAACCGACCCTATTGTTGGATAATGGGTTAATAATAAGAACGTCGCCGGTACACAAGGGGTTAACCGACCCTATTGTTGGATAATGGGTTAATAATAAGAACGTCGCCGGTACACAAGGGGTTAACCGACCCTATTGTTGGATAATGGGTTAATAATAAGAACGTCGCCGGTACACAAGGGGTTAACCGACCCTATTGTTGGATAATGGGTTAATAATAAGAACGTCGCCGGTACACAAGGGGTTAACCGACCCTATTGTTGGATAATGGGTTAATAATAAGAACGTCGCCGGTACACAAGGGGTTAACCGACCCTATTGTTGGATAATGGGTTAATAATAAGAACGTCGCCGGTACACAAGGGGTTAACCGACCCTATTGTTGGATAATGGGTTAATAATAAGAACGTCGCCGGTACACAAGGGGTTAACCGACCCTATTGTTGGATAATGGGTTAATACTCACTTGGGAATATCCTCGGTATATAAGGTAAGGGGGGGGGGGGGGGCAGACCGTTTGTTTGGTCTATTAATTCATTTATTCATATATCTTTTTAGTTTCCTCTCTAGACCTCCATCACACTTAGACAAATACCCCCTAGACCCCCCTTCAAGATAAGTTTGTACATTTTTCGGTAGAAAAATGTTCCGGCCGAAGGCCGGTTTCTCTTAAAATTGCAGGCTCGCTTAAACTCGCCAGGAAATAATCGACACCTAAATGGCACGAAAGGTCTTAAAATTGACAACGAAATAGGGCGAAATGTGTTAAAATCGCCAAACTAATGCGCCGAACGTCTTATGATCTCAAAACTAGTGGGGCTAAACATTAGGGAGAAGGGGGTCCAGAAAAACGGTCTGCCTCCCATTAAGCCGGTATCACACGAGAGCAATTACGGTTAACATTTGATGATCAACATTTTTGTCTGGCATTATTTCTAGAATATATTGCTCTGGTATCGGAAACTAGACTGATGATATATTAATTTAGGTGACTAAAATAATATAAATGTTGACCTCCTAAGCTGCCAGACCAGTGTTAAGGATACATTTTGAGGGAAAAAGTACTCGTGTGATAAATACCTGCTTAAGGGGAGATGGGTTCTTTTTTGGGGTCAATTAATTCATGTACGGTATCCATTATTTGTTTAGTTTCCACGCTAGCCCTAGATCAAGCTTAGAAAAACACCCTCTACAGTACACCCCTCTTCAAGATAAATTTGTAGATTTTTCGGTAGAAAAATGTCCCGGCCGAAGGCCGATTTCTCTTAAAATTACACGCTCGCTATCGCTCGCCAGGAAAAAGTCGACACCTAAATGGCATGAAAGGTCTTAAAATTGACAACGAAATGGGGCGAAAGATATTAAAATCGCCAAACAAATGGGTCGAACGTCATAAAATCTGAAAACTAATAGGGCTAAGCATGAGGAGGAAAGTGGTCCAGAAAAACGGGCCATGTCCCCTTAACACGAGCGCCCCCTGTATACATCCAGTACAGACCCGTCAAGGTTGGCCAGACATCGTAACCTCTAACCTCTGTAACTCAAAAAGGGCTAGAGCAAATGAGCTGTTAATTTATACACCTGTTCCCTAACCAAGTCTTCCCATTTGGTAGCACTATTAGCTTGATTACTATAGTTCTTTTTGAGTTCGGTCTATGAGAGGTTAGGGGTTACGATGTCTGCCCGACCTAGAATGCACTGACTATAGACTGAAAATCGTGGAAGTATGGGATGTGCGCGCGCATCTGTTTTGTCTGTGAATGGCTCATTGATGATGTAGTGATTCCTGATTGGTTCTTTGGAACTCTCACCCTCAATCAATCTTTCCCTCATCCTATGACTTAAACTGCTTTAAACTTCGTTGTGTGTCCAGGCATTTTGATCCGAGCGTCTCTTGAATATGGCCCTGTCACTCTTTTGGCTTTGGGGAGACACTCGTTACAGGTACCTGCCTTTTGTCTCCTGCATGCAAATAAGAGAGAGAGAGAGAGAGAGAGAGAGAGAGAGAGAGAGAGAGAGAGAGAGAGAGAGAGAGAATGAACAGTTTGAGCCAGTAGTGTTAATCATTTTGAAGCCAGTATTGACCCATTATTCTGGACCCGGGGGGGGGTGCTAAATGTGTCAACCAGCGTAGGCAGGCTTAATTGGACATGGGCCGCTTTTTTAGACCCCCTTCTCCCTCATGTTTAGCTCAATTAGTTTTAAGATTTTAAGATGTTTGCCCCATTAGTTAGTCGATTTTAAGACCTTTCGCCCCATTTCGTCGTCAATGTTTAGACCTTTCGTGCTATTTAGGTGTCGATTTTTTCCCTGGCGAACGATAGTGAGCCTGTAATGTTGAAGAACCGGCCTGCGGCCGGTAAATTTTTCTACCAAAAAATGTACAAATTAATCTAAAAAGGGGATCTAATGGATGTCTTTTTAAATTTGATGGAGGTCTAGGGAGGAAACTAGAAAAATAATGAATACCGGTACATGCAAAAATAATGAATACCGGTACATGCAAAAATAATGAATACCGGTACATGCAAAAATAATGAATACCGGTACATGCACAAATAATGAATACCGGTACATGCAAAAATGATGAATACCGGTACATGCAAAAATGATGAATACCGGTACATGCAAAAATTATGAATACCGGTACATGCAAAAATAATGAATACCGGTACATGCAAAAATTATGAATACCGGTACATGCAAAAATGATGAATACCGGTACATGCAAAAATCGCCCAAAAAGTGAACCATCCCCCCTTAATGGGCTAAATACACCACCTCCCTCCCCCCCTCCACTACCAGTACCCACACACACCCACGGTCCTGTAACCAGTCACGGGATGGTACGGTACCGGTACTGGTACGGTAATATACGGTACGGTGACTGGTAAGGTAGACTCGGATGCCATAGTCTCTAGCCCATTCATAAATATTCGTGGACTTCACCTATTTCTAATTACGGAAGTAGATATCTGTAAATAAGTTTATGAATGTAATTATCTATACACCAACTACAAAATTATATATACTATTTATTGTTGTTTCTTTTGGGGCTCTGTCTTGTGCCGGACCACCCCCAGCAATGGGGTATGTGCCTGAGTATATACATACATACATACATACATTTATTGAAAAGCAGTTTCTATCCAAAAATCAGTCCAGATAATTATAGTCCATTCATTCAAGGTCGGGCATAAATCGTAACATCTAACCTCTGTAACTCAAAAAGGGCTAGAGCAAATGAGCAGTCAATTTATACACCTGTTCCCCAGCCAAGTCTTCCTTTTTGGTAAAAATATTACTAAAGTCCTTTTTGAGTTATGAGAGGTTAGAGGTTACGATTTAGGCCCAACCTAGCATGAACCGACTAGGCTACCGGTATATCGAGCTTCTTTCATTCTTGATTCGACTGAACTATTCTTTGTATCGGCGCTAGTTCAGAATAGGTAAGATGTGGTGGGGTTGTGTATGGAAGGTGAGGGAGTAGCTAAAGCAAGAAGAGGCGAAGGAAGGAAGGGAGGGAGGGAGATGAAGGATGGAAGGAAGGGATAGATGTAAGGACGGAGACGAGACGATAGAAAGAAGGATGGGAGGGATAAAAGTAAGGAAGGAAGTGAGGGAGGAATAGAATGAAGGAAAGGAGGGAGTAAAGGAACAAGAAACGGAGATAGGAAGGAAGTAGACCAAGGGAGGGAGGGAAGGTGAAACAGATGGAAGGAAGGAAGGGAGGAAGATAGGTCTGAAGTAAGGAAGGGAGGAAGGAAGGAAGGAAGATAGGTCTGAAGGAAGGAAGGGAGGAAGATAGGTCTGAAGTAAGGAAGGGAGGAAGGAAGGAAGGAAGATAGGTCTGAAGTAAGGAAGGGAGGAAGATAGGTCTGAAGGAAGGAAGGGAGGGAGAGAGAGAGTGTGTGAGTAACCTATATTGGTACCGGCATGTGTTTTTGTATGTGTGTATGTTTGTTAAAGAGAGAGAGAGAGAGAGAGAGTGAGAGTGAGAGCGATGGTGTTGGATCTAGAATTGATTTGTTTTTGTTTATTTGTGTGTGTGTGTGTGTGATTGAGGCTTTGTGTGTGTATGTGTGTGTGTGCGTAAGAGAGAGAGAGAGAGAGATAGATCGATAGATTGATGATAGAAGGATACGATAGAGAGAGGGAGAGTGAGAGGGAGGGAGGGATAAATAGATAGATAGATGATAGATGGATACGATAGAGAGAGAGAGAGTGAGAGTGAGAGTGAGAGAGAGAAGGAGAGAGAGATAGTTAGATAGATGATAGATGGATACGATAGAGAGAGAGAGAGAGATAGTTAGATAGATAGATAGATGATAGATGGATATGATAGAGAGAGGGAGAGTGACAGGGAGAGAGAGATAAATAGATGATAGATGGATACGATAGAGAGAGTGAGAGTGAGAGAGAAAGAGTAGGAGAGAGAGATAGTTAGATAGATGATAGATGGATACGATAGAGAGAGAGAGAGAGAGTGAGAGTGAGAGAAAGAGAGAAGGAGAGAGAGATAGATAGATAGATGATAGATGGATACGATAGAGAGAGAGAGAGATAGATAGATGATAGATATTACCAGTCTCGCTAAGGCAGCCTCCCAGAAGCTGGGTGTGCTGAACCGCCTCAAGGGGTTCTTTATCCCTGCGCAACTTCTTGCTCTGTACAGGGGCATAGTGCGTCCTTGTATTGAGTATTGTTCACATGTGTGGGGAGGATCCTCTCACACCGCACTCCTAGATAAAGTAGAAAGGAAAGCCTTTCGTATCATTAACTCCCGTCCACTCACCAACTCTCTGCAATCTCTCTCTCTTCGCCGCAATGTTGCATCTCTCTCGCTATTCTATCGCTACTACAATATCAGTGTTCCTCAGAGCTATCCCAGTGCATACCACCTCCTCTACGTAGGGTACCGGTACGTAGTACCTGCCTTGCAACACAATCCCACCCCTACTCTGTGCAACTCTCCAATCCAAGAGTGAAACGCTATTCTCAGACTTTCTTCTATTTCAACTGCTGAGCTCTGGAGCTCTCCCAGAATCAGTCTTTCCCTCTTCCTATGACTTAAATTGCTTCAAACTCCATGTGTCCAGCCATTTTAGCTCGAACGTTCCTTGATTTCGGCCCTGTCACTCTTTGAAATCTGGAGGAGGCACTCGCTGCAGGCAGTTATGCCTTTTGTCTCCCGCATTCACATAGAAAAAAAAATGGATACGATAGAGAGAGAGAGAGAGAGAGTAGGCTATGACCTTGGAATGGGGTTATTTATTTGATAATTTATGTACCGGGTATTTTCTTTAATAGTGTATTTGTGTTCTCCCTACATCTCTATCAAGCTTTAAAAAAAAACATCCATTAGATCCCCCTTCTAGATTAATTTGTACATTTTTCGGTTGAAAAATTTCCCGGCCGAAGGCCGGTTTTTCCATAATTAGGCTACAGGCTCACTACCGTTCGCCAGAGGAAAAAAAATCAACACCTAAATAGCACGAAAGGTCTTAATATTGAAAACAAAAATGGAGCTAAAGGTCTTAAAATCGACAAACTAATGAGCCGAACGTCATAAAACCTCAAAACTAATAGGGCTAAACATGAGGGAGAAGGGGGACCAGAAAACCGACCCATCTCCCCTTAACATACCATTAACGACCTGCACCACCTCATAACTACCATTATAATTATTACGACGGTTATAAATTAACCGATCGTCATTATCAATGTCGCTTTTTATGGACCCCCTTCTCCCTCATGTTTAGCATATTAGTTTTAAAGTTTTAAGACACTCGTTCCGTTAGTTTGGCGTTTTGAAACATTTCGCCTCATTTTGTTGTCAATATTAACCCTTTGGCTGCGGCTATGTTTGGGCTATTTAGGGCATATTCCGGCACTCCTGAATGATAAATCAAGCATCTGCATTAAATGAAGTGTATTTTGCCGAAAACTAGGCGAGAATAGCTTAAAAATGCCACCAGAACGGGCCCCGTACGTGGTCTGGTTCACCCGCAGTGGTGCCAGTGAAACGCGGGAAACCCGCTAATATGTAACACTCGCTCGCTTGGCTACACTGCTGGGAGACACAGAGAGAGACACGCGCGAGACACAGTCAACATTAGTGAGCCGCACGGTGCTCTAAGGGTCGGAGGTGGGCTCCTCACGCTCCCGCCAACTGACACTCGATTTTTACGGTTTTTACAGGCTTTAAAGCCTGGAAATTGCTGTAACTTGCCAGGACGTTCCAGAACGTCACCCGCAACGAAAGGGTTAAGACCTTTCGTACCCTTTAGGTGTCGATTCCCCCCCCCCCCTCCCCTAGACCCCTTTCAAGATAAATGTGTACATTTTTCGAAAGAAAAATGTCCCTGCCGAAGCGAAGGCCGGTTCCTTTTAAATTACAGGCTCGCTATCGCTCACCAGTATAACATCGACACCTAAAGGGCACGAAAGGTCTTAACATTGACGAAGAAATGGGACGAAAGGTCTCAAAATCGCCAAACTAACGCGGAACGAACGTCTAAGAACCTCAAAAATAATATGCTAAACATGAGGGAGAAGGGGGTCCAGAAAAAGCTAATATTACCCCCTTAAATAGACTACAGGGCCTATAAGACGTAGATGAAATTTAAGCTGGTATCACACGAGAGCTTTTTTATTCAACATTCTATAATCAACATTTTTCTGGCAACATTTTAGGAATATTTTGCACTGGTATCGGAAACTAGACTGATGATAGATGAATTTACGTGAACAAAATATTTAAAATGTTTACCTCATAAGCTGCCAGACCAGTGTTGAGCATAAATGTTGAGAGAAAAAGCGCTTGTGTGATACCGGCTTTACGCAATCGTGGCTATTCTGAATTTCTGTTGGTTGAAATTGGTTGTGAGAGGGATCTGCCTTGTGTGGGCCAATGGGCTTTCTGCAGACTCCCAATTTCTTATGTTCTTAAGGGGGTAGTACTCGCTTTGTCTGGACCCCCTTCTCCCTCATGTTTAGCATATTAGTTTAGAGGTTTTCAGACGTTCGTTCCGTTAGTTTGGCAATTTTGAGACCTTTCGCCTCATTTTGTTGTCAGTGTTAAGACCTTTCGTGCCATGAAGGTGTCGCTTTTTTCCTGGCGAGCGATAGCGAGCGTCTAATTTTAGAAGGAAAGGGCCTTCGGCCGGGAAATTTTTCTACCGAAAATAGTACAAATTTATCTTGAAAGGGGGTCTAGGGGGTGTTATTCTCAGCTTGATGGAGGTCTAGCGAGGAAACTAAAAAATTAATTAATAGATAAATATATAGACCAAAACTAAGCACTACCCCCTTAAGTTGTTGTTGTTGTTGTTGTTGTTGTTGTTGTTCTTGTTCTTGTTCCCCAGACTGTCCGGCCGAACAGTCTCGAGTCCGGGAGAGAGAGAGAGAGATAGTGTGGTTGTTGAAAGAGCAAAAAAGAAAGCGAGAAAAAAAAAAATTAAAAGAAAGAGAGAGAGAGAGAGAGCCCGTTTAACGTTCTCCATACACCACCACTATCAAATAATTCCCTCAACTTGCTCAAAATGGTGAAAATACGTGGACTCAACAAATGGGCTAATGTTGAGCCCAACAAATGGGCTAACATCAGAGAGAGAGAGAGAGAGAGATGGGGGGGGGAAGAGAGAGAGAGTGAGAGAGAAGGTGGGTAAGAGAACGAATGGAAAAGAGAGAGAGAGAAGGGGGGGGGGGGGACATGATTTGTGTTGCAGGCCTTATATGCATTTAATCGCTAGGTACCGGTAACAGAAATAGACCTACTACAGGAGAGAGAGAGATTGATTGTAAACCAATGGCATTCCGGTATATTATATGTTGTGTCAAGTACCGGTAATGCATAGCCTACCGTACAGTACATATATTGTGTTTATATTTATGGTGGAGATGGATGTGTGCATATATATAATGATGGAATGGTTAGATAACGTGGGTGTCTGTACAAAGTACAAAGAAGTACAAAGGAAAACAAGCAACAACAGATCTTGCGACCCCTCAAGGTTACTTGCCCTGAAAAATACTGTTGTTTCTAGTGTCCAACATAATTTCAGAGAGATAAAGATGTGAAAAGGAAATACCTCCCTGGAGATTAACATGGCAGGGAGAGGGGACATTATTAATGAAATTGCACAATTTAGGAAATATTTATTCATTTACAAATGCAGTCAACCTTGGATTCAGAGCAAGGTGCTTGTCAAGGTATTGCAGTCTATAACATCTCGGGGAATTACATTCCACAAGTTGACGACTCGATTGAAGAAGAAATTCTTGGATTCATGCGATTTCAATGATTTACCAATAATTTTGCAACTATTTTCCTGTGTGTAGCTTGATCGGTCAATCATAAAGTACTGTACAGTTCATATTGTCGATGCCTCTGATGATCTTAAAGATTTTAATTAAGTCGCCTCCTAATCTACGCTTGGTTAGGAGAAACAGATGTAATTCTTCAAGACGTTCCTCATATGGTTTGTTCTTTAGATTGGGTATCATTTTAGTGACTCTGCATTGAACACGTTCTAGTTTGTCTATATCCTTTTGATAGTAAGGGCACCAAGACTGAACGCAATATTCCAGGAGTGGGTGAATTATAAAGAGTGTGGATTACATCTTTAGATACATGCTCAAATTACCTGCCTATGAAACCAATAATTTTGTTTGCTTTCTTAACAACCTACTTGCATTGTTGACTAGATTTGAGGTTACCGGTACTTGATATTGTTACCGTGCTCCTAAATCCGTTTCTTTGTTTACAGACTTGAGTTGGGTGCCATTCATTGAATAGTTCGCTTTCTCATTTTGGCTTCCAATGTGAAGTACTTTACATTTGTCTTTGAAACACATTTGCCATATTTTAGCCCATTGAGACAACTTATCTAGATTCCCGCGCATATCCTGAACGTGTTATTTTGAGATTACGTTATTTGCCATTTTGTTATCATCTGCAAACTTTGAAATTGTGTAAGTGAGGCCCTCATCTAGGCTATGTTGTTTATGTAGATTAGGAAGAGAACTAGCCCCAGTACTGATCCTTGTGCTACTCCCCTAGTTACATTGGTCCATGTTGATGCTTTACTGTTTATGACTACCGTACTTTACTTTCTTTCACTGAGCCAATTTTCTATCCATTTCAAGGTAACCCCTTTTACGCTGTGTGCTTTTAATTGATCAATAAGCGTTTATGTGGAACTTTATCAAAGCCTTTTTGGAAATCTAGGTATATAATATCTACAGCTTTACTCTCATCATATAGGTTTAGGATATATTGGAAGAAATTTAAAACGTTTGTCAAGCAGGAACAATTGTTGTGAAAACTGTGTTGGGTATCTTTAAGTATGTTGTTTTCCTCCAAGTGCTTTAAGAGTCTGTCTCTTATGATAGTGTCTAGTATTTTACAAACAATTAAAGTCAAGCTGATTGGGCGATAGTTACTAGGCAAGGCTTTACTGACTTTTTAAACAAATTGGGGTTACGTTCGCAAGTAATAGTCTCTCTCTCTCTCTCTCTCTGTAGTAGGTCTATTTCTGTTACCTAGCAATTAAATACTTAAATGTCTTGCAACAAAAAAACATACCGTACCCACCCTCACACACACACACTCTCTCTCTCTCTCTCTCTGATGTTAGCCCAATTTGTTGTGTCCACCTATTTTCACCATTTTGAACAAGTTGAGGGAATTATTTGATAGTGGTGGTGTAAACAATGTTAAACGGGCTCACGGGCTCACTCTCTCTCTCTCTCTCTCTCTCTCTCTCTCACCTTTATTTTTATGCAGTATATTTGGGGTCATTTTCGTCCACCGGGGAATTCTTTTTACTGTTATTTTGGGAGTACTTCCTAGTGGTGTTGTGGTGGTGGAGGAGGTGGTGGTGGTAGTGCTAGTAGTGGTGGTGGTGATAGTGGTGGTGGTGGTGGTGGAGGAGGTGGTGGTGGTGGAGGTGGTGATAGTAGTGGTAGTGGTGGTGGTGATGGTGTTGTTGTTGTTGGTGGTGGTGGTGGTGATAGTGGTGGTGATTGTGGTATAGGTAGCACCAGCGAACTTTATAATAATTTTGACCCCATCGCTTACCGTATTATAGCTCAACATGAAGAAACGCAATCGGGTTGACGTTTCTATCATTTGGGAAGAGTCCACCAGGAAATAGGTGTGGATGTTTACAGCCAATTTGCTCTATGCCCTTTTGAGTTACAGAGAGGTCAGGGATCAAGATTATTGTCAAGTTTGTTGGCGCTACCTACAGTTATAGTAGTGGTGGTAGTAGTGGTGATGGTGGTGGTGGTGGGGGTAGTGGTGATAGTGGTGGTGGTGGGGGTAGTGGTGATTGTGGTGGTGGTGGGGGTAGTGGTGATAGTGGTGGTGCATTTTTTGATAGAACTTTGCTTTTCAATAAACTGTACCGGTAGGCTACCGGTATACCGTACGGTACGGTAACCTACAGATTTTCGCATTTGATTTATAGCATTTAAGGAACACCCCGTTCTTAACATATAATTCTCCATTACAGCCCAATGCACTAGAATAAACTAATGCAAGCATATGGTGCTCCCGGGATTCGAACTCGGGACACCACACCCAGAACATAAGCATCTAGGCTAATCCATTACACCACCAACACAGTTTATTATATTAATTAATTCATGTGCATACCGGTACGTATGAATGTCTTGTGTGTGTATGTGTGTTTTTTGTAAGACCTTCCGCCCCTTTTCCTTGTCAATAATTAAGACCTTTCGTGCTATTTAGGTGTCGATTTTTTCATGTATTTATTACGGTATTGTTCTAGTTTCCTCCCCAGACTTCCATCAAACTTATAACAAAACATCCATTAGATCCCCCTATTTGATTAATTTATATGTGTATGAAGGAGACAAAAGGCAGAGCTGCCTGTAACAAGTGTCTCTCCCAAAGTTGAAAGAGTGACAGAGAGTGATGTGTGTACGTGTGAATGACTGTGTGTGTTTGTGTGTACATTTGAGTGTCTGTGTGTGTGTATGAGTAGGCCTATGTTATTTATTGAGTAAAGCCGGTATCACACGATAGCTTTTTCCCTCAACATTTATCCTCAACACTGATCTGGCAGCTTATGACATCATTTAAAATATTTCGGTTCCCTAAATTCATCTACCACCAGTCGAGCTTCCGATACCAGTGTAAAATAGTCCAGAAATGTTGATCATCGAATGTTGACTATAAAAGCTCTCGTGTGATACCGATTTAACACTAGATTAGCGGGCTAGCGGTTTATTTATATGTACCGCCCAGCGGGGTGTTTTTAGCCAAAATAGGGCTGTTTACGTGATAATTTTCATGCCTAAATAAGACCCAGAACGTAAAACAAGTATCTATCCCTGAAAGGGCATAAACAGAGCTTTCCAATGACACCATAACGATCCTTTTATGATGGCTAGTTTTCTTGCAACAACCGCGCAACGCGAGTGCAAAAAGCATGTAATTCGGCACTTTCCCCATACAATTCCGTATGTAGCGAGTGAGAGAGGGAGGGAGGAGGTGGGATTCGTGTCAGTAGGTTCGCCGCGGTGGTCTGGAGCAGTCATACGCTCGCTACTCTCCTGCCACCACTTGTCTCTCTCTCTCAGCAACATTACGTGCTGAAATTGCCACACGACCTATGTCGAGCGCCGCCAGATAGTCCAGATTGATTATACTCGACTTATGTTGCGCGCCGCCAGTTAAGGGTTAAGGTTGAGTAGGCCTATCTATGACACTGTGTATTCATTGTTGAAGTGTCTGCTGTCTAAAGGGGTGTATTCTGAATAACACAGTGTGTATATAGGACTGTGTGTGTGTGTGTGTGTGTGTGTGTGTGTGTGTGTGTTTGAATGGCTGTGTTAACCCAATGTATAGGCTATATATAGGCCTGTGTATATGCGTGTGTGTGTGTGTGTGACTGTGTTAACCCAATGTATATATATATATATATATATATATATATATATATATAGGCCTGTGTGTGTGTGTGTTTGAGTGAATATGTGATTGTGTGTGTTTGAGTGAATACCGTATGTTATTGTGTGTGTGTGTGTGTGTGACTGTTAACCCCATGTATATAATTATATATATATATATATATATATATATATACCGGGTATAGGCCTGTGTGTGAGTGTGTGTGTGTGTGTTTGAGTGAATATGTGATTGTGTGTATGTGTGTGTGTTAACCCTGTGTATATATATATATATATATATATATATATACGGTATATATAGACCTGTGTGTGTGTGTGTGTGTGTGTGTGTGTGTGTGTGTGTGTGTGTGTGTGTGTGCGTGTTTGAGTGAATATGTGATTGTGTGTGTGTGTGTGTTAACCCTGTGTGTGTATATAAATATACGGTATATATAGACCTGTATTTGTGTGTGTGTTTGAGTGAATATGTGATTGTGTGTGTGTGTGTTTGAGTGAATATGTGATTGTGTGTGTGTGTGTTTGAGTGAATGTGTGATTGTGTGTGTGTTTGTTTGAGTGAATATGTGATTGTGTGTGTGTGTTTGAGTTACTGTGCTGTGTGTGTGTGTGCGGGGGGGGGGGATAAACAAACGTGGAAAGAGGAAGAACAGGATAGCACTAAGACCGGAAGTGGGGTGTGAGGAGACAAGTAGAACAGGAAATGGGAGACAAGGTAAAGGAAGAAGAGGAAGATCATATGAAGAACCTGATGAATGACGTAGATAGGAACAAAGAAATAAGTACCGTAACATAAATAACCTGTTAAATGACGTAGATAGAGGAGAATGAAGAACAATAAGGAAATACAGATAAATAACATAAATAACCTGATAAATGACGTAGTTTCCCCCCTAGACCTCCATCAAGCTTACAAAATACTCCCCCCCCCCCCCCCAACACCCTCCTCCAAGATTAAATTGTACATTTTTCGATAGAAAAATGTCCCGGCCGAAGGCCGCTTACTCTTAAATTACAGGCTCGCTATCGCTCGCCAGGGAAAAAATCGACACCTAAATGAAACGAAGTCTTAATATTGACAAAGAAATAGGGCGAAATGTCTTAAAATCGTCAAAACAAATGGGCCGAAGATCTTCAAATCTGAAAACTAGCCTAATGGGGCTAAACATGAGGGAGAAGGGGGACCAGAAAACCAACCCATCTCCCGTTAAGGAATTAATAGATAAATAACATAAATAACCTGATAAATGACGTAGATAGCGGAGAATGAAGAAGAATAAGGAAGTGGAGAGATAGATAGATAGATAGGTAGATAATAGATAGTACATACATACATAGATAGATAGATAGACATATATATATAGATGGATAGATAGAGATAGATACTAGATAGATAGATAGATAGACATATATATAGATGGATAGATAGAGAGATAGATAATAGATAGATAGATAGATAGATAGATAGATAGATAGACATATATATATATAGATGGATAAAATAAATAGAGAGATAGATAATAGATAGATAGATAGATAGACATAGATAGATAGAGATAGATAGGTAGATAATAGATAGATACATACATACATAGATAGATAGACATATATATAGATGGATAGATAGATAGATAGATACTAGATAGATAGATAGATAGACATATATATAGATGGATAGATAGAGAGATAGATAATAGATAGATAGATAGATAGATAGACATATATATATATATAGATGGATAAAATAAATAGAGAGATAGATAATAGATAGATAGATAGATAGACATAGATAGATAGATAATAGATAGATAGATAGATAGACAGATAAATATATAGATAGCTAGACAGATTGATATATAAATAGATAGATAGATATATAGATAGACAGACAGATAGATAGATAGACAACTATATAGATAGACAGATAGATAGATAGAGATAGATAGATAGATAAATACAGACAGACAGATATATAGATAGATAGATATATAGATAAATGCATAGATAGATAGATATAGATATATAGATAAATACGTAGATACAGATATAAATAGGCTACTCAGAGAGATAGATAGATATAGATACTCTGATAACCCTTTTGATATCCGATTACCGGTACAACCCCCCCTCCCTCTCTCTCTATATATATATCTCTCTCTCTCTCTCCCCATCTGTTAACCCTCTCAATACCCAATTACGCATTTATAGTCTGTGTTTTGGCTATTATTAGAGTATTTTCAGATGTTAACCCTTTCAGTTCCGGTAACGTCCTTTTATCTGTATTTTGGCTAATCAAGTTTCCTCCCTAGACCTCCATCAAGCTTAAGGGGGGTCACCTGGTTTTTCTCTGTCTTGGTTGTATCCAGTCGGCCCCATTCAGCCTACAATTTTAAGACTTTTATCCCCATCCAGGTGTCGATTCTTTCCTGGCGAGCGATAGCGAGCCAGCATTTTATGGAGAAATCCGGCTTCGGAGACATTTTCTATCGAAAAAAGTACAAATTTAGCCAGCTGTCTAACTCATTATCCAAAATATGGTGGCCTTTGCAAGGTATAAATCGACACCTGGATGGGGATAGACGTCTTAAAACAGTAGGCTAAATGGGTCCGAACGGATACAACCCAGAGAGAGAAAAAGCAGATCCGATTACCCATATATTGTCTGTTTTCTGGCTGTTATTAGACGATGTTCACCCTTTCAGTACCGGTAACGTCCTATGATCTGTAGTTTATATTCTGGGTGTGGTGTCCCGAGTTGGAATCCCGGGAGGACCATATGCTTTCATTAATTAACTGTGTTGGTGGTGTAATGGTTTAGATGCTTATGTTCTGGGTGCGGTGTCCCGAGTTGGAATCCCGGGAGGACCATATGCTTTCATTAATTAACTGTGTTGGTGGTGTAATAGTTTAGATGCTAATGTTCTGGGTGTGGTGTCCCGAGTTGGAATCCCGGGAGGACCATATGCTTTCATTAGTTAATTCAAGTACATTTGGGGTTTGTAATTGATGATTAATGTTAAGAACTATCTATCTATCTATCTATCTATCTATTTATGTATCTATCTAGCTATCTATCTATGTATGTATATATCTATCTATCAATGTCTCTCTCTCTATCTATCTATCTATCTATAGATCTATCAATGTCTCTCTCTCTCTATCTATCTATATATTTAGACTACTTATTTTGGCTAATATTAGACGATTTTATTCGGTTAGAAATATTCCTCCATCAAATGAACAGGCTTCGAACTATCTTCCTTAAGGGGTTACTACTCGTTTTTCTGGACTCCTTTCTCCCTCATGTTTAGCATATTAGTTTTGAGGTTTTAAGACCTTCGTTCCGTTAGTTTGCCGATGTTGAGACCTTTCGCCTATTTTTGTTATCAATATTAAAACCTTTCGTGCCCTTTATTTGTCATTTTTTTCCTGGCGAGCTTTAGCGAGCCTCTAGTTTTAGAAGGAACCGGCCTTTGACCGGGAATTTTTTCTACCGAAAAATTTACAAATATATGTTGAAAGTGGTCTAGGGGGTGTTTTTCTAAGCTTGATGGAGGTCTAGCGAGGAAACTAAAAAAAACAAATCAGTACGGTAGCCTAAAAAAATATATAGACCAAAAACCAAATACTACCCCTTAACCCTTCATACTACCACAGATCCTTCTTAAACTGCTAGGATAGTCTAAATATACCGTAGCTAGAATAAAATGAAAAAGACGTCGCTGGTACAGAAGGGATTAAAGAAGTGAAGAAAAAGAGATTAGGAAGGACCTGGTTATTTACCTAGATTACCCATTTACTGTTTATTTTCCCATACTGTATGTGCGAAGGAGACAAAAGGCAGAGCTGACTGTAACAGGTGTCTCCCCCAAAGTTGAAAGAGTGATAGTCGCTGCTTTGAAAGTTTTATATTTCTCTATCTCTCTCTCTCTTTACATAGATTTACATAGATTTACATAGATTTACATGCATATAAAGTGTCTAGAGAGAGAGAGAGAGTAAGGGACAGACGTATTGTGCGGTTCAGATTAGGCAAGAGAGAGGGAGAGTGTGTGTGAGAGTGTGAGAGATAAGGTAAGGGTAACATAGAGAGATAGATAGAAAGAGAGAGAGAAGGGACAGAGACGTATTGTGCGGTTCAGATTAGGCAAGAGAGAGGGAGAGTGTGTGTGAGAGTGTGAGAGATAAGGTAAGGGTAACAGAGAGATAGATAGAGAGAGAGAGAGAGAAGGGACAGAGACGTATTAACATAAGAACATAAGAAAATGGGAGTCTGCAGAAAGCCGATTGGCCTAAGCAAGGCAGATCCCTGTCCCACACAACCCCAATTACAAAGCCCAATTATAAGCTCAACACTCTAATACCCTGAGGATCATCTTACCAAAACGGTTAGAGATTAACGCAGGATTACGGGGTCTGCAGAGCGCTGATTGGCCCAACCCTGCTGATTCCCCTTCACACCCAACCCTTCTCGTCCATATGCTTATCCAATTTTATCTTAAAGCTCCCTATCGTTTTTAATCCCACTACAGCACTTGCTAGTCCATTCCACCCATCTACAACTCTGTTACCAAACCAATATTTGCCTATATCTTTTCTGAAACGAAATTTATCTAATTTGAAACCATTGGTACGAGTTCTTTCGCTATCACTGAGCTTTAGTACATTTGTCATGTCCCCTTTGTTAATCCCACTAACCCACTTGAACACCTCTATCATATCCCCTCTAACTCTGCGTCTCTCTAACGAATGTAAGCCTAATTTCTTCAACCTTTCTTTATACGGAAGAGTTCTAATATTATGGATCATTTTTGTCATTCTACGTTGTACTCTCTCCAATGAATCTATGTCCATTCTGTAATAAGGACACCAAAATTGAACAGCATAATCCATATGGGGTCTCACTAATGACAAGTAAAGTTTTAAGATAACATCAGCAGTTCTGTTACTCACACTCCTTGAGATGAACCCGAGAATCCTGTTTGCCTTGTTTCGAACGCTTATACACTGTTGTCTAGGCTTCAAATCATTGCTAACAAACACACCTAGATCTTTCTCACAATTCGAGTTTTCTAATTCCACATTAGCTAGTTTATATTTAACATTTGTATGCATCTTACCTATCTTTAATACCTTGCATTTGTCAATGTTAAACTTCATCTGCCAATTTACTGACCATTCGTGTAAGGTATCTAGATCCCTTTGGAGGCACTTTATATCTCTATCTGAATCAATTGTTCTCCCCATTTTGGTATCGTCTGCAAATTTACTTATCCTACTAGTTATACCTAAATCAAGGTCATTTATGTATATAACAAACAACAGAGGACCTAATACAGATCCCTGGGGGACACCACTTTTGACTGCTCCCCATTCGGACTTCGTACCATTTATGTTGACTCTCTGCTTCCTACCAATTAGCCATGACCTAATCCATCCCAACAACGCCCCACCTATTCCATGCGCCTCAACCTTTCTCATCAATCTCTCATGGGGGACTCTGTCGAAAGCTTTACTGAAATCTAAATATATTATCATATGACTTGTCATTATCTACTGCTTCATATACCTCTGAGAAAAAACTAAGCAAATTAGTAAGGCAAGAACGTCCCTGAGTGAATCCATGCTGAGAAGAATTTATTAAATTAAATGTATCTAAGTGGTTTCTAATTTTACTAGCAATAATTGACTCTAGTAGCTTTCCTATGATTGATGTAAGACTAATGGGACGGTAATTGGATGCTATTGATTTGTCACCTTTTTTGAAGATCGGAACTACGTTTGCAAGCTTCCAAGCTTCTGGAACTATACCTGGCTCCAATGACTTGTTAAATAAAAATGTTAATGGGTAACTTAACTCATCCCTACATTCTTTTAATACTCTAGCATATACCTCATCAGGACCAGGCGATTTATGAGGTTTCAGTCTGTCAATTTCCTTAAGCACATCATTTCTACTTATAGTAACCGTACTTAACCTATTTTCTATACTATCGCTATATACCTTACGGACTTCTGGAAACTGTGCCAAATTTTCATTAGTGAAAACGGAAAGAAATTGACTATTTAATGTACTGCACATTTCTAAATCATTTTCTGTCATTTCTCCTATCGAAGTTTTAAGGGGACCAATTACATCTCTAACCTTGGATTTATATAGTTGGTAAAAAGCTTTAGGATTATTTTTTGAGTCATTGGCAACCTTAATTTCATAATTTCTTTTTTCTTTCCTAATATCCTTTTTTACCTGTCTTGATAGATTCTGATAGTAAGCAAGTAGGTGAATTTCGCCTTTTCTAATTTTTCTATATATTCCTCTCTTTTGTCCTAGAAGATCTAATAGTCTATTATTCATCCATTTGGGTTGGTTCTGTGTTGATCTAAATTTTCTTTTGGGGATGTATTTATTTTGTGCATTGAATACTGACTTGATAAAATTATCGTATGTATCTACCAAGGTTGACGTCTCTTCCTGACTTAAGATGACAGGTGCCTGAGAAGGGGTACACTCATTTGGACACCTGGATCGACTTAATTTTTTGACCATAGGGTCCGCTAATAGGGCTCTTCTTAACCCACCATAATTGGCTTTTCTAAAGTCCGGTATTAATGTTGTATTATCTCTGGTATTACCTTTCCATTGTATATTAAAATACACAGAATTGTGGTCACTATTTCCTAGGTGTGCGGTTCAGATTAGGCAAGAGAGAGGGAGAGTGTGTGTGACAGTGTGAGAGTGTGAGAGTTAAGGTAAGGGTAACAGAGAGATAGATAGAGAGAGAGAGAGAGAAGGGACAGAGACGTATTGTGTGGTTCAGATTAGGCAAGAGAGAGGGAGAGTGTGTGTGAGAGTGTGAGAGATAGGGTAAGGGTAACATAGAGAGAGAGAGAGAGAGATTTACAAGGAATAGTTATTAGTATGTCAGAGTCCTTGCGGTCTATTCTGGGGAGATAGTCGGAGTACAAAGGAAATCAAGCAACAACAGTGTTGTGACCCCTCAAGGTTACTTGCCCTCCAAAATACTGGTGTCTCCAGTGTCCAACAGTATTTCAGAGAGATAAAGATGTGAAAAGGAAATACCTCCCTGGGGATTAACATGGCAGGGAGGGGGGACAATATTAATGAAATAGCACAATTAAGGAAATATTTTATTAATTTACAAATGCTGTCAACCTTGGATTCAGAGCAAGGTGCTTGTCAAGGTAAACTTTGAATGAATCAACGGTGTTGCAGTCTATAACATCTCGGGGAAGTCCATTCCACAAGTTGACGACTCGATTGAAGAAGAAATTCTTGGATTCGTGCGAGTTGAATGATTTACCAATGATTTTGCAACCATTTCCCTGTGTGTAGTTTGATCAGTCAATCTTAAAGTATTTACTGCAGTTCATATTGTCGATGCCTTTGATGATCTTAAAGACTTGAATTAGGTCACCTCTTAACACCTTATTAGCGGGCTAGCGGTTTATTTATATGTACCGGCCAGCGGGGTGTTTTTAGCCAAAATAGGGCTGTTTACGTGATCATTTTCATGCCTAAATAAGACCCAGAGCGTAAAACAAGTATCTATCCCTGAAAGGGCATAAACAGAGCTTTCCAATGACACCATAACGATCCTTTTATGACGGCTAGTTTTCTTGCAACAACCGCGCAACACGAGTGCAAAAAGCATGTAATTCGGTACTTTCCCCATACAATTCAGTATATAGCGAGTGAGAGAGGGAGGGAGGAGGTGGGATTCGTGTCAGTAGGTTCGCCGCGGTGGTCTGGAGCAGTCATACGCTCGCTACTCTCCTGCCACGACTTGTCTCTCTCTCTCAGCAACATTACGTACTGAAATTGCCACACGACCTATGTCGCGCACCGCCAGATAGTCCAGATTTATTATACTCGACTTATGTTGCGCGCCGACATATAGGGGTTAATCTACGCTTGGTTAAGGGAAACAGATGAAATTCTTCAAGACGTTCCTCATATGGTTTGTTCTTTAGACTGGGTATCATTTTAGTGACTCAGCGTTGAACACATTCCAGTTTGTCTATACTTTTGATGGTAAGGGCACCAGGACTGAATGCAATATTCCAGGAGTGGGCGAACTAAAGAATTATAAAGAGTGAGGCTATTACATCTTTGGAATTATGCTCAAAGGACCTGCCTATGAAACCAATAATATTGTTTGCTTTATTAACAACCTCCTTACATTGAAGGAGAGAGACTGTTTAGTGCACTACACTTATTACAGAGTGTGCAAGATGTACTATCTAATCTCTTCTTGAACTGCTCTACTGAAGAACTGTTTAAAACTTCGGAGGGAAGTTTGTTCCAGGTAGAACAGATCATGTACCGGTATGTGAACAAAATTCCACAAATACTAGTGTTGAACCTTTTAAATTCTAACTTCCAGCCATGATTGCGTGTTGTATTCATATTGAGGCTAAAAAATTTGCTATAATCCTTATTGTCAAACCCATAAACTATTTTAGAAACTTCAGTGAGCTGACCTCGTAGTCTGCATGTCTCCAACGGGAAGAGATCAAAAGCTCTCAAGCTCAGTCTTCTAATCGATGGCATAAGCATTGTAGCCCTAGCTTGTACTCTTTCCTGACCAGAAAAGAAAGAGAGAGAGAGAGTGTGTGTGTGTGTGTGTAGTTGCGGTATTCCATTATTTATTAAAGTTATTTTTGTTTTAAAAGCTTAATGGAGGTCTAGGGAGCAAACACAAAATAATGGAGGTCTAGGGAGCAAACACAAAATAAAATAAATAAATAAATAGGCCTAACTACCAGTAAAATTTGAAAGTAGGCTATATATATATATACAGTATAATATATATATATATATATATATATATATATATATATATATATATACAGTATACCAGTACTCCTCCTGTTGTAGGAAATATTATCTCATACCTCCATGACCGTACACCATTTTCATTTCCTTCCTCCTCCTCCTCTTCTCCTTTCTTTCCTCTCCTCCTCCTCTCTCTTCTTCATCCTCCCCCTCTTCTTCTTCTTCCTTTACTTCTCCATCTCCTCCTCCTCTTCTTCTTTTTCCTCCTCCTCCTCCCTCTCTTTCTCTTTTCTCCTCAACCTTTTCCTCTTCTTATTATTCTCTTCTCGTTCTTCCTTTGCTTCTTCTTCTTCTTCTTCTCCTTCTTCTTCGCCTTCTTCTTCTTCTCCTTCTCCTTCTCCTAAGGTATCAATTATCCTCTCTGCATTATTCAACCCTTCTCAGCTCTTTCCACTTTTATCAGTATCGCCACTTCCTCTTTCGTTTCCCTCCGTCAATCCTATAGCATTTCTCTTCGTCTTCTTCTTCTTCTCTCTCTCTCTTCATTCCTCTTCCTCCTCCTTCCTCTCTTTATTCCTCCTCCTCCTTCCTCTTCATATCGTCTCTCCCTTTC
The DNA here is from genome assembly GCA_032716605.1 of Paralithodes platypus. Taxonomy (NCBI): domain Eukaryota; kingdom Metazoa; phylum Arthropoda; class Malacostraca; order Decapoda; family Lithodidae; genus Paralithodes; species Paralithodes platypus. The sequence goes on from CM064508.1 coordinate 15,752,350, forward strand.
TCTCTCTCTTCATTAGTTTCCTTTAATGCACAGAAAACCAAGTACATTCAATTTTCTAACCGACAGAATCTCACTGACTCCCATATATTTTTTAATGATGTAAATATTCCCACTTCCCCTAGTATTGACGTTCTCGGTGTAACATTAACTACTAACTTGAGCTGGACACATTATGTTAGAAGCATTGCTAAGAATGCCTCTAAAAAACTGGGACTCCTGTACAGAGTTCGAGAATTCTTCACTGACAAGCAGTTGGCCGTAATATATAAAAGTCATGTGCGTTCTCAGATGGATTACTGTTCACCTCTGTGGAGTGGAAGTGGAGTGGTTGCATTGAGGCAGTTGGACAAAATTCAAAATAAAGCTATTAGATTAATCAATAACCCTACAATCACACAGGACCTTCCTACATTATCCATACGAAGAAACGTTGCATCCCTTGCATTATTCTACAGATATTTTCACAGCAATTGTTCCGAGGAACTTGCTTCAATTGTGCCGCCTCTCCACATATTTCCCCTAGAACTAGGGCAGCTGAGAGCGCCCATGAATTTACACTTTCTCCTCCACAATTCAGAACTTCTGCTTATCAAAATTCATGTATCCCTAGAACTACTACTCTTTGGAATTCACTTCCCTCGAGTTGCTTTCCACAAACTTACAATCTACAAAAGTTTAAATCCAGTTGTTACAAACATTTTATGAATGGAGGATGCCTTTAGGCACATGGACCTTTTTGTTTTATCTGTGTTTTTCCTTCCTCCGTTCATTGTCTCTTAAAAAATAAAATAAAAAAAATAAAAAAAATACTCTCTTTATTCCTCTCTTCCCACTTTTATTAGTATCCCCACCTCCTCTCCTTACTCCTCCTCCTCCTCCTTCCTCCTCCTTCCTCCTCGTCTCCTTACTCCTCCTCCTCCCCCTTCCTCTCTCTCTCTCTTCTCCCTCTCCTCCTCCTCCTCCTCCTCCTCTCTTTATCCTCCTCCTCCTCCTCCTTACTCCTCTTTCTTCTTCTTCCTCTCTTTCGTTTCTCCACCTTCTCTCTCTTTATTCCTCCTGCTCTTCCCACTTTTATCAGTCCCTTCACCTCCCCTTTCGTCAGTCCGTCAATTCTCCTCCTCCTCTTCTTCTTCTCCCTCTCTCTCTATTCCTCCTCCTCCCCCTTCCTCTCTTTCGTCTCTCTCTCTCTTTATTCCTCCTCCTCCTCTTCCCACTTTTATCAGTACCACCAATTCCTCTTTAAGTAGTTTTATTTCCTGGACCCCCTTCTCCCTCATGTTTAGTTCCATTAGTTTTCAGATTTTAAAACCTTTAGTGCCATAAGTTGCATCTCTCTCACTATTCTATCGCTACTACAATAATCAGTGTTCCTCGGAGCTTTCCCAGTGTATACCACCTCCTCTACGTACGGTACCTAGCACCCGCCTTGCAACACAATCCCACCCCTACTCTGTGCAACTCTCCAACCCAAGAGTGAAACCCTATTCTCAGACTTTCTTCCATTCAACTGCTGAGCTCTGGAACTCTCTACCAAAACCAGTCTTTCCCTCTTCCTATGACTTAAATTGCTTCAAACTCTGTGTGTCCAGGCATTTTAGCTCGAACGTACCTTGATTTCGGCCCTGTCATTCTTTGAAATCTGGGGGAGGAACTCGTTGCAGGCAGTTATGCCTTTTGTCTCCCTCATTCACATAGACAAAAACAGTTTCGATTTTTTTCCTGGCGAGCGATAGCAAACCTGTAATTTAAGAGGGATCGGCCGAAAAGATACCGAAAAAATCAACACCTAAATGGCACGACAGAAATGGGGCAAAAGGGCTTAAAATAGTTACACTAATGGGGCGAACGTCTTAGCATCTCAAAACTAATAGAGTTATATATTACGCAACCCTTCTCCTCTTCTCACTTTTATCACTATTGCCACCTCCTCTTCCTCCCCCCCCCCCCTCTCCTTACTCCTTCATCTCCTCCTCCCCCTCCTCTCTCTTCTCTTCTCTCTCTTCTTCTCCTCTCTTTTCCTCCTCCTCTCCTTACTCCTCCTCCTTCTCATTCCTCTCTTTCGTCTCTCCCCATTCTCTCTTTCATCCTCCTCCTCCGCTTGCTCTCCCCACTTTTATCAGTACCTTCTGTTCCGCTTCCCGTCAGTCTGTCAACATTCCCGGGTCATAATTTAACACTCAACGAGCGGCCTAGGTGGTATATTTGACCGTGCCGCCCAGCGTTTTTTTTTATACCATAAATGGCGTTGTTTCCGTGCTCTTTTTCATGTATAAACAAGAGCCAGAGCGTAATAAAAGTATGTATCCGTGAAAGGGCGATAATTGAGCTTTCCATTGACACCAGAACCATCCTTCTACGATCACTGGTTGTCTTGCAACGATCGTGCAACCGAAGGGCAAAATCGCTAAAATAGGTCATTTAGTTATATATTTACGTGTGTAGCGAGGGAGTGAGGGTGGATGTATGTGGACTACATCTCAGTCGGTCCACGGCTGCCATGGCGAGCGGTCATGAGGTAACCCATGCTCGTCCCGTCGCTCGTCTCTCTCTCTCTCTCTGAGCCAATATTGCGCCAAAATTGCACACGGACTAAAGTCCGCCCCCGCCACATAGTCCAAGTTTTTCGATACGGACTTAAGTCCGCCCCCGATGGTTAGGGGTTAACACGTGCGGCGCTGCTGTGTCTTTACCCCTTCTGTACCGTCCAAGTATTTTGGCTTTATTCTAGCTATATTAAGCCGATTTTTAGCCTCTTAAGAGCTATTTGTAATTGAGATAGATAGTAGCTTCTTTTACTGCTACAGGTCCTTCCTAAACTGAATAAAATTATCTAGTAACAGACAGAATATAATACAAAGACGTCACCCACACTGATAGCATAAACCCCTTCTGTACTGGCGACGTCTTTTGTATTCTATTCTAGCTATGTTTTGTGAAGCTGAAAAAAGATCTGTGGTGGTAAAAAGGGTTAAGGGAAGTCATTCGAACCCTGTTAATTGCTGGAGGCCCTTTTTAGACTGAATGAAATCGTCTTACAGTAGCCAGAAAATAATGAACAGAATGACACCGGTACGTACAGTCGGGCTAATAAGTCATGTCGCGGCACCAAGTATGTTTTGATCAACAATTGGTATCAGCAATATCTAAAACTTGATTGTTTTGTTTCGAGTGAGATATACAAAGATTTTCCTGCACATAGGCTACCCACCCTATTCAACATCTGACAGACATTAATACAGTACAGAGCGGGACTTATTAGCGCCACTGTATAGTATACTGTTGTCTTTTAAGAAGGGTCACCTGCTTTTGTTCTCTTTCTCTCCTTTTCTCTCTTTCTCTGGCTTGTATCCATTCGGCCCCATTCAGCCAACTGTTTTAAGACTTTTATCCCCATCAAGGTGTCGATTTATTCCTGGCGAGCGATAGCGACCAGCATTGTATGGAGAAATCCGGCTTCGTCGGAGAAATTTTTCTTTCGAAAAATGTACAAATTTAGCTAGCTGTCAAAACAAAAATATATATATGCTGGATCGCTACTGCTCGCCAGGAAAATAATGACACCTGGATGGGGATACACGTCTTAAAACAGTAGGCTGAATGGGGCCGAATTAATACAAGCCAAAGAGAGAGGGAGAGAAACAGAAAAAAAGCGAGGTGGACCCCTTTAACTCTGGAATGTATCTCGTTCTGGATGGTGTATTTTGGTTAATCTATCTCATATTCTGTTGGTTATCTAGTCTCCCTTTCTGTCCTTCCTTCCTCTCTCTTTCCTTTCCTTCCTTTTTTTTCCTCCCTCTTACCCTCTCTCTCTTTTCCTTCCTCTCTCCCTCCCTCCTTCCTTCCTCCTTCTTTCCTTCCTTCCTTCCTACCTCCCTCCCTCCCTCCCTCACTCCCTTCCTTTCTCCCTCCCTCTCTTCCTTCCTTCCTTCCTCCCTCACTTCCTTCTTTCCTTCCCTCCTACCTTCCTTCCTTCCTCCCTCCCTCTTTCTCCTCCCCTCTCTTTCCTCCTTCCTTCCTTCCTCTCTCTCTTCCTTCCTACCTCCCTCTTATATTCCTTCCATTCTTCTCTCGTCTTTACCACATTTATCTTTGAATTCTCCTTTTTTATATTAATATGTCCTAACTCTCTTTTTTCTTCCATTAAACAATTATAGAAGTTTTAAAAAAGTGAGAAAAATACTCGGCGCTTACAATTACCCCCCCCCCCCCCCCCCCTCTCTCTCCTCTTGTTCTTCTTCTTCTCTTATATTTTGTATTGTTTACTTTTTAACAAGTCTTCTCTCTCTCTCTCTCTCTCTCTCTCTCTCTCTCTCGCTCTCTCATTTTTATTTTATTTTAAGAAGACCTCGAGTGAGTTGTTGCCGAGTTAGGCCCAGAATAATTATTTATGAATCTGGAGACCTTTTTATTATTATTTTTTATTTTTAGGCTTTGGGTTTTTTAAGGGGGTAGTGCATGGTTTTTGGTCTATATATTCATTAATTTATTATTGAGTTTCCTCGCTAGACCTCCATCAAGCTTAGAAAAACACCCCCTAGACCCCCTCTCAAGATAAATTTGTACATTTTTCAGTAGAAAAATTTCCCGATTGAAGGCCGGTTCCTTCTAAAATTAGAAGCTCGCTCTCGCTCGCCACGAAAAAATCGAAACCTAAATGGCAGGAGAGGCTTAATATTGATACAAAAATGAGGTGAAAAGTCTCAAATCACCCAACTTACGGAACGAACGTTTTAAAACCTCAAAACTAATCTGCTAAACATGAGGGAGAAGGGGGTCCATAAAAAGCGAGTACCGGGTCCCATACTACCCCCTTAATGGATTGTTTCTGTGAGTCTCATCTGGGGGTTCTGGCGAGTTATGTTTCGGTGTGTGTGTGTTCAGGAGAGAGAGCGAGAGAGTGTGGGATTATTTTTACCCCAACTTACCTTGAATTTGGCTCTCTGTCACTCTTTTGGCTTTGGGGAGACACTCGTTACAGGCAGCCTACCTTTTGTCTCCTTCATACTCTTTAAAGTAAAGTACATTATTCCTGATCCACTGCATCTATGAGCAGGGTGTCAAACGAAAGCCTAGTCCATTATTTTAAGTTCTTATTGCATATACATTGTTACGCCCCTCTGGGACTAGAAGCTAGATAATAGTTTACAAGTAATTCGACCTGATTATCCAGAGGTGTAGACACCCCAGAGGGACAACACAAAGACAGACGTGAGAGGATATAGACGCTAACTAGTATAAGTACCAGAAACCCAAGTTCTTATGGCACTATGATAATATATGTCTCTATAATCTAAGTGATTATTAGAGTATATCCTCTCCCCACCAGACACCCCCTAGCAGGCACTATTATAACAATCCCAGGTATATAGGTAACACAAAATATTAGTATGGCTTGAGCAAAAGAATAAATAGTCACCAGAGTAAAACAACAAAGAAACACTCACACTAATACATATAAAAAACAGGGGAATAATTAGAACCAATATATTTATAAAAGAATTTTAATAAAATAAAGTTTTACTTATAAGGTGTTATTAAAGTTTTAAAATGAATACGTTAAACAATTAAATCAAAAGTGAATTTCGTTAATAAATAAACTAAGTGAAATTAATGTTTATAAATAAAGTAAATATTTAATTATAAAGAAATATTAACGAAAACTAAAAACAAATAAAATATCAAATTAAATGTTAATATTTAGTTAAAATGGGTTTAAGTCCTGGAGCAACTCACAACCACCCCTATCATCTCCTCACTGTTAGGCCCCCACAGGCAGTACGTCGAGAAAGGTGAGGCGGACAATCCAGGCTTGTAGAATCCAATAAGCACCACCCGTCGAGAACACCACCAGATGTGAACTCCTAAGCTCTCCAGCTCAAACCCTATGTCACCTCTCTTTATGTGTGATGTACCAAGAAGCGCAAGTGGGTACGTAGTGGTGAGGAGCCGAACTATTGAAGTCCCGTATGCCATTGTGGGTCATACGGTTCATTGAGGGGGTTCAGTCTGGAGTCAAGACGGCTTCCTTTGATAGGAGTAGAGAGAGGAACCCGGGTGAGCGAGCGAGGCAGGCGAGGCGGGAGGGGGGTACAGTCACGGACAACAGGCAGTACAGTCACAGCCAGGATATGACTGTGGGAAGAGCCTGCATGATAAGAAGAGCATAACAACATATATAAAATTATGGTATTTAATTCAAATTATGGCTTTGGAGGTGATATAATGTCTAAAACAATGCTATTTTATGTTAGTGTTCTTGTATTCCTTCTCATAGTCATTCAAGTCTTAACAACAAATTCCTCCGGTTTGCCACTCTGTCTATGAGATGGTAGGTACGGTACCGTATGAGATGGTAGAATAAAGTTAATTTGTTTGGTCGGTCTTGAAGCTCATACGATGGTGTTTCAAACTAAGAATACGACCATGTGTCCGGAGGTGAGAGTTAAAACAAATAAAATAGAAAAATAAAACAAAATAATTAAAGTAAAATATATAAAATTAAATCAGCAAAAACAATGCCAACCCTATGTTAACTCAACCCAACCCGAGCCAACCCACCCCAACCCTAACCCAACGTATCAGTAATCTGTTTCTTTTCAACTGACGGAATATTGCAAAGTTCCCATCAAGATCTATCAGTTATTTTGAAGATTTTGAAGTAAAATACGGTGGTAATTATATAAACTTGGTCTTAATATGCTGCACATACATAGTAGTTTCATATTTGTCCGTTAGTTATCAGAAATCAGTTGTAAAGGGATGCAATTTATCGTCAGATGAAATGAAACCCAGTATAGTTTTCCAGAACCCTATTTTGAGTTACTAGTATATTGGTGGTGTGGTAGTGTCCTCTCTATACAGTAGACTGTGTGTGTGTGTGTGTGTGTGCAAGCGGTGGTGTGCTTAAAGGTACCGTACACAATTGACTACATAATAGTTTGCAGGTACCGGTACATGAGGTTTGGGGTGACAGTTTAAGTGTACACACCTCTAAAAATACGTTGAAATGGAGTAATTTAGGTTAGGTTAGGTGTGTGTGTGTGTGTGTGTATGGTTACTGTATATCATATTTTTCTCTCTCTCTCTCTCTCTGTCTCTCTTTCTCTTTTTTGCTATCCTTTCCTTCCACTTTCCCTTACTCTCGGGTTAGCTATACATAGCTATGACTGTATCTCTATTTTTCATATAGCTATATTAATTTCAACTCTTTTTCACATGTGTGTGTGTGTGATATAGACCCTATGGTGTGTGTGTGTGTGTAATAGACCCTATGGTATATGTGTGTGTGTGTATATGTGTAAGCTATAGACCTCGGTATGTATGTATATTATGTATGTATATGTATATGATAAAGATACACACGCGGGACCAAAGGTGAGGGAGAAAGGGGGGGGGGGGGTGTTAGCTTTGATGCACTCTTTGTATGGTACGGGGGATACCACTCTTCCTAGAAAACTCATCAACGAGAGAGAGTGAGAATGAGTGAGTGAGAGAGAGAGAGAGAGAGTGAGAAAGTGTGAGAGAGAGAGAGTAAGGGTAAGATTGATAGAGAAATAAATAGATAGATAGAGAGAGAGAAAGAGAGTGAGAGATTGTGTATGTGTGTGTCTGTGTGAGACAGAGAGATTGTGTGTCTGTGTGAGAAAGAGTACTTAGGAAATCAAGCAACAACAGGTCTAGTGACCCTTCTAGACTGCTTGTCCTCCAAAACACTGAGGATCAAGTGTCCAAACAGTAGTTTAGAGTGGGTAAGGGAACATTGGAAAGGGAAATACTGCTGTGGAACTAATGTCCATGGCAGGATTAGGAAGATAGAATGGGGACAGATGGGTTAGTAACTGAGGGGGGGATAAAATAAAGTTATTCATTTACAAACGCAGTCAGTCGCGGGTTTGATGCAAGATATTTGTCTAGGCGAAGTTTAAAAGAATAAACGGTGCTGCAGTCTATAACGTCTCGCGGAAGCCCATTCCACAAGTTGACAACTCGATTGAAGAAGAAATTCTTAGATTCGTGAGAGTTAAAAGTTTTACCGATAATTTTGCAACCGTTTCCCCGCGTATAATTAGATTGGTCGATAGTGAAGTACTAACTACAGTTTATATTGTCGATGCCTTTGATGATTTTGAACACTTGAATTAAGTCGCCTCTTAATCTGCGTTGGGTTAAAGGAAATAGATTTAATTGTCTAAGACGCTCCTCGTATGGTTTGTTCTTTAGGCTAGGTATCATTTTGGTAACTCTACGTTGAACTCGTTCTAGCTTGTCTATATCTTTTTGGTAATAAGGGCACCAGGATTGAACGCAGTATTCCAGAAGAGGGTGGACTAAGGAATTGTAAAGAGTTAGGATAACTTCTTTGGATTTATGCTAAAATGACCTGCCTATAAAGCCAATTATTTTGTTTGTCTTCTTAACAACTTCTGAACATTGTTGACTCGGTTTTAGGTTAGGCTACTCGATATTGTTACTCCCAGATCGGTTTCTCTGTTTACATTCTTAAACTGAGTGCCATTCATCGAATAGTTTGCTTTCTCATTTTGGTATCCGATATGTACCGGTAGTACTTTACATTTATCCGCATTGAAACTCATTTGCCAAATTTGCGCCCAACGTGACAACTTATCTAGATTGTGTTGCATATCGTCAACTTGTTCTTTTGAGAGTACGCTATTTGCATTTTTTGTATCGTCAGCAAACTTTGAGATTGTACAGGTGAGACCCTCATCTATGTCGTTGATGTAAATTAGAAAGATAATTGGTCCTAGTACCGATCCCTGGGGTACCCCGCTACATACATTGGTCCATTTAGATGCCTTACCGTTTATTACTAAACTTTGCTTTCTGTCGCTGAGCCAATTTTCTATCTAGAGAGAGAGAGAAAGTGAGAGGAGAGAGAGAGAGAGAGATTGTGTATGTGTGTGTCTGTGTGTGAGAGAGAGAGAGAGAGAGTGTGTTACAAGGAATAGTTAGTATCTCAGAGACCTTGCGGTCCATTCCGAGGAGATACTGGAAGTGGAAGGAGAGCGACTGTTTAGTGCACTACACTCATTACAGAGGATGCAAAATACTATCTACGCTCTTCTTGAACTGCTCTACTGAAGAACTGTTTACAACTTCGGAGGGAAGTTTGTTCCAGGTAGAACAGATCTTATATGTGAAAAAGTTTCCACAAACACTAGTGCTGAACCTTTTCAATTCTAATTTCCAGCCATGGTTGCGTGTTGTATTTATATTGAGGCTAAACATTTTGCTATAATCCACATTGTCAAACCAATTAACTCGTGGAGCCCCGGCTAGTTTTGTAATGTTTGTTCACCAGAACCCGGCCGGTTTTCAAAAAATGGTTTTATTCCAGAAACAATAGCGAATGGGTTAGGAATGAAGGAAAAACCACGAAAAACCGCTCAAAAAGCTTAAAGAATGGTCCTACAGAGCCCCCGAAAACGTATTTTACAAGAGTAAAAAATTGAAGGCAATTACCCCCAAAAAACAGGTTATTGCGCGCTCACGCGCATGCACGTGGACTTTGAGAGTTTTCAACAATCGGCACGGTTGCGTGGGATACGTACACAGTTCCCATACAAATCTGAGCCCTCTTGAGTGGCTACACCTGAGGTTACGGTCGGCGCAATTAGGGTGACTCGTCAGACGCGTCGCTGGGGCTGTGCGTTACATACATCGCCGATGCGTCAGACGCGTCGCTGGGGCTGTACGGGTTAAGTATTTTAACCCTTTGGTTGCAGGGACCTTTCTGGAATGCCATGGCAATTTATAGCAATTTACAGGTTCTTAAAGCCTGTGGTATCAAGTGCGAGTGAGCGGGAGTGCGGCAGGCTCCTGTCCAATCTCCAACCCAGCGGCCGGGGCACTGAGGGATATTAGCCATGTCTCGCTAGATATATGCAGCGCTGCCAAAGGCAAATGTACCGCGACATTAGCGACATTCACTGAGTATTAGCGAATATTTGCCGATATCTATGGTAGCGTTGTGCATGAATCCCGCGCGCTACGAAGCTCGTTCTAGTGTCATTTTGGAGCTATTTTCTTCTAGTTTTTTACTGAATACATCTAATTTCATTCAGACACTTGCTTAATCATTCAGGAATGCCTGAATGAGCCCTATTATAGCAGAAATATGCCCGCACTGTAAGTGTTAAAAACTTCAATGAGCTGAGCTAGTCTGCGTGTCTCCAACGGAAAAATATCAAGATCGCAAGGTCTGTGTATCTATGTAACTATATCTAACTATCTCTCTATCTTATTATCTCTATCTATCAGGTTAGGTGAAGGTATTGAGGGATAAGCCTTTACAACGGCACCTCGTAGCTACTTTCTACTTCTATATCTATATATCTATCCATCCATCTATCTATCTATTTTGGCTCGACTGTTCCTTGATTTTGGCCCTGTCACTCTTTCAACTCTGGGGGAAGCACTCGTCACTGGCAGTTCTGCCTTTTGTCTCCCTCATCCACATAGACAAAATAAAAAATATATATATACTGTATATATATATACACACACTTTAGGCCTATATTCTCCCTCCCTCACTCTCTCTTATTCCTCCCCTCCACCTCCTCCCCCTCCCTCACCTGACCATCAACTTGTACATTAATCTCGGAGGAAGGTCTCCAGGTGACTGTTCCCCTCAATTGCTACCTGGGTTAGTGTGTGTGTGTGTATGTGTGTGTGGGTGTGCGTGTGAGAGAGAGAGGGAGAATGAGCATGTATGTGTGTGTGTGTGAAGAAGAGAGAGAGAGATTACTTTGAACATGCTCAAAATTAGTGCAGCGGTTTAACATGTGTTTCCGTTGCAACAAATGCCCCGATTGAAACAACTCTCGCCTGGACGGTAGCAACAAGAGCCCCGAGGGTTGCTCTGGAACTCTCTCCCTGAATCCATCTTTCCCTCATCCTATGACTTAAATTGTTTCGAACTCCGTGTGTCCAGACATTTTGGCTAGAACGTTCCTTGATTTTGGCCCTGTCACTCTTTCAACTCTGGGGGAGGCACTCGTCACAGGCAGTTTTGCCTTTTTTTCTCCCTCATCCACATAGAAAGAAAGCAAAAATATAAAGCCGAATTTGTTATTTATAGTTGAAATTCTGTCTTCGGAAGTGACAAAATGGCCAAAATTAATGCTATTTCATGTTAATTTTCTTGAATTAGTGCATTGGTGTTTGTAATGGAGGATTAATGTTAAGAACGGGGTGTTCCTTAATTCTTTTTCATATTCATACCAGCCTTCAACAAAATTGTTCTGGTTTGACTCCCTACTTCTGAGATCTACTGTTTACCATTATTCATTTTTCGAAATTGTTGTACGGTTTCCAAATGTCTCCCAGTATAGCATGGGTTTGGTGTCCCTGTACCTGTACTAAGTAACCTGTCTTAATACTCTGTGTGTTCAGACAGGTTACTTAGTAGGCATTTATTATTGACTATGGGTGTGTCATAATGTCTTGTTCCACAGTGAGTTTCATGTGTGTGTGTGTGAGAGAGAGAGAGAGAGAGAGATAGGTTAATTAGTACACTTATATTATTGACTATGGTTGTATATCCTAGGTCTAGCCCTACAGTGAGAGAAAGAGAGAGATAGATAGATAGAGAGAGAGAGAGAGAGAGAGAGAGAGAGAGAGAGAGAGAGAGAGAGAGAGAGAGAGAGAGAGAGAGAGAGAGAGAGAGATCACTTAGTACGCTTTTAGTATTGAATATGGGTGCATAGCCAATGTCTAGCCCTACAGAGAGAGAGAGAGAGAGAGAGAGAGATTATTTAAGACAGGTTACTTAGTACGCTTATATTATTGACTATGGGTGTATGTCTTAGGTCGACCCCTACACTGAGTATGATGTGTGTGTGTCTGTGTGTGTGTGTGGCGAACCTCTTAACCCTTAATTAGCGGCTCACCACATAAGTCGTATTTAATAAAGCTGGACTATGTGGCGGCGCTCGACATAGGTCGAGTGGCAATTTCAGCACGTAATGTTGCTGAGAGAGAGAGACAAGTGGTGGCAGGAGAGTAGCGAGCGTATGACTGCTCCAGACCACCGCGGCGAACATACTGACACGAATCCCAGCTCCCTCCTCCCTCTCTCACTCGCTATATAAGGAATTGTATCGGGAAAGTGGCTAATTACATGCTTTTTGCACTCGCGTTGCACGGTTATTGCAAGAAAACTAGCCATCATAAAAGGATCGTTATGGTGTCATTCGAAAGCTCTGTTTATGCCCTTTCAGGGATAGGTACTTGTTTTACGTTCTGGGTCTTATTTAGGCATGAAAATGATCACGTAAACAGCCCTATTTTGGCTAAAAACACCCCGCTGGGCGGTACATATAAATAAACCGCATAGGCCGCTCGTAAGGTGTTAAAATCTCACTAGTAATTTGGCTAAACATGAGGGAGAGGGGAGTCCAGAAAACCCCTCCTTAAAGATTTCATACCCTCTGCCAAGAAAGAAGTCCAAAATTGAGAAATTTGTATGCATAGTATTCAAAGGTGAGCTTGTATTCAACGATCGGCTCGAGAGTGTTAACTTTGACAATGAGGCACTGGAGATGGTGGACAAGTTTTGCTACTTGGGTGATACCATCTCTGCTGGTGGCGGGGCTGAGGCCGCCACTATCGCCAGAGTATGATTCGGCTGGGGAAAGTTTAACAAACTTTTGACACTACTCATCATGAGAAGACTTCCTCTCCCCTTGAAGGGAAAGGTGTACGCTTCATGTACAATGCCATATGCTTCAGAAACGTGACCTGTCAAATTGGATTATATCAACAGAATGGAACGCAATGAGATGAGAATGGTGATATCGATGTGTGGTGCCAAACTGCAAGATAAGATATCAAGTGAGGAGCTAAGAAGAAGGTTAGGTATCAAAAGTATCAGGATGTGATTCGTACTAGCAGGCTTGGATGGTTTGGACATGTGGAGAGGATGGATGAACAGGTGAAATATACAAGTCCATGAGTGTGGAGGGAGGTGCACCAAGGCGCAGACCAAAAAAAGACGTGGGATCGGACTTTGCAGTCTGATGTTAAATCAGAGAACCTGACAAGTGAGGCAGCTCTTAACAGGGCTGCCTGGAATGCGACCATTAGGACGTGAAACCGGAACCGCGCTTGGTGAGGTGCTTTCGGTCTTTAACCCTTACTGTACCAGCGACGACGGTGAATCACCGTCAGTAATAAAGTCACTCGTCAGTACCAGCGACGGAAGATCGCCGTCAGTGCTATGTGGTAGTTGTAACTGCCCATATCAAGCGGTACCAGGTACCGTGACTTGTATGCACTGTTTTGAGACCTTGGCAACACTTCTCAGCTTATATTAAAGGTCTCACAGCCTAGCAAGCTCAGTATCACCCCCCCCCCCCTTTCTGAGACTGAAGCTTAACTTTCTTTACTTAACCCTTATTAGTGGAAGATTGGCCCCACCTGATCCCCCCCCCACTTAAGGGGCCAGTGGTTGTTTTTTGGGATCTATTTATTCATAATAATATTCATTTATTGTCTAGTTTCCTCCCTAGACCTCCATCAAACTTAAAAAACATCCACTAGATCCCCCTACTAGATTAATTTGTACATTTCTTGATAGAAAAATGTCACGGCCGAAGGCCGGTTCCTCCACAGTTACAGGCTCGCTTTCGCTCGCCAGGAAGAAAATCGATACCTAAAGGTATCTAAAGGTGCCTAAGATACCTAAGGTCTAAATATTGACAAAGGAATGGGGCGAAAGATTTTAAAACGGACAAACTAATGGGGCGAACATCTTAAAATCTAAAAAAACAATGGGGCTAAACATGAGGGAGAAAGGGAACCAGAGAAACGACCCATCTCCCCTTAAGTTAACATTCTCTACTTAACCTTTATTAGTGGAAGTTTGGCCCCACCTGACCCCCCACTTAAGTCTTTTAAGGGGAGATATCCACTTGAGTGATTTTTTTCTTGACCCCTTTCTCCCTCATGTTTAGCCCCATTGCTTTTGATATTATAAAATGTTTGCCCCATTAGTTTAGCGATTTTAAGAACTTTCACCCCATATTAAGACCTTTCGTGCCATTTAGGTGTCAATTTTATCCTGGCGAGCGATAGCGAGCCTGTAATTTAAGAGGAACCGGCCTTTGGCCGGGACATTTTTCTACTGAAAAATGTACAAATTTATCTTGAAAGGGACTCAAGGGGGTGTAATTTTAAGGTTGATGGAGGTCTAGTGAACAAACTAAATACCTCCCCTTAAGGGGGTCACCTCCTGTTTTTATCTCTCCTTTTCTCTCTCTCTCTATCTCTGGGTTGTATCCATTTGACCCCATGCAGCCTACTGTTTTAAGACGTTTACCCCCATCCAGGTGTCGATTTTTTCCTGGCAAGCGATAGCGAGCCAGCATTGTATGGAGAAATCCGGCTTCGCCGGAGAAATTTTTCTATAAACAAATTTACAAATTTAACCTGCTGCCGGATTTCTCCATACAATGCTGGCTCGCTATCGCTTGCCAGGAAAAAATCGACACCTGGATGGGGGTAAACGTCTTAAAACAGTAGGCTGAATGGGGCCAAATGGATACAACCCAGAGAGAGACGGAGAGAGAGAAAGAAACAAAATTAGGTAGGCTCCCTTAACCCTTATTAGCGGAGGTGGTCAGGACTTAATTCTAGTAGAGGTAGCTAACCCGAGAGTAAGGGAAAGTGGAAGGAAAGGATAGCAAGGAAGAGAGAGAGAGAGTTAGTGAGTGAGTGAGAGTGTATGTGTGTGTGTGTAGACGGGATAGAGCAATTGACCACTTGCTAGTTTCAGGCTATAAGGAAGTTGGAGCCGTAAACATTGATATTAACCCACTGAGCCCCAGCTAGTTATAAATAAATGTACCACCAGGGACCGGCAGGATTTGAAAAAAAAAAAAATCCAGAAACAATAGCGAATGGATTAGGAATGAAGGAAAAACCACAAAAAAACTATCAAAAAGGTCAAAAATTGGTCCTACGGAGCCCCCCAAAACGGATTTTAGAAGAGTAAAAATTTGAAGGCAAAAACAAAAAAAAAACATGTTTTTGCGCGCTCACGTGCACGCGGTTGGACTTTGAGAGTTTTCAATCATCGCCCAGGTTGCGTGGGATACTTACACAGTTTCCATACAAATGTGAGTCCTCTAGGTGCCATAGAACCGGAGTAATTGGGACTGGAGTACCAGTACCAGTGACGACACGTTGTCGTCGCTGGGGTTTAGCGTTACATACATTGCCGACGACACGTTGTCGTCGCTGGGGTTCAGGGGGTTAAACAGAAATACAATAATAATGTAGGTTTGTAATGGATAAGAAGTATGTTGAGTTGGGTTTGTATGTATTTATATAAGCACTATAACCGCAATTTAGGTGATAATTCTGTTAATTATTGATGCCTACACCTCCAACTTCCTTATAGAACGAAACTCGCAAGTGGTCAATTACTACCCCTACCATTATTGAACAACCTTGACACAAACCTCCCTACAGTGAGAGAGAGAGAGAGTGTGTGTGTGTTTGTGTGTGAGTGAGTGAGAGAGAGTGTAAGTGAGAGAGAGTGAGTGAGAGTGTATGTGTGTGTGTATGTATGTATGTGTGCATATGTGTATGTGTGCATATGTGTATGTATGTATGTGTGCATATGTGTATGTATGTATGTGTGTATTATTATTTTTTTTTTTCTATGTGATTGAGGGAGGCAAAAGGCATAACTGCCTATAGCGAGCGCCTCCCCCATAGTTGAAAGAGTGACAGGGCCAAAATCAAGGGACGCTCGACCCAAAATGCCTGGACACACGGAGTTTGAAGCAATTTAAGTCATAGGAAGAGGGAAAGACTGATTCTGGGAGAGAGTTCCAGAGCTCAGCTGTTGAGTAGAAGAAAGTTTGAGAGTAACGTTTCACTCTTGGGTATATGTACGTGTGTGTGTGTGTAGACGGTATAGAACAATTACCCGCTAGGCTACCATTATATATTGAGCATTATTTTGTATGCTAGGCCTCGTACACAACTTTAGGGCAGACGGACCATTTTTGTATATTAAGGGGAGATGGGCCGTTTTTCTGGATTTTTTTTTCCCTCATGTTTAGCCCCCACTATTTTTTAAATTTTAAGACGTTCGGCCCATTAGTTTGGTGATTTAAATATCTTTAGCTCCATTTCGTTGTCAATTTTAAGACCTTTCGTGCCGTTTAGGTGTCGATTATTTCCTGGCGAGCGAAAGCGAGCCTGCAATTTTGAGAGGAATCGGCCTTCGGCCGGGAAATTTTTCTACCGAAAAATGTACAAATTTATCTTGAAGGGGGGTCTAGGGGTGTTTTTCTAAGCTTGATGGAAGTCTAGGGAGGAAACTAAAACAATATATGAATAAATGAATTAATAGACCAAACAAACGGCCAGCCTCCCCTTAAGGGCAGACGGACCTTTTTTTATATTAATTCATTTATAAATATTTAACTGTCTTGATAGGGTAATGCATAAGTGCGCGGAATTTCGATGTGAGTATCCTAGGTTCGAGTCCTTGGAGTGCCACATGTATTTGTTGATTTCATTAATTGAGTTTAGAGGTGAAGTTGGTTGGTGGAAAAAACCTAATAATTCACACTCTCACACTGTCTGTCTCTCTCTCTCTCTCTCTCTCTCTCTCTCTCTCTCTCTCTCTCTCTATCTATCATTCTATCTCTTTCTCTCTCCCTCTCTCTCTCTCTCTTTCTAATGATAGAACGCTCTGGCAAGTTGAAGAGAGAGAATAATAAAAGGGTACCGGTATGTATAAATATTACTATAGGTAGAGAATTGCATGACATTTCCTTTCCATTTCTAACTACCGGTATTCTATAAATGCCTTTCATTCAGTTTACAACACCCGAGAAGTTATTCACCTCTAACTGAGGGAACGGGGGGTTGGGAGAGAGCCTTTTTATTTGCTATCCTTTCCTTTCACTTTCCCTTACTATCATGTTTGCTATTCCTGCTGGTTTAATGGGTGTGGGCTGGTCCTATCCAGAGTGAGGTTTGGCATCCTCTACCCAACCTTAGCTGTTTCTGTATGTCTCTTTTACTGTCCTACTTTTCCTTCTGGGGGCAGGGGGCTAGGAATCCTCCTCCCCTTGTGAAATTCACCTACTATTCACGACGAGATAGAGAAAGAGGCGTGGGAACGCAAAAGTGGTCCTGGACCCTAAGAATTGGAACTTTAAATGTGTCTCTGTTTGAGCTCTGTCTCGAGTTGGCCACCCCCAGCTATGGGGTATGTGCCTGAGTGTATATTTATATATAAGGCTCTGTGAAGCCTTCAGGGACATAATTACTCCTGAGCCAGAGAGAGCAACATAATATTAATACTGTAACATATGCACACACACAACCAGTCAGTCATACACACACACACACACACACACACACACACACACACACACACTTACAAAGACACACACATTTTCTCTCTCTCTCTTCTAAAATGCTTAATGGGTGTGACAATGTGGATTATAGCGAAATGGACCACAAGGGAGCTTTAAGATAAAATGGACCACAAGGGAGCTTTAAGATAAATGGACCACAAGGGAGCTTTAAGATAAAATGGACCACAAGGGAGCTTTAAGATAAAATGGACCACAAGGGAGCTTTAAGATAAAATTGGATAAGCATATGGACGAGAAGGGCTGGGTGTGAAGGGGGATCAGCAGGGTTGGGCCAATCAGCGCTCTGCAGACCCCCGTAATCCTGCGTTAATCCCTAACCGTTTTGGTAAGATGATCCTCAGGGTATTAGAGTGTTGAGCCTATAATTGGGCTTTGTAATTGGGGTTGTGTGGGACAGGGATCTGCCTTGCTTAGGCCAATCGGCTTTCTGCAGACTCCCATTTTCTTATGTTCTTATGTAAGG
This sequence comes from Paralithodes platypus, assembly GCA_032716605.1. Taxonomy (NCBI): domain Eukaryota; kingdom Metazoa; phylum Arthropoda; class Malacostraca; order Decapoda; family Lithodidae; genus Paralithodes; species Paralithodes platypus. Next base: position 15,770,239 of record CM064508.1, read on the forward strand.
TCTTTGAGAAACTTGCTATTCCTGTATATCCTTGTAGCGCGCACACACACACACACACACACACACACATATACTTAAACACTCTCCCTCGGTCTCTCTCTCTCTCTATCTCTCTCTCACACACACACACACACACACACACATATACTTAAACACTCTCCCTCTGTCTGTTTGTCTGTCTCTCTCTCTCTCTCTCTCTCTCTCTTTCACACACATAACACATTCCTAACACATACAGTATATTATTCCAGTCCCTTTAAAGTGTCAACAACTAAAAAGTCGTGTTATTAATGAGCAACCATTGAACCGTGATAATAGTGATGAATCAATGATTTTTATTGTGACAGACAGACGCTATGGTGGTAAAAGGGTTATTGCGGGGGTAATATGTGGGTATTGTTGTGTTATCTGGGTGGTTGTTGGCTTGAATTATTATTTTTTTCCTATATTCCAACTACTCCCTCTCAGGCATAGGCTGAGAGCCTATACGTTGTCTACCGCTGAACACGGTGAAGCCCGTGAGGTCTTGTTCCACTCTAGGGAGTGAGACGTGTGAAGCATTTAGAGCTCCACTCACGACTCGAAGTAGCCCCATCTCTGAAGCTGCTTCACCTTATGTGCTTCACTGTTTCTACCCCTCTGACTCGGACCCTCACTCTCAGAATGCCACCTATTGAGCAATGAACTCGCTAGGCATTGACCCCCTTGTAGCAGCACAAATTACATCCCAATAATATCTTCCCATTGACATATCGGAATTCGAACCCGGGTCCATTGGATTACCAGTCCAGTGGCAAGACCACTCCACCACACCTCCACTTAATGTTTTGTTATTGTTGCTGTTATTATTAGTAGTAGTAGGGTGATATTGCCGTGGTAGAGATGGTTAAATCATGGGCAATCATCCTGATTGTCGGTGGTTCGAGCCCAGAAGATATGAAGACAAAAAATATATATATATACTGTATATACAGTAGGCTATATATATATATATATATATATATATATATATATATATATATAGCCTATATGCTGTATATATATATATATATATATATATATATATTAGGGTTAGTATTAAGAGGAGATGGGCCAATTTGTCTGGTCCCCCTTCTCCCTCATGTTTAGCCCTATTAGTTTGTCGATTTTAAGACCTTTCGCCCCAATTCTTTGTCAATATTAAGACCTTTCATGCTATTAGGTGTTGATTTTTTTCCTGGCAAACGATAGTGAGCCTGTCATTTTGAAAGAACCGGCCTTTGGCCGGGAAATTTTTCTCCCGAAAAATGTACAAATTAATCTAGACGGGGGATCTACTGAATGTCTTTTTAAGCTTGATGGAGGTCTAGGGAGGAAACTAAAAAAGTACCGGTATTGTGGGGGATAATATGGCCAAAGGTTATCTCTTACCACACCAATCGAAATATTAAATTAATCAACATAAATAAAAATAAAGTCTGAGATCGCCTACCTTATGGTATGAACTATGGTAGCCTATCTCTCAGGATGCCCTAACTAAACATTGTATAAATGGCCATATATATCAATGACTTAGCTATAACTAGGGTCCTGGTTTAGTTCAGAGGATTCCGGCTTCGGTAGATAAGGGTTATAGGTCAGGACTCCGGGCCGGGCGTGGGAATTGTGGTGGAGGAGATCACGGGACACTTCTCTACCGTTCAGATGTTTACTAGCGTCTGATCGGAACTTCAATTTCCGACTCTTAAATAAACTATATATTAATTCGTTACCAAGGGTTCATTCCCTCTTCACGAAATCATATAAATAATTATCAGCATTTAAATTATATAATTATAAAGGTGAACATCGTTTCACAACGATTTAGTGAACATAATATCAAGATATTAACGACCCTAAAGCAAACGGTGGATCGCGTATGCGGTCGCGGGAATATTTAAACTGATCCTCTTTACAGTTCTTCTAAACTTATTTCTACAAGGTTTTATAACTAAATTAACTTGATCAAGGTAATCTTATACAGTACTAAATTACCTAACATTAATTAATCTCTACAATATATACAATCACCGGGTTCTGGTAGGAAATTGTTCACTCTAGTGAGGTTACCCTATCGGAAGGTTGTTGCCAACATTCCCCAGATGCCGGTGTAGTCAATTTATTTCTCACAGATTGGGGCCCGGCGAAGTATGATGTGTCGCATCATGTTATATCTCCTGCGGCTAACAAATCACGCCAATTTCTTCTAGACCCTGCAGCAGCTGCTCGTGGTGGTCTTGGGCTCCCTATTACTATGGGTTGCTGTTCTTCCGGTGGGATGGCGAGTTCCATAGGTATGAGACGATCTACAGTTCGGAGAGTGGTTTGTCCTCGAGATACAACCTTAACGGTTCTGATAACTCCTTCGGAATCAGGATAGACTTCTTGGATCCTTGCTAAGGGCCATTTAGAGTGAGGTTGGTCCATTTTCAACAAGACTATGTCTCCCACTATCGGTTTGTGTCGGTTACTAGCAGAATTCGCACCATAATACCTCTCCCGTAAGCTCAAGATATACTCCGATGCCCAATGTTTGTTCCAGGCGTCCAGTATTTTGCAGAGTTTATGGTAGCTTCGTCGCAAGTGTGCATCTGCTTCATTAACGGAGGGATCCACTAATTCCTCGGTCACGTCCAAACGGGGGACTGGGTCCAATCGTCTACCATATAATAAATGAGCCGGTGTTAAGGCCTCAATTTCCAGATTGGAGTCATCTTGATACGTTAGTGGTCGATTATTTACTCTGGTTTCTATTTCGGTGACAACAGTTCTTAACTCATCCAAGGTGACCTTGGACTTGTGAAGAACCCTTTTCAGGCACGATTTTACAATACCTATCATTCTCTCTGTAAATCCATTTTGCCAAGGGGCTCTGGGAGTTGTTAATGACCAATAACAATTTCTAGAATCTAGCATTTGCTGTACTGCGTTGCTCTTTAATAGTTCAGAAACCAACGGGGATGCGCCCACAAAATTTGTCCCATTGTCACTAATCAAACGTCTGGGACAACTTCGCCGAGCGGCAAATCTTCTAAATAAATTAATAAAGGTTTCCGAGCTCATGTCCTCCGCTATTTCCAAATGGATAGCCCGAGTGCTGGTACAGGTGAATAGACATGTAAACCTTCTTGGGTGGACCATCATCTCCTGTGAGAGTGATGGCACCAGTATAATCTATACCTGTTACCTCAAACGGTGTCCTTTGGTGAATGCGGTCTGGCGGAAGAGCTGGTGGTCCAGGGTAAGGAATAGAGATAGCTGTATACCTCTTGCAAATAATGCAATTCTTGATACAGCGTTTAACAGCTTGTCGTCCCTGGGGTATCCAATATGTTTGTCGCATATAGGCTAGAGTGTCTGCTACCCCACCGTGTTTAGTGGTTTCATGCGCTTTTAAAACCATCAATTTGGTGAGGTCGCAATCCTTGGGCAATAGGATCGGATGCCGAGTTTTGAGGGGTAGATCAGCTTTACCAATACGACCTCGACAACATATTAATTCTTGATTGTCTAGATACAGCCCAAGGTCCTTCATTCTTTTGGTTGGCTTGGGATTGGGTTTACGTAGCTGTGTTAATTCCTCATCATACTTTTCAGCTTGTATCCTTCTGATCCAGTAGGTAAGTGGGTCTAATTCATCCATCTTTACCTTCTTGCTCAGGAACTTAAACACAAATTTAGTTACAGTTAATAGTTTGTCCAAATTGGAGAACTTGGTGATGTCAATCACTGAAGGCTCTGGGATAATTATTGGGTCCATATGAACTTAATCATCATTAACCTTCTGGTATGATTTTTGTTCTGGCCAATCACTCTGACGTAGCCAAACCGGACCCTGAAACCACAGAGTTTCGTTAATCAGTTTCTTGACACCAACACCTCGGCTCACCAAGTCAGCCGGATTATCCTTGGACTTAACATGCATGAATGTATAGTTCATTTGCAGTTCCTTTATTTTGTGTACTCTGTTACGCACATAAACTATGTAACTATCATCCTTAGCTATCCAGTGCAAACATATCTTACTATCTGTCCATATATATGTCTCACCTAAAAAGGGAAACATACCATTCAAATAAGTAGCTAACCTAGTTCCCAATTCAATAGCGGTCAGCTCCAACTGTGGAAGGGTACGTTGTTTTAATGGCGCTACTCGGGATTTGGACATAATCATAGTAGATCGGACTTCAGTGACACAATAAGCTACTGCACCATACGCCTTAGATGAGGCATCACAAAATATGTGCAATTGAGCACACTCATTATCAGAGGTAGGATCACATCTTCTAGGAAACTTGACTGAGGATACCTTCTCATATTCCACCTGCAATTTGTTCCACTCTTCAGTATACTTTTCAGGTAATGGAGTATCCCAACTCAGTGCTTCTCTCCAGGCCTCCTGAACTAAAATCTTCCCTTTAATTGATATGGGACTAAATATGCCCAATGGGTCGAACATCATAGAGACCTGACTTAAGAGTGTACGTTTTGTGAGTTTTACATCGGGAAACTTGAGGGGCATTAGAGACATCTCATCAGTAGTTGTTTTCCACAGCAATCCTAGTACTGGTTGATATTCTGGTATTTGATAGTCAGGATAGTCTCTTCTTATCTGGTCCAAAAGAATATGAGAGTTTGCAATTCCAACTTTGTAGTGGCATATTGGCTTTATTACATTCTTGCCTTGCCAAATTGTAGATTTCAATCACCTCTTCTCCACTGTCGGCAACGCCCTGAAGATTATCCATGTAAAACAGTTGACCCATTTCCGGTTTCTCTGTCTTCTGGAAAGATATCTCAAAGTGCTGCACAACAAGAAAGGACTAGAGCAGGAACCAAACAACACTGACCGAAAGCGGTATTCTTTTATCCGCCCACCAGGCTGAAAAGGATCTTCAGGCCAAAGGAACTTTGTGAATTTGCGGTCCTGCTCCTTTAACCCTATTCTCAAAAAGGCTTTGGAGATATCTGCCACAAACCCAAATCTCTTCGTCCTGAATTTTAATAGTACATCACCCAGTATTTCAGTCAGATTTGGTCCTACATAGAGACAATCGTTTAGACTTGCTTCATTCTTCGTTGCTCGAGAACTGCAGTTAAATACCACTCTGATGGGGGTAGTACCGGAGTCCTTACTTACAGCATGATGAGGAAGGTAATGACCCTCTTTATGGTTTATTTCCCCTGGGACCTCCTCAATAAAGTCATTTTCCAACTGCTCTTGAATTATTTTATGATAAATGTCCAGTCGTTCAGGATGTTGACGCAATCTCTCCACCATTTTATTTAATTGACATCTTGAACTCTGGTAGTTAGTTGGTAATTCAGGGGCATTTATCATCCATGGAAGTCCTACCCAGTACTGGCCATCCTTATACTCAACTGTGTCTAGGTAGTGGTTATATGTTAAGATGTCTTCAGGGGTGGGAAGATCTGCTTCTATACCCACAGTGTCCAGTTCCCAAAGTTTGTGAACAGGTTCTTGTTGCTCTTCTAGGATGTCTCCTAGTTGTGATGGTATTAATTCTGCACCAATTCTAGCCACCACCAGAGATTGTGCCGGAGTCACAAAGACTCGATCCATCCGGTTGTCTGATTCACTTGGGCCACATGTTGGTAGAAATCCCATGATTATATATCCACCTGATGAAGAAATTAACTGGATACCGTGTTTCCGAGTCATTTTTCGCAAGAAGCGACCACAATAGTCGGAGCCGATGATCAGTTGAATTGGACCTACTACGTCAGACTCTATAGTTCGGTCTGCTAGTTGAACACCCTTCTTTGTTAAGAAGTTAGATGCTTCCTTTAAACACTTATTTACCACAGAAGTGTTCATGTCTTCCTTAACCACCGCAGTCACTTTACATTTATATTTGCCCAATTTAATCAGGGGTATAACCACGTCAAATGTTTGTGTTTCCTTATTTGACAAAAATCCAGTTATTGCCATGTTCACTCTTCCTACTGTTGGCAAATTCATGGCTCTGACAACATTTCCGGCAATGAAGGTCTTTTGCACTCCAGTATCAAAGAGTGCTTTGACCGGCATAACCTCTTTTCCTCTGATCAGTTGAATCTCGGCTGTAGGAGTAGCTGCCGGCGTATGCATTGGGTTCCCAGTGGTCAGGGTCATATTTACACTTGTCGGTTTGGGTTGTACTTCACTGATCTTGGGACACAATGCGGTATGATGTACACCAGTCTTGCACCGAAAACATAAATTTAATTTAGTGGCACATTCCTCAGTAGAATGTCTTGTGCTAAGGCAAACAAGACACTTACCTAGTTCGATGAGTCGTGGAAGTCTAGCCTTAAGATTTGGGTAAGTCCTACAATACACTGTGGAATGTTGTTCTGAACATAACATACACACCTTCCGGTTTGCTTGGTTTATCCCTGGTGTGGGGTTAATATCTCTGGTTACTTCTTGGGTCACTGGAGAATTGAGATGGGAATTTTTTCTCTCCCAAACACCTTTTGTTTTAGATACTGTATTAGTTTGATTATTCTGCTGGACGGATGTCGAATAGGTACCAACCTCTTCCTTCTTGAACGGTTTTGCTTTTTCCTTAGTCCCTGTTGTAGACACTTTTGTGTATTTAACCTTGTTGTCTCCTTCCTTGATACCGCTATCCTTCTTGGAAACCTGCATGTGTTTGCACAGCTCTCTTAAACCCTCTTCTATCTCTTGATACGTGAAGTAGTTCTTCTTATACCTGTGGTACAATTCAACACAGATTTTCTGAGAGAGTTTTTGTTGTACAATATGGTTCAAGAGCCAAGAAGCTGAATCAAGATCTTTCTGGGTACAAAGTGATTTCAAAACACAATTCAAGCTGATCCGGAATGACTGAAGATCCTGGTACGTATGCTTTGGTCCTGATAACTCCAGCAATTTGTAAACTAGGCGCTGTAGAGTCAACTCCGTATCTTCAAAATGTTCCTTGAGTACGTCTAGAGCTGCTGTATAATTGGCATCTGTTATGGGAAGTTCCTTGATAAAATCCAATGCAAAACCCCTAAGTTGACCCAACAAGTATGAACATTTATTTGCTGCAGAAATATCTAACCTGTCATGAACTAAACCTTTAACCCTTATTTAGCGGCGAGCAACATAAGTCGAGTTAAATAAAGCTGGACTATGTGGCGGCGCTCGACATAACTCGAGTGGCAATTTCAGCACGTAATGTGGCTGAGAGAGAGAGACAAGTGGTGGCAGGAGACTAGCGAGCGTATGACTGCTCCAGACCACCGCGGCGAACCTACTGACACAAATCTCAGCTCCCTCCTCCCTCTCTCACTCGCTACATACTCAATTATGTACTGAAAGTACCGAATTACCTGCTTTTTGCACTCGCGTTGCACGGTTATTGCAAGAAAACTATCCATCATACAAGGATCGTTATGGTGTCATTCGAAAGCTCTGTTTATGCCCTTTCAGGGATAGGTACTTGTTTTACGTTCTGGGTCTTATTTAGGCATGAAAATGATCACGTAAACAGCCCTACTTTGGCTAAAAACACCCCGCTGTGCGGTACACATAAATAAACCGCATAGGCCGCTCGTAAGGTGTTAAATTTGTCCCAAAAGGTATTCCAATCAGATTGCCCATCAAATTCAGGTAAGGTTATAGGTGGCAACTTAAAGCTTTGTTGTCCCGGAGCCGCAGTACCATTACTGATACCATTACTCCCTGTTTCGGTAACTGCCTCTGTCGCCAAGGATTCGAACCCAGCTAGTTGATCCAAATAATTTTCACGGGCATTTGCATAGGCTTGCTGTAATTCCTCAAACCTTTCAGATTGTTCTTGTTTGATGCAAAAGTCCTCCAATTTATTGCAAGACTCTTCATAATTAGCCCATCGGGTTTTAAGATCTTGGATTTGAGATTTTAACAGCTCCCTTGGACAGGGATTACGTCTTTTTACCTCCTGGCAATTATTTAATGCTCTAGTTACCCAGCCTAATTTCCCCACCATAGATTTTCTCAAGAGTGTATCAGTCATTTTGGAAAATGGGTAATTATTTTCTGGACTATTATTAATGTTTATACTGAAGACTAATTTTCAACAATCAAAATTATATTTAGATAATTATAGCCTAACACATACTCAATTTAGCTGTTAATCTTTAGCATTATATGCGTACCATTATTTGCTACAAATTCAGATGAATAATTAATTGAAAACATTAAGTCCACAATATAATTTACCTAATACGTGGGAACACACGCTAGTAGGGGGAGGGAATATATTTATTATTGAATTAAATGTCATATATGCTCCGTCCCGAGCATTTAGCTGGTCTACTTGGTCTTTCAGACGCAGGTGACATTAAGGGGAGATCTCCATTCGAGGGATTTTTTTCTTGACCCCTTTCTCCCTCATGTCTAGCCCCATTGCTTTTGATATTATAAAACGTTTGCCCCATTAGTTTAGCGATTTTAAGAACTTTCACCCCATATAAAGACCTTTCGTGCCATTCAGGTGTCAATTTTATCCTGGCGAGCGATAGCGAGCCTGTAATTTAAGAGGAACCGGCCTACGGCCGGGACATTTTTCTACCGAAAAATTTACAAATTTATCTTGAAAGGGACTCAAGGGGGTGTAATTTTAAGCTTGATGGAGGTCTAGGGAACCAACTAAAAACCTCCCCTTAAAGGACAGAAGCATAAAAATGGCCTAAATTATCAAATAATAGGGAGAATTTAGGTACAAGAATGAAGCTAAAGCTGTAAATATTTAGTTAATCATAGTTTTCTTATCCCAGATGTTAGTGGGTACCTGTGGTAGTAGCATTTTTCTAAAAGGGGGGGGGGGAACACATTTATTGTTTATTAAATTTGGTATATGCTCCGTCCCGAGCATTTAGCTGGTCGACCTAGTCTGCCAGACGCGGGTGACACTAAGGGCGGAGACATAAAATGGTGTAAACAAGAAAAATATGGGGGAAATTTAGGGACTGCAACGAAGCTCAAGCTCTGAGTTTCACAAACGCCAGAGAACGCAACGTTGCAGACCCTCCTACCAGTCCTCTACCACAGGATTTAAACGCCATGCGATTTTATCTTATTATTAATTGAAATGCCACTCACCCAAGGCCATCGCCTCACAGTTAGGGACCTCATAACGGCGGGGGATCAATCTATGTCCCACAAAAACGACCTTAACCCTTATTTAGCGGCGAGCAACATAAGTCGAGTTAAATAAAGCTGGACTATGTGGCGGCGCTCGACATAGGTCGAGTGTGTGGCTGAGAGAGAGAGACAAGTGGTGGCAGGAGACTAGCGAGCGTATGACTGCTCAAGACCACCGCGGCGAACCTACTGACACAAATCTCAGCTCCCTCCTCCCTCTCTCACTCGCTACATACTCAATTATGTACTGAAAGTACCGAATTTTTTGCACTCGCGTTGCACGGTTATTGCAAGAAAACTATCCATCATACAAGGATCGTTATGGTGTCATTCGAAAGCTCTGTTTATGCCCTTTCAGGGATAGGTACTTGTTTTACGTTCTGGGTCTTATTTAGGCATGAAAATGATCACGTAAACAGCCCTATTTTGGCTAAAAACACCCCGCTGTGCGGTACACATAAATAAACCGCATAGGCCGCTCGTAAGGTGTTAAACATTAGCCTGCCGCTGCAGCTTAGCAGGGACCCTAACTATTGAAAACTGGCCCTAACTCAACCCCTAGTCTACAAACCGATCGGAATCCTCACTCGGGGCACCAAAATGTGGGGGATAATATGGCCAAAGGTTATCTCTTACCACACCAATCGAAATATTAAATTAATCAACATAAATAAAAATAAAGTCTGAGATCGCCTACCTTATGGTATGAACTATGGTAGCCTATCTCTCAGGATGCCCTAACTAAACATTGTATAAATGGCCATATATATCAATGACTTAGCTATAACTAGGGTCCTGGTTTAGTTCAGAGGATTCCGGCTTCGGTAGATAAGGGTTATAGGTCAGGACTCCGGGCCGGGCGTGGGAATTGTGGTGGAGGAGATCACGGGACACGTCTCCACCGTTCAGATGTTTACTAGCGTCTGATCGGAACTTCAATTTCCGACTCTTAAATAAACTATATTAATTCGTTACCAAGGGTTCATTCCCTCTTCACGAAATCATATAAATAATTATCAGCATTTAAATTATATAATTATAAAGGTGAACATCGTTTCACAACGATTTATTGAACATAATATCAAGATATTAACGACCCTAAAGCAAACGGTGGATCGCGTATGCGGTCGCGGGAATATTTAAACTGATCCTCTTTACAGTTCTTCTAAACTTATTTCTACAAGGTTTTATAACTAAATTAACTTGATCAAGGTAATCTTATACAGTACTAAATTACCTAACATTAATTAATCTCTACAATATATACAATCACCGGGTTCTGGTAGGAAATTGTTCACTCTAGTGAGGTTACCCTATCGGAAAGTTGTTGCCAACATTCCCCAGATACCGGTGTAGTCAATTTATTTCTCACAGGTATCCTAATATAAAGATAATTATTTGAGCATAAAGATACGGCCATCCCCCTTAATTATATTAATTATATAATGCCTGCAGGTAATTGCACCTCATTTATTGAGGCCGCGGAAAAGCACTACGATGTTAACAAACAAAAATAATAAATGGGGACACTTGTTACAGAATATATACAGGTATATATATATATATTACTACTACTAATAATAATAATAATAATAATAATAATAATAAAATGCAAAATTATTTCCTCGCACGATTTTTTTTTTGTATACGATAATGCGTTTTGTGGTATTAATATGGATGGTGATCTATTTATTGGAAAGCGTAATTCAGATTATGTTAATATACGAGTTTATGATTGGCTGTTATCCTATGATGAGAGAGAGAGAGAGAGAGAGAGAGAGAGAGAGAGAGAGAGAGAGAGAGAGAGAGAGAGAGAACATCATAGCTCAGTGGCTCAATGAAAACAGTCGACCAGAACACACACACACACACACCCAGACACACACACACACCTATACACACACACTCTCTCTCTCTTTCTGGTTTTCGGCTATTAATAGACGATTTTATTCAGATTATATAGGGGATATGAAAAGCAGAGTGTTGATTGATATAGTGTTCACCCTTATAATCTACACAGACCCTTCTTAAGGGGGTAGTGCTTGTGTTTTGGTCTATGTATCTATTTATTTATCTATTTTTGAGTTTTCTCGATAGACCCCCATCAAGTTTTAAAAACACCCCCTATACCCCCTTTCAGGATATATTTGTACATTTTTCGGTAGAAACATGTCTCGGCCGAAGGCCGGTTCCTTCTTAAATTACAGGCTCGCTATCGCTCGCCAGGAAAAAATCGACACCTAAATGGCACGAAAGTTCTTAAAGGGCCAAAAAGTTTTGAAATCGCCAAACTAATGGAACGAACGTCTTAAAATCTCCAAACTAATATGGTAAACATGAGGGAGAAGGGGTCCATAAACAGCGACTACCACCCCGTAAACTGTATAAAATCGTCTAATGATGGCAAGAATAAACTGTGAAAATGCCTTACAATCCTCAATGGGTTAACTTGACAGACAGACAGACAGACAGACATATTAAGGGGGGGGGGGGAAGGATTCTGGACTCCCTTCTCTCTAATGTATAGCCCCAATATGTTTTGAGATTTTTAGACATTAGCCCCATTAGTTTGAAAAAAAAAAGACATTGGTACCATTTAGATGTTTTTATTTTTTCTGTTTGCTCCTTAACTTAAGCAGGCATCACACCATGCCGACTTGAGCCAAGACTGACCACGACCTTTAGTCGTGGTCAGGAGTGCCGACCTTCGGCGGAGAGCTTAAGGATTTGGGGGGGGTGAGTTTTGGACGGGATGCAGTATGGATGCCCACGCCGCCTGGCGGCGACCTGACGGGGTAGAGCGGCGCCCATGCAGGACTGAAGGTGAGACCTACGTCGCCGCTGGAGTGCCGATCTGTGGCGTAGCGCGTTGACACTGACCCGATGAACGGCGTCGACAGGAGGTAGGGCGGCGTCAATATGCATTACTGTGCCGATGGACGGCGACCCCTTCAGTATGGACGGCTGATTATTAACTGATTAATTCAGTTAATTCTGTTATTTTATTATTATTATTAATTTAATTATGTATTGAATGTTGTTATTTTTCATTTTTTCTGTAATTAATATACCTAATCTTATATTTTGATGGTTATTGATAATATATTTATTATTTAATTATTTAATTATGTCGTTTATTTATATATTATATTTATATATTATATATTATTTATATATTATATGAAGAAATCCGGCTTCGCCGGAGACATGTTTCTATGGAAAAATGTACAAATTTAGCCTGCTGTCAAACACAAATAAAAAATATGCTGGCTCGCTACCGCTCACCAGTAAAAAATTGACACCTGGATGGGGATAAACGTCTTAAAACAGTAGGCTGAATGGGGCCAAATGGATACAAGCCAGAGAAAGATAGAAGAGGACAGAACAAAAACAGGTCACCCCCCTTAATTAAATAAATATGCTATACCTTTGATTAACCCTACTTATTATTGATAATATATTTATTATTTAATTATGTCGTTTATTTATATATTGACCGTTAGGGCATCGTTGGGTCGCCGCAAGCCGCCGCTGATCCCCGCAGGTTGTTATGGTGACGCCGCCTGACGCAGACCTCATTTATGGTGCCGTGTGCCGCCGTGTGCCGCCGCACTGACGCCTACCTTTTCCCGTCAAGCGCCGTCAAGCACCGTCACACGCCATCAGCCTCCCGTCCCCTTCACGTCCCATTTTTTTTACCTCACTCCACGCCGACTTGATTTTCAAAGTTGTGCATGTTGAACTTTTGAGGGGGTATGTGAAGACCCATCCTGACCTGTTTGTTATGATTCACGGCGACGTAGACCAAGACTGTCCACGACCCTTAGGTCGCGGACAGTCTTGGCCTAAAATCGGCTAGGTGTGACGGGTGCTTTAGATCTCTATCAAGCTTAACATATAACATCCCCAAGACCCCGCAACGAGATACATTTGTAAATTTTTCGGTAGAAAAAATGTTCTACCGAAGGCCGTTTCCTCCTAATGGCACGAACTTTATTTATATTGACAAAGAAATGGGGTGCAAGGTCTTGAAATCACCAAACTAATGGGCCGAACGTCTTATAATCTCAAAACTATACTCAGTTTCTTTACAACTGACAATTGACCACCTGAGAGTTTCAGGCTATAAGGAAGTTGGAGCCGTGAACATCGAACATGAAATAATAATGTGGGTTTCTAATGGATTAAAAGTATGATAAATTTAGTTTTGTGTATTTATATATGTATTATGACCGTATTTTAGCTGATAATTCAGCTAAATATTGATGTCCACAGCTCCATCTTCCTTATAGAACGAACCTCTCAAGTGGTCAATTGGTATGTTCCCATCAAGATTTCTCCGTTAGTTTGGAGATTTATAGTGAAATATGGTGGTAATTATATAATCTTGATAGTGAAATGCATTAATGCGCGGAATTTCGGTGTGAGTATCTTAGGTTCGAGTCCTTGGAGTACCATATGTATTTGTTGATTTCATTATTTGAATTTACAAGTAAAGTTGGTTGGTGAAAAAATATGAATTCATATGATGCAGAGACCTAGTACTTTCCTATTTGTCCATTCAGTATCGTTACATTAGCTGCTAAGGGATTCAATTTATCGTCCGCTGAAAATAAATAGAGTATAGTGGGGCTAAACATGAGAAGGAGGGCCAGGAAAACCAACCATCCCCCCTGAACGTTAAATGGGGTTTGGCACTTAGTCCAGGATTCAATGACTTTATTCACATTGTTATGCAAGGAAATGCCGTGGATAGCCAAGTAGAGAGAGAGAGAGTGAGTGAGTGAGTGAGAGAGAGAGAAGGAAAAGAAAGAAACAAACAGAGAGAGAGAGAGAGAGAGTGAAAGTGATATATAAGGAAAAGAAAGAAACAGTGAGAGAGTGAAAGTGATATATAAGGAAAAGAAAGAAAGACAGTGAGAGAGAGTGAAAGTAAGTGAAAAGGAAATGAAAGAAAGAAAGAAACAGAGAGAGAGTGAGAGTGAGTGAGTGAGTGATAGTGAGTGGGAGATAACTAAAAGAAATAAAGAAACAAAGAGAAAGAGAGAGAGAGTGAGTATGTGTGTGTGTGTGTGTGAAAGTGAGAGATATCGAAAAGAAAGAAACAGAGAGAGAGAGATAATTTATTTGTATTACTATACCCGAAGGTCCAGAAATAAAGGTGGTGGGGGGGAGGGGGGCTTGGATAAGGAGAGTAGATTTAAATAGCTGTATAGATAGATACCTATACGTATAACTATTGGTTATATATATATATATATATATACTGTACATATATATTATATATTGTCACATTCCCCTGAACTTATATAACCTCAGTTCAGTTGTATGTGTGTTATAATAATTTACATAGCCTGTGTTATATTGGGAGAGAGCCATGTTTTCTCTCTCTCGCTCCCTGTATCCCTTGTGTCCAGCAGTGACGTCATGTTACCATGTGAGGGGCCTGGTAGCGAGGTTAGCCTCTGTCTTCGTTCCCACGAGCGAGCCCTTGGTGGCACCCTGTAGTCTAGTGTTGCCGTCAGGGCAGCCCTATAAATAAATTAGTTAATTTAGCCTTTGTGCGATTGTTTTCGTTATCATAAGTTTATACAATGTTGTCTTATGTTTTACCTGATTACTTTTGTATTGTTAATGAGAGCACAGGCTGCCTAGTAAATTACATAGTCTGGCAGTGCCTGGCACCCTCCTTCCCTCCCTCGCATGGCCCCGGGATATCTCGTGGCCGCGGGAGCTCACTCTAGTTCCTGCCTCTCGTTGTGTAAACACCACTTTTTAGGTGTCGTTCGAGCTTGCTACTTTTGTTTCCCTTGAATACCGCATATTTCTTCTTGTTCTTTATTTGATTGGAGCATAGCAGGGGCTGGAGTCATATTGAGCATATTGTTTTGTTTTAACATCTTTAGTTTAATCTTAATTACTGCATTCATTCCTTTTTGGCAATCTAGAATATAAGTTTCTTTTTATTCTTCCATGTTGGCTTCCATTATTCTGCTGCATTATATATATGTGTGAATAGTATTCCTAGTTGGTATCTATAGTGGTTTGTGGGTTGGCCTGTTTTACTTAGTTTTGATAGGCCTTTGAGGAACGGGGTTGGTGTGTGTGTAGGCCTTCAGTGCCATAATAGGCTACTGTATTTTTTCCTTCCACCACACAGCATCCTCTAACTCGGGCCTTAGTTAACCCTCTAGGGGGTGGCAGCCAATCTTCAACCTACTAAGATGCCAACTCTTGTGCCTTTAGTTTTAGCAGCAATACATTCGGTTCAGTTTGGGACTAGGGGTGGAGCCTGTTACTAGGTGAGGTTGTCCCCATTGTACTCGGATGTATTGAGCTAACCCCAGATGATGTTGTAAGCGATAAGTCATTAAAGTTGTTTATCCCTTACAACACCACCGCCGTGCTGTGCTGAAGAGAGCCACTCGGTGTATTATTAGGACATAGGCTAGGGATAATAGGCTTGGCACAGAGGTTTATTGTACTGGACTTTCCATGGGTTTTTGCTTTGTATTGTTCTCAATTCCTAAGTGATTGGGCATGATACAGAGTGTTCTGTGAGTCTAGTAGTGGTATGGTGGGATAATGTTGGTGCAGTATAGATAACCTTAGAAGTGCTCTTGCATACTACACGCACTATGGAATAGACTCGGGGACAATATATATTTTTGTGTCTCCTTGTTACTGCTTTAATAAGCAAAGAGGAAGATAACCATTTTCCCTAGAGAACCTACCCCTAGGTAGTAGGAGTAGGCAGCCCCGCCCAGTGAAGTACTACCGCCAAGGTTTCGGGAGACTCAGGGAATAGCCTGAATTCCATTTTCTCTCCCAGGCCTTGGTAGCTGGATACATATATTTCTGCCTCACACATCAGGGGTATCAGGAAAACCCTCTGTATATAACATACACATCCAACTTCACGACATTGCCCTACATCGCTATCCTCTATCCATAAAACACTACTCTTCCCACTACATATCATACATGTAACACCATACACCTTTACCAAATAAATATGGCAGTACAATTGTTAAGAGCAAACCTGGTGGTCCCTCGGATATCCACCCCCGGCAGGGTTGGGTCATTGACACAGGGCCCTCCCGGTCGTCATCATGCGACTGTGTCGAGAGCATTGCAACGTCCCAAAGCTGCTCGTCGGTGCAGCTTTTTCTTTAGCAATATAAGGGGACTTCACTCTAACATCAATTCTGTACATCAATTTCTTCAAGCAGAATCCCCTACTCTCCTTTTTTTGACAGAGACTCAAGTAACATCCACATCTGACACGTCTAGGTTTAATTGTCCAGGTTATCAACTGCTCCAAAATTTCAGACCTAAAGGAGGTGTATGTTGCTTCGCAAAATCTGAAATTGCCCTGGAGGAGGTTGCTAGTTTCAATTGTCCCTATTTTGATTATTCTATATACAAATTTATTTCTGCTGGTAAATTTAAATACATATGTTGCATCTACCGTTCCCCAAATACTCCTCCAGAGTAAAGTCTTTTTGATTCTCTGTCCTCACAACTCAGTGTCCTCAACTTAAATGCTTCTTCTGAAATCACTGTGTTGGGTGATTTTAATGTCCATAATGTTGAATGGCTCACTCATTCAGCCAGGACTGATGATGCTGGTCTTGAATGTGAGCTATTTGCAGACTCATTTAATCTCACTCAACTAGTCAACCAACCCACCCGTGTACCAGATAATCCTAATCATAATTCCCACCTACTGGACTTATTTTTAACAACCAATTCAGAAAATTATGATGTTACAGTGAGGTCCCCGCTTGGATCTTCTGATCACTGTCTGACACAGGCCACCTGTCTATCACCTACCACACTTTCCCACTCTGAACCTGTTTTGGTGACTAAATGGCATTACGATAGGGCAGACTGGGAGGGTCTTCAAGGTTTCTTTATTGATATTCCCTGGACCTCTTTCTTTTCTAATGATGCACACACCACCTTGAGCCACATACAAGATTTTTGTAAAACTAGGGCAGCTGAGAGCGCCCATGAATTTACACTTTCTCCTCCACAATGCAGAACTTCTGCTTATCAAAATTCATTTATCCCTAGAACTACTACTCTTTGGAATTCGCTTCCCTCGAGTTGCTTTCCACAAACTTACAATCTACAAAAGTTTAAATCCAGTTGTTACAAACATTTATGAATGGAGGATGCCTCTAGGCACATGGACCTTTTTGTTTTATCTGTGTTTTTCCTTCCTCCGTTCATTGTCTCTTAAAAAAAAAAAAAAAAATATATTAAGAGCGTGTCTGTTGCAGGGTAGTACGGTGCTGTGGGCTAGGCTATGTAAGCATCTGGTTGCCCCGGTTGCCTTCGTAACAATATATACTGTATAATTATATACACACAGTATATATTATTTTCTATGTGAATGATAGAGACAAAAGGCAAAGATGCCTGTAACAAGTGTCCCCCTCCAAAGGTGTACAAATGGTAGAGAACTAATAGCAAGGTACGTTAGAGTTCAACTTAGAGGTAATTAAGGTGTGATTGTTAAGTGTGCTGAAATGAATATGAGGAAGAGGTGTTTGTGAGATTTAGCTGGATTATTTCTGTTTAGGTAAAGCACAAATAGAAACAGTGAGGGAAGCCAGATAAATGAAACAGGAGTTCCAGCAACTCCTTAAATGCCTATGTGAAAGGAGAGAGAACGGATACAGTTTGTTATATAGAGTTACATAGATACACAGACTGTACAGACCTTGTGGTCCCTACAAGGCAGTCCGGACTGGATTCCAACATGGGAGTTGCTACAAAGTGGAAGGTATGGACAGCAAAGGAGAGAGAACGGATACAGTTAGTTATATAGAGTTACATAGATACACATACTGTACAGACCTTGTGGCCCCTACAAGGCAATCCGGACTGGATTCCAACATGGGAGTTGCTACAAAGTGAAGGTAAGGACAGCAAAGGAGAGAGAGAGAGATAGCGTGAGAGTGAGTGAAAGATATATAGATAGATAGATAGATCGAGAGAAAGATAGAGATTGAGAGAGAGAGAGAGAGAGAGATAGCGTGAGAGTGAGTGAAAGCTATATAGATAGATAGATAGATCGAGAGAGAAAGATAGAGATTGAGAGAGTGGGAGGTTGTGGGGGGGGGGGGGGGGGGTAGTTAACAGCCTCCCGGTTCAACTGACCTGTCACCCCTCCCAACATGTCTCATAAATCATGACTGACAACCAACCCAAAACATTTTCTCTTGCTTCCTCTCTAGTATCATCGCTGCCACAAGTTGTCTATGTTATTATTAACTATATCTACTCTTTCCACTCACTCACCCCCACTCTCTCTCTCTCTCTCTAGTATCATCGCTGCCACAAGCTGTCTATGTTATTATTAACTATATCTACTCTGTCCACTCACTTACCCCCACTCTCTCTCTCTCTCTCTCTCTAGTATCATTGCTGCCACAAGCAGTCTATGGTATTATTAACTATATCTACTCTTTCCACTCACTCACCCCCACTCTCTCTCTCTCTCTCTCTCTAGTATCATCTCTGCCACAAGCTGTCTATGTTATTATTAACTATATCTACTCTTTCCACTCACTCACCCCCACTCTCTCTCTCTCTAGTATCATCGCTGCCACAAACTGTCTATGTTATTATTAACTATATCTACTCTGTCCACTCACTCACCCCCCACTCTCTCTCACTCTCTCTCTCTCTATAGTATCATCGCTGCCACAAGCTGTCATGTTATTATTAACTATATCTACTCTGTCCACTCACTCACCCCCACTCTCTCTCTCTCTCTCTCTCTCTCTAGTATCATCGCTGCCACAAGCTGTCTATGTTATTATTAACTATATCTACTCTGTCCACTCACTCACCCCCACTCTCTCTCTCTCTCTCTAGTATCATTGCTGCCACAAACTGTCTATGTTATTATTAACTATATCTACTCTGTCCACTCACTCACCCCCACTCTCTCTCTCTCTCTATAGTATCATCGCTGCCACAAGCTGTCTATGTTATTATTAACTATATCTACTCTTTCCACTCACTCACCCCCACTCTCTCTCTCAGAAATTTGAATTGAAATTGAATTGAATTGAAATCTTTTTATTTAGCCTTTAGTATACAATACAATTGTGCTTACAAATGATTTGTTAAAAACAAAAATATATAATAATAATACAAAAAAATAAGGTTGAACCTTTTGAGAGATGTCTCTCTTAAAGGCACCTGGCTATAACTCGATCTATCAAAATGCAATTGTATATAATCTACTTAGTCACAGCTATGTACCCTGGGAACTACGTGTTGTAAAGAATTTTTCTAACTTCGAAAATTGTTCTCATTCAGTTCTCTCTCTCTCCCTCTCTAGTATCATCGCAGCCACAAACTGTCTATGTTATTATTAACTGTATCTACTCTTTCCACTCACTCACCCCCACTTTCTCTCTCTCTCTCTCTCTCTAGTATCATCGCTGCCACAAGCTGTCTATGTTATTATTAACTATATCTACTCTGTCCACTCACTCACCCCCACTCTCTCTCTCTCTCTCTCTAGTATCATCGCTGCCACAAGCTGTCTATGTTATTATTAACTATATCTACTCTTTCCACTCACTCACCCCCACTCTCTCTCTCTCTCTCTAGTATCATCACTGCCACACACTGTCTGTTATTATTAACTATATCTACTTTGTCCACTCACTCACCCCAACTCTCTCTCTCCCCCCCTTTCTCTCTCTCACTACCTAACTCCCCCCCCCCCACCCCCAGCCATTAGGGCCAAATACAAGAGAGATCACCTGGTAAAATTGCACCTAGCTCAATAGTTCATTTTCGGCCCACGCTTTAACTCTATACCTCTCTCTCTTTCACACACACACACGCACAGGACACACACACATATATACTTAGACACACTCCCTCTCTCTCTCTCACACACACACATACACACTATAATTAAGTCATTATATAAGCTAAGTAGTCAATGTATTTATGTTAATCTCTCATCCTCTGTGTGACTGTGTGTGTAATAATAGTAATAATAATTGTGGGTTTATTGTTCACTGTTACCCTGATAATCTACATAGTTTTTGTTAACCAAGGTACAATATAATGGTTTATTCTACCTTCACGAGGTTTGTGTGTGTGTGTGTGTGTGAAGGAATTGACAGTAGCCAACATAAGGATAAAAGGACGGCACCGGTACTGAAAGGGTTAACAATAATTATATTACACTATATTTTCACTTTACTACAGTCCCCTTAACTTAACTCCCCGGCCTCCCCCCCCCCCCCCTTCCCCTCCCCCTCTCCCTCTTCCCCTTCCTCTCTATCTCCTCCTTCTTCCCCCCTCCCTTCCTCCCCCTCCTCCTCCTCCCCCCTTTCCCTCTGAGCTACACCTCTTCCCCCTTCTTTCCTCCCCCCTCCCCTCCCCCTCTTTCTCTGTTACTACACCTCCTCTCCTCTCCCTCCCCTCCTCCCTCCACAACCCCCCCCCCCACCTATTTCCCCCCTCCCCCTCCCTCCTCCCTTCCTCCCCTCTCCTTCCCCTCCCCCCCCCAACTCCTTCTCCCCCCTTCCCTACTTCCCCTCCTCCATCTAAAACCACAACTCTCGATTTTCTAAGTTAAATATATACCAGTATTTATTTTGTATTTCTTTGAAAGCTTATATAGAATGACAGGGTGAAAATATTATAAGATGAATGTGCTGGGGTCAAGGTTCAAAGGTCAATATACACACACACACACACATATACGTACAGTTAAGAGCATATGTTCCGGCTCAGGTGGTCATCTCCTCTCTCCCCTGTTTTACCAGGAGAAAAAACGGTGTTCTGTTGGTTCCCCTGAACTCACCCCTCCCCTCCCGCCTTCCCCCCTGATTCCCCACACCCGTGTTCCCTTCCACCAGTATTCCCCGCTTCTCTCTCCCCCCACCCCCTCCAACACACACACACACACACACACACACACTTGTCTCTCCCTCCCCAATTCTAAGTTACTGGAACTTTCCATGCTATTTTAATTTCCTGAACATACATTTAAAGTATGTTATGCTGTCATTCAATGTATCATGATTCTAAAGCATGCAAGTAAATATTCATCATCTATTCCTTACTACCTATTTTTGTTTTTGCTTAATATCAATATTACCCTGCATTCTTTGTATAATTATGAAGGTATTGAGAATCTATGTTGATAAAATATTCACCATTATGTTACGTTTATGTTTAAGAACACAGTCTATGTTAAATAATATATATATATATTGTTACGTATCTTGATCCTCAAGTGGTTAACTTGGTGAATCTAGATAGCACAGAGATATATATTAAGGTATCAGTCAGCTGAAGGCAAAACAAAAGTAAAATCTAATAAAATTATTTCCTGTTGTTGCTTCCTTTCCTTTTGGTTCTTAGGACTTGGTATCCTTTATTGACTGATACTCTTTAATTATGAAAAAATACTGAAACTAATTAAAGTCATGTAGTATTTATAAAGAATTATTATTTAACCGAAGCTTAGTAGGCTATGGTTATGAACCGAAGAAGTATATCTAAAGAAGGACTATTAATTCTATAAAAAGTCTTGAAAGATAAACATTAAAGTATGAATATTTCTGTCTCTTACCCTTTTTGAAATGAATAGATAGTTTTCTTATATGTCCTTTTATTTATTTTTAATGTAATTATTCTTGGTTCTTGTCTTACGTTAACAGTATTATATTATTATTATCATCAGGATTTATATCAGTCACATAAAAAGTTAGATATATATTTAATAATTAGTTAAATGTATTTCTTGACTACGTAACATTGAGGTTTGATTATGAGTAAATTAAGTTACAGGATCGCTTCATAGATTCGATTCAGGTCTCACTCAAATATTATGAAAAGCAAAAATAATATTTTGAAGCTAACATAATTTTCTTCAGCTTAGGAAATCACTAGAAGTAATATTAACACAGCCATGTTAGTCTAAGGCGATATTACAATATGAGACAATAGCATCACCGTACTAAGCACCGTTAAGCAATGTAAGCTTAATTAAAAGAAAATGAAAGAATTCGTAAGTATTAATATAAAACAATAGTATTACTTTCATCATAACCCAATTACTTAAAGAGTTGCTTTAGTCCACAAGTTAGTCAACTAAAATAGTTAAGTACATAATAATAGCGTTAACGTTAATTCCCAATCAAATAGTTAAGTACATAATAGTAGCGTTAACGTTGATTCCCAATCAAATAGTTAAGTACATCATAGTAGCGTTAACGTTAATTCGCAATCAAATAGTTAAGCACATAATAGTAGCGTTAACGTTAATTCCCAATCACATATCTCACTAACCAACTAAGTGTTTACACCGAACACACTTAACACACACTTATATAATCTGACTGACAGTCACAAACCCATTATAATACTTCACCCCGTCTTCCTCCAGCTGCAAGTTCACCTTCCCCAACTCCAAATGAGACTGATTTGAATGCCCACTACTCGGGTCTTATATACTAAACAATGATGGTGTAGGAACGAATCAGGAGGCGAGTAATGGTGCGCGCCCCTATCATAGCTCCTCGAGTTGCATAGCAGGTGCGTCGTCCAATAGGGGCTCCTGGCGTCGATCATACGTCATAGCGTCGGGTCATCGAAGTAGTTTGCAGGGTTCCCTATGACGCACGCAGGTGTGAAGGCTTGTTTGCTGGTATGCGGACGAGCTGGTTTCCCACTCGCAGGTTCGCTCGCTAGTCTGCTTCGCCGCTTGGGTAGTTTGACACTCCTTCAACTCTAATTCTAACTCTTAAATTAACATACAGGACTCCGTATGTCAGACCTCCCCCCTAGAAAAGAGTTTAAGGAGTATAGTACATAATATTAAACATAATACATAAATAGATTCACCACCAGATTGGCAACAGCAAGATTATAATGAGGATATAATAAGGATATCACCCAAAGTAGACAACGTCTCCAGGTACCACATCAGAACATAGCCGGAACGTAGCTGGAGCGTTATTCGAACTGCAAGGCATCTCACAGCTGAAGGCTTGACAGCGCACTACTAAAGCATGATATTTACCTCGCTACAAGGGAGAGCCAATTGCCAAAATCCTCTCATTAAGTTAAACTTACTGCTGCATGAGGCCAACCTGGTAAATGCAATCTTTGATCCATGGCAGTGGGTAGGTATCGTTCTTTGTGACAGCATTAGCTTGCCTATAGTCCCTACAAAACCTATGGCTCCCGTCTGGCTTTGGCACAAGTATGACCGGACTACTCCACTGGCTTAAGGCCCTTGTGATCAGCTGGTTTGAAAAAATGAAGTCAAGCTCGACCTGCAGTATACTCCTGCGTTGTGGCGAGAGACGGTAGGGGGATAGTTTAATGGGAGTTGCATCCCCTACGTCGATGTCGTGCACGGCCAAAGAAGTGAGCCCTGGAGTATCACGGAACACACTGGGAGACTGAGATAAAACAGAGATTAGTTGGTTCGCTTGATCAGAGGGAAGATGACATAGTTTAGATGGTAATTCCCCCCAAGCTACTGAATTATACTGAAAGTTGGATAGGCTACATGACAAGTCAAAGTCTGCATGGATACCTTCAGGCTCTGGAACAGTCTGTTGCGGGTCAGTAAGAGAACTGAAGACTTTGTCCGCACCAGGCTGTCCACAGGTCCTGACATTCACTGCCACAGTGGGAGAATCTGGAGGAGAGGAATCAGGGGACCTATGGTAGGGTTTCAACATATTTATATGGAATGCTTGCGTGGGCTTTCTCCTGTCTGGGGTAGTTACTAGATAATCGGTAATGCTCACCCTCCGAATGATCTTATATGGGCCCCTGAACTTGGCAGATAAAGGTTGGCCAAAAAGGGGGAGCAGGACCAAAACCTCATCACCGGGCTGAAACTCCCTCTCACGGGCTTTTCTGTCATACCAGGTCTTCATGGAGCTTTTAGCCACTGTCAAGTTTTGAGCGGGAAACTCACATGAGGATCTCAGCCGGGTTTTGAAATCTGAAACAAACTTGAGGAGGTTTTGGTTCCCCTCCTGGCCAACTAGGCTATCCTGCAATAGTTGCAAAGGACCTCTTACCTGGTGACCGAAAACTAGCTCATTAGGGGAAAAACCCAGGGATTCAGTTGGAACCTCACGAGTAGCAAATAAAATAAAAGGTACCCCCTTATCCCACTCAACTCCGGTCTCTGTACAATACTTACGTAACATTCCCTTTAATGTCTGATGATATCGTTCGAGAACCCCTGGACTCTCTGGGTGGTAGGTGCTAGACTTAACACGCTCGATACCCAACTCCTTCAGGGACTGCTGAAAAATGTTAGAGGTAAAATTAGTTCCTTGATCACTTTGCACCTCATGGGGGAAACCCATTCTGGTGAAGAATTTGAGCAGTTCCTTGATGACAGTTGGAGCAGAGGTAGTCCTTAAGGGTATAGCCTCTGGGTAGCGAGTTGCCATGTCCATGATAGTTAATAAATAAATGTTACCTTGGGAAGTCTTAGGCAATGGGCCTACAATGTCCACTACCACCAGAGTAAAAGGATTCTCGAAAACGGGCAAGGGCACCAGAGGATGTACAGGCACCTTCTGATTGGGTTTTCCTGTCATCTGGCAAGTGTGACACACTCTACAAAACTCCACTACATCTGCACGCATTCCTGGCCAGTAAAAGTGGGCTCTGATTCTGTCTAGAGTTTTTCTCACACCTAGGTGTCCTGCCAATGGTATACAATGTGCCATTTCCAAGATATCTCTACGACAAGGTTTGGGGACTACTACTTGATGGACGTCCCAGGCCCCGTCATCGATTGGTCTGTGTGGCGGTCTCCATCTACGCCACAATACTCCTCCTTTGAGGTAGAAACATTCACCACCCTCCTTCTCACATTCCTCTTCACTCACGGCCCTGGCAGCTAACTCCTTGCATTCACTATCATCTCTCTGTAACTCTACCAGGCTACGAGGACAATTTGGAGGGGTTTCATGGTCATCGTTAGGGTCAAGATGAGCCATAAAGGTGTCAGATAAATCCACCTCAGTCACATCATCAGGCACAGTTGGAGCGTCATTCACACTCTCATCATCCCTTTCATCAACTCTTACATTCGGTACATTTCTGTCTGAGGGAACTGCTACTTGAGACATTGAATGTGTGACAGCACACACAGGGAAAACAGTTGGCATCTCCTTTTCGAGCTCACCGGTTAGTGGCTCGTTAACAGGGGAAAGTGACAAAATGGGGTCTGGTCGGACCTTCTCACCTGCTACATCATTCCCCAAAAGGAGTGTTACCCCGGGCACAGGGATATCTTGGGACCTACACAAAGCTATGGTGGCCTCACCCTGTAGTAACTCACATTCAATTTCGCCTTTTACCAAGTGTGCATAAAATTGGCCTCCAGCACCTCTCATTACAACTGGTTCGCCAGGTGGGCACTCAGTGTAAGGATTCACCATGAGGGTGCTAGTAGAACCTGTGTCTCTCAGAAGTTTTACCTCATGCATGCAACCATTTAATCTCACGTTGCCAGATGAAATAAAGGGACGGTAACTGTCCTGCACTGATGGTGAAATTATTATTGGCTTAACCCTAGTGGGTTGCACCACACATGCTACTACACCCCTGTCTAGATGATTTACGTTAGCTGCTAGGTACTCCTTCTGTCGAGAGTCCTGCATTAAAGGAACTTTTGGTGCTAGGTACTCCTTCTGTCGGGAGTCCTGCATTAAAGGAACTTTTGGTGCTAGGTATTCCTTCTGTCGGGAGTCCTGCATTAAAGGCACATATGGAATTTGAGATACGGCGGCAACTGTCTGCCCCGATCTCTCGGTTTTCTCCTTGGCCCAGCACTGATAAGCTAGGTGGCCTCTCAAGCCACAAAAAGTACATACTTTAGGGGATACGGGAACGTTCCCTCTTTGAGCATTACTATTACTTTGGGGCCCACCTCTGTTACCATTGCCCTGAGTCACATTTTTAGGTGGGGGAACAATTCTATTTTGGCTAGCTGGGGAAGACGTTATAGGCTTGTGACTGGGTCTGTCAGATTTGTGACTGGGATACTTAAAATTAGAGCTAGAATTATCGTAGGGCTTCTTTCCACAAAATTTGTTGTTGAGCACGTATGTGTCAGCCATGTCAGCAGCGTCGGCAAGACAATCTACCTTTTTCCCCTTTAAATGATAGGATACAGAAGAATCAATTTTCCATAGGAAATTTTCTAACAGGACCAACTCCTTCAGATCGTTGTAGCTTGTGACTTTCTTACTCTTGACCCAATGATTGAAAGTTTTAGTCATGGTCCTGGCAAATACCTTATGGGTTTCTTCTACTTTCTTCTGGTTTTTACGGAAAGATTGCCTGTAAGCCTCAGGCTGCAATTGATAGGTTTTTAAGATAGCTTCTTTGAGATTGTCATAATCCTGCCTAACCTACTTCTGACAAATACGTGGCTCGAGCCTGCCCTGTCAAAACGGTTTGTAACATAAAAGGCCATTGATCTCTTGTCCACTTCATACCTCCAGCAACTTCCTCAAACAAAACAAAGAAATCCTGCACATTATCCTCAGTGAAAGGTGGAATGACACTGGTCATAGTCAATCCCAGAGGGGGAGCAATTACGGGAGCATTTGTATTGACATTTAGTTGAGCTATACGATATTGATATTGATAATGTTCGGTCTTTATTCTGGCTTCTTCGATATTTGCTTTTATTCTGGATTCTTCGGTATTTGCTCTTATTCTGGATTGTTCGGTCTTTATTCTGGCTAGTTCCAGTACTTGATCACCGGTCAAACCAGGTGGCAATTGTTCATCAAGTTGGCTAGGTTTACTCGGTATCCCACCAACTGCTCCGTCACCCTCCCCGCCTTCTACAGGGAACAGGTGGGTATTTATGGTCTGAGCCACCTCTACTTTGGACATGTTTGAGACAGTTAACTGGAGATACGAGGCAAGCACTTTCAGTTCGGATTTTGACAGACAGTCAATATCAGGGGCTGTGGGTTCTGATTCTATGAAAATTCGAGCATCTTCGTCATTAATTAGATGAGGCATGATTAATATTTGGTTTTTAAGTAGTGAAACGTTAATGAAACTGAGTGAAACTGTATGAAACGAATCCTGGCAAGGTCGCCACTCTTCTGTTACGTATCTTGATCCTCAAGTGGTTAACTTGATGAATCTAGATAGCACAGAGATATATATTAAGGTATCAGTCAGCTGAAGGCAAACAAAAGTAAAATCTAATAAAATTATTTCCTGTTGTTGCTTCCTTTCCTTTTGGATCTTAGGACTTGGTATCCTTTATTGACTGATACTCTTTAATTATGAAAAAATACTGAAACTAATTAAAGTCATGTAGTATTTATAAAGAATTATTATTTAACCGAAGCTTAGTAGGCTATGGTAATGAACCGAAGAAGTATATCTAAAGAAGGACTATTAATTCTATAAAAAGTCTTGAAAGATAAACATTAAAGTAAGAATATTTCTGTCTCTTACCCTTTTTGAAATGAATAGATAGTTTTCTTATATGTCCTTTTATTTATTTTTAATGTAATTATTCTTGGTTCTTGTCTTACGTTAATAGTATATTATTATTATCATCAGGTTATATCAAAGTCACATAAAAAGTTAGATATATATTTAATAATTAGTTAAATGTATTTCTTAACCACGTAACATTGAGGTTTGATTATGAGTAAATTAAGTTACAGGATCGCTTCATAGATTCGATTCAGGTCTCACTCAAATATTATGAAAAGCAAAAATAATATTTTGAAGCAAAATAGTTTTCTTCAGCTTAGGAAATCACTAGAAGTAATATTAACACAGCCATGTTAGTCTAAGGCGATATTACAATATGAGACAATAGCATCACCGTACTAAGCACCGTTAAGCAATGTAAGCTTAATTAAAAGAAAATGAAAGAATTCGTAAGTATTAATATAAAACAATAGTATTACTTTCATCATAACCCAATTACTTAAAGAGTTGCTTTAGTCCACAAGTTAGTCAACTAAAATAGTTAAGTACATAATAATAGCGTTAACGTTAATTCCCAATCAAATAGTTAAGTACATAATAGTAGCGTTAACGTTAATTCCCAATCAAATAGTTAAGTACATCATAGTAGCGTTAACGTTAATTCGCAATCAAATAGTTAAGCACATAATAGTAGCGTTAACGTTAATTCCCAATCACATATCTCACTAACCAACATAACGTAAGTATTTACACCGAACACACTTAACACACACTTATATAATCTGACTGACAGTCACAAACCCATTATAATACTTCACCCCGTCTTCCTCCAGCTGCAAGTTCACCTTCCCCAACTCCAAATGAGACTGATTTGAATGCCCACTACTCGGGTCTTATATACTAAACAATGATGGTGTAGGAACGAATCAGGAGGCGAGTAATGGTGCGCGCCCCTATCATAGCTCCTCGAGTTGCATAGCACGTGCGTCGTCCAATAGGGGCTCCTGGCGTCGATCGTACGTCATAGCGTCAGGTCATCGAAGTAGTTTGCAGGGTCCCCTATGACGCACGCAGGTGTGAAGGCTTGTTTGCTGGTATGCGGACGAGCTGGTTTCCCACTCGCAGGTTCGCTCGCTAGTCTGCTTCGCCGCTAGGGTAGTTTGACACTTCTTCAACTCTAATTCTAACTCTTAAATTAACATACAGGACTCCGTATGTCAGACCTCCCCCCTAGAAAAGAGTTTAAGGAGTATAGTACATAATATTAAACATAATACATAAATAGATTCACCACCAGATTGGCAACAGCAAGATTATAATGAGGATATAATAAGGATATCACCCAAAGTAGGCAACGTCTCCAGGTACCACATCAGAACATTGCAGGAACGTAGCTGGAGCGTTATTCGTACTGCAAGGCATCTCACAGCTGAAGGCTTGACAGCGCACTACTAAAGCATGATATTTACCTCGCTACAAGGGAGAGCTAATTGCCAAAATCCTCTCATTAAGTTAAACTTACTGCTGCATGAGGCCAACCTGGTAAATGCAATCTTTGATCCATGGCAGTGGGTAGGTATCGTTCTTTGTGACAGCATTAGCTTGCCTATAGTCCCTACAAAACCTATGGCTCCCGTCTGGCTTTGGCACAAGTATGACCGGACTACTCCACTGGCTTAAGGCCCTTGTGATCAGCTGGTTTGAAAAAATGAAGTCAAGCTCGACCTGCAGTATACTCCTGCGTTGTGGCGAGACACTGTAGGGGGATAGTTTAATGGGAGTTGCATCCCCTACGTCGATGTCGTGCACGGCCAAAGAAGTGAGCCCTGGAGTATCACGGAACACACTGGGAGACTGAGATAAAACAGAGATTAGTTGGTTCGCTTGATCAGAGGGAAGATGACATAGTTTAGATGGTAATTCCCCCCAAGCTACTGAATTATACTGAAAGTTGGATAGGCTACATGACAAGTCAAAGTCTGCATGGATACCTTCAGGCTCTGGAACAGTCTGTTGCGGGTCAGTAAGAGAACTGAAGACTTTGTCCGCACCAGGCTGTCCACAGGTCCTGACATTCACTGCCACAGTGGGAGAATCTGGAGGAGAGGAATCAGGGGACCTATGGTAGGGTTTCAACATATTTATATGGAATACTTGCGTGGGCTTTCTCCTGTCTGGTGTAGTTACTAGATAATCGGTAATGCTCACCCTCCGAATGATCTTATATGGGCCCCTGAACTTGGCAGATAAAGGTTGGCCAAAAAGGGGGAGCAGGACCAAAACCTCATCACCGGGCTGAAACTCCCTCTCACGGGCTTTTCTGTCATACCAGGTCTTCATGGAGCTTTTAGCCACTGTCAAGTTTTGAGCGGGAAACTCACATGAGGATCTCAGCCGGGTTTTGAAATCTGAAACATACTTGAGGAGGTTTTGGTTCCCCTCCTGGCCAACTAGGCTATCTTGCAATAGTTGCAAAGGACCTCTTACCTGGTGACCGAAAACTAGCTCATTAGGGGAAAAACCCAGGGATTCAGTTGGAACCTCACGAGTAGCAAATAAAATAAAAGGTACCCCCTTATCCCATTCAACTCCGGTCTCTGTACAATACTTACGTAAAATTCCCTTTAATATCTGATGATATCGTTCGAGAACCCCTTGACTCTCTGGGTGGTAGGTGCTAGACTTAACACGCTCGATACCCAACTCCTTCAGGGACTGCTGAAAAATGTTAGAGGTAAAATTAGTTCCTTGATCATATTGCACCTCATGGGGGAAACCCATTCTGGTGAAGAATTTGAGCAGTTCCTTGATGACAGTTGGAGCAGAGGTAGTCCTTAAGGGTATAGCCTCTGGCTAGCGAGTTGCCATGTCCATGATAGTTAATAAATAAATGTTACCTTGGGAAGTCTTAGGCAATGGGCCTACAATGTCCACTACCACCCGAGTAAAAAGGATTCTCGAAAACGGGCAAGGGCACCAGAGGATGTACAGGCACCTTCTGATTGGGTTTTCCTGTCATCTGGCAAGTGTGACACACTCTACAAAACTCCACTACATCTGCACGCATTCCTGGCCAGTAAAAGTGGGCTCTGATTCTGTCTAGAGTTTTTCTCACACCTAGGTGTCCTGCCAATGGTATACAATGTGCCATTTCCAAGATATCTCTACGACAAGGTTTGGGGACTACTACTTGATGGACGTCCCAGGCCCCGTCATCGATTGGTCTGTGTGGCGGTCTCCATCTACGCCACAATACTCCTCCTTTGAGGTAGAAACATTCACCACCCTCCTTCTCACATTCCTCTTCACTCACGGCCCTGGCAGCTAACTCCTTGCATTCACTATCATCTCTCTGTAACTCTACCAGGCTACTAGGACAATTTGGAGGGGTTTCATGGTCATCGTTAGGGTCAAGATTATCCATAAAGGTGTCAGATAAATCCACCTCAGTCACATCCTCAGGCACAGTTGGAGCGTCATTCACACTCTCATCATCCCTTTCATCAACTCTTACATTCGGTACATTTCTGTCTGAGGGAACTGCTACTTGAGACATTGAACGTGTGACAGCACACACAGGGAAAACAGTTGGCATCTCCTTTTCGAGCTCACCGGTTAGTGGCTCGTTAACAGGGGAAAGTGACAAAATGGGGTCTGGTCGGACCTTCTCACCTGCTACATCATTCCCCAAAAGGAGTGTTATCCCGGGCACAGGGATATCTTGGGACCTACACAAAGCTATGGTGGCCTCACCCTGTAGTAACTCACATTCAATTTCGCCTTTTACCAAGTGTGCATAAAATTGGCCTCCAGCACCTCTCATTACAACTGGTTCGCCAGGTGGGCACTCAGTGTAAGGATTCACCATGAGGGTGCTAGTAGAACCTGTGTCTCTCAGAATTTTTACCTCATGCATGCAACCATTTAATCTCACGTTGCCAGATGAAATAAAGGGACGGTAACTGTCCTGCACTGATGGTGAAATTATTATTGGCTTAACCCTAGTGGGTTGCACCACACATGCTACTACACCCCTGTCTAGATGATTTATATTAGCTGCTAGGTACTCCTTCTGTCGAGAGTCCTGCATTAAAGGAACTTTTGGTGCTAGGTACTCCTTCTGTCGGGAGTCCTGCATTAAAGGCACATATGGAATTTGAGATACGGCGGAAACTGTCTGCCCCGATCTCTCGGTTTTCTCCTTGGCCCAGCACTGATAAGCTAGGTGGCCTCTCATGCCACAAAAAGTACATACTTTAGGGGATACGGGAACGTTCCCTCTTTGAGCATTACTATTACTTTGGAGCCCACCTCTGTTACCATTGCCCTGAGTCGCATTTTTAGTTGGGGGAACAATTCTATTTTGGCTAGCTGGGGAAGACGTTATAGGCTTGTGACTGGGTCTGTCAGATTTGTGACTGGGATACTTAAAATTAGAGCTAGAATTATCGTAGGGCTTCTTTCCACGAAATTTGTTGTTGAGCACGTATGTGTCAGCCATGTCAGTAGCGTCGGCAAGACAATCTACCTTTTTCCCCTTTAAATGATAGGATACAGAAGAATCAATTTTCCATAGGAAATTTTCTAACAGGACCAACTCCTTCAGATCGTTGTAGCTTGTGACTTTCTTACTCTTGACCCAATGATTGACAGTTTTAGTCATGGTCCTGGCAAATACCTTATGGGTTTCTTCTACTTTCTTCTGGTTTTTACGGAAAGACTGCCTGTAAGCCTCAGGCTGCAATTGATAGGTTTTTAAGATAGCTTCTTTGAGATTGTCATAATCCTGCCTAACCTACTTCTGACAAATACGTGGCTCGAGCCTGCCCTGTCAAAACGGTTTGTAACATAAAAGGCCATTGATCTCTTGTCCACTTCATACCTCCAGCAACTTCCTCAAACAAAACAAAGAAATCCTGCACATTATCCTCAGTGAAAGGTGGAATGACACTGGTCATAGTCAATCCCAGAGGGGGAGCAATTACGGGAGCATTTGTATTGACATTTAGTTGAGCCGTACGATATTGATATTCATAATGTTCGGTCTTTATTCTGGCTTCTTCGATATTTGCTTTTATTCTGGCTTCTTCGGTATTTACTCTTATTCTGGATTGTTCGGTCTTTATTCTGGCTAGTTCCAGTACTTGATCACCGGTCAAACCAGGTGGCAATTGTTCATCAAGTTGGCTAGGTTTACTCGGGATCCCACCAACTGCTCCGTCACCCTCCCCGCCTTCTACAGGGAACAGGTGGGTTTTTATGGTCTGAGCCACCTCTACTTTGGACATGTTTGAGACAGTTAACTGGAGATACGAGGCAAGCACTTTCAGTTCGGATTTTGACAGACAGTCAATATCCGAGGCTGTGGGTTCTGATTCTATGAAAACTCGAGCATCTTCGTCATTAATTAGATGAGGCATGATTAATATTTGGTTTTTAAGTAGTGAAACGTTAATGAAACTGAGTGAAACTGTATGAAACGAATCCTGGCAAGGTCGCCACTCTTCTGTTACGTATCTTGATCCTCAAGTGGTTAACTTGATGAATCTAGATAGCACAGAGATATATATTAAGGTATCAGTCAGCTGAAGGCAAAACAAAAGTAAAATCTAATAAAATTATTTCCTGTTGTTGCTTCCTTTCCTTTTGGATCTTAGGACTTGGTATCCTTTATTGACTGATACTCTTTAATTATGAAAAAATACTGAAACTAATTAAAGTCATGTAGTATTTATAAAGAATAATTATTTAACCGAAGCTTAGTAGGCTATGGTAATGAACCGAAGAAGTATATCTAAAGAAGGACTATTAATTCTATAAAAAGTCTTGAAAGATAAACATTAAAGTAAGAATATTTCTGTCTCTTACCCTTTTTGAAATGAATAGATAGTTTTCTTATATGTCCTTTTATTTATTTTTAATGTAATTATTCTTGGTTCTTGTATTACGTTAACAGTATTATATTATTATTATCATCAGGATTTATATCAAAGTCACATAAAAAGTTAGATATATATTTAATAATTAGTTAAATGTATTTCTTAACCACGTAACATTGAGGTTTGATTATGAGTAAATTAAGTTACAGGATCGCTTCATAGATTCGATTCAGGTCTCACTCAAATATTATGAAAAGCAAAAATAATATTTTGAAGCTAACATAATTTTCTTCAGCTTAGGAAATCACTAGAAGTAATATTAACACAGCCATGTTAGTCTAAGGCGATATTACAATATGAGACAATAGCATCACCGTACTAAGCACCGTTAAGCAATGTAAGCTTAATTAAAAGAAAATGAAAGAATTCGTAAGTATTAATATAAAACAATAGTATTACTTTCATCATAACCCAATTACTTAAAGAGTTGCTTTAGTCCACAAGTTAGTCAACTAAAATAGTTAAGTACATAATAATAGCGTTAACGTTAATTCCCAATCAAATAGTTAAGTACATAATAGTAGCGTTAACGTTAATTCCCAATCAAATAGTTAAGTACATCATAGTAGCGTTAACGTTAATTCGCAATCAAATAGTTAAGCACATAATAGTAGCGTTAACGTTAATTCCCAATCACATATCTCACTAACCAACATAACGTAAGTGTTTACACCGAACACACTTAACACACACTTATATAATCTGACTGACAGTCACAAACCTATTATAATACTTCACCCCATCTTCCTCCAGCTGCAAGTTCACCTTCCCCAACTCCAAATGAGACTGATTTGAATGCCCACTACTCGGGTCTTATATACTAAACAATGATGGTGTAGGAACGAATCAGGAGGCGAGTAATGGTGCGCGCCCCTATCATAGCTCCTCGAGTTGCATAGCAGGTGCGTCGTCCAATGGGGGCTCCTGGCGTCGATCATATGTCATAGCGTCGGGTCATCGAAGTAGTTTGCAGGGTCCCCTATGACGCACGCAGGTGTGAAGGCTATTTTGGCTCGAAGCAGCCCCACTTCTGAAGCTGCTTCGCCTTTATGCTTCACTGTCTCACTTCTTAGACTCAGACCCTCACTCTCAGAACGCCACCTATTCATCGTGTGTGTGTATGTGTGTGTGAGAGAGAGAGAGAGAGAGAGTTGGGGGGAGGGCTAGAGCAAATAGGCTGTACATTTCCACACCTATTCCCTGGCTGACCCTTCCCCAATGGTAGATATAGTAGGTGGATTACTCTAGTCGTTTGTGAGTTATAGAGGTTAATGTGCAAGAGTTTTAGCCTACTTATTTGGAACAGGGTATAACTTTTGTTTTCTGTGTATTGTATTTACTATCTATTAGCCTCTCTCTCTCTCTCTCTCTCTCTCTCTCTCTCTCTCTCTCTCTCTCTCTCTCTCTAGCCCTTTGTACACTTCACCTAGTAGACAAAGACAGAAAAAGGGGCGAGGCAACGCGAAAGTTGTCCCGAACCCTAAGAACTGGAACTTTAAAGGTTGTTTCTGTTCGGGCTCTGTCTCGAGTCGGCCACCCCTAGCTATGGAGTATGTGCCTAAGTACATACATATATAAATAC
Source organism: Paralithodes platypus (assembly GCA_032716605.1). Classification (NCBI taxonomy): domain Eukaryota; kingdom Metazoa; phylum Arthropoda; class Malacostraca; order Decapoda; family Lithodidae; genus Paralithodes; species Paralithodes platypus. Next base: position 15,805,424 of record CM064508.1, read on the forward strand.
ATACATACATAGTTACATACATACAAACATACATATATACATACATAGTATATGTGTATGTGTGTGTGTGTGCATGTGTATTCAGTATATGTTTGTGTATATGTGTGTGTATGTATGAGTGTGTGTGTGTGTGTGTGTGTGAGCAGGTAACGTGTAAATTATGCACACGAGGTCAGAGAGGTGCATGACCTTCCTTCCTTCCTCCCTCCCTCTCTTCCTTCCTTCCTTCCTTCCTCCCTCCCTCCCTCCCTCACTCCCGCCCTTCCTTCCTTCCTTCCTCCCTCCCTCCCTCCCTTCCTTCCTTCCTACCTTCCTTCCTCCCTCCCTCCCTTCCTTCCTTCCTACCTTCCTTCCTCCCTCCCTCCCTCCCGCCCGCCCTTCTTTCCTTCCTCCCTCCGTACCTTCCTTCCTTCCTCCCTCCGTACCTTCCTTCCTTCCTCCCTCCGTACCTTCCTTCCTTCCTCCCTTCCTTCCTCCCTCCCTTCCTTCCTACCTTCCTTCCTCCCTCCCTTCCTTCCTTCCTTCCTTCCTACCTTCCTTCCTTCCTCCCTCCATCCCTCCCTCCCTTCCTTCCTTCCTTCCTCCCTCTCTCCGTTCCTTCCTTCCTTCCTTCCTTCCTCCCTTCCTTCCTTCCTTCCCTCCTTCCTTCCTTCCTTGCTCCTCCCTCCCTCCCTTCCTTCCTCCCTTCCTTCCTTTTTTCCTTCCTCCTTCCTTCCTTCCTTCCTTCCTTCTTCCTTCCTTCCTTCCTTGCCTCCTTCCTCCCTTCCTTCTTTCCTCCGTCCTTCCTTCCTTCCTTCCTTCCCTCCTTCCTCCCTTCCTTCCATCCTTCCTTCCTTCCTTCTTCCTTCCTTCCTTCCTTCCTTCCTTCCATCCTTCCTTCCTTCTCTCTCTCTATCTCTATTACTGGCAAATCAAATTTAGACCTACCATCCTAATATATGTGTGTATGTGTATGTGTGTATGTGTATGTATGTGTATTGTGTATGTATATAAATGTATATGTATTCTGTATATGCTGTATATATGCATGTACTGTATGTGTGTATATATGTATGTATGTATGTACACTGTACAGTATGTATATATGTATGTGTATATGTATATATATGTATGTATATGTATATATAATTATATATATATATATATAGTTTGTAAGGCCAGACTGCCTAGTAAGGACCTTGAGGTCTGTGTGGTCTGTGTATCTATGTAGCTCTATGTAGCTCTCGATGTCACAAAGCACTTCTTCACGGTCCTACAGTGTCGTCAACGAGTAGAACAAACTTCCAGAGAAAATGGTGCAATGTAAGACAATTGGCACATTCGAAAAGAGTCTAGATATTCATTTTGAGGAGGTTGGAATAATACAGGCTAAAAAAAAAAAAAAAAAAAATCCATGGACTTCAAGTGATATAATAATAAATGACACTCCAGGACCAGCCAAATTTCCTTTTTTTCCTGAAAACACATGGGATGGGTTAGTAGTGAAGGAAAAACAACATAAAACCGCTCATCTAGGTCATTTCAGGGTCCTGGGGGTGGGTGGGTGGGGGGGGGGGGGGGGGGTTTACCCCCATCACTGGGTGATGGGTAGGCGATATACTGACCTCTCAATCCCGTGCACTACCACACCCACAAGGCCGGACATTGGGTGTTGCCAGCCATCGTCATTGTTCCGTAAGATCCTAAAGTAGTTTCCATACAATTCTAATAAACCCTCTAGGTGCCATAGGACAAGAGTAATTAAGGCGGTCACATACGCTGCGTCGCTGACACTGTGGGTTACATAGGCAAAGCATAACGTGTGTCACTGGGGTCGAAGGGGTTAAGCATCTCAACTTCGTTTTTTACTATGAATTTCCCAGTAAAAAAAAATCTCATTCTGCTGGGTGACTTGTTTCCCCAAATAAAAGTCATGCCGTCGGAGGGAGAGGTGGGTGGGGAGAGACCCTTCTGCTTTGTTATCTTTGCCTTCCACTTTGTAGCAAATTCTATTTTAGCATTAAGTCCGGACTACCTAGTAGGGACCGCAAGGTATGTGCAGTTTGTATCTCTCTCTCTCTCTCTCTCTCTCTCTCTCTCTCTCTCTCTCTCTCTCTCTCTGCACTATACAACAGGATGATTGCTCTGTTCTCATAAATCCTAGTTCCCCATTTGACTGATTGACTTACTGACCGACAGGGGGCTCTACTGTTGACAAAGTGAAGTGAAGTGAAAGAAAGTAAATTATATGATGGATACATGCTTTTCATATATTTTTTCCTATGTGTGTGAAGGAGACAAAAGGCAGGTTGCCTGTAACGAGTGTCTCCCAAAGTCAAAAGAGTGATAGAGAGCCAGATTAAAGGGACGTTGTGGTCAAAATGCCTTGACACATGAAGTTTAAAATAGTTCAAGTCATAGGTTGAAGGAAAGATTGATTGACTGAGAGAGTACCAGAGTTCAAATTTTTGGATTGGAGAGCTGGACAGAATAGGAGTGGGACTGTGTTGAAAGGCGGGTGCCTCACACTCGCTGCAAGGGAGGAGGTATACACAGAGAGTTCTGAAGAACACTGATTGTTGTAATAGCGATGTAAGAGTAAAATAGATGCAACATTGTGGTGTGTACAAAGGAGTACAAGGGAAAGCAAGCAACAACAGATATATTGATCCTCACTAGGTTGCTTGTATCTAAGCAACCTAGCCTATTATTTAAGAGAGATAAGATGGCTCAGAATGGACAGGATTCATCTTTTCCATGCAGAATATATATAGAAAGAGATTGTAGGGAACTAGTAAGAAGTGAGTTGATGAGGCGAAATGTTTTGGACGAGAAGTGCGGTATGGGTGGAGCCTCCCCTCACATGTGAACAATACACAATACATGGGTTCACTGTGCCCCTGTACAGAGCAAGCAGCTGTGCGGGGGTGAGGAGGAACCCACGGAGATGGTTGAGTACACCTAACTTCTGGGAAGCTGTTTTAGGAAGAGTGGTAGCCTAATATGATTTTTCCAAGAAAGGTTGGACGAAAAAGATACACAAAGAATATTGAGAGAAGATGAAGGGTTGATTTGTGTATTGTTGAAGAATAATATATGTATACTGTACATATCTGCAAATTACGCCTCTCTCTCTCTCTCTCTCTGCTGGCAATCTCCGTCTCCCCCTCAGGCTCTTCCTCCCTCTTTCTTTCTCACTATCATATTTCCTCTCTTTTTTTCTCTTTCCGTCTCTTTTTATCAGTCAATATCTAGCTTTCTCACTATCTTTCTTACTCTCTTGTTCTCACTATCTTTCTTTTTCTCGCTATCTTTCTTTCTCACTATCTTTCTTTCTCAGTCTTTCTTTCTCACTATCTTGCTTGTTCACTGTCTTTCTTTCTCACTATCTTTCTTTTTACTATCTTTCTCTCACTATTTTTCTCTCAATATCTTTCTTCCTCACTATCTTTCTGCATCAATATCTTTCTTTCTCACTATCTTTCTTCCACACAATCTTTCTTCCTCACTATCTTTCTTCCTCACTATCTTTCTTCCTCACTATCTTTCTTCCTCACTATCTTTCTTCCTAACTATCTTTCTTTCTCATTATCTTTCTTCCTCATTATCTTACTTTCTCTATCTTCATCACTATTTTTCACTATCTTTCTCATTATCTTTCTTCGTCACTTCACTATTAAACTTTCTCACTATCTTTCTACATCACTATATTTCTTTCTCTCACTATCTTTTTATTCGCTATCTCTCTTTCTCACTATCTTTCTTTCTCACTATCTTTCTTTCTCACTATCTCTGCATCACTATATATTTGTTCACTATCTTTTTTTCTCACTCGTTTTCTTTACTTTTTTACTTTCTCATTATCTATCTCAATATCTTTCTTCGTCACTTTTTCACTATCTAACTCTCATTTTCTTTCTTATTCACTATTTTTCTCACTCTCTCTTTCTCATTATCTTTCTTTCTCACTATCTTTTTTTCTCACTATCTTGTTCAATCTGTTATCCCTTTCTTTTTATCTTTCTTTCCTCCTTTGTTTAACTCTTTCAGTATTCGAGGGCTTGTTTATTCATCAACTTTGTATCTATCTAGCTATATACCTATCTATCTGTCTATCTATTGACACAGGAGCGTGTAATTACTCCTGTGAGGTTGTGTACAGGTACATTCCCATACATTGTGTCTGTAACCAACCTATGTATTTATACCTGATGTATATCTGGATATTTCTAGTCAGATTAGGAGGAACGTCTTTTCTACCTTCTTTATTTTTCATCGGATCTCCTTGATATTTTAACACTAACCTAATTAATTGATTTGCGGCACTTATTGTTCTATGACCCTATTTGCTAGTACTACTAGAAATAGAGTAGATGGTATCTTAGAGACACTCCAATACCCTTGTCAATGGAAGTGCGCGGGAGCCAATACCGACGGCTAAGTAGTTCGGTAGTTTGACTGGTTATAAGGCATATCCTTATAATTCATCGATATTACGGAGTAATATCTTGCTTTCTGATATCATTGGGGACAGATTAAGGGCCGTATATGGGTATAGTGCTTGTGGGTAGTGAATAAGGTGATGTATAAAGTGGTTTCATCTGGTGTAGAGGAACTCCCCCATACCTGGTAATGGATTAGCCCATTTGCTTGCTGTAAGGCCTGGTTTGAACAATGCCGGACTGTATTCTCGGCTGTGATAGTGATAATAGCTCCCGTCTTGTGTCCCTGGATTTACACCATATACCATCATACCAGGATATTTTACTGCCACGGATATATAGGAGAGCTGTCACCGGTCTGGGAGTATAGTCCCACGATAGCTGAGTGTTTTTTTCGTACCCCCTTTATTAATTAACCCCTCCAGGTGCAGCCATATGTTTTCCTCCTTGCGTACTTGCTTTCATTACTTGCGTTATCATTTTAATAATTAGTGCTATCAATGGTTAGTAACCTAATGCATATTGTTTGCTCAGTTTCATAATTCACTGCTTAATCTAAAGTTTAACTTAGTGAGTCCGTTATTAAGTAATTAACACCTGGTCACCCAGATAGTATTTGGATAATATTCAAGGACACTAGTGCGACGTTATGAGAAACAATTTATTAGGGAAAATAGGCACCAATAGATTCGCCATATTTTTCTCCATATAGTCCACATGGAGGATTTTCGTTATCAACAAATTGAAAAATACCCACTTCACAGACAAATACACCAAAAATCTAAGTCAAAGCGGGGGTGTGGGGGCGGCAGCCCCCACCTATAATACTAGGTTAGGTTAGGTAAGGTTGTTAGGTTAGGCTAATGTCCTTTCAAAGGGGTATAGGCTAGTAAACACCAGGATAGCCTATACCCGGTCAGAGGTAAGAAGAAGAAGAAGAGTCTTGCAGTAGTCTCCTTGAATGCTACCTTATTTTGCAATATTTGAAAACAAATATGGATTTTATATGCTCTAAACATAATATGAAAATGTGTTTTAAGTCTCGGCAAAACCTAATAAAAATCTATGGTACTAAAATGGAATTTTGTCCTAACATGGTTGTCAAACGCTTCCTATAGACGGCACCGATTCGTACACACGCCATTTTCACCTGTCTCCCGAGGTCTGTCCACCAGCTTTTTAGTCCACTCTACCTGCCCATCTCTGTCGATAGGTTGGGTTGTTTGGTTAGGTTAATATACTAGGTTTCAGAAACAAGATTCGTAGTTGCGGTAGTATTTACGGTATGTGGACACTTCGAGCGAATTCATATTCGAGCGGAGGCGCATTTAGGTTAGGTTAGGTTAGGTTAGGTTAGGTTAGGTTAGGTTAGGTTGTGCATCCGCTCGATCAGGAATTCGCTCGAAGTGACTCGCATTCGTATTTACAGATACGGCCGAATACCGGTCGGCTACTAAATGGGCGCCGGCCCAACCGCCATGTTGTATCCCACGTAGGCCTACTAGGTAGCCTACTACGGACACATTGTAGGCGTTAGGTGTGGATTAGGTTTGTATCCAATGTACTAGGTCTATGTTACTGGATATTTATGATTTAAATAAGTGCTACGTTTTCGATAAATCTGGTTATATGGCTTTGCAATTAGGGAAATCATGAGCCGATTTCCGACATTTAGTTAGTCTTTTTCGATTCTCAAAATACGATCCAAGTTTTGCCAAAAATTGGCTCGGGTTTTCCAAAATTATGCTTTTTGGGGTTTGCAATTTAGGGAAACATGAGCCAAAATTCTAAATTAGGTTACTGTAATATGTTTACTCTTAAAATTCGCAAAATCCGAGCCAAGTTTTGCCAAAACTTGGCTTGGGTTTTCCAAAATTCAGGTTTTATGGCTTTGCAATTTTGGGAAACCTGAGCCAAATTTCTAAATGAGGTTACTGTCATTTTGTTGTCTACAAACTCTCAAAATCCGAGCCAGCTTTGGCCAAAACTTGGCTCGGGTTTTCGAAATTTTGGGTTTTAGGCCTTAGAAATACCTTAAAACCCGAACCAAGTTTTGCTAAAATAAGTTTTAATCGCCGTTTTACGCATTTAACCCCTCATTTTCCCTGTACTTCATAGCCCTCCCCACTATCGGGCGGTGTGTCTTAAGATCGTTGTATAATGGGGAAAACAGTTTCGCCGAGGGTTGCAATTATTTCCAAACACTATATATTGATGAAAACTAACAGGGAAAAATAAAAAAATTCCATGGGAAAATTGGTGACCATTTTATTTAGTTTTTCCGGATAATCTTCAAGGACACTACATCCGCCTTATTAGAAACAATTTATTAGGGAAAATAGGGACCAATAGACTCGCCATATTTTTCTCCATATAGTCCGCAAGGAGGATTTTCGTTATTGACAAATTGAAAAATACCCACTTCACAGACAAATACACCAAAAATCTAAGGCAAAGATGTCAAACAGCGGGGGTGTGGGGGCAGCAGCCCCCACCCATAATACTAGGATAGGTTAGGTAAGGTTGTTGGGTTAGGCTAACGTCCTTTCAAAGGGGTATAGGTTAGTAAACACTAGGATAGCCTATACCCAGTCAGAGGTAAGAAGAAGAAGAGAGTCCTGCTGTAGTCTCCTTGAATGTTACCTTATTTCGGTATCCGTTTATGAACCTCCGGGTACGTGCCGACACTGTCATTGTTCACCATCTTTGTTGATGCCGTAGCCTAACTAGACGATTGTTGCAAGGGTCCGCCCGTATTAGACCAACTATTGTGTGAACCAGTGAAGGGGGTTGTGATTGTGAGAATTCAATTAGGAAATACTTTCATTTTCGTATCGGGCTATACATGTAGACTCTGCCTGGTTGCGGTGTTCTACCTGTATATATATATATTTTTTTTTTTTTTTTTTTTTTTTTTTTACATTCCAACTTACTTCCTCTCGGGCATAGGCTGAGAGCCTTAACATTCACCGCTTTACAATGAACAGTGAAGCCCGTGAGGTCTTGTTCCAGTCTAGGGAGTGAGACATGTGAAGCACGTAGAGTACAACGAGCACCTGCCATCTTGCCATCACATGAGGCACGGTGCTCACTCATGGCCCGAAACGACCCCATCTCTGAAGCCACCTCGTTCCCGTGCTTCACTGTCTCATCCCCTACACTCGGACTCTCACACATACACACACACAACGCCACCTGTTGAGCAGATAACTCACTATGCCTTTACCATAATTTTCTTCTTGTGATCCTTTTGTTGGTCCAGTGGCCGAGGGAATCCTCGACTAGTGTGATCCAACCCTAGTTTTTGTGTCCACATTTCAATCACCGGGAACTGTGTTGCAACAATTCTCTACTTTGGGCTGGTGTTTTTGATCACGGCAGGGTGACGTACTGTAATAGAGGTTGCCTCTTATAGAGGTAACCGTTACAGGGTGGTTTTCCCTAGTACAGTCACTGCACCTTTCTTGATCACAGCACGGCACTGTTGATAATATAGTAGGTAGGAGTCTGTGACCAGAGTGATTGTTCTGGGGGGATATGATCTGAATTTATCCTCGTTGGGACGGAGTAGTATCTCTGTCCAGTTGGCCGGACGAGTAAAAGACAGCGGCCTAAAGTATATCGGGAATCCTACCCCACTTGTTGTGGTTCCAGAGAGCCTGGACCCAGTAGTGCTACGTGTAGTAGTGTCTGTTCACGAACGGGGATACCAAGGGTTATAGAGAGGGTATTGCGTTACCGTTAGGCAGGCCCGGGTCCTTCTCTTACATTACCCTCGATTTGTGACACTATCTATATCTATCTACCTGTCTATATATCTATGTATCTATCTATCTATCTACCTATCTACTTTCTGTTTATCTATCTATCTATCTATATACCTATCTGTCTATCTATCTATGTATCTATATCTATCTACCTATCTATATAGCTATGTATATATCTATATATCTATCTGTATCTATCTATCTGTCTGTTTATTTATCTATGTATATGTTTATCTATCTATCTACATATCTACTTTCTGTCTATTTATCTATCTATCCCTCCATCCATGTATTAGCACTGCCTCATTGGTATTTGAACCATAGACTTCAATTGACCTACTGTATAGCCCGTTTTATTTAGCTAGCGAGAACTTGACTCATCCCCATCTTAACCCATTGGCTGTGGGAGACGTTCTGGAACGCTATGGCAATTTAATGCAATATACAGGCTTGTATACCCTCCAAGTTCAGCCGTGTGCGTGTGGGCACGCGCGGGAGTGATTTTCCAGTATTTTGCCTACCCTTTTCCCCCATGTTAATTGCGACTTTCCGCCGCCCCGCAGGACCCCTAAATGACCTAGGTGAGCGTTTTTGTGTGTTTTTTCCTTCATTACTAACCCATCCCGTCTGTTTTCAGGAAAATAAAATGACAACCTGCCGGTCCCTCGTACATTTATTATAAATCAGCTGGTGTTCTGTGGGTTAAGATAATTACCGGTCCAGTACCATGACCACTCCACCACCCCTTGATGCTCTTATGGGCACTTTAATGACCTTTTTGTACCCCTCATATTTTGTTCAGGCCACATATGCCTTTTTTTTTTTTTTTTTTTTTTTTTTTTTTTTAGTAGGCTACGCGTGTGTTTCGTAGGTGGGGGTGGGGGGCCTTGAGGGGGGGAGAGAGAGAAATGGCGAGCGGTATAATTAGTTTGGGGGGGATTCAATTATCTCTCCATCTATCTTGGGTCTCTCTCTCTCTCTCTCTCTCTCTCTCTCTCTCTCTCTCTCTCTCTCTCTCTCTCAGTGCGAGTGAGAGAGAGCGAGAGAGAGAGAGTGTGTGTGTGTGTGTGTGTGTGTGTGTGAGAGAGAGAGAGAGAGAGAGAGAGTATAGAGTTATAGAGATAGTAGTGTCATCAATAAACTATTAAAGGTGACAGACAGATACAGATATTCAGTACCAATATAGGCTACCGGTTATCTTGAGAAGTAATGTAAGTTTCTGTGTGGGTGTGTGTGTGGGTGTGTGTGTGTGTGGGCCTATTACCTTACAAATTAAAAGGCAAAGTAAAGCTGCGTGCAGAAATAGCACACGTAGATAATGCTCTCATACTTTCCGTAACAGAATCGCATCTTACTCAAAGTATAAGAGAAGCTGAAATAGATATAGAAAATTACACCTCCTTCAGAACTGATAGATCTGGTCATAGGAAAAAAGGGTGTATTATCACTTACGTTAAAAATCACCTTGCAGCTCTCACTAACGTTCTATTATCAGAATCTAATTCCTATACAGAGGTCCAGGTACTAAACATTACAGACATTAATATGATCTACATCACTATATAATTATAGACCCCCAGCATGTCCAACTAATAAGTTTATGGATCAACTAACAAAAATTAAAGTTATTTTAGACAATCTACCACCACCCATGCCAACGGCCCAACCATTGTGCTCACTGGAGACTTGAATTTCCCGCTAATTAACTGGGATTCAGAAAGTGTCTATGGAGGAGCAGCGGACATGCGAGCTCAAGCAGAAGCACTTATACGTCTTTCAAGAGAGTTTTATCTCAATCAACTCGTCAATATAGCCACACGAGGTAATAATATACTGGATATTGTAATGACCAACAATGATGAGCTGATCCACAACCTCACAGTAGACAAAACCAACCTGTCGGACCACAATATTATTACAATGGCGACAAACATAGTTTCCAACACACAGCATAGAACTCCCAGCCCTGCAGAGCCCATGGCTGTGAACTTCAATCAACTCAACTTTCTCAGTGAATCTATATGCTGGGAAGACCTTAAAAGAGAACTTAGTGAAGTGGATTGGGCCATACAGTTTAAGGAATCTTGTCCCGAGGCCCATTATAACAAATTACTGGAAATATGCCTCAATATTTCTGAAAAATATGTACCCCTTAGAAAATCGTCACCACAGAAAAATATACCACGTGATCGTAGGATACTGATGCGCAAGCGAACGAACCTACGCAAGAAGCTGAAGCGTAGTACCAGCATACTAAATAAACAACAAATTGAAGCCAACGTTACCTCCATTGAAGAAAAACTCAAGACTTCAGTAGAAATAGAAAATCGCAGAAAAGAATTCCAAGCCGTGTCCTGCATTAAAACTAACCCAAAATACTTTTATAAGTATGCTGCAAACAAATCAAATATAAGGGTGGGTGTTGGTCCACTGACAGATGCGAACGGCCAAACCAAGAACGCACCTGAGGCGATTGTCGATATACTACGGCTACAGTACGAGGGCGTCCTTAGCCACCCTCGAGGTGATAAAATAATTGACTCACCGACCGACTTCTTCCACAAAGTATCCATGCCAAATCTAACGGACATTAAATTTACCACAAATGATATAGTAAATGCTATAAAGGAAATTGGTATCTATGCAGCAGCAGGCCCGGATCAATTCCCGGCCGCACTTCTCAAGAATTGCGCAGCAGACCTTAGTGCTCCTCTACAGATTTTTTATAGAAACTCTCTCGACTCTGGAATTATACCACAACAATTAAAATGTGCTAAAATTACACCAGTCCACAAAGGGGGTTCGAGGGGTGAAGCAAAAAATTATAGACCTATTGCTTTAACTACGCATGTCATCAAAATCCTCGAAAAGCTAATAGTTAAAAATATGTCCATATACCTTGAAGAAAACAACAAAATAAACAAGGACCAGCATGGGTTTCGAAATCACCACTCGTGCCTCTCGCAACTGTTAGCTCACCATGAAAAAATTATAGAAGGGCTAGAAAATAAAATTGCTATCGACGTGGTCTACCTTGATTTTGCAAAAGCATTTGACAAGGTAGACCACGGCATACTCCTCCACAAGATACGAGACTCAGAAATCTCAGGAAAACTTGGGGTGTGGCTGCACTGTTTCCTCACTGACAGGGAACAAGCTGTAGCGGTTGGTGGTGCAGTGTCCAAGCCATCCATCGTCACTAGTGGGGTGCCACAAGGGTCAGTTCTTGGACCTATACTTTTCTTGCTGCACATATCAGACATAAATAAACATTTCATGCATTCGTCTGTCGCCTCCTTTGCTGACGACACTCGTGTATTAAGGGAAGTGTCTTCTACAACAGATGCTGATTTACTTCAGGCAGATCTCACTACAATTAACTCATGGGCAGAGCAAAACAACATGTCCTTTAATAATAACAAATTTGAACACATGAACTACAGTGTAGACCGAAATATGAATATCCACACATACACAGCAGATGACGGCTCTTGCATTGATACAAATGATTATGTAAAAGATCTTGGTATTACACTCAGTCGAGATGGTACATTTGCAATGCATATAACCAATGTGGCAAAGAATGCTCGTAACCAAGCTGGATGGATCCTACGAACCTTCCGAACACGTGACATGATCCCCATGCTGACGCTCTACAAGTCACTGGTCATTCCACTGTTGGAGTATTGCTGTCAGGTATGGAGCCCATGGAAGGTGGGAGTGAAGCAATTACTCGAAGCAGTTCAACGCTCCTTCACCAATAAAATCTCTGCCATCCAACACCTAGACTACTGGGGGAGGTTGGAAACTCTCAAGCTTTTCTCATTAGAAAGACGCAGGGACAGATATGCCATCTTATATGTCTACAAAATATTGATTGGCATCACAACCAACAGCCTTAATATAGGTTTTCACATCCATCAACGACTGGGCCGTCTCTGGCACATACAGCAGGTACACCCCAGAGCAGCCGCCAGAGTTAAGACGCTCAAGGAGAACGCCTTTGCGACACGAGGACCTCTTCTCTTTAACGCCCTACCCAGATATCTGCGTGACTCAACTGAACCAAGTCTCGAGAAATTTAAAAATCAACTGGACAAATTTCTCTGGACACTACCTGACCAACCCAAACTGCCCCACTACCACCTCCGCGCCGCTAGCAACAGCATCATGGACCAGCTAGCGCAGAGACTGGCAGATGGAATGTACTAGTGGTGGCACATCAGCGTGACCACGGGCGGACAACACTGCCTGCAACTACTACCTACAGGACCTACAGGTGTGTGTGTGTGTGAGGGTGTGTGTGTGTGTGTGTGTGTGTGTGTGTGTGTGAGGGTGGGTGTGTGAGAGCGAGGGAGAGAGAGAGAGAGAGAGGGTATAGAGTTATAGAGATAGTAGTGTCATCAATAAACTATTAAAGGTGACAGACAGATACAGATATTCAGTACCAATACAGGCTACCGGTTATCTTGAGAAGTAATGTAAGTTTCTGTGTGGGTGTGTGTATAATAATAAAATAATAATAATAATCGGTTTATTTCAAGCCGGCAGCCAATGGGGCTGAAAATACACAGACTTAACCTATATCTTAACCTAAGTGATCAACAGACTGATCCTGGCTGCTAACGAGAGCGCCTACATACCCCCGAGGGAGTAGGAAGTGGGCAGGAGACTTTGTGGGTCCCCCGAGACGGTCCTTCCAGACCTTGCCTTCACGGCCAGGGAAAGTTTTTGAGAGAACCTCCCCTGCCGGCGCGTGGGATCGAACCCCCGACACCAGGGCTAGCACTCCCAATACAGAGTACTAAGCGCGCTCGGCCACCGTGACCGTATAATATATGTGTGTGTGTGTGTGTGTGTGTGTGGGTGTATGTGTGTGGGTGTGGGTGTATGTGTGTGGGTGTGTGTGTGTGTGTGTGTGGGTTGGTGGAATGGTTTACTTTTTGGTCGATTATTCCACATATTCATATTTCTTTTAAATTCTTCCCTAGACCTCCATCAAGCTTTAAAAACACCCCTAGACCCCCCTTCAAAATAAATTTGTACATTTTTCGATAGCAAAAATGTCTCCGCCGAAGGCCGGTTCCTCTTCAACTTAAGGCTGGCTATCGATAGCCAGGAAAAAATCGACACCTAAATGACACGAAAGGTCTTGATATCGATAAAGAAATGGGGCGAAAGGTCTTAAAATCACCAAACTAATGGGCCAAACGTCGTAAGATCTCAAAACTAAAGGGCTAAACACGACGGAGAAGGGGGACCAGAAAAAAAAACTCCTTAAAGCTGACAAACAGACACAGATATTCATCAACAATATATTCATCCATGGTATTGGCAATAGACCCGCATTGTTCTCTCCTGTCCTCTCTCTTTCTCTGGCTTGTATCCATTCGGCCCCATTCAGCCTACTGTTTTAAGACGTTCATGCTGGGGTCACACATTTCCGTATATGCTCCCGTATGCTCCCGTACGAAGGTTTATTGGTAGTTGGCAACCGATTATGTAAAACGTAAGGGCATAGTACGCAAAACGTAAATTAAATTGTGTATAGTCGTGGGGGTTGGTACGCATGAGGGAGTAGCCACGCTGGTCGGGGAGGTAGTGGGTGCGGCCAAGGCCGCCCGGTATGTTTGTCGCTATCGCTCGCCAGGAAGAAATCGACACCTGGATGGGGATAAACGTCTTAAAACTGTAGGCTGAATGGTGCCAAATGGATACAACTAAAAAAAAAGAGAAAAGGAGAGTACAACATCAGGTGACCCCCCTTAAAGGTGACAGACACAAATATTCAGTACCAATACATTCCTCCTATTGACTCACAAAAAATTTACAAATTTATCTCGAAGGAGGAAATTGAGGATAATTTATTAAGCTTGATGAAGGTCTAGGGAGGAAACTAAAACAATAATCAATAAATATATATATATATATATATATATATATATATATATATATATATATATATATATATATATATATATATATATATATATATATATATACCGGTATATAAAATATGACTGTATATATAAACCAATAAATAAACCCTACTCCCCTTATATGGACTTTGAGGTTATTATAATAGTTAGTTTGTGTTTTGTCTGTGAGTTGAAGTGTGCCCCCCCCCCCCCCAGAATTACAGGCTCGCTGTTGCTCGCCAGGACAACATTCGACACCTAAATGGCACAAAAGGTCTGTATATTGACAAGGAAATGGGGCGAAAGGCCTTAAAATCGCCTCCTAAATGGAATAACTTCTTCCTTGGCGCATATCCAAATTTCGTGATAATCGGTTCGTAACTTTGTGAGATATCTTATTTACAGACAGACACACTAACAGATAAACGAAGGCAAAAACCTAACCTCCGTCCAACTTCGATGGCGGAAGAAATACAATCCATAACTTTTTTAGATATCTCGTTTACCGATGGACAAATACAGACAAACGAAGGCATAAACCTAATCTCCGTCCAAAACCGTATGCGGAGTAAATATAATCCTTAACCCGGCAAGCGCGATAGGCCTCACGGAAGGCTTCCTATAGGGAACGTGATAGGCCTCACGGAAGCAAGACCATAAAAAAAGCCTTCCAAAAAAAAAAAGGGCCTATCAAAACAAAGGATTTTGTCTCTAGGTGAGATAATTCCCCTCTAGTACTCATCCATGTGTTTCTCACCCCTCCCCCTCCCCTCCTTCCCCACCTTATTCCCCCCTCCCCCCCCCTCCTCAATTATCACCTATTTATCCTCTTATTATCATCATTTATCGGTTATTTTTCTCTCCCGCGATAATGTAGCACAAGTGGGTTGCATAAAAGATCGTTATGCAACACCCAGACACCGGCACACACCGCCCCGCTCGTCTCAGTTGACTCCCAGACAGCGAGAGGGGAGGGCTGCCTGTGGCTCTCTCTCGCCTGAGATTATGACCGGGTGGCCAATATCTTCGTTTTTCACCACCCAAATGCTTTTCCCACTTATTTTAGCACTCTTGAAGGTTCATATATACATCATATATGTAAAATAAAAGCATACCGAAAACAAATAATGCTTTATATTGTAAATATAACGAATTCTGTCAGAATCCAGGGCTAGAAATGCACAAATAACTACCCTAGCACCTAGGTCTATATCGCGCTTGTCAGGTTAAGGGGGGTCACCTGTTTTTGTTTTTCCCTTTCTCTCCTTTTCTCTCTTTCTCTGACTTGTATTCATTCGGCCCCATTCAGCCAAGTGTTTTAAGACGTTTACCCCAATCCAGGTGTTGATTTCATCTTGGCGAGCGATAGCGAGCTAGTATTGTATGGAGAAAACCGGCTTCGCCGGAGAAATTTTTCTATCAAAAAATTTACAAATTTAGCTAGCTTGCTGGCAAAACAAAAATATACAGTATATAATTATGCTGGCTTGCTACCGCTCGCCAGGAAAATATTGACACTTGGATGGGGGTAAACATCCTAAAACAGTAGGCTGAATGGGGCCGAATGGATACAAACCAGAGACAGAGAAAAAAGCGAGGTCAGCCCCCCTTAAAACAATTAAACAAAAATAATAATAACAAATATGAAATAAGCAAAGCACAATCATCAGTAGCAGGGGGGGGGGGGGGGGGAGGAGGAAGAGGGGGGAGGAAGGGGAAGGGGAAAAGGGGTAGAGGGAGTGGGGGAAAAGGGTAGGGGGAGGGGAAGAAAGGGGGGGGGGGGGGGGAAGAAAGGGGGGGGGGGGAGGGGAAGAAAGGGGGAGGGGGAGGGGAAGAAAGGGGATGGGGAGGGGAAAAAGGGTAGTGGGAGGGGAAAAAGGGTAGGGGGAGGGGAAAAAGGGTAGTGGGAGGGGAAAAAGGTAGGGGAGGGGGAAAAAGGGTACGTGGGAGGGGAAAAAGGGTAGTGGGAGGGGAAAAAAGGTGGAAAAAGGGTAGTGGGAGGGGAAAAAAGGGTAGTGGGAGGGGAAAAAGGGTAGTGGGAGGGGAAAAAGGGTAGGGGGAGGGGAAAAAGGGTAGTGGGAGGGGAAAAAAAAGGGTAGTGGGAGGGGAAAAGAAAAAGGGTAGGGGGAGGGGAAAAAAGGGTTAGGGGAGGGGAAAAAGGGTAGTGGGAGGGAAAAAGGGTAGTGGGCAAGGGTAGGAAGGTTTGTAGGGCCCTATATGTTATCATCAATAGCAGGGGGGAAGAAGAGTGGGGGGGAGGGGAGGGGGGAGAAAGGGTAGGAGGTGGGGGAAAGGGGAGGGGCGGGGGAGGTATGGGTATGAGGGGAAGGGGAGGACGGGTAGGGATAAGCGGGATAATGGGTAAGGGGAGGGGGAAAAGGGTAGGGGGAGAGGAAGAAAGGGGGAGGGGGAGGGGAATAAATGGGGAGGGGGAGGGGAATCAATGGGGAGGGGGAGGGGAAGCAATGGGGAGGGGGAGGGGAATCAATGGGGAGGGGTAGGGGGAGGGGGAGGGAGAAGAAGGGTAGGGGGAGGGGGAGGGGAAGAAGGGGTAGGGGGAGGGGGAGGGTGAATAAAGGGGAGGGGAAGAAGGGGGTAGGGGGAGGGGGAGGGGAAGAAGGGGTAGGGGGGAGGGGGGAGGGGAAGAAGGGGTAGGGGGAGGGGTAGAAAGGAGGGGGGAGGGGTATGAGGGGGAGAACAGGGAAGAGAGGGAGGGGTCTTGTAAGAAATCAATCCCATATTACCCAAGTTTGCGATATAACATAGTTCCTCATCTGATATCATTACCCTACGATCAATAAGAGGGAGGGGGAGAGAGGGATGAGAGGAGGGAGGGGGGGAGGGGGGAGAGGGGATAGAGGAGGGAAGGGAAGGGGGGAGGGTGAGGAAGGAAGGTAGGGAAAGTAGAGGGATATGGAGGAGGACCAGGAGGAGAGGGGGGGGGGGGGGGGGGGGGGGGGTTATGGGAGGTGGGGAGGGGTAAGGTAGATGGAAATGGAGGAAGGCCAGGGGGGGGGGGGGGAGTAAGAGAGAGAAAGACTATAAATACCCTAATCCTCAAGACTAACAACACTTATTTTCTTTTTTCCTCCAAGTAATATGTTGGAGAGAGAGAGAGAGAGAGAGAGAGAGAGAGAGAGAGAGAGAGAGAGAGAGCGTTACATAGATACAGAGACTGCACACACTTTGCGGTCCCTACTAGGCAGTCCGGACTTAATTCTAAAATATATTTTGCTACAAAATGGAAGGCAAGGATAGCAAAGCAGAAGGATCTCTCCCCACCCACCTCTCCTTCCGACCATTGGTCGGCTTGACATTTTAGTTGGGGCAAGAAGTCTCACAGCAGAATGAGAAAAACTTCTACTGGGAAATTTACAGTATAGTAAAGAACGAAGTTGAGAAATATTATATACTACAGATGCTTAACCTATTTTTTTTTTTTTTTTTTTTTACCTATATTATTCCAACCTTCTCAAAATGAAGGACTTCATGTGAATGTGTAAATTCTCTTACAGAAAGAGAGAGAGAGAGAGAGTAAGATAGAGAGAGAGAGAGTTAGAGTTAGAGAGACTACAACATACCCTATAATCTCCAAGACAAACAACACTTATTTTCTTTTCTCAGGTAAGATGTTGGAGAGACGTCACACACACACAAGGTGAACTAAAGACGTCACACACACACACAAGGTGAACTAAAGACGTCACACACACACAAGGTGAACTAAAGACGTCACACACACACACAAGGTGAACTAAAGACGTCACACACACACAAGGTGAACTAAAGGAGGGGGGAGGGGGTTAAATCTGCCCCCCCCCCCCCCCCCCCTGGCTGGAGACCTGTGGAGCAAGGCCTTAAGTCCCCTTCACTACAGGTGACGCCCTTTTTTCTTTCTCTCCTTTTCTCTCTTTCTCTGACTTGTATCCATTCGGCCCCATTCAGCCAACTGTTTTAAGACGTTTATTCTCATTCAGGTGTCGATTTCATTCTGGCGAGCGGTAGCGAGCCAGCATTGTATGGAGAAATCCGGCTTCGCCGGGGACATTTTTCTTTCGAAAAATGTACACATTTAGCTTGCTGTCAAAACAAAAATATATATATGGTGGCTCGCTACCGCTCGCCAGGAAAATATTGACACCTGGATGGGGGATAACGTCTTAAAACAGTAGGCTGAATGGGGCCGAATGGATACGAGCCAAAGAGAGAGGGAGAGAAAGAGAAAAAAAAGCGAGGTGGGCTCCCTTAACCCCTTCAGTACCGGTACCGTCCTTTTATAAGGGGGGGAGGGGCGTGTTTATTTGTTTATTTAATTAAGGGGGAGGGGGGCGCATTTAGTCTAGTTGCTTATGTATTTAACTTTTGATACATATTTTTAGTTTCCTCCGTAGACCCCCATCAAACTTAAAAACACCTCCATTACATCCCCCTTCTAGAGTAATGTGTACATTTTTCGGTAAACAATTTTTTCCAGCCAAGGGCGGTTCTTCAAAAATTACAGGCTAACTATCGTTTGCCAGGAAAAATATTGACACCTAAATAGCACGAAAGGTTTTAATATTGACAAGAAAATGGGGTGGAAGGTCTTAAAATCGACAAACTAATGGGGCAAACATCATAGAATCTCAATACTAATGGGGCTAAGAATGAGGGAGAAGGGGGACCAGAAAATAAACTACCAAGTGAAAACCTCCCCTTAACCCCTTCAGTACCGGTGCCGTCCTTTTAAGGGAACCCCCCTCGCTTGTTTTCTCTTTCTCTCCCTCTCTCTTTGGCTTGTATCCATTCGGCCCCATTCAGCCTACTGGTTTAAGACGTTTACCCCTTGTAGGAACGCTAAAAGCAGTAACAAGAAATAGGGTGGTCAGTATGGAAGTGAAGAAGTCCTTGCATGACAGTGTGGTAATCCCGACACTGACTTACGGAAGCGAAGCATGGACGTTGGTTGAGAGACTCAGACCAAGAGTGAGAGCAGTGGAAATGAATTACCTAAGGAGTGCGTGCGGAGTTACATGGAGGGATAGACAGACTATTGAGGAAGTAAGAAGGAGGTGTGGTGTGGAGGTAGATGTGCTGGAAAGTGTGAAAAGGAACAACTTGAGATGGTTCGGCCATATGGAACGTATGGAAAGCGAGAGAATGACTAAGAGGGTGTACGAGAGCGAGGTGGAGGGACAGAGGGGGAGAGGTAGACCGAATATGAGGTGGAAGGATGGAGTGAGGAACTACATGAATGAAGGCGGTGCTGGTTGGGGGGAGGGGCGTCGACTGACTGGGGACAGAGGTGCATGGGGGCGGTTCGTTCGTGGCCACCCCTTCGGGGATCACGGCGTCAGGCAATAGATAGATAGATAGACCCCCATCCAGGTGTCAATAATATATATTTTTGTTTTGACAGCAAGCTAAATTTGTATATTTTTCGATAGAAAAATGTCTCCTGCGAAGCCAGATTTCTCCATACAATGCTGGCTCGCTATC
The DNA here is from genome assembly GCA_032716605.1 of Paralithodes platypus. Lineage (NCBI taxonomy): Eukaryota > Metazoa > Arthropoda > Malacostraca > Decapoda > Lithodidae > Paralithodes > Paralithodes platypus. The sequence goes on from CM064508.1 coordinate 15,825,008, forward strand.
GCTCGCCAGGACAAAATCGACACCTGGATGGGGATAGACATCTTAAAACAGTTGGCTGAATGGGGCCGAATGGATACAAGCTATGGAAAGAGAGAAAGAGAAGAAAAGCCTGTGACCCTCCTTAACTTTGTTCTGGCTACTGTTAGACGATTTGTGTTCAGTTATAAAGGGGCCTCCAGCAATTAACAGGCTTCCAACTATCTCACTTAACCCTTCTTACTACCACAGAGCCTTCTTAAACTGGCCATTACCGACATGCAGTAGCCTATATACTCGGAAGGTAAAGTTCAGAGAGAGAGAGCGAGAGAGAAAGAGTGAGTGTGAGTGTGAGAGAGAGAGAGAGTATAGGGTTACACAGAGTTACACAGATACTCAGACCACACAGATCTTGTGGTCCCTACTAGGTGGTCCGGCCTTAACCCTTTCCCTGCGGGAGAAGTTCCCGAACATCATGGCAATTTACAGCAATCAACAGGATTTTAAAGCCTCTTATAACGCCTGTAAAATCGAGTGCGAGGGAGCGGGAGCGCAACAGGCCACACGTCCTTCTCCCAGCCAGGCAGCTGTGGCACTGAGAGCTCTGAGTCAGACTCTCGCGAGATATACAGTGCTGCCAAAGGCAAATGTAGCGAGAAATGAGCGAGAATTGCTAATTTTAGCGAATGTCTATTGTAGCGCTGCGGGTGAACCCCGCGAGCTACGAAGCTCGTTCTGGTATCATTTTGAAACTATTTTAGTCTAGTTTTCAGCTGAATACATTTCATTTAATTCAAACACTTGCCTAATCAATCAGGAGTGACTGAATGAGCCCTAATATGGCGGAAATATGCCCGCACCGTAAGTGTTAATACTACTAGTCAAGGACAGTTTATAGTAGAAGAACAGGACATTACAGTAGAAAGCTCTCTCCCCACCCTCCGCTCCCTCCGGCTAAAAAGCTGTAAAGGAAATTAGGATGATGTGTAACTTTATGGGTCAGGAAATGCCTAAAAGGAAAGTTTATATAGAATATAGAAAGAAATTAGTCTGAAAGGGAAATTACACATGCCTACTGATGCATTCATATTAACTCCCCCAGACATATATGACGCGATCGCGTCATATGGACTAGTGATCCAAAAACTCATATGACGCGATCGCGCCATATGGACTTATCTCCATACCTCTATAATAAGTTATATGACGCACTAGCGTCATATGGAGCTCAGTAAGTCCGATAAGTTACCTTATGATAAAACCGTTGGTGGCAACCTCATCCACCTCCAATAATTCTAACGGCCGCAGTGTTGTTGTGAGTGTAGTGCGGGGCAGTGGCAATGATCCCGGGGCTCCCGTCTCCTCGGACTTATTGGAACATATGTCTGAAGGAGTTAAGTGGAGACGGACCGTTTGTTTGGTCATTCATTCCTTTATTTCTTAGTTTCCTCACTAGACTTCCATCAAGCTTAAAACAAAAAACACTAGACCCCCCTTTCAAGATAAATTTGTACATTTTTCGATAACAAAAAATTCCCGGCCAAAGGCCGATTCCTCTTAAAATTTCAGGCTCGTTATCGCTCGCCAGAAAAAAATTGACAACTAAATGGCACGAAAGGTCATAAAATTGACAAAGAAATGGGGCGAAAAGTGTTACAATCGCCAAACAAATGGGCCGAACATCTAAAAATCTAAAAAATAATGGGACTAAACACGAGGGAGAAGGGGGTCTACAAAAATGGTCTGCCTCCCCTTAATACAATCCTCATCAAATGATCGGTCAGTCTTTTCTGTAACCAATGAATTGAATTACTGTCGATGAGAGAGAGAGAGAGAGAGAGTGGGAGGGTGGATGTTTGTGATGATGATAGTGTGTATTAGTGTGAGAGAGAGAGAGGGGGGGATGTTTGTGATGATGTTAGTGTGTATTAGTGAGAGAGAGCGAGGGGATGTTTGTGATGATGTTAGTGTGTATTAGTGTGAGAGAGAGAGGGTGAGATGTTTGTGATGATGTTGGTGTGTATTAGTGTGAGAGAGAGAGAGAGAGAGGGGGGATGTTTGTGATGATGTTAGTGTGTAATAGTGAGAGAGAGAGAGGGGGGATGTTTGTGATGATGTTAGTGTGTATTAGTGTGAGAGAGAGAGAGAGGGGGGATGTTTGTGATGATGTTAGTGTGTATTAGTGAGAGAGAGAGGGGGGGATGTTTGTGATGATGTTTGTGTGTATTAGTGTGTGAGAGAGAGAGAGGGGGATGTTTGTGATGATGTTTGTGTGTATTAGTGTGTGAGAGAGAGAGGGGGGAATATTTGTGATGATATTAGTGTGAGAGAGAGAGGGGGGATGTTTGTGATGATGTTAGTGTGTATTAGTGTGAGAGGGAGGGGGGGGATGTTTGTGATGATGTTAGTGTGTATTAGTGAGAGAGAAAGAGAGAGGGGGATGTTTTTGATGATGTTAGTGTGAATTAGTGTGAGAGAGAGGGGGATGTTTGTGATGATGTTAGTGTGTATTAGTGTGTGAGAGAGAGAGAGGGGGATGTTTGTGATGTTAGTGTGTATTAGTGTGAGAGAGAGAGGGGGGATGTTTGTGATGATGTTAGTGTATATTAGTGTGAGAGAGAGAGGGGGGGATGTTTGTGATGATGTTAGTGTGTATTAGTGTGTGAGAGAGAGAGAGAGAGGGGGGATGTTTGTGATGATGTTAGTGTGTGAGAGAGAGAGAGGAGGGGATGTTTGTGATGTTAGTGTGTATTAGTGAGAGAGAGAGAGAGAGAGAGAGGGGGATGTTTGTGATGTTAGTGTGTATTAGTGTGAGAGAGAGAGAGAGGGGGGATGTTTGTGATGATGTTAGTGTGTATTAGTGTGAGAGAGAGAGGGAGGAGGGGGGATGTTTGTGATGATGTTAGTGTGTATTAGTACAAAGGACTACAAAGGAAATCAAGCAACAACAGGTCTAGTGACCTTTCTAGGCTGCTTGTCCTCCAAAACACTGAGGATCAAGTGTCCAAACAGTGGTTTAGAGTATGTAAGGGAACATTGGAAAGGGAACTACTGCCCTAGAACTAATGTCCGTGGCAGGATTAGGAAGTTAGTAGGGGACAGATGGGTTAGTAACTGAAGAGGGATAAAATAAAGTTATTCATTTACAAACGCAGTCAGTCGCGGGTTTGATGCGAGATATTTGTCTAAGCTGAGTTTAAATGAATCAACGATGCTGCAGTCTATAACCTCTCGGGGAAGCCCATTCCACAAGTTGACAACTCGATTGAAGAAGAAATTCTTAGATTCGTGTGAGTTAAAAGATTTACCATAATTTTGCAACCGTTTCCCCGCGTGTAATTAGATTGGTCGATAGTGAAGTACTTACTACAGTTCATATTGTCGATGCCTTTGATGATTTTGAACACTTTAATTAAGTCACCCCTTAATCTGCGCTGGGTTAAAGGAAATAGATTTAATTATCTAAGACGCTCTTCGTATGGTTTGTTCTTTAGGCTAGGTATCATTTTGGTAACTCTACGTTGAACTCGTTCTAGCTTGTTTATATCTTTTTGGTAATAAGGGCACCAGGATTGAATGCAGTATTCCAGAAGAGGGCGGACTAAGGAATTGTAAAGGGTTAGGATAACTTCTTTGGATTGATGCTCAAATGACCTGCCTATAAAGCCAATTAATTTGTTTGCCTTCTGAACATTGTTGACTCGGTTTTAGGTTACTCGATATTGTTACTCCCAGATTGGTTTCTCTGTTTACATTCTTAAGTTGAGTGCCATTCATCGAATAGTTTGCTTTCTCATTTAGGTATCCGATATGTAGTACTTTACATTTATCCGCATTGAAACTCATTTGCCAAATTTGGGCCCAACATGACAATTTATCTAGATTGTGTTGCATATCGTCAACTTGTTCTTTTGAGAGTACGCTATTTGCAATTTTTGTATCTTCAGCAAATTTTGAGATTGTACAGGCGAGACCCTCATCTATGTCATTGATGTAAATTAGAAAGTTAATTTGTCCTAGTACCGATCCCTGGGGTACCCCGCTACTTACATTGGTCCATTTAGATGCCTTACCGTTTATGACTACTCTTTGCTTTCTGTCGCTGATCCAATTTTCTATCCATTTCAACACACTGTCTTGTATTCCATGCGCTTTTAGTTTTAGCAGTAAACATTTGTGGGGAACTTTGTTAAAGGCCTTTTGAAAATCAAGGTATATAATATCTACAGCTTTACTCTCATCGTAGAGGTTGAGGATATCGTGGAAGAAGTCTAAGAGGTTTGTTAAACAGGAACGTTTTTTACGAAAGCCGAAAGCCGTGTTAAATATCTTTAAGTAAGTTATTTGTCTCTAAGCGAGTTACGAGTCTGTCTCTTATGACCGTTTCTAGCATTTTACATACAATTGACGTTATGCTAATTTTACGATAGTTACTGGGTTTGGGATTTGCTGCCTTTTTTTAATATCGGTGTTACGTTGGCTAGCTTCCACTGATCAGGCATAGTCCCAGACTGCAAGGATTCATTGAATAGCAATGTCAGTGGTTTGGAGAGCTCATCCTTAGCTTCCTTTAGAACTCTAGGCGAGATTGTATCAGGTCCAGGCGTTTTATTTACCTTGAGTTTTTCTAAACAATTCAATACTTCTCTCTCTGTAACGGTGATATTGCTTAGAACATCTGAATTATCAATCTGAATCGGCGATGGTGTAGGGATATCACTGAGGTCTTCGGTTGTAAAAACTGATACAAAGAAGGTATTGAGGGCATTACTCATTTGTACTTCGTCTTTTGTGTATTCTCCATTTTCATCGACTAACGGTCCAACAGTTGAAGTAACTACTTTTTTCTTTCTGATATAACTATATAATTCTTTCGGGTTTGTTTTACTTTGATTCGCAACATGTAACTCCAGGGTCTTTTTACTTTGCTTAATTAACTTTTTGGCTTTGCGTCGTAGATCTACAAATTTCACCGGTTCTTCGTCATTTTGTGAGGATTTTAATCCATCATTAGCAAATTTTTTAGCAAGCAGACAGTCTGAAATATCTTTATTCCACCATTTGGGCTTATCATTATGGCCTGGACGCCGTATTTTCGATGGTATGCAGTCTTGCACTGCCTTAAGGTAAGTGGTTGTGAAACACTCCCAAGATGTCGTTATGTTGTTATTGTTAGTCAGAAAGCTCCAGTCAGTTTCTTTAAGCTTTGATTTAAGTTTATGAAAATTTGCTTTCTTGAAATTAGGGACTTTCTCAATGCTGCTATTTGATTTGTTACTAGTAAACTTTAAAGTGAAAGTTATCGTACGATGGTCGCTGTTACTGAATTCATCACCAACATTCAAATTATCTATTAATTCTTCTTTTGTTGCAAGTACAAGGTCAAGCACATTATTACCACGGGTCGGAGATTGTACAAATTGAAAAAGTGAACTCTCTTGCAAGTTAGCATAGAGGTCGTGTCCAGAGTCTGAAGTAAGAATATTGTCGGGAATAGGGTAATGATCCCGACAGGTTTTGGTCCAATAGGACATTTGAATTTGGCGGTATCGTATCGCTTGTACGATTTCGCCAAATTCAAATGGTCCTTCGAACCGGATGGCTTCCTTACCGTAGTACCGTTTTGTTTGCTTCCTTGACGCTTGTGGGCTTACAAATGGCTGCCGCCTCGCGCGTTGTTGGCCGACTGCCGTTCCCTAGTTTAGACTCAGCTTCTTCCCTCGTGTTTTTTACCATTTAGGCGCCGTCCCTATCTTTTTTGGGTCTAGTTTCAAGGGTTTTTTTTGGGCGTGTGATCCTTGGCGTTTTTTTGGTGGGTTAGCTGGGCTGGAGGTTGGGGTAGGGGTAATTTCGTCGGGCACCATTTTGCGCTCATAGGCTAGGCTAGGCTAGGCAGTCTAGGCCTGCAGGTGTCTGAGGTTGCTGTTCATTTCGCTTTGGTGGTGTGCCTGTGGTGTTTGTTGTGTTTTGTCATTGTGGGACTCATTATTAATTTTGCTGGAGGGGAGGGTTCTCATGTGACCTTTTATATTTCAATTTCATAATAGCCTAGGCCTAGTTGCTTAAAGTGGCGGTCATGAGTGTCGGTCTTTGTTAATTCCTAAGCAATTGACAGTTAATAGTCATGATTAACCTCATGATTGTAGCTTAATCAACTAGGCTTACCTCTAAAGGGCTTTCAATAATTAGTGCTTCACCTTACCCTTTCTTTTGATGGATTTAGTATTTAATTCTTTTGTCAATACATCATGGCTCAAAGGAACCATCCCACAGCTGCGTCAGGAAGTGGCATCGGGGTGAATTTTACACCAACCTCCTCATACAATCAGAGCCCGGGGAAAGTGGTGGGTATATTAGGCCACAGTTATGTTGATCGCCTAGGGGTTTCCCGCCGAGAGTTTTACGACCCGGGTTTTGTAGTGAGGGTGTTTAGTGCCCCAGGAGCCACTCTCAATAATATCAGGTCCCAACCAGCCTGGGATGGTCTTTTGAGCCTAAGGCCCGAGATCACTGTATTAGTGTTGGGCGGTAACGACATAGTCTCTGGGGTAGTCCCGCAGGAGCTCGCGGCTAAGATCCAGGAGTTGACCTATGAGATTGAGGCATCCACGAATTGCCGCTGTCTTGTATTGGGATTAGAGCAGAGGGAGTCTCCTCGGGGTATACCGGCAGGCGAATACCACAAGGTGAAGAACTCGGTCAATGCTCTCCTCAAGAGGTAATACAAGCACCTTGGTGGTCGATTCTCCCCATATAGTTTTGGGAGCCAGTATATGTCCGAGGACGGCGTCCACCTCACCAATGAAGGCAGCGATCGTTTGTTGGCCCAGGTCATTAAGATGGTAAGGGACTATCTTGCGTCGCAGTAGTCGGTCTCCTCATAGATAGCCCCAGTGTACTTTATGTTGTTGTCTAGTTAGATAATTTCCTTTCGATATTTATATTAAGGGGGATGTAAGTACTATGTAATTCTTTTTGAGTAAAATTCTTAAGTAATGAGGGTTTGCCACTGTTGATTGAAACAATCAGAGCCGGGGGAGGGGGGGGGGGGGGCAGATGTTGGTTGTATGGTGTTGATTGAGAGACTAAAGGGCCGGCGTCCGATCGCTTCGCGAAATTACATATGGCTGCCGGCTCATAATAATTATAACCCATAACTTGGTTTCATGATAAATCTAGAGCTGATGTAGATATTTATACATTACAGTTAATACTTAACCTATACTTAAGAATAAACTACAATACACAAAGAACCAGCCGAAATCGTACAAGCGATACGATACCGCCAAATTCAAATATCCTATTGGACCAAAACCTGTCGGGATCATTACCCTATTCCCGACATATTGCCCGCCACCAAAAATGATATACAGGAGCTATAATTATACAGAGAACAAAAAAAGGACATCGAAGTCAAAGATCACCTTGTTTGATCTTTGATCTCCAAAGATCCACGGAATTCATAGCCGCCCTCCTTTTGGGACGAGCGCCACCTGAAGCCTGAGGAGGATCATCCTTCTCATCATCAGCTGCCCCACCTTGAGGAGCACTGTCACCAGCACTCTCCCGCGGAGGGGTATCAGTAGAGACGCCAGGATCATCCGGCAGTTCTACATCCTGCTCCAAGGGATATAACCTTGGACTGGGCGAGTAGTAACCCCAGTCGAAGTTCGTATTCTAGCAACCCTTATAAGACCATCAATGCCCTGGAACAAATCGATAATCCTCCCAAGCTTCCAAAATAACCTAGGAAGCTCATCATGAATCAGAACGATATCCCCGATATGAGGCCATCGTTGATTCGTCCCTTTGATCTTATGAGAGTGACGCTCGCGAAGAGACAGCAAATATTCTTGGGTCCACCGTTTCCATGGATCGTCGGACACCTTGTTTACATACTGGAAGCGACTACGTGTGGCGTCAGCATTGCCGAACGTAGCGTCATGCAGATCTTCGTCATTTACGGACGATCTAGGAAAGGAATTAAGGGTTCGTCCACGTGTTAGCATAGAAGGCGAAATGGGTAAGAGGTCATTAACATCTGCCGAGGTATAGGTCAAGGGCCTGTCGTTGACTGACATCTCAATTTCTATTAAGATGGTTTGCAACTCCCATCTGGTCACCAGTGCCCTTCCTAATACCTTCTTCATGGCAGATTTGACGATACCGATAGTTCTCTCCCAAATCGCCCCGAACCATGGTGCACGTGCTGGTATAAATCTCCACTGACAACCCTTTCCAGTGAGGGTAGCCACAACCTGCGGGTCATCCATTAAACTCTGGAGATATTTAGAGGCCCCGACAAAACAAGTCGCATTATCGCTCATAATAATTTGAGGGAAACTATTGCGGCCTGCAAAGCGTCTTAGAGTATGCAAAAACCCCTCACTGGATAGGTCGTCAATCAATTAAATATGAATCGCTCTGGTTACCGCACATGTGAATAGAACGGCATATACCTTTATGATATTACCGGGCGATTCTCTAACATGAATCGCTCCGGTGTAGTCTACCCCGGTTACCTGAAATGGTTCAGTCCTTTGTACCCTGAACTCAGGCAAGGGAGGTAGATCAACTTGGGAGTAAGACTTACCCTGTAATCTTTTACAGATAGTACAGCTATTGTGGATCCCTTTAATTGCTTGTCGCATCTTAGGGATCCACCAACGTTGTCGCATATACGCCAGAACATAATTTACGCCAAAATGTAGGCATGTCCTATGGCATTGGCGAATCAACAGTTTGGTAATCAAATGAGAGGAGCTAAGGAGGACAGGATATTTCGCAGAATCAATAAAGTCCGCCTTTTGTATCCTGCCTCTACACTTATATATGCCTCCTTCCATATATAATCCTAGCTGCCTCATTAAGTTTGAGGGTTTGGCCTTTGACTCCTTGCTCAGGATTTGATGTTCAGTAGGATAAGATTCCCTTTGTACTAAACATATTAGTTTTGCTTCTGCTGATCTCAATTCATGGAGTCTGATATGCTTCGAATCTTCACTAAGGAAAGACCCGTGAGCCCGACTTCTCATGTTGTTAATGAAACGGTATATCCATGCAAATACCCGTATTACTTGATCATAGCTGCCGTAACGTTCCCACTCTACCAACTTGTTATCCTAATGTGTAGTACTCTCATTCGAACTAGTTAACACATCATCTTGGGGCCGACTTGAAGGATCAGACATGCATTCCCTGAAATCCTGAGGCCATTCAGTTGGAGATGTAAGCCATGGAGGTCCATGCCACCAAATAGAGGACGACATAAACTGCTGCGCCGAGATCCCCCGGGAAATTATGTCACTGGGGTTATCCCTGGTGCTCGCATAGCGAAATGTAGTTGTAGGAACTAAGTTATGAATCTCATCAGTGCGATTAGAAACATAAACAGGTAACACTTTCTGGCTGTGTACCCATGAAAGCACTATTTGACTGTCGCTCCAGACATAGACGTTATTAATCTGTAGTATGTCTGTATAAGCATCCAGTGTAAACTTTATTAGACGAGCAGACAGAAGCAATGCAGTAAGTTCTAATTTAGAAACTGTAATCTTCTTTATAGGGGCTACCTTGGCCTTCGCTATAGCCAGTGTTGCTTCACTACCATTGCATATGTATGTGGCAGTACCGTACGCACTATTACTAGCATCAGAAAAGGCATGTAGATCCACCTGTTGACCTCTAATAACCTGACGATTAAGTTGGACCTTGCAACATGTGGAAAGGTCCGACCGAATCAACCGCCAAGTATCTTGTAACTCAGTCGGGAGGGGCGTGCCCCAATCTAGTTTTAGCCGCCAGAGTTGCTGTAAAAACATACGAGCACGGATAGTTACAGGCAGCAAAAAACCTAGGGGATCAAACAACCTCGCTGACAAGCTTAAGCAGTTTCGCTTGGTCATAAGCTCACCGCCGCATGTGACAGAAGGATATACAATCTGTGGTAGTGTCCCATTTGTGGCCTAAAAACTTCACCTCACTATTCTCAGTAGCTACACCGTCAGAAGCAAATTGACCTTTCAAAAGATCACTATTAGTGGCCCATTCTCTTAAGTATAAATGAGCCTTGGCAAATATATCGCGGATCTCCCAGCATCTTTCGATCAATAAATCTTCATCGTCTCCAGTGCCCTGAAGATTGTCCACATAGATCCCCTGCTGGATCTCATTCTTGAAGTCAGGATCTAGTCCAGCCTCCTCAAGATGACGCAAGATAGTAGCGTTGAGAAGGAACTGGGAACAGGTCGCCCCGAATAAGACGACTCTGAACCTGTAGACCAGATACTCTGAATCTAGATCCATTGGGTCCCGCGGCCATAAAAATCTTGTCGAGTCCCTGTCTTCACGATGGAGTTGAAGCATCAGGAAGGCCTTCTCAATATCGGCGACCCATGCAAACTTATGACATCTGAAGCGCAACATAATTTGCGCTAGATCAGAGACCAGGGACGGACCCGTGTACAGACAATCATTCAGGCTATAGGAGCGATCACTGGATTTAGCAGAGCAGTCATACACAATACGAACAGGAGTGGTGGAACTGTCCTTTTTAATCCCATGGTGAGCAAGGTAATGGATATTATCCCCATACTCACTGAGATCTACTCTCTCCACAAATCCACGTTGTACCTGCTCGTTTAAAACTGCCGCATAAGTCTCGCAATAATTTGGATCCTTGACAAACTGTTTCTGAAGGCCACGTAATCTACCAAGTGCTAGATGGACGTTAGTAGGTAATTTACTCTTGTTATCATTCCAAGGGAGCCTTACCACATACTGACCTCTGCCAGAGTCATACGTTACAGTCTCTTCATACGAGCTTAACGCTAGCTTGGACTCACGATCAAGTTCATGTGGGTCAATTCCAATATTGTCCAAGTCTTATCTATATCAGTACATGTATTATCAGGCACATTTGGCCTAATATATTTATCTATGGGGCTTACTGCTACCTTGAGGACCGTAACCAACTCCACCTGTGTGTCTTTAGAGGAAGTGGCATAGGATCCAGAAATGGCATACCCTTGGATCGTGGGGAGCATTATAAGCTTATCTACCCGCCGATATCCAGGGTGAACCAGGTCGTAGTAATAATCGGCTCCGACCAGTAGCATAATACCATTGTTAGCAGAGAGTTGATCATCAGCCAGTTTATAACCCTTGCTTCGGAGATATTTCAAATGTGGTTGAATCTCTGATGCTATATAGAAACTGGGTAGTGTGTCGACCACAACAGCATTGATGGGACATACCTTTTTTCTATAAACATATGAAATCTCCACAATATCATAGTCACTGGAATCTATTTCACCAGTGAAACCATGGAGACGCAAATTCTCTTGACCCTTGCTGGTACACTTGAGCTGGGTAATGATGACCGCAGAACGAATGACCTCTGTGAGCACTGGTCAAGTAAGGTGCGCATCATTATAGTATTATTATTACTCCCCACTACTGGCAGCATCATAGTAGGAAGCAATTGACATTCTCGAGAAGCAATGGACATGGCAGATACTTTATCACCCTCGCTCTTACTTTTCTCATGTGTCTCTTTGGGGGTTCTCCCCTTTTCTTTGCCGTCGTGCCGATCAGACTGGGTGCAAAGGGAAAACCAATGTTTCCCCTTGCAATACTTACAAGGTAATGTTGTAAGGTTATGTACTGGTGATGTAGGACTGTTGTTATAGATTAATAATTGTAGCACATGGTGAACTGTGGGTTGAGTCAGAGCCGGGGGGGGGATGGGGGAGATGTTGGTTGTATGGTGTTGATTGAGAGACTAAAGGGCCGGCGTCCGATCGCTTCGCGAAATTACATATGGCTGCCGGCTCATAATAATTATAACCCATAACTTGGTTTCATGATACATCTAGAGCTGATGTAGATATTTATACATTACAGTTAATATTTAACCTATACTTAAGAATAAACTACAATACACAAAGAACCAGCCGAAATCGTACAAGCGATACGATACCGCCATATTCAAATGTCCTATTGGACCAAAACCTGTCGGGATCATTACCCTATTCCCGACAAATATCGCCCCATTTAGTCACGGGTAAGTTGAAATCGCCAAGAATTACGGTATCTTGTATGTTAGTTTTTTCTGCAATTTGTTCATAAATTTCACTGTCAGTTTGCACTGATTGAGATGGGGGTCTGTATAATAAAGCTAGTGTTATTTTAGTTCCTCGTTTATTATTTAATAGTACATAAGATATGTCTATATTCGCAATTTGAAGTTTTGACATTAAGACGGGATTAAGACTTTCCTTTATAAAAAACAGAACATTTCTATTGATCCGACTTTTCTCAAACATTGTATAACCAGGAAGCGTATATTCGGCTAACAAATCTCTGTCTTCCGTATTTAACCAAGATTCTGTAATGCCGATTATATCATAATGTTCTGTAAACACGATTTCCTCTAGATCTGAAAATTTATTGCGTATGCTACGAGCATTTACATAAAACACCTTAAGAGTATTAGAGTTGGATGTTACTGATTGTGCATTGTCTGAATTTTCAGTTCGTATTTGACTTACACTACCCTGTCTGGATACCCCCGGTTGACCCCGTTTTTTGAACGGAAATCCTTGACTGCATCGTTCAGAAGACGACCACGACGTGCAGCTCCTACTTCACTGAGATGTACACCATCTCCTGAAAACAAAGAGTTATAGTAAAAATGATCCCACGTGTCGACAAAGCCGATGTCCTCCTCCCTGCCGAGTTTGGCTAGTCGGCGATTTGTACTGGTAGCTATGTTGTAGAATCGGTTTTCTACATCAATCCGGGGAACAATTCCTGAAATAAAGATTCTATTAGATTTTTCCTTGAAGAACCTGATCAGCCGCCGGTACTTGCAAAGTAGTTCCTCTGACCGCGTCCGTTGGACATCGTTAGATCCAACGTGGATGACGTACGTAGTGCTTGCGGAGGCGAGCCTGGAAACCTCTTCCACAGCCGCAACAATGTCGTCCACGCCGCCACCTGGGATACAGAATCGCTTTCTGGTCCTGGGTGCCCTGGCGCAGAACTCGGTTAGTTGGCCATGGACCATGGAGTCGCCCACAAGCCGAACTTTCGTTTCCTCTTCCTCGTCAATAGCCAGAATTTTGAAGCGGTTTTGGCATGTTGTCTGGATGACCTTCCTGGTACTGGTACAGGTATGCACATTGTTTCTCACTAACTGAAAATTGTCCTGGGGGGGAGTGAGAGTAGAGTCATTATTATTTTCTGCAACATCTAAGGTAGCTGCTGGTGTGGGTAACGGTACCGGTACTGTATGCACTGGAATGGCGGTTGACATCGTAGTGGTTTCTTGGGCCGAGGGCACTCCTACGTTGAGTGTGGCAAATTCTTGAAGGGATTCAAGCTTCGTAGTCAGGGCATCGATCTTGCGGTGAGCTGCATTCAATTCATCCGCAATCTTCTCTCGGAGGTGGCAAAATCTACAAATTTGGACATCAGTATCCACAAACATGGTAGGGCCAAATTTACCGGAACAAATCGTGCAGGTTCGTTGCGGCGCCATGACGATATAATCACAATATGCCTGAAAGTCACACACATTTATGTTAGCAAAATGGTACAATTAAAGCCTGAAAATCACAAAAAATGTATCTTAGCAATGTGATACAATTAATTCCTGAAAATCACACAAAATTTTGTTAGCAATATGATAAAATTAATATGCCTGTAAATCACAAAAAAAATGTTAGCAATAGAACACAATTTATGCCTGAAAATAAAACAAAAATATATGTTAGCAGTATGTTTCTGAGGCATACGTCATTGCACTTCTAAACACATGAGGTGTATGCCTCATGTGTTAGAAGTGCAATGACGTATGCCTCAGAAACATGGGCCGTTAAAGTAGAGGATGTCAACAGAATGGAGCGTAATGAGATGAGAATGGTGAGATGGATGTGTGGGGCCCGGCTACAGGATAGAATAACAAATGTTGAGCTGAGGAGACGTTTAGGTATAAAGAGTATTAGCGAGGTGATGCGTACAAGTAGACTGGGATGGTATGGACATGTGGAGAGAATGGATGAACAAAATTGGGTGAAAAAATGCAGGTCTGTGATTGTGGAGGGAGCTGCACCAAGGGGTGGACCGAGGAAGACCTGGGATCGGACTATACGCGCCGATCTCAAATCCAAGAACTTGACAAGTGAAGCAGCCCTTAACAGGGTTGCCTGGAACGCCACCATTAGGACAAGAGACTGAAACTGCACCTATGTGTGGAACACTCGGTCTTAAAATTTTATGTATGTATGTATATGTATGTATGACACAGTTAAAGCCTGAAAATCACAAAAGGACTAGAAATTTGTTACACAATTTACTGGAAAAAAAAGTGGGAGAGGGTTAATGTAGCCTAGTGAGAAAACTGGAAAACAGTATACAGTACAGTAACAAAAAATATTTGTTAACAATATGGTAAAATTAATGCCTGTAAATCACAAAAAGAATATGTTAATCACAAAAAGAATATTATGGCTGTAAATCACAAAAAAATATGTTAGCAGTAGAACACAATTTATGCCTGAAAATATAACAAAAATTGATGTTAGCAGTATGACACAGTTAAATCCTGAAAATTGTAAATGGACTAGTAATTTGTTACAAAATTTAGTGGAAAAAAAAGTGGGAGAGTGTTAATTTAGCCTAGTGAGAAAACTGGAAAGCAGTATACAGTACAGTAACACAAAATGTTGGTTAGCAATATGGTACAATTAATGCCTGTAAATAACAAAAAGAATATGTTGATCACAAAAAGTATTATGTTAGCACTAGAACACAATTTTATGACTGAAAATAAAAATAAAATTATGTTAGCAGTATGACACAGTTAGGCTAAAGCCTGTATATTAGTTTATACAGTGGTCGACACAATACTAATAATAATGGAGTTAGTAATATCCCTGGCAAGAGTGTGAGAGGCCTATTAATATGGTGACAAGTATCTGAAATGCGATTAATAAATAGGCTATCAAAAAGTATTACAGTAACTAAATTATTCTAACCCAATATTAAAACTATCTTGACAAATATTAGTGTGTGCGATTTATATAGATAACCAAGATAAAAAGTTCAACCAAGTACAGTATTGGCTAGACTTTGATATATAAAATACAAGAAGAGGGTTTGTTTATGCGTACACAGGTGGCGCTGGTATCGGCGGCGTCTCTACTAACTTGACAAATAGAATTTTGAAAAACAAACGTTTATCAGTCAAAACTACAGTACAATGTCATGCAAGATAACTACTGGGTGGTTTGCTAAGCACTTAACTACAGTGATGGCTAAAATATCTACAATAAGTGCTAGAAATTTATAATATGAAACTAGCAAATAGTTTGTTTACTTTAGAGCGTCGGTCGTCACTAACCAGTACAAATGTAAACAAAAGCAGTCTCGATAAACAAACGTTTATCAGTAAAAAACACAGCAAAATTACATGCAAAGCAACTACAGGGCAGTTAAGCTAGAGCTTAGCTACAGTTCATGCAAACAAATAAGGGGATGAGTAATGGAGTACTCAAGTTATAGTCAAATTTCCAGCAGCGAGAGCGAAGTGCTGTTGGCGGGTTGGCGCGTACGGCTCGAGTAGAGAGAGAGGGGGTATGTTAGTGATGATGTTAGTGTATATTAGTGTGAGAGAGAGAGGGGGGATGTTTGTGATGATGTTAGTGTGTGAGAGAGAGAGAGGGGGATGTTTGTGATGATGTTAGTGTGTATTAGTGTGAGAGAGAGAGAGAGAGGGGGGATGTTTGTGATGATGTTAGTGTGTATTAGTGTGAGTGAGAGAGAGAGGGGGATGTTTGTGATTATGTTAGTGTGTATTAGTGTGAAAGAGAGGGGGGATGTTTATGATGATGTTAATGTGTATTAGTGAGAGAGGGTGGATTTTTGTGATGATGTTAGTGTGTATTAGTGTGAGAGAGAGAGAGGGGGGATGTTTGTGATGATGTTAGTGTGTATTAGTGAGAGAGAGAGAGAGAGAGAGGGTGGATGTTTGTGATGATATTAGTGTGTATTAGTGAGAGAGAGGGGGATGTTTGTGATGATAGTGTGAGAGAGAGAGAGAGAGGGGGGATGCTTGTGATGATGTTAGTGTGTATTAGTGTGAGAGAGAGAGAGGGGGATGATTGTGATGATGCTTGTGTGTATTAGTGTGTGAGAGTGAGAGAGAGGGGGATGTTTGTGATGTTAGTGTGTATTAGTGTGTGAGAGAGAGAGAGGGGAGATGTTTGTGATGATGTTAGTGTGTATTAGTGTGTGAGAGAGAGAGGGGGATGTTTGAGATGATGTTAGTGTGTATGAGGGTGAGAGAGAGAAAGAGGGGGGGATGTTTGTGATGATTTTAGTGTGTATTAGTGTGAGAGAGAGAGGGGGGGATGTTTGTGATAGTGTGAGAGAGAGAGGGGGGATGTTTGTGATGAAGTTAGTGTGTATTAGTGTGAGAGAGAGAGAAGGGGATGTTTGTGATAATGTTAGTGTGAGAGAGAGAGGGGGGGATGTTTGTGATGATGTTAGTGTGAGAGAGAGAGAGAGGGGGATGTTTGTGTGAGAGAGAGAGAGAGGGGGATGTTTGTGATGATGTTTGTGTGTATTAGTGTGTGAGAGAGGGGGATGTTTGTGATGATGATAGTGTGTATTAGTGTGAGAGAGAGAGGGGTGATGTTTGTGTGTATTAGTGTGTGAGAGAGAGAGAGGGAGGGGGATGTTTGTGATGTTAGGTGTGTATTAGTGTGAGAGAGAGAGAGAGAAGGGGATGTTTGTGATAATGTTAGTGTGTATTAGCGTGAGAGAGAGAGGGGTGGGATGTTTTTGATTATGTTAGTGTGTATTAGTGTGTGAGAGAGAGAGGGGGGATGTTTGTGATGATGTTAGTGTGTATTAGTGTGAGAGAGAGAGGGGGGGGGATGTTTGTGTGTATTAGTGTGAGAGAGAGCGAGGGGCGATGTTTGTGATGATGTTTGTGTGTATTAGTGTGTGAGAGAGAGAGGGGGATGTTTGTGATGTTAGTGTGTATTAGTGAGAGAGAGGGGGATGTTTGTGATGATGTTTGTGCTGTTAGTGTGTATTAGTGTGAGAGAGAGAGAGGGGGGAAATATTTGTGATGATATTAGTGTGTATTAGTGTGAGAGAGAGAGGGGAATGTTTGTGATGATGTTACTGTGAGAGCGAGAGAGAGATGGGGGATTTTTGTGATGATGTTAGTGTGCATTAGTGAGAGAGAGAGAGGGGGGATGTTTGTGATGATGTTAGTGTGTGTTAGTGTGAGAAAGAGAGAGGTGGGATGTTTGTGATGATGTTAGTGTGTATTAGTGTGTGAGAGAGAGAGAGGGGGGGATGTTTGTGATGATGTTTGTGATGATGTTAGTGTGTATTAGTTTGAGAGAGAGAGGGGGGATGTTTGTGATGGTGTTAGTATGTATTAGTGTGAGAGAGCGAGACAGGGGGGATGTTTGTGATGATGTTAGTGTGTATTAGTGTGAGAGAGAGAGAGGGGGATGTTTGTGATGATAGTGTGTATTAGTGAGAGAAAGGGGGATGTTTGTGATGATGTTAGTGTGTATTAGTGTGAGAGAGAGAGAGGGGGGATGTTTGTGATGATGTTAGTGTGTATTAGTGTGAGTGAGAGAGAGAGGGGGATGTTTGTGATTATGTTAGTGTGTATTAGTGTGAGAGAGAGAGAGAGGGGGTTTGTTTGTGATGATGTTAGTGTGTATTAGTGTAACAGAGGGGGGGGATGTTTGTGATGTTAGTGTGTTTTAGTGTGAGAGAGAGAGAGGGGGTTGTTTGTGATGATAGTGTGTATTAGTGAGAGAAAGGGAGATGTTTGTGATGATGTTTTAGTGTGAGAGAGAGAGGGGGATGTTTGTGATGAGGTTGTTAGTGTTATTAGTGTGTGAGAGAGAGAGGGGGGGATTTTGTGATTGTGTGTAAGTGTGTGAGAGAGAGAGCGGGGATGTTGATGTTTGTGGTATTGGTGTGAGAGAGAGAGAGGGGGGGTTGTGATGATGTTTGTGTGTATTCGTGTGTGAGAGAGAGGGGGGTGTTTGTGATGATGTTGTGTGTATTATTGTGTGAGGGGAGGAGTTTGTGATGATGTTTGTGTATATTAGTGTGTGAGAGAGAGAGAGGGGGATGATTGTGATGATGTTAGTGTGTATTAGTGTGAGAGGAGAGAGGGGGGGATTTTGTGATGATGTTAGTGTGTATTAGTGTGAGAGACTCGAGAGAGAGAGGGGGGGATGTTGTGATGTGCGTTGTTAGTGTGTCTTAGGTGTGAGAGATGAGAGAGAGGGGGGGCTGTTTGTGATGATGTTGTGTGTCTTTAGTGTGTGAGAGAGAGAGGGGGATGTTTGTGGCTGTATCGTTGTATTAGTGAGCGAGAGAGAGAGAGGGGGATGTTTGTGATGTTTGTGCTGTTAGTGTGTATTGTGTGTGAGAGAGAGAGGGGTTATTTGTGATGATTTAGTGTGTATTAGTGTGAGAGGAGAGAGGGGTTTGGGATGATGTTTGTGGGAGAGATGTTTGTGATGTGTGTGCATTCTGAGAGAGAGGATGTTTGTGAGGTGTTAGTGTGTCTTCGTGTGAGAGGGGGGCTGTTTTGTGCATGTGTGTATAGTGTGAGAGAGAGAGAGGGGGATGTTTGTGATGATGTTAGTGCTGTTAGTGTGTATTAGTGTGAGAGAGAGGGGGGATGTTGTGATGTGTTAGTGTATATTAGTGTGAGAGAGCTGTTTGTCTGGTTAGAGTATCTTGTGTGAGAGAGAGAGATAGGGGATGTTTGTGATGATGTTAGTGTGTATTAGTGTGAGAGAGAGAGAGAGCGGGATGTTTGTGATGATGTTAGTGTTTATTAGTGTGTGAGAGAGAGAGAGAGAGAGAGAGAGAGAGAGAGAGAGGGGGATGTTTGTGATGATGTTAGTGTGTATTAGTGTGAGAGAGATAGAGAGGGGGGGATGTTTGTGATGATGTTTGTGATGATGTTAGTGTGTATTAGTGTGAGAGAGAGAGGGGGGATGTTTGTGATGTTAGTGTGTATTAGTGTGAGAGAGAGATGGGGGATGTTTGTGATGATGTTAGAGTATATTAGTGTGAGAGAGAGAGAGATAGGGGATGTTTGTGATGATGTTAGTGTGTATTAGTGTGAGAGAAAGAGAGAGCGGGATTGTGTGTTGAGATCTTAGTGTGTTTTAGTGTGAGAGAGAGAGAGGGGGATGTTTGATCTAGTGTTAGTGTGAAAGAGAGAGAGGGGGATGTTTGTGATGATGTTAGTGTGTATTAGTGTGTGAGAGAGAGAGAGGGGATGTTTGTGATGATGTTAGCGTGTATTAAAGGAATGGGATGGAGTACAAGCATTTGTCTAGTGACCCTTCTAGGCTGCTTGTCCTCTAAAACACTGAGGATCAAGTGTCCAAACAGTGGTTTAGAGTGGGTAAGGGAACATTGGAAAGGGAACTACTGCCCTGGAACTAATGTCCGTGGCAGGATTAGGAAGATAGTAGGGGACAGATGGGTTAGTAACTGAGGGGGGGATAAAATAAAGTTATTTATATACAAACGCAGTGTTACGACCGGGGCTACGAATAAAACAAGGGCACTTAATGATTGGACTAGTAATATGGCACTATGCAACAACGGTACGCTAGAAACAAACCCTTGAACTTATATGCCGGCGAACAAAAACACCTATACCCTCCAAAGTTAATCTGCAATAACGGGGCATCCTTAACTGGGCATCAATGTACTCTACTTCAGGCTAACCCACTCTGGTATAGCCTGATAACAAACACGATGCAAGTTACATTAAAATGCACAAAAGGGAAGCTATGGAAAGATCAATTAAATCACTGCAAGATTTAATACAATAAAAAGATGCTTCAATACAGTTACTCTAAACAACAATAAACTCTTCACTCCTATCTGAAAGAAAGTGAAGTATAGTCCTACAACATAGACCTGGAAACTCTGAAGAAAGTCTGATGCTCATAAGATGCTCGTATCTTAAATTATATAAAGGCAGGAGGCAGGACACCATACGTGTAGACTGAATACACCAAAAGATAGGACATATAATGTTATCTGACACGAGAATATTATAAATGCGCAACGGCAGTGATGCTAGACACTAAAAGAAATACTTCCTCAT
Organism: Paralithodes platypus; assembly: GCA_032716605.1. Taxonomy (NCBI): domain Eukaryota; kingdom Metazoa; phylum Arthropoda; class Malacostraca; order Decapoda; family Lithodidae; genus Paralithodes; species Paralithodes platypus. Next base: position 15,845,166 of record CM064508.1, read on the forward strand.
CAACGAAACAGTCTGCTATGGTTGTGCAACTCAACAACAACCTAGACTAATAAATGCTGTGAATAATAATGCTCATATCATAAAGAGTTCATGTTCTAACTAGTGTCTGCTCGGCGAATAAAGTCTAGCTGGGATATCAAGGTTAGGAAATTGTGGCTGAGCAAGACTGGCTCATAGCCTAGCGTTGTCCTAAAGGCGGTATGATTAAAGTTACGTTAATGACGGGGATGCTCTCTTGGTAGATCCATATCTCAAGTATCTGGTTCTACCATGGCGATCCCTCTAAAGTCAAGCAAAGAGGCAGCACTGTGTTCTAAGGTAGTAGGCAAATGCCCTCTTACAACACGATGCTGCACTCGAAAAAGGCACAACCAAAAGGACAACCTAGGCTACCACAGAAACCATCGAAGTCGTGTAGGTATAAGCAAACCGTACACACATCGCTGACAACGACAACACAAGCCTTATCCCAGTCTAGCATTAAATAACCCAGCAGAGCACTAAATCAATAATGGAGACACACACCGAGTTCTTAACCTCTACTAACTAAGAACCCTCAAACCTATTCTAAGTACATGTAAATATCTCAGAGAGCGACGCACATAATACGATGGGCCGATATGAAATCGTGTGCAGAACCCAAAGGGAGTGTTGTGACGTTAAAAGATAAGAGGAATGAAGGAGAAGAAGTTGAGGAAGAGAGACAGTATCAGAATGGTGGAGATATGGGGGACAGTGGTAAAAAGGATGTTCGTCATGTGCGTCCCTAGCCTGCTCTGAAGAGGGTAGCTCCTCGGGACCCCCAGGATCCCACAAAGGCATGGTGGTCAGCCAATCACAGGCCGATACGTCACAAGGCAGCAGGCCTCCATGACGCGCCAAGAACCACCAGCCAATCATGAGGCGTGGAAAGGCACGCGCGCGAGCCTACAAGCGGGGGAGGCAGCACATGAATACGCACGCACACACTACCACCTCACTGCCTATATTGTTCTCTCTCCTTAACTATACACAATGCATGTTATATTCTACTCATATTATAAAATACTTCCCGTTGTCACAGACGAAAATAAAGACCACCACTGGACTGTCAGTAACAATGCAAGTACTATGAAAGAAAGAACCAACATTCTCTGATACTGTAGCCCACTTCACTGCCCTGGCGAGCGCTAGCGGCTAACCGGAGGCGATTCTGCCAACGCTGGTAGGCGTCACAGCAGTCAGTCGCGGGTTTGATGCGAGAAGTTTGTCAAGCGGAGTTTAAATGAATCAACGGTGCTGCACTCTATAACGTCTCGGGGAAGCCCATTCCATAAGTTGACAACTCGATTGAAGAAGAAATTCTTAGATTTGTGTGAGTTAAAAGATTTACCAATAATTTTGCAACCGTTTCCCCGCGTGTAATTAGATTGGTCGATAGTGAAGTACTTACTACAGTTCATATTGTCGATGCCTTTGATGATTTTGAACACTTGAATTAAGTCACCTCTTAATCTGCTCTGGATTAAAGGAAATAAATTTAATTCTCTAAGACGCTCTTCGTATGGTTTGTTCTGTAGGCTAGGTATCATTTTGGTAACTCTACGTTGAACTCGTTCTAGCTTGTTTATATCTTTTTGGTAATAAGGGCACCAGGATTGAACGCAGTATTCCAGAAGAGGGCGGACTAAGGAATTGTAAAGGGTTAGGATTACTTCTTTGGATTGATGCTCAAATGACCTGCCTATAAAGCCAATTATTTTGTTTGCCTTCTTAACAACTTCTGAACATTGTTGAATCGGTTTTAGGTTACTCGATATTGTTACTCCCAGATCGGTTTCTCTGTTTACATTCTTAAGCTGAGTGCCATTCATCGAATAGTTTGCTTTCTCATTTAGGTATCCGATATGTAGTACTTTACATTTATCCGCATTGAAACTCATTTGCCAAATTTGGGCCCAACATGACAATTTATCTAGATTGTGTTGCATATCGTCAACTTGTTCTTTTGAGAGTACGCTATTTGCAATTTTTGTATCGTCAGCAAATTTTGAGATTGTACAGGTGAGACCCTCATGTATGTCGTTGATATAAATTAGTAAGATAATTGGTCCTAGTACCGATCCCTGGGGTACCCCGCTACTTACATTGGTCCATTTAGATGCCTTACCGTTTATGACTACTCTTTGCTTTCTGTCGCTGAGCCAATTTTCTATCCATTTCAACACACCGTCTTGAAATCCATGCGCTTTTAGATTTAGCAGTAAACGTTTGTGGGGAACTTTGTCAAAGGCCTTTTGAAAATCAAGGTATATAATATCTACAGCTTTACTCTCATCGTAGAGGTTGAGGATATCGTGGAAGAAGTCTAAGAGGTGTGTTATACAGGAACGTTTTTTACGAAAGCCGTGTTAAGTATCTTTAAGTAAGTTATTTGTCTCTAAGTGATTTACGAGTCTGTCTCATAAGACCGTTTCTAGCATTTTACATACAATTGATGTTAAGCTAATTGGACGATAGTTACTGGGTTTGGTATTTGCTGCCTTTTTTTAATATCGGTGTTACGTTGGCTAGCTTCCACTGATCAGGCATAGTCCCAGACTGCAAGGATTCATTGAATAGCAATGTCAGAGGTTTGGAGAGCTCATCCTTAGCTTAATGTAGAACTCTAGGCGAGATTGTATCAGGTCCAGGCGTTTTATTTACCTTGAGTTATTCTAAATTATTCAATACTTCTCTCTCTGTAACGGTGATATTGCTTAGAACATCTGAATTATCAATCTGAATCGGCGATGGTGTAGGGATATCACTGAGGTCTTCTGTTGTAAAAACTGATGCAATGAAGGTATTGAGGGCATTACTCATTTGTACTTCGTCTTTGGTGTATTCTCCATTTTCATCGACTAACGGTCCAACAGTTGAAGTAACTACTTTTTTCTTTCTGATATAACTATAGAATTCTTTCGGGTTTGTTTTACTTTGATTCGCAACATGTAACTCCAGGGTCTTTTTACTTTGCTTAATTAACTTTTTGGCTTTGCGTCGTAGCTCTACAAATTTCACCCGTTCTTCGTCATTTTGTGAGGATTTTAATCTATCATTAGCAAATTTTTTAGCAAGCAGGCAGTTTGAAATATCTTTATTCCACCATTTGGGCTTATCATTATGGCCTGGACGCCGTATTTTCGATGGTATGCAATCTTGAACTGCCTTAAAGGTTAAGTGGTTGTGAAACACTCCCAAGATGTATTTATGTCGTTATTGTTAGTCAGAAGGCTCCAGTCAGTTTCTTTAAGCTTTGATTTAAGTTTATGAAAATTTGCTTTCTTGAAATTAGGGACTTTCTCAATGCTTCTATTTGATTTGTTACTAGTAAACTTTAAGGTGAAAGTTATCGTACGATGGTCGCTGTTACTGAATTCATCACCAACATTCAAATTCTCTATTAATTCTTCTTTTGTTGCGAGTACAAGGTCAAGCACATTATTACCACGGGTCGGAGATTGTACAAATTGAAAAAGTGAACTCTCTTGCAAGTTAGCATAGAGGTCGTGTCCAGAGTGTGAAGTAAGAATATCGCCCCATTTAGTCACGGGTAAGTTGAAATCGCCAAGAATTACGGTATCTTGTATGTTAGTTATTTCTGCAATTTGTTCATAAATTTCACTGTCAGTTTGCACTGATTGAGCTGGTGGTCTGTATAATAAAGCTAGTGTTATTTTAGTTCCTCGTTTATTATTTAATAGTACGTAAGATATGTCTATATTCGCAATTTGAGGTTTTGACATTAAGACGGGATTAAGACTTTCCTTTATAAAAAACAGAACTCCTCCTCCATTTCTATTGATCCAACTTTTCTCAAACATTTTATAACCAGGAAGCGTATATTTTGCTAAAAAGTATCAGTCTTCCGTATTTAACCAAGATTTTCTAATGCCGATTATATCATAATGTTCTGTAAACACGATTTCCTCTAGATCTGAAAATGTAATGCGTATGCTACGAGCATTTACATAAAACACCTTAAGAGTATTAGAGTTGGATGTTACTGATTGTGCATAGTCTGAATTTTCAGTTCGTATTTGACTTGCACTACCCCCGGATACCCCCGGTTGACCCCGTTTTTTGAACGGAAATCCTTGACTGCATCGTTCAGCAGACGACCAAGACTTGCAGCTCCTACTTCATTGAGATGTACACCATCTCCTGAAAACAAACATTTATCATAGTAAAAATGATTCCACGTGTCGACAAAGCCGATGTCCTCCCTGCAGAGTTTGGCTAGTCAGCGATTTGTACTGGTAGATATGTTGTAGAATCGGTTTTCTACATCAATCCGGGGAACAATTCCTGAAATTAAGATTCTATTAGATTTTTCCTTGAAGGACCTGATCAGCCACCGGTACTTGCAAAGTAGTTCCTCTGACCGCGTCCGTTGGACATCGTTAGATCCAACGTGGATGACGTACGTAGTGCTTGCGGGGGCGAGCCTGGAAACCTCTTCCACAGCCGCAACAATGTCGTCCACGCCGCCACCTGGGATACAGAATCGCTTTCTGGTCCTGGGTGCCCTGGCACAGAACTCGGTTAATTGGCCACGGACCATGGAGTCGCCCACAAGCCGAACTTCTTCCGTTTCATCTTCCTCGTCAATAACAAGAATTTTGAAGCTGTTTTGGCATGTTGTCGGGATGACCTTCCTGGTACTGGTACTGGGATGCACATTGGTTCTCACTAACTGAAAGTTGTCCTGAGGGGGAGTGAGAGTAGTCATTATTATTTTCTGCAACATCTAAGGTAGCTGCTGGTGTGGGTACCGGTACTGGTACTGTATGCACTGGAATGGTGGTTGACATCGTAGTGGTTTCTTGGGCCGAGGGCACTCCTACGTTGAGTGTGGCAAATTCTTGAAGGGATTCAAGCTTCGTAGTCAGGTCATCGATCTTGCATGTGAGAGAGCGAGAGAGGGGGGGGGGGGGGGGTGTTGTGATGATGTTGGTGTGTATTAGTGTGAGAGAGAGAGAGAGGGGGGATGTTTGTGATGATGTTAGTGTGTATTAGTGAGAGAGAGAGAGAGAGGGGGATGTTTGTGATGATGTTAGTGTGTCTTAGTGTGAGAGAGAGAGGGGGGGGGATGTTTGTGATGATGTTAGTGTGTATTAGTGTGAGAGAGAGAGCGGGGGGGATGTTTGTGATGTTAGTGTGTATTAGTGTGAGAGAGAGAGAGAGGGGGGATGTTTGTGATGATGTTAGTGTGTATTAGTGTGAGAGAGAGAGGAGGGATGTTTGTGATGATGTTAGTGTGTATTAGTGTGAGAGAGAGAGAGGGGGTGATGTTAGTGTGAGAGAGAGAGAGGGGGGATGTTTGTGATGTTAGTGTGTATTAGTGTGAGAGAGAGAGAGGGGGTGATGTTAGTGTGTATTTGTGTGTGAGAGAGAGAGAGAGGGGGAATGTTTAATGATGTTAGTGTGTATTAGTGTGAGAGGGGGGATGTTTGTGATGATGTTAGTGTGTATTAGTGTGTGAGAGAGAGAGGGGGATGTTTGTGATGATGTTAGTGTGTATTAGTGTAAGAGAGAGGGGGGGATGTTTGTGATGATGTTAGTGTGTATTAGTGTGAGAGAGAGAGGGGGATGTTTGTGATGAGGTTAGTGTGTATTAGTGTGTGAGAGAGAGAGGGGGGGATGTTTGTGATGATGTTAGTGTGTATTAGTGTGAGAGGGAGAGAGAGAGAGGGGGGGGGGTTGTTTGTAATGATGTTAGTGTGAATTAGTGTGAGAGAGGGGGGGGTGTTTGTGATGGTGTTAGTGTGTATTAGTGTGAGAGAGAGAGAGGGGGGGGATGTGTGTGATGATGTTAGTGTGTGAGAGAGAGAGGGGGAGGATGTTTGTGATGATGTTAGTGTGTATTAGTGTGAGAGAGAGAGAGGGGGGATGTTTGTGATGATGTTAGTGTGTATTAGTGTGTGTGAGAGAGAGAGAGGGGGATGTTTGTGATGATGTTAGTGTGTATTAGTGTGAGAGAGAGAGGGGATGTTTGTGAAGATGTTAGTGTGTATTAGTGTGTGAGAGAGAGAGAGAGAGGGGGATGTTTGTGATGATGTTAGTGTGTATTATTGTGAGAGAGAGCGAGAGAGGGGGATGTTTGTGATGATGTTAGTGTGTATTAGTGTGTGAGAGAGAGAGAGAGGGGGGATGTTTGTGATGATAGTGTGTAATAGTGTGTGAGAGAGAGAGAGGGGGGGATGTTTGTGATGATTTTTGTGATGATGTTAGTGTGTATTAGTGTGAGAGAGAGAGGGGGATGTTTGTGATGATGTTAGTGTGTATCAGTGTGAGAGAGAGAGGGGGATGTTTGTGATGATGTTAGTGTGTATTAGTGGGAGAGAGAGGGGGGATGTTTGTGATGATGTTAGTGTGTATTAGTGTGAGAGAGAGGGGGAGGATTTTTGTGATAATGTTAGTGTGTATTAGTGTGAGAGAGAGAGATAGAGAGGGGGGGATGTTTGTGATGATGTTAGTGTGTGACAGAGAGAGAGAGTGGGATGTTTGTGATGATGTTAGTGTTAGAGGGAGAGGGGGATGTTTGTGATGTTAATGTGTATTAGTGTGAGAGAGAGAGATGGGGGGGGATGTTTGTGAAGATGTTAGTGTGTATTAGTTTGAGAGAGAGAGAGAGGTGGGATGTTTGTGATGATGTTAGTGTGTATTAGTGTGTGAGAGAGAGAGGGGGATGTTTGTGATGATGTTAGTGTGTATTAGCGTGAGAGAGGGGGGGATGTTTGTGATTATGTTTGTGTGTATTAGTGTGAGAGAGAGAGAGAGAGAGAGAGAGTTGGGGATGTTTGTGATGATGTTAGTGTGAGAGAGAGAGATAGAGGGGGGATGTTTGTGATGAGGTTTGTGTTGATGTTAGTGTGTATTAGTGTGAGAGTGAGAGGGGGGATGGTTGTGATGATGTTAGTGTGTATTAGTGTGAGAGAGAGAGAGAGAGAGAGGGGGGATGTTTGTGATGATGTTAGTGTGTATTAATGTGTGAGAGAGAGATAGAGAGAGGGGGGATGTTTGTGATGATGTTAGTCTGTATTAGTGAGAGAGAAAGGGGGGGGGATGTTTGTGATAATGTTAGTGTGTATTAGTGTGAGAGAGAGAGAGAGAGGGGGGATGTTTGTGATGTTATTGTGTATTAGTGTGAGAGAGAGAGAGTGGGGGGGATGTTTGTGATGATGTTAGTGTGTATTAGTGTGAGAGAGAGAGAGAGGGGGGGATGTTTGTGATGATGTTAGTACAAAGGAGTACAAAGGAAATCAAGCAAAAACAGATCTATTGACCCTTCTAGGTTGCTTGTCCTCCAAAACACTGAGGATCAAGTGTCCAAAAAGTGGTTTAGAGTGGAAATGGAATTACTGCCCTGGAACTAATGTCCGTGGCAGGATTAGGAAGTTAGTAGGGGACAGATGGGTTAGTAGCTGAGGGGGGGATAAAATAAAGTTATTAATTTACAAACGCAGTCAGTCGCGGGTTTGATGCGAGATATTTGTCTAGACCGAGTTTAAATGAATCAACGGTGATGCAGTCTATAACGTTTCGGGGAAGCCCATTCCATAAGTTGACAACTCGATTGAAGAAGAAATTCTTAGATTCGTGTGAGTTATAAGATTTACCAATAATTTTGCAACCGTTTCCCCGCGTGTAATTAGATTGGTCGATAGTGAAGTACTTACTACAGTTCATATTGTCGATGCCTTTGATGATTTTGAACACTTGAATTAAGTCACCTCTTAATTTGCGCTGGGTTAAAGGAAATAGATTTAATTCTCTAAGACGCTCTTCGTATGGTTTGTTTGGCTAGGTATAATTTTGGTAACTCTACGTTGAACTCGTTCTAGCTTGTTTATATCTTTTTGGTAATAAGGGCACCAGGATTGAACGCAGTATTTCAGAAGAGGGCGGACTAAGGAATTGTAAAGGGTTAGGATAACTTCTTTGGATTTATGCTCAAATGACCTGCCTATAAAGCCAATTATTTTGTTTGCCTTCTTAACAACTTCTGAACATTGTTGACTCGGTTTTAGGTTACTCGATATTGTTACTCCCAGATCGGTTTCTCTGTTTACATTCTTAAGCTGAGTGCCATTCATCGAATAGTTTGCCTTCTCATGTAGGTATCCGATATGTAGTACTTTACATTTATCCGCATTAAAACTCATTTGCCAAATTTGGGCCCAACATGACAATTTTATCTAGATTGTGTTGCATATCGTCAACTTGTTCTTTTGAGAGTACGCTATTTGCAATTTTTGTATCGTCAGCAAATTTTGAGATTGTACAGGTGAGATCCTCATCTATGTCGTTGATGTAAATTAGAAAAAGAATTGGTCCTAGTACCGGTCCCTGGGGTACCCCCCTACTTACGTTGGTCCATTTAGATGCCATACCATTTCTGACTACTCTTTGCTTTCTGTCGCTGAGCCAATTTTCTATCCATTTCAACACACCGTCTTGTATTCCATGCGCTTTTAGTTTTAGCAGTAAAAGTTTGTGGGGAACTTTGTCAAAGGCCTTTTGAAAATCAAGGTATATAATATCTACAGCTTTACTCTCATCGTAGAGGTTGAAGATATCGTGGAAGAAGTCTAAGAGGTTTGTTAAACAGGAACTTTTTTTACAAAAGCCGTGTTGAGTATCTTTAACACCTTACGAGCGGCCTATGCGGTTTATTTATGTGTACCGCACAGCGGGGTGTTTTTAGCCAAAATAGGGCTGTTTACGTGATCATTTTCATGCCTAAATAAGACTCAGAACGTAAAACAAGTACCTATCCCTGAAAGGGCATAAACAGAGCTTTCGAATGACACCATAACGATCCTTGTATGATGGATAGTTTTCTTGCAATAACCGTGCAACGCGAGTGCAAAAAGCAGGTAATTCGGTACTTTCAGTACATAATTGAGTATGTAGCGAGTGAGAGAGGGAGGAGGGAGCTGAGATTTGTGTCAGTAGGTTCGCCGCGGTGGTCTGGAGCAGTCATACGCTCGCTAGTCTCCTGCCACCACTTGTCTCTCTCTTTCAGCCACATTACGTGCTGAAATTGCCACTCGAGTTATGTCGAGCGCCGCCACATAGTCCAGCTTTATTTAACTCGACTTATGTTGCTCGCCGCTAAATAAGGGTTAAGTATGTTATTTTCCTCTAAGTGATTTACGAGTCTGTCTCGTATGACAGTTTCTAGCATTTTACATACAACTGAGGTTAAACTAATTGGACGATAGTTACTGGGTAGGGATTTGCTGCCTTTTTTGAATATCGGTGTTACGTTGGCTAGCTTCCACTGATCGGGCATAGTTCCAAACTGCAAGGATTTATTGAATAGTAATGTCAGTGTTTTGGAGAGCTCATCCTTAGTTTCCTTTAGAACTCAAGGCGAGATTGTATCAGGTCCAGGCGTTTTATTTACCTTGAGTTTATCTAAATAATTCAATACTTCTCTCTCTGTAACGGTGATATTGCTTAGAACATCTGAATTATCAATCTGAATCGGCGATGGTGGATGTGTTGCAGATGTGTGGCGATTAGTGTGTATTAGTGTGTGTGAGAGAGAGAGAGGGGGATGTTTGTGATGATGTTAGTGTGTATTAGTGTGCGAGAGAGGGGGGGGATGTTTGTGATGATGTTAGTGTGTATTAATGTGAGAGAGAGAGAGGGGGATGTTTGTGATGTTAGTGTGTATTAGTGTGTGAGAGAGACAGGGGGATGTTTGTGATGATGTTAGTGTGTATTAGTGAGAGAGAGAGATGGGGATGTTTGTGATGATGTTAGTGTGTATTAGTGTGAGAGAGAGGGGGGATGTTTGTGATGATGTTAGTGTGTATTATTGTTAGAGAGAGGGGGGATGTTTGTGATGTTAGTGTGTATTAGTGTGAGAGAAAGAGAGAGGGGGGATGTTTTTGATGATGTTAGTGTGTATTAGTGTGAGAGAGAGAGAGAGAGACAGAGGGGGAATGTTTGTGATGATGTTAGTGTGTATTAGTGAGAGAGAGGGGGGGTATGTTTGTGATGTTAGTGTATATTAGTGTGTGAGAGAGAGGGGGGATGTTTGTGATGATGTTAGTTTGTATTAGTGTGAGAGAGAGAGAGGGGGGGGATGTTTGTGATGATGTTAGTGTGAGAGAGAGAGAGGGGGGGATGTTTGTGATGATGTTAGTGTGTATCAGTGTGAGAGAGAGAGAGAGGGGGATGTTTGTGATGATAGTGTGTATTAGTGTGAGAGAGAGAGAGAGGGGGGGATGTTTGTGATTATGTTGTTGTTGTTGTTGTTCCCCAAGCTGCCTGGCCGAACAGCCCCAAGGCCCCGAGCAAGGCCAAGGCCATAACCGAGCGCCCCCATAGAACCCTCCCCGCCGACCACAATAAAGCCTGGGTGACCGAAGCCACTCCATGGCGGGGAGCTGAGGAGGGTGCGGAAATGCCCGGGAAACCATAGCCCCACCCAGGGCCCTGTGTCCCTCAGCAATTATGAAGAGAAAGTTGAGGGGCAAGGGAAAAATGTGACGCTTTGGCTTCCAATCTTGGTAGATTGGGAGGTCAATCCACGTTAGAGACGCCGTCACTTGTGATCTAGAAAATATATAAGTAAAAGGAACAGTCAGAGTAAGCTATGGGTATGGCAGAGATTGCTCAGTTCTCACTCTGATAGATCATCCCATCACCACATGACTAGAACCCAATCCTCTCAGCATCAGCTAGGAAAGGCCCTAGAAAGCCGCCTATGGCGGGGGGATAGCTCCCCTATTTCAACCCTTTTCGGGGTTGGGCACCCGCCCATTATGTTAGTGTGTATTAGTGAGAGAGAGAGAGAGGGGGGATGTTTGTGGTGATGTTAGTGTGTAGTAGTGTGAGAGAGAGAGAGTGGGGGATGTTTGTGATGATGTTAGTGTGTATTAGTGTGGGAGAGAGAGAGAGGGTGGGATGTTTGTGATGATGTTAGTGTGTATTAGTGAGAGAGAGAGAGAGGGGGGATGTTTGTGATGATGTTAGTGTGTATTAGTGTGAGAGAGAGAGAGGGGGGATGTTTGTGATGATGTTAGTGTTTATTAGTGTGTGTACAAAGGAGTACAAAGGAGTACAAAGGAGTACAAAGGAAATCAAGCAACAACAGATCCAGTGACCCTTCTAGGTTGCTTGTCCTCCAAAACACTGAGGATCAAGTGTCCAAACAGTGGTTTAGAGTGGGTAAGGGAACATTGGAAAGGGAATTACTACCCTGGAACTAATGTCCGTGGCAGGATTAGGAAGTTAGTAGGGGACAGATGGGTTAGTAACTGAGGGGGGGATAAAATAAAGTTATTCATTTACAAACGCAGTCAGTCGCGGGTTTGATGCGAGATATTTGTCTAGGCGGAGTTTAAATGAATCAACGGTGATGCAGTCTATAACGTTTCGGGGAAGCCCATTCCACAAGTTGACAACTCGATTGAAGAAGAAATTCTTAGATTCGTGCGAGTTAAAAGATTTACCAATAATTTTGCAACCGTTTCCCCGCGTATAATTAGATTGGTCGATAGTGAAGTACTTACTACAGTTCATATTGTCGATGCCTTTGATGATTTTGAACACTTGAATTAAGTCGCCTCTTAATCTGCGCTGGGTTAAAGGAAATAGATTTAATTCTCTAAGACGCTCTTCGTATGGTTTGTTCTTTAGGCTAGGTATCATTTTGGTAACTCTACGTTGAACTCGTTCTAGCTTGTTTATATCTTTTTGGTAATAAGGGCACCAGGATTGAACGCAGTATTCCAGAAGAGGGCGGACTAAGGAATTGTAAAGGGTTAGGATAACTTCTTTGGATTTATGCTCAAATGACCTGCCTATAAAGCCAATTATTTTGTTTGCCTTCTTAACAACTTCTGAACATTGTTGACTCGGTTTTAGGTTACTCGATATTGTTACTCCCAGATCGGTTTCTCTGTTTACATTCTTAAGCTGAGTGCCATTCATCGAATAGTTTGCTTTCTCATTTAGGTATCCGATATGTAGTACTTTACATTTATCCGCATTGAAACTCATTTGCCAAATTTGGGCCCAACATGACAATTTATCTAGATTGTGTTGCATATCGTCAACTTGTTCTTTTGAGAGTACGCTATTTGCAATTTTTGTATCGTCAGCAAATTTTGAGATTGTACAGGTGAGACCCTCCTCTATGTCGTTGATGTAAATTAGAAAGAGAATTGGTCCTAGTACCGATCCCTGGGGTACCCTGCTACTTACATTGGTCCATTTAGATGCCTTACCGTTTATGACTACTCTTTGCTTTCTGTCGCTGAGCCAATTTTCTATCCATTTCAACACACCGTCTTGTATTCCATGCGCTTTTAGTTTTAGCAGTAAACGTTTGTGGGGAACTTTGTCAAAGGCCTTTTGAAAATCAAGGTATATAATATCTACAGCTTTACTCTCATCGTAGAGGTTGAGGATATCGTGGAAGAAGTCTAAGAGGTTTGTTAAACAGGAACGTTTTTTACGAAAGCCGTGTTGAGTATCTTTAAGTATGTTATTTTCCTCTAAGTGATTTACGAGTCTGTCTCGTATGACCGTTTCTAGCATTTTACATACAACTGAGGTTAAGCTAATTGGACGATAGTTACTGGATAGGGATTTGCTGCCTTTTTTGAATATCGGTGTTACGTTGGCTAGCTTCCACTGATCGGGCATAGTTCCAGACTGCAAGGATTTATTGAATAGTAATGTCAGTGGTTTAGAGAGCTCATCCTTAGCTTCCTTTAGAACTCTAGGCGAGATTGTATCAGGTCCAGGCGTTTTATTTACCTTGAGTTTATCTAAACAATTCAATACTTCTCTCTCTGTAACGGTGATATTGCTTAAAACATCTGAATTATCAATCTGAATCGGCGATGGTGTAGGGATATCACTGAGGTCTTCTGTTGTAAAAACTGATGCAAAGAAGGTATTGAGGGCATTACTCATTTGTTCTTCGTCTTTGGTGTATTCTCCATTTTCATCGACTAACGGTCCAACAGTTGAAGTAACTACTTTTTTCTTTCTGATATAACTATAGAATTCTTTCGGGTTTGTTTTACTTTGATTCGCAATATGTAACTCTAAGGTCTTTTTACTTTGCTTAATTAACTTTTTGGCTTTGCGTCGTAGCTCTACAAATTTCAGCCGTTCTTCGTCATTTTGTGAGGATTTTTATCTATCATTAGCAAATTTTTTAGCAAGCAGGCAGTTTGAAATATCTTTATTCCACCATTTGGGCTTATTATTATGGCCTGGACGCCGAGTTTTCGATGGTATGCAGTCTTGCACTGCTTTTAGGTAAGTGGCTTCGAATAACTTCCAAGATGTATTTATGTCGTTATTGTGAATTAAAAAGCTCCAGTCAGTTTCTTTAAACATAGCTCTAAGTTTATGGAAGTTTGCTTTCTTGAAATTAGGGACTTTTTCGATGCTACTATTTGGTTCGTTACTAGTAAACTTTAAAGTGAAAGTAATCGTATGATGGTCGCTGTTACTGAATTCATCACCAACATTCAAATTCTCTATTAGTTCTTCTTTTGTTGCAAGTACAATGTCAAGAACGTTATTACCACGGGTCGGCGTTCCAACAAATTGATAAAGCGAACTCTCTTGCAAGTTCGTATACAAGTCATGTCCGGAGTGTGAAGTAAGAGTATCGCCCCACTTGGTCACAGGTAAATTAAAGTCACCAAAAATTACGGTATCTTGTGAGTTACTTACATCTGCAATTTGTTCGTAAATTTCTCGGTCAGTTTGCACTGATTGAGCTGGAGGTCTGTATATTAATGCAAGTATTATTTTGGTACCTTTATTATTCTTTATTAGCACAAAAGATGTGTCGACGTTCACAATTTGAGGTTTTGACAAGAGGGTAGGGTTAAGACTTTCTTTGATATAAAGTAAAACGCCACCTCCATTTCGATTTATTCGGCTTTTCTCAAACATTACATAACCGGGAAGTGAATACTCTGCTAAAACCGGGAAGTGAATACTCTGCTAATACTCTGTGTGAGAGAGAGAGAGGGGGATGTTTGTGATGATGTTAGTGTGTATTAATGTGAGAGAGAGAGAGAGAGAGGGGGATGTTTGTGATGATGTTAGTGTTTATTAGTGTGTGAGAGAGAGAGAGAGGGGGATGTTTGTGATGATGTTAGTGTGTATTAGTGTGAGAGAGAGAGAGAGAGGGGGGATGTTTGTGATGATGTTAGTGTGTATTAGTGTGAGAGAGAGAGAGAGAGGGGGATGTTTGTGATGATGTTAGTGTGTATTAGTTTGAGAGAGAGAGAGAGAGAGGGGGGATGTTTGTGATGATGTTAGTGTGTAGTCGTGAGAGAGAGAGAGAGAGAGACGGGGATGTTTGTGATGATGTTAGTGTGTATTAGTGACAGAGAGAGAGAGGGGGGATGTTTGTGACGATGTTAGTGTGTATTAGTACGAGAGAGAGAGTGGGGGATGTTTGTGATGATGTTGTTGTTGTTCCCCAAGCTGCCTGGCCGAACAGCCCCAAGGCCCAGAGCAAGGCCATAACCGAGCGCCCCCACAGAACCCTCCCTGCCGACCACAATAAAGCCTGGGTGACCGAAGCCACTCCATGGCGGGGAGCTGAAGAGGGTGCAGAAACGCCCGGGAAACCAAAGACCCACCCAGGGCCCTGTGCCCCTCGGCAATTATGAAGAGAAAGTTGAGGGGCAAAGGAAAAATGTGACGCTTTGGCTTCCAATCTTGGTAGATTGGGAGGTCAATCCACGGAAGAGACGCAGTCACTTGAGATCTAGAAAATATATAAGGAAAAGGAACAGTCAGAGTAAGCTATGGGTATGGCAGCTTACTCTGACTGTTCCTTTTCCTTATGTGATGATGTTAGTGTGTATTAGTGTGAGAGAGAGAGGGGGGATGTTTGTGATGATGTTAAGTGTGTATTAGTGTGTGAGAGAGAGAGAGAGGGGGATGTTTGTGATGATGTTAGTGTGTATTAGTGAGAGAGAGAGAGAGAGGGGGGAGATGTTAGTGATGATGTTAGTGTGTATTAGTGTGAGAGAGAGAGTGGGGGATGTTTGTGATGATGTTTGTGTGTATTAGTGTGAGAGAGAGAGAGAGGGGGGGATGTTTGTGATGATGTTAGTGTGTACGAAGGAGTACAAAGGAAATAAAGTAACAACAGATCTAGTGACCCTTCTAGGTTGCTTGTCCTCCAAAACACTGTGGATCAAGTGTCCAAACAGTGGTTTAGAGTGGGTAAGGGAACATTGGAAAGGGAATTACTGCCCTGGAACTAATGTCCGTGGCAGGATTTGGAAGTTAGTAGAGGACAGATGGGTTAGTAACCGAGGGGGGGATAAACTAAAGTTATTAATTTACAAACGCAGTCAGTCGCGGGTTTGATGCGAGATATTTGTCTAGGAGGAGTTTAAATGAATCAACGGTGATGCAGTCTATAACGTTTCGGGGAAGCCCATTCCACAAGTTGACAAATCGATTGAAGAAGAAATTCTTAGATTCGTGCGAGTTAAAAGATTTACCAATAATTTTGCAACCGTTTCCCCGCGTGTAATTAGATTGGTCGATAGTGAAGTACTTACTACAGTTCATATTGTCGATGCCTTTGATGATTTTGAACACTTGAATTAAGTCACCTCTTAATCTGCGCTGGGTAAAAGGAAATAGATTTAATTCTCTAAGACGCTCTTCGTATGGTTTCTTCTTTAGGTTAGGTATAATTTTGGTAACTCTACGTTGAACTCGTTCTAGCTTGTTTATATCTTTTTGGTAATAAGGGCACCAGGATTGAACGCAGTATTTCAGAAGAGGGCGGACTAAGGAATTGTAAAGGGTTAGGATAACGTCTTTGGATTGATGCTCAAATGACCTGCCTATAAAGCCAATTATTTTGTTTGCCTTCTTAACAACTTCTGAACATTGTTGACTCGGTTTTAGGTTACTCGATATTGTTACTCCCAGATCGGTTTCTCTGTTTACATTCTTAAGCTGAGTGCCATTCATCAAATAGTTTGCTTTATCATTTAGGTATCCGATATGTAGTAATTTACATTTATCCGCATTTAAACTCATTTGCCAAATTTGGGCCCAACATGACAATTTATCTAGATTGTGTTGCATATCGTCAACTTGTTCTTTTGAGAGTACGCTATTTGCAATTTTTGTATCGTCAGCAAATTTTGAGATTGTACAGGTGAGACCCTCCTCTATGTCGTTGATGTAAATTAGAAAGAAAATTGGTCCTAGTACCGATCCCTGGGGTACCCTGCTACTTACATTGGTCCATTTAGATGCCTTACCGTTTATGACTACTCTTTGCTTTCTGTTGCTGAGCCAATCTTCTATCCATTTCAACACACCGTCTTGTATTCCATGCGCTTTTAGTTTTAGCAGTAAACGTTTGTGGGGAACTTTGTCAAAGGCCTTTTGAAAATCAATGTATATAATATCTACAGCTTTACTCTCATCGTAGAGGTTGAGGATATCGTGGAAGAAGTCTAAGAGGTTTGTTAAACAGGAACGTTTTTTTACGAAAGCCGTGTTGAGTATCTTTAACCCTCCTGGATCGGGCAGGTCCTCCAAAGGACAGTGTGGGCTACCCGGGCGATCTGGCCGAAAAACGTCTAGCCTAGGCTACCGTATTTTTGTTAATTTACTGCTAGAAATTTCCCACGCATCTATAAACATGGTGCGGTTTCCAATCTGTAGACTGGCGTTGAGTAGAGCTCTCTAAGTCAACTGGGTCAGTTGCGATGACTATTTCAGTGGAGCTAATTTTGTCGCGATGTTGACAATATGGGAGGTTTTCACACACTAACTTCGTCTGACGTCACAACAATAACATTGATCCGACCTCTCCTTATTGTTTTCGGAGGTGCGGTCACGCAACGATCGGCTTTGTTTACATGCGTCGGACGCACGGCGTTCAGACCAAGCTGAATAGGCTT
Source organism: Paralithodes platypus (assembly GCA_032716605.1). Classification (NCBI taxonomy): domain Eukaryota; kingdom Metazoa; phylum Arthropoda; class Malacostraca; order Decapoda; family Lithodidae; genus Paralithodes; species Paralithodes platypus. Next base: position 15,862,130 of record CM064508.1, read on the forward strand.
TCAAGCTTACTATCTCCTGAAAGGACATCCGGGTACCTGACCTTATTTCGTGGTGTCCTTTGGAGGGCATGCCCGGGCCAGGAGGGTTAAGTATGTTATTTTCCTCTAAGTGATATACGAGTCTGTCTCGTATGACCGTTTCTAGCATTTTACATACAACTGAGGTTAAGCTAATTGGACGATAGTTGCTGGGTAGGGATTTGCTGCCTTTTTTTAATATCGGTGTTACGTTGGCTAGCTTCCACTGATCAGGCATAGTTCCAGACTGCAAGGATTTATTGAATAGTAATGTCAGTGGTTTGGAGAGCTCATCCTTAGCTTCCTTTAGAACTCTAGGCGAGATTGTATCCGGTCCAGGCGTTTTATTTACCTTGAGTTTATCTAAACAATTCAATACTTCTCTCTCTGTAACGGTGATATTGCTTAGAGCATCTGAATTATCAATCTGAATCGGCGATGGTGTAGGGATATCACTGAGGTCTTCTGTTGTAAAAACTGATGCAAAGAAGGTATTGAGGGCATTACTCATTTGTACTTCGTCTTTGGTGTATTCTCCATTTCCATCGACTAACGGTCCAACAGTTGAAGTTACTACTTTTTTCTTTCTGATATAACTATAGAATTATTTCGGGTTTGTTTTACTTTGATTCGCAATATGTAACTCTAAGGTCTTTTTACTTTGCTTAATTAACTTTTTGGCTTTGCGTCGTAGCTCTACAAATTTCACCCGTTCTTCGTCATTTTGTGAGGATTTTAATCCATCATTAGCACATTTTTAACAAGCAGGCAGTTTGAAATATATTTATTCCACCATTTGGGCTTATTATTATGGCCTGGACGCCGTATTGTTGATGGTATGCAGTCTTGCACTGCTTTTAGGTAAGTGGTTTCGAATAACGTCCAAGATTTATTTATGTCGTTATTGTTAATTAAAAAGCTCCAGTCAGTTTCTTTAAACATAGCTCTAAGTTTATGGAAGTTTGCTTTCTTGAAATTAGGGACTTTTTCGATGCTACTATTTGGTTTGTTACTAGTAAACTTTAAAGTGAAAGTTATCGTACGATGGTCGCTGTTACTGAATTCATCACCAACATTCAAATTCTCTATCAATTCTTCTTTTGTTGCAAGTACAATGTCAAGAACGTTATTACCACGGGTCGGCGTTCGAACAAATTGATAAAGCGAACTCTCTTGCAAGTTCGTATACAAGTCATGTCCGGAGTGTGAAGTAAGAGTATCGCCCCACTTGGTCACAGGTAAATTAAAGTCGCCAAAAATTACGGTATCTTACTTACATCTGCAATTTGTTCGTAAATTTCTCTGTCAGTTTGCACTGATTGAGCTGGAGGTCTGTATATTAACGCAAGTATTATTTTTGTACCTTTATTATTCTTTATTAGCACAAAAGATGTGTCGACGTTCACAATTTGAGGTTTTGACAAGAGGGTAGGGTGAAGACTTTCTTTGATATAAAGTAAAACGCCACCTCCATTTCGATTTATTCGGCTCTTCTCAAACATTCCATAACCGGGAATACTCTGCTAAAAAAGTATCTATCTTCTGTGTTGAGCCAAGAGTCTGTTATGCCAATCACATCATAATTTTCTGTAAACACTAGCTCCTCTAAATCTGAAAATTTATTGCGTATGCTACGAGCGTTTGCATAGAAAACCTTTAAATTTGTTATTTTAGAACTCACAGAACGCTCTTTAATAATAGTTTTGGTTCTTGTCGGATCTACATTTATGTTCATGGCTGTCCTCGGTCCTCGCTGTCTTCGGTCCTTATCGCTGGTGGTCCTCGGTTGCCTCTGTTTTTTGCTTGGCGTTGGATGATTTATGTCACTGCTGCTTCTTCTCGGATGGCGTTTTTTGATCCATGGCTGCGGACTGCTTCGTGTAGGAGACGACCCATGCGTGCTGAACCCACAGGGTTTAGATGAGTGCCATCCTTGCAGAACAGAGTAGGCTGGTTGTAGAAGTTGTCCAGAGGTTGATGAATTCAACTTCTTCCCTCAGACACAAATATTTTAGTCGGCTATTTGTGCTGAAGGCCTTGTCGTAGAATTTGTCAGGTGCGTTGATCTTAGGGAGAATGCCTGAGATGATGATATTCCTTGACTTGTTTTTGTAGTGCTGGATCATCTTGCGATATTTCTCCATCAACTCTTCGGATCTGGTGCGCATGACGTCATTTGAACCAGCATGGATGACAAAAAGGGTATTTTCATTTGCATCCTTTGTGGTATCTTCGAAGGCTTCCACAATGTCATCCAGTCCAGCTTCTGGGATGCAATTTTGTTTTCGTCGATTTGGGACTCTGTTGCAGAACTCTTCGACCTGTCCTCGTAGGATGGAATCCCCAACGAGCCTGGTCTCTTCTGGTTCGTCTTCCATCTCTACCAATATCTCATATCTTTTTGACATTGTAACTGGTAGATAAGACCTTTTCTGCGTTGGCCGTGCACCGTTCCTCACTGGTGTAAATCCGGAAACCTGTGGTGGCGGGACTCTGCGTACAGGTCAGGGAGAGGAGTGGTTAGAACGGGGGCGAGGGGTTGGTACTGTTCGTGCTAGCAGGCTTCTTGCATGAGGAGTGGGGGAGAGACTATGGTGAACAGGGCGGCTGTCCTGGTTTGATGTCGGCTCAGGCTCGTCAGAAGATGCTGCAGTGGCTACTGCAGGTGTTGGATTGTTGGCAGATGACGTTGGGGCGGTGGTGGATGTTGAAATTGAAACAATTGGAGTTAGTGATACTCTAACGTTGAGTGTTACAAACTCTTGGAGTGCTTCCAGCTTCCTGGTGAGGGCGTTGATCTTGTTGTGGGCTTCATCCAATTTTGCTGTCAAATCCTCTCGTTGCTCGCAGAGTCGGCAGACTTGTGGATCGGCAGGAGCAAACATGGAAGCACCAAACCTACCGGCGCAGTTCGTACAGGCACGAGGCATGGTGACAATCACTTTCTTCAGATCACTGCACTCACTTAAAAACACTTAACTCACTTTAAAAACACTTATCTCACTTTAAAAACACTTCACTCCCTTCAGGTCTCTTCACTTACTTAAATAGGCCTAACCGAAAACAAAAATGTTGAAATACGCACAAATAGGTTATCAGCGGTGATAGCCTAACCGAAAATTAAAACAAAACAAAATTAAATTTGAATACGCAGTGATAGCCGAACCGAAAATAATTTTATTTTTATTTAAACAGAAATAGGCCACCAGGGGTTATAGCCTATCCTAACCGGAAACAAAAATTATGAAATACCGGTACGCAGAAATAGGCCACCAGCGGTGATAACCTAACTGAAAATTTAAAAATTGAAGTACGCAGAAATAGGCCACCAGGGATGATAGCCTAGACTAACCGAAAACAAAAATAACCAAAAACAAAAATTATGAAATACCGGTACACAGAAATAGGCCACCAGGGGTGATAGCCTAGACTAACCGAAAACAAAAATAACCGAAAACAAAAATTATGAAATACCGGTACGCAGAAATAGGCCACCAGCGGTGATAGCCTAACTAAAAATTTAAAAATTGAAGTACGCAAAAATAGGCCACCAGGGATGATAGCCTAGACTAACCGAAAACAAAAATAACCAAAAACAAAAAGTATGAAATATGCGGAGGTAGGCTACCAGGGGTGATAACCTACCTAAAAAAGCAAAACATATATATATATATATATATATATATATAATGGAATATGTCACTAAATATACAATTCACCAAATAGAGATTATATAAGAATAAAGTGTAACTGCACACAAGGGGTTAATATACTGTATCAACAGATGGCGCTGGTGTCACTGTAGGCTAGTCAAGCAGGATTATATTTAGATAAACAAAGTTATCAGTCAAAGGTTACTACAAGATCATGCAAGCAACAACTAAAATTACAGATATATATATATAGCTACAGTAGGATACTGAATACGATAACTCCTAGAGTTAATAAGAAAATACAAAGCTAGGTCGATTAGAGGTGCGCGTGCGTCGTCTGCTACAAGCTAGGATAACAAATGTAAACAACAATGCTTATCAACTCAGCTAGACCACCACACAGATCACTATTAGCCACACTCGACATTAGTAAAGCCTTCGATGCCATCCCCCGCCACAACCTAACAAACAAAATCTACAATACAAACATGCACAACAACACAAAAAGGTGGCTGGCGAACTTCCTAGCAGGCAGATGTGCGCACGTATCTTTTGCCGGTCAGTCATCTAAAATCAGAAACTTTCCAAACGGAGTCCCACAAGAATCCGTCCTATCGCCCGCACTCTTCAATCTGTACATGCATGATATAACTACATCCAATACGCCCCAAATAAACTTAGCCTCCTATGCAGATGACATAACACTCACATGCACACACCATGACCCAAAAAGAGCAACAGATCTCCTTCAACCCTATCTCAACACACTACATGGCTGGTGCACTAAACAGACTTAATCTAGCCCCAGCCAAATCCACCGCAACCCTGCTCACAAGTTGGACAGGAGAACACGAATACATCCCTCAACTCACCATAAACAACACACCCCTAACACATACACACACACCCAAAATCCTAGGAGTCACATATGATACTCATATGACATTCAAACAGCACACCACAAACATTAAAAAGAAACTGACACCCAGACTTAACGCCCTCAGGTCACTTGCTCAAACAAATTTGGACACAACAAAGAAACTACCACCACAGTATATAAACAACAATAAGATCAGATGGAATACGCAAGCCCAGCCTGGGCTTCTAACCTGGCTGAAACACATCATAAGACCTTACAGACTATTCAAAACAAAGCCCTGAAGATCACTACAGGCTGCACAGCTACTGCACCCACATATCACCTACATCAAAAAACCAAAATCCTCAAAGTCAAAGACCATCTGGACACGAGAGGCACTCAATTCCTGGCAGCAGCCTCCACGAACCAAGACTACCCACTAAACTACATGGCAACACACCCACAGACACCAAGAAATATCAAAACAACACCCAGCACACGGTATCACACAATTATTGTCCTCTCTCCCTCCCTGCCCACCCCGAACTAACTTCCAGAAGCACATCCATACTCATATCTCTCACCGATCCATCCACTCACTTACAGACAACACGCAGCTGCATGCACGACCTCCCGAAATCCATCCTTCCGAATCCTCCCTTCCTCGCGAGGACAGAGTCCACCTGGCCAGGCTGAGATGCGGACACCATCCAGCTCTCCTGAGCTATCAGAAGAGACTGGATGACTCCGTTGTCGACGCCTGCCCGGGATGTAACAGCACCCCATACCATTAAACACATCATAGAAGACTGCATTTCACACAACCACTTACGCCAACAACACAATCTACACTCAATGAGAGCTCTGTGGGAAAGCCCGATCATAGCCATGGCCTTTCTCAGGGACTCGGGGCTGTTCGGCCAGGCAGCTTAGGGAACAACAACAACAACAACAACGTTTATCCGTCAGAAAAGCAATAAAATAACATGCACGGCAACTACAGAACTATGTGGAGGTTAAACAAGCACTTAACTACTGTTCATGCAATGAATAAAGGGAAAAGTGATATGAAATACTCAAATTAGGATCGAGTTTTCTCAGTGGCGATGCGGAGCTGTTGGCGGTGCTAAAGCCGGCGGGAGAGTGAGAGAGAGACAGAGGGGGGGGATGTTTGTGATGATGATAGTGTTTATTAGTGTGAGAGAGAGGGGGATGTTTGTGATGTTAGTGTGTATTACTGTGAGAGAGAGAGAGGGGGTGATGTTTGTGATGATGTTAGTGTGTATTAGTGTGAGAGAGAGAGAGAGAGGGGGATGTTTGTGATGATGTTAGTGTGTATTAGTGTGAGAGAGAGAGAGGGGGATGTTTGTGATGATGTTCGTGTGTATTAGTGTGAGAGAGAGAGAGAGAGAGGGGAAAACAAGACAGATTTTTATACATTAGGACAAGGTTACTCTTAAGATCGAGAGAGACAGAGGGCGGGGGGATGTGTGTGTATGTATTAGTGTGTGTGTGTGTGTGTGTGTGAGAGAGAGAGAGTGAGAGAGAGAAAGAGAGAGAGAGAGCGAGAGAGTAGAAAACAAGGGGACAATGGTAAAACTTTTATAAACATTAAGTCAAGGAAGTTCCGAGGATCAAGAGAGAGAGAGAGAGAGAGAGTCTGAGTCTTTGACATATTCCCGGAAATGACTAAATATTTTCGTTACATGATAGTGCTATAATTTATATCCTACTACTACTACATTTATTTACAGGCAGTTAAGGGGACAGTGGTTATTTGTTGGCTTTATTTATTTATATACCGGTATTCATTAATGTTTTAGTTTCCTCCCTAGACCTCCATCAAACTTTTAGGAAGTCATCCATTAGATCCCCCTACAAGATTAATTTGTACACTTTTCGGCAGAAAAATGTCACGGCCAAAGGCCGGTTCCTCCACAATTACAGGCTCGCTATCGCTCCCCAGGAAAAAAAATCCACACCTAAATAGCATGAAAGGTCTTCGCCAAATATTGACAAAGGAAATGGGGAGAAGGGTCTTAAAATCGACAAACTAATGGGATAAACATCCTAAAATCTCAAAACTAATAGGGCTATTCAGGAGGGAAAAGGGGGACCAGAAAAATTACCCAATTCCCATTACCTCAATAATGAACCATTTACAGACAAGAATTATTCCGGATAATTTTATTGAGTATTTATAATGGATAATGTCCTGTTAAATTGTATGTGTATATTCGTATATTCCGAACACCCTGTATGTATATATATATATATACACAGTATATATATATATATTTATTTATTTATTTATTTATTTATTTATCTATTTATTAATGTATTTATTTATTATATTTGTTCTATGTGCATGGAAAAGACAAAAGGCAGGTTGCCTGTAACGAGTGTCTCCCCCCAAAGTTAAAAGAGTGACAGAGCCAAATTCAAGGGAAGTTGGAGTCAAAATGCCTGGACATACGAAGTTTAAGGCAGTCTAAGTCATAGGATGAAAGAAAGACTGATTGAGGGAGAGAGTTCCATAGTTCACTAGTTGAGTAGAAGAAAGACTGAGAACATTTGCCAATTCTTGGGTTGGATAGCTGGACCGGGAGTGGGACTATGTTGTATACACTGTGAGAGCTCTTAAGAACACTGATTGTTGTAACAGCGATAGAAGAGTGAAAGAGATGCAACATTGCGGCGTGTAGACAGAGATTGTAGGGAACTAGTAAGAGGAAGCGAGTTGATGAGATGTAATGCTTTTGATTCTACTCGTTCGAGAAGTGTGGTATGGGTGGAGCCTCCCCACACATGAGAACAATATTCAATACAGGGGCGCACTGTGCCCCGATACAGAGCAAGAAGCTGTGTTGGGGTGAAGAACCAACGGAAACGGTTGAGCACACCCAACTTTTGGAAAGCTGTTTTAGCAAGATTGGTAATATGATATTTCCAAGAAAGGTTAGATGAAAAAGATACACCTAAAATGTTCAGAGAAGATGAAGGGTTGAGTTGAGTATTGTTGAAGAATAGTTGATAGTCTTGTGGAAGATTGTGATGGGGAGATAGAGGGAGAAACTGGGTCTTGGAGGCGTTGAAAGTAACAAGATTTTCTCTGCCCAATCAGAGATAATTGAAAGATTCGAAGACAGGCATTCTATGGCCTCGCCACATTTGTTTTCGAGTGCTTGCATGCTGGTTTGATGTGAAAAACTAGTTGAATATTGTATGGTAGAGTCATCAGCATATGAGTGGATGGGACTGGAGGTACAGTTGAGGAGATAATTGATAAATATTAGAAAGATAATTGGAGACAGGACAGAACCCTGAGGAACACTGGAGTTGATAAATTGAGGAAGTGAACAATGGCAGTCCACAAGTGCAGCTATGGAGCGGTCTGAATGGAAATTAGAGACAAAGGCACAGAGAGAGGGATAACAACCGAAGGAGGGTAGTTTTGAAAATTAAAGACTTTTGCCAGACTCTATCGAAGGCTTTCGCAGTGTTGCCAGGTGGATTTGGCTAGAAGAGAGAGCGGCAGGCCGGTAACTCTCTTCCTAACCCTTTAGGAAAGTTGTTTCTATCTCAGCAGCTATGTGTCTCACTGGCATGCCAGATGAGGGCAGAGTTACTGGGACAGGCCACAGTTATCGGTAACTTGTAGTCTAAGAAGAAAGTTTCAAGCAGGCCGTACGTTTTCCCACTAGACTAGCTAGGAACCGCCTAAGTAGGGTCTCTGTTAGCTGGGCAGGCCTTTGGCTAACGAGATCCCTAGTATAGGGTTTGGATGTCACCATCTCAGTTGCTGTGGATCTCACTAGCATGCCAGATGAGGACAGAGTTCCTGGGACAGAACACCGTTATCGGTGACTTGTAGTCTAAGAAGAAAGTTGCCTGCAGGCTGTACGCTTTCCCACTAAACTAGCTAGGAACCGCCTAAGTAGAGTCTCTATGTTAGCTGGGCAGGCCTCTGGCTAACAAAGATCCCTAGTATAGGATTTTACTCACAGACAGTATGTTTGGGCTTTTGGCAGGCTGTCAGTCCAACTGAATGGAGGTTAATCTTAAGACTTCATAAAGAGGCATGCCAGTACTTTTGAAGCCTCAAAATTGCTTGACTTTCCTCAGAAATCCTGAACTGGTATTGCAGATTACTGAGTGCACTCCCCTGGTACCTCTAGGATGGTAAGGGCATGAAGAGGTATCCTAGATGGGGTCCTTGAACCCTTCTTGTTCTGCTAGTCAAGGTCTCCTTCAATATAAGGACATTACTCGGTGGTGGTGTGATGAGTGAGGTCAATTATAGCTTCTAGAGTAGGTTACTTTATCAAGGGTTAATTATAAATTCATAGGGGGTCTATATAACTTCAATAGAACTCTGGAAAACAATAATAGTGAGTGAAGTGAATGAATTCTGAACTTCGGGTTCTCGGGGAGCATAGGTGGTGTCGGGTGCATTGAAGGTGTGTCGTGCGCACCGGACAAGTGAGGGCTATGATGCACACGAGACAGCGTTTATCCTTCTCCCTCCTTCTCGTGGTGGTGGTGGTTGGATTTTACTACGGATCTTGGTTGGTAGTAATTTTAGGTATAAGAATATATAAATCTCCCTCGGCATTGTGTTGTCTACAGGAGTGTGTACGTATCTAAATTTCCCGGTTTGTGTTGGTAGGACTGGGTGTACACATGGGTATTTAAACGTACCGAGCGCCCTCTCTCGGGGCGCGGGAGCGGCAGATCTCCCGCGTTATTTTTACGTGGAGACAATTAGGTACAGGGTATTCTTATGTAGAAAGAAGCATGTGTGGTTTGTGTAACTAGCAAAACTAGTTGGAGAGTGTCAAAAAAAGGCATGTGTATATTATATGTGTGGAAAAACAGTGTCCCAAGATCTATTGAGGTATAGGTTCACATCTTATTGCATAACATAGTTTTCATACAGGCATATAATGGTTTCAACTGGCATTGCTTTCTTCGGTAGTGAAGATACACGTTTCTTCTTAACTTCTACATCTCTATTCTCCCCGAGTTATATGGTGAGGTGGGGAGAAAAGGAAGAAAAACACAAGAATACATGTATCATTGATGGTCTTCAATGGTGAAGACAATTTTGTTTATTAGCAATGTACAGGGGTCAGGATGAACATTGATACTACATATAAAATAAGAAGGTACATATTGGGAATATGAGAGGAGTACAGGTAGTTCAGAAATGTACACTGAACCTCATCTTCCTCTTTTTGGTGGTAGTGGGAGTAAGCGTACGCTTTGATGTGGAGGGGCGTTCCTCTTCCGGGGCGGCTTTTTGCGCCTTGTCCGGTGTGACTCGGGATACGCCTGCTTCCCGTTGTTCCTCTGTTTTCGGTCTCGTCTTCCTCTGCCTCTGCGATGGTCTCGTGGGCTCCTCCTCCTCCGGGGAATCTTCCTCTCTGTTTCTTTTTCGAGGTATTTTATATATATACTGCAACATCTATACTTTTATGTGCATTGACGTAAGTGTATAAAAAATAGTTTGAGTATGTAATAGTGTGTGTTTGTGTGTGTGGGAGAGAGAGTGAGAGTGGTTTAATTAAAAAACTTTTTATTTGGGTAGCTTAATGCATCGCCTAATAAATACAAACATACAAATACAAATATATACCGTATCGTCCAAAGTTAATGCTAACACAAATATACATCTTTTCAACCAGACCCATATATTTATCTTATATATACATACATATAACTCACTCACTCTCTTCTCTCACACACACACATACACACACATATACGGTCTCCTTCTCTCACGCACACACATATTATTATCAATTGATAAAACAGCTTCCCATAAGCTGGGTGTGCTTAACCGACTCCAGGGCTTCTTTACCCCTCCTCAGTTATTTGCTCTATGCAAGGGTACAGTGTGTCCTTTTATTGAGTATTGTTCACATGTGTGGGGAGGATCCTCTCACACAGATAGCCTTTCATATCTTTAACTCCCGTCCACTCACCAACTCTCTGTAATCTCTCTCTCTTCGCCGCAATGTTGCATCTCTCTCGTATTCTATCGCTACTATAATAATCAGTGTTCGTCAGAGCTCTCCCAGTGTATACTACCTCCTCTACGTAGGATACGTGGTACCCGTCTTGCAACACAATCCCACCCCTACTCTTTGCAACTCTCCAACCCAAGAGTGAAACTATATTCCCAATTTTTTTTCTATTCAACAGCTGAGCTCTGGAACTCTCTCCCAGAATCCATCTTTCCCTCATCCTATAACTTAAATTGCTTCAAACTCCGTGTGTCCAGACATTTTGGCTCGTCACAGGTAGTTCTGCCTTTTGTCTCCCTCATCCACTTAGGAAAGAAAATAACACACACATACTCTCATTCACTCACACTCTCTCTCTCTCACACTCTCTCTCTCTCTTCATTGCTATCCTTACCTTCCACTTTGTAGCAAATTCTATGTTAGCATTAATTGCGGACTTTCTAGTAGGGACCACAAGGTCTGTGCAGTCTGTGTATCTATGTAACTATGTAACTCACACACTCATTATCACACTCTCACTCACTCACATGCATACTCTCTCTCTCTCTCACACACACACTCACTCTCACACTATCTCACTCACTCACACATACATACTCTCTCTCACTCTCACACACACTCACTCTCACACAAACACTCTCTCTCTCACTCACACATGCATTCTCTCTCTCTCACTCTCACACACACTCACTCTCACACACACTCACTCACATTCTCTCTCTCTCTCTTAATTGCATGGTACAAAAAGTGAGGGCATGGGATGAGGGAGGGGGGGGAGGGGTAGTGCATGGGAGGGGGAAGGGGGAGGGAGTGGAAGAGAAAAAGAAAGCGAGAGAAAAAGCCAAAGAAGGAGAGAGAAAATATCTTGAAGCAGTTTAAGTCATAAGATGAGGGAAAACAGAATGAGGGGGAAAGTTCCAGAGTTCACTTGTTGAGTAGAGGAAAGACTGGAAAAATTGGTTCACTCTTGAGATAGAGAGCTGGACAGAATATGGGTGGGAATGTGTTGAAAGGTGGATGCCACCCACTCTCCATAAGGGAGGAAGCATAGACTGAGAGAGCTCTGAAGAACACTGATTATTTATTGTATTAGCGATAGAAGAGTGTGAGAGATGCAACATTGATGTGAGTAGAGAGAGATTGTAGGGAATTAGTAAGAGGAGGTGGGTTAAGGGGGCCCACCTCGTTTTTTTTTTTATCTTTCTCTCTCTCTCTCTTTGGCTTGTATCCAGTCAGCCCCATTTACCTTACTGTTTTAAGACGTTTACCCCCATCCAGGTGTCAATCTGGATGGGGGTAAACGTCTTAAAACAGTAGGTTGAATGGGGCCGAATGGATACAAGCCAAAGAGAGAGGGCGAGAAAGATAAAAAAAAAAGCTTAAACAATGTAATGCAACCCTTATGATTTATTATTATTATTATTATTATTATTATTATTATTATTATTATTATTATTATTATTATTATTATACTCCCAGCCGGGATCTAACCTACGACATTCAGAACAAGTGTCAAGTTTGTAATCCACTACACCACGGCGTGATAAAGGAATCTTAACCTTTTTCTTACGTATATTATATTAATTTAAGGAGAAGGGAAATCCTACTTGGAAAATGTCGAGATGTTCGATCCCGGCTGGGAATATATAAACATATATTAGCTCACATGTTTTTGTGAGATATACTTGATATATATATATATATATATATATATATATATATATATATATATTTGGGTGTGCTTAGGTATATATTGTATGTTCTTTTGGTGGTGGCTTAAAACTGACATTTGGTATTTTTCTCTCTCTCCCTCCCTACCTTCCTACCTATGCCATACCCACTAATACTCTCTCTCTTTCTCTCTTTCTCTCTTTCTTCTCTCCTCTCGTCTCTTCTTAAACGACCTCTCCTTAACGTTCTGTCCATTCTACCTTCCTCCCTGCCCTATCCTTTCTGACTCTCTACCCACCCACCACTCCTCCTGACCCATAGCCCTCTTGGCAGGCACCCTCCGCACCTTTCAGGAACACGCTTGTGATGCCAGCACCCTGTCACTCAGCTGCCCTCACAACACCACCATTGACATAACAGTGGTTCGCTATGGAAGGCCGAGACATAACCAAGCCAGTGTCGATCTGTGTCCAGCTCTACACTACCACTCGGCCCTCGACCACAAGACTGTCTGCTCCTACTCCAAAGAAGTTGATGTAAGTACGATCCCCCTTTGTTTTCTGGGTATCTCTTTTCTATCACTCTTTTGCACGGGATCACAAAGACGTCTGCATGTATTCCAAAGAGGTTGATGTGAGTATACCTATTATTCTGTCTGGCCGAACAGTCCCGAGTCCGGTAGACCGAAGTCGCTCCAGATTGTCGGGCCCGCGAAAGGGTGAGGTGAAATCTGTCTCTGAGAGGGCAGCGGGGGAGGGGACCATCAGCCCACGGGCTTACACCCCCGGGCTAATGCCCCCACCGTCCACAGTCCCCCTTGCAGTGCCACCTAATCGGGAGATCTCGCCAGCACCCAGAAGGAAAAGTAATACAGGAAAAGAGACGGACAGAAACAGCTACCGTTGGGTACAGGATGCCAAACCTCACTCTGGATAGGACCAGCCCTCACTTTATTGTTCTTCCGTTAGCTATCATTCTGTTCTTGTTCTATCAATCTCTGTTCCCCGCTCCGCTACCACTCGATCCTCCACCACAAGACCCCCTGCCAGTATTCCAAAGAAGTTGATGTGAGTAGGTCTATGTTGCCTTTTTCATATTTTGGAAAAGTGGGTTCTTGGTATATTTTTTCAGTTTCTCTTTGGTGTTGGATCAGAAAGCTACCTGCCAGCGTGAGCACTCACGCTCGTCTTCACAGGCTCTAATCCGCAAATAATTCCAGGATGTTCCAGAACGAGTCCTGCAGTGAAAGGGTTAAGAGGTTGCCTAGCTACCATCTTTCAGGTATTAACGCTAATTCGTGGCCTCCCTCAATGAAACACTGGAGGACTCGAACCCTCAACATCGCGGTCAACATACAGCGCCTTACACCACTCGGCTACTAACCCGTATGTATGTGTGTGTGTGTGACTGTGTGTATGTGTGTGTGACTATATGTTTGTGTATGACTGTGTGTGTGTGTGTATGTAACTATGAGTGTGTATGTAACTGTGTGTGTGTGTGTGTGACTGTATGTGTAGTTAACCCACTGGATCCCAGCGTCGCACGTGATGCGTCGGCAGTGTTTGATCACCAGCTCCCAGCGACGCATCACGTGCGTCCGGCATATTAAAATCAGTTATGTGGCTCGTAAGGTAGGAAATGGCGGGAGAATAGAAGGGGGAGGTACCGTAGTGTGTGTGGGAGCCGGGCCGGTAGGTGTGAGCGGGCCAAGACAGCCGCGCGGCCGGTGGTGGTGGGCTTAGTGGGCATACTTTACACCCTTAGTTCACCGCCACTTTGAACCTTCATTACTCCTGTCGTATGGGAGCTAGAGGCTTGAGATTTATGTGAGACACTCCTTAGGATGTATGCCGTACAATGTCATACTCAGTTTTTACCCTAGTGCTCCTGGGCGGGTGGTCATGCGGGGGAGACGAATTTTCGACCCCCCCCCCTGCCCCCCAAATGACCGAGGTGAGTTTTTTTTTTCTTCATTTCTCACCATTCTCTTCCATTTTGGCTCAACACATTTTTTTGAGGCTCCCTCCCCCCCCCACCCCCCCCCCCCCCCCCCCAAAAAAAAAAAATCCGAGGTGATTTTTTTTTTTTTTTCATTTCTCACCCTTGTCTTCCATTTTAGCAAACAAAAACAAAAAGTGAAAATGGCTTGGGACTGGGGTGAACAAAATATTATAACTAGCCGGGGCTCAGCGGGTTAAAGGGAGATGGGTCGTTTTTCTGGTCCCATTTCTCCCTCGCGTTAAGCCCCATTTGTTTTGAGATTATAAGACGTTCGATCGGCCCACTAGTTTGGCGATTTTATCACCTTTCGGCCCATTTCGTTGTCAATTTTAAGACCTTTCGTGCCATTTAGGTGTCAATTTTTTTCCTGGTGAAATTTTAAGAGAAACCGGCCTTTGGCCGGGAAATTTGTTTACCGAAAAATGTACCAATGTATCTTAATGGGGGTCTCGGGGGTGTTTTTCTAAGCTTAATGGAGGTCTAGCGTGTGTATGTGTAACTATGTGTATGTGTGTATGTGTTTGCTCGTATGTATAGTTAAGTCTACCATTATATTAATAGCCAAGTCCCGTTTATTGTAGTGAGGGGAGAGAGGGAGAAAATAGAGGGGAGTGGCGTCTGTCTGTCTAGGGTGCAGAGAGAGAGAGAGAGAGAGAGAGAGAGAGAGAGAGAGAGAGAGAGAGAGAGAGAGAGAAAGAGAAAGAATGTACTCAAAAACTACGAGAGACTATGCACGTGTGAGCAAGGGAGAGAGAGGGGAAAGTGTGTGTGTAAAAAGATGTGTGTGTGTGTGTATGTCTGTGTACTATACCCTGTTCCAAATAGGTAGGCCAGAAATTGTGAACCCTAACCTCTGTAACTCAAAAAGGGCTAGAGCATAGGGGCTGTACATTTCCACACCTCTACCCTGACTGACCCTTCCCAAATAGTAGAAATATTAGCTGGATTCCTCTTGTTGTTTGTGAGTTATAGAGGTTAATGTTCAACAGTTTTGGCCTACTTCCTTGGAACAGGGTATAGCTTCAAAGGAGTACCGGTATAAAGTATAAAGGAAGTCAAGCAACAGCAGGTTTGGAACCCCTCGAGGTTGGTTGCCCTCTACATCACTGCTGCTCAGAGTATCCAAGAGTGGTTTAGAGTTGGTAAGGGACAATTGGAAAGGGAAGTACTGCCCTTGTAAACTAGCAATGCAGTGTAGACCAATTTACCCCATTCTGTACCGGCGACGTGTTTTGTATTCTGTATTAGCTTTATTTAGAAGATTTTGGGCAGCTTAAGGGAAGATGGGCCGGTTTTCTGGACCCTTTTCTCCCTCATGTTTAGCCCCATTAGTTTTCAAATGTTAAGATGCTTGCCCCATTAGTTAGCTGATTTTAATAACTTTCGCCCCATTTCTTCGTCAATATTTAGACGTTTCGTGCTATTTAGGTGTCGATTTTTTCCCTGGCGAAGGATAGTGAGCCTGTAATGTTGGAAGAATCGGCCTTCGGCCGGGAAATTTTTCTACCGAAAAATGTACAAATTATTCTAAGAGGGGGATCTTATGGATTTTTTGTTTTTTTTAATTTGATGGAGGTCTAGGGAGGAAACTAAAAAAATAATGAATACATGCAAAAATCGCCCAAAAAGTGAACCACTAAAGGATCCTTCACCAAGTGAAGGATTTGTGGTATTAAAAAGGGTTAATTAAGATAGGTCGGAGCCTGTCAACTGAATAAAATCGTCTATTAGTAGCCAGCATAAAATGAAAAGGACGTCGCTGGTACTGAACGGGTTAAACTCAATAGGGAGAAACTTGCTACAGAGAGAGAGAGAGAGAGAGAGAGAGAGAGAGAGAGAGAGAGAGAGAGGGAGAGAGAGAGAGAGAGAGAGAGAGAGAGAGAGAGAGAGAGAGAGAGAGAGAGAGGAGAGAGAGAGAGGAGAGAGAGAAAGAGAGAGGAGAGAGAGAGAGAGAGCGAGAGAAAGAGAGAGGAGAGAGAGAAAGAGAGAGGAGAGAGAGAGAAGAGAGAGAAAGAGAGAGGAGAGAGAGAGAGAGAGAGAGAGAGAGAGAGAGAGAGAGAGAGAGAGAGAGAGAGAGAGAGATATAAAGAGATATAAAGAGATATAAAGAGATATAAAGAGATATAGAGAGAAGAATGCACCCAAAAACTACGAGAGTACGCACGTGTGAGAGAGGGAGAGGGGAGTATGTGTGTGTGTTGGTAGGTGTGTGTGTGTATGTGTGTGTGTGTGTGTGTGTGTGTGTGTGTGTGTGTGTGTGAAACGTCCCTTGATGTTGGCCCTGTCACTCTTTCAACTCATGGGGAGGCACTCGCTGCAGGCAGTTATGCCTTTTGTCTCCCTCATTCACATAAAGAAAAATAAATATATATATATACTGTATGTAAAGTATGTTGGTAAGTATGTGTGCGTTTGTGTATGTAGGTATTGTAAATGTGTACATGTGTGTGTTTTTGGGTGCTTTATGTTGTGTTTGTGTGTGTGTGACAGAGAGAGAGATAGAGAGAGAGCGATTAACATAGATACACTGACCACACAGACCTTACAATCCCAGCGAGGTGGCCAGGACTTAATTCTAGTAGAGATAGCAAACCCGAGAGTAAGGGACAGTGAAAGGAAAGGATAGCAAAGGAGAAGGTGGGGAGAGAGAGCGAGAGCGAGAGCGCGAGAGCGAGAGCGAGAGAGAGAGTAACATAGATACACTGACCACACAGACCTTACAATCCCAGCGAGGTGGCCAGGACTTAATTCTAGTAGAGATAGCAAACCCGAGAGTAAGGGACAGTGAAAGGAAAGGATAGCAAAGGAGAAGGTAGAGAGAGAGAGAGAGAGAGAGCTACATAGATACACAGACCACACAGACCTCAAGGTCCTTACTAGGCAGTCTGGCCTTACAAACTATATATGTATATATGCATACATATATATATATATATATATATATATACACCGGTACATACATATACACACATACACACACACACATACATATATACACATACACACACACACACATATACACATACATACATACACACATACATACATATATACAGTATATATATACATACTGTACAGTGCACACACATACACATACATACATTTTTTTTTTTTTTTTTTTTTTTTCATATCACCCCAGCCCTCTGCAGATAGAGGTCAAGCCTTCCCTTGAAAGCGTTTATTGTGTCGCTCTCCACCACTCTCGCTGGTAGTTTATTCCACTCTGTCGCCACACTGTAGGTGAAGAAACTCTTTGTGACATCTAGGCTTGCCTTTTTGGTTTTTAATTTCATTCCATTTCCGCGAGTTTGATTAGTATTGTTTAATGTGAATAGTGCATTTACATCGACTTGGTCGAAACCTTTTAGTATCTTAAAGCACTCAATAAGCTGACCCCTCAACCTCTTCTTTTTTAATGAGAACAGGTTCAATCGTTTAAGTCTTTCTTCATATGGTTTATTTCTTAATGAGGGTATCATCTTCGTCGCTCTACGCTGTACTGACTCGAGTCTTACAATGTCCTTGATCAGATAAGGTGACCAGAACTGCACACCATATTCAAGGTGGGGCCTCACCATACTTTTGAAAAGTGGCACTATTACGTTTTCATGTTTATATGTAAATTTTCGTTTAATAAAGCCCAATGCTATGTTTGCCTTATTTGCAGCTGCTATACATTGGTCGAAAGTTTTTAGGTTTTCAGATATTAGTACCCCTAGGTTTTTTACTACCGTTGCTGTTTTTATTTGTTTGCCATTCATTTCGTATTTGTATTTCATATTTCTGCTACCAACCTGCAGCACCTGACATTTATCGACATTGAAGGGCATCTGACATTTTTTCGACCACTCTGATATCTTGTTTAAATCAGATTGCAACGCATTTCTATCATCTTCGTTCAGGACTGTATTTCCTATTTTTGTATCGTCGGCGAATTTGGAAATGGTGTTGTTTACCCCTACATCAATATCGTTAATGTAAATGAGAAACAGGACCGGTCCAAGGACTGAACCCTGTGGAACTCCACTAGTGACAGGCTCCCACTCCGATTCCACTCCATTTATCACCACTCTCTGTCTTCTGTCTGTAAGCCAATTTTTTTATCCAAGAATGAATTTCACCTTTGATACCTATCCTCTCCAGTTTAGCCAATAGTTTTCGGTGAGGCACCTTGTCGAAAGCTTTTTGAAAGTCCAAGAAGATTATATCTAGTGATTTCGTCATGTCGTTATATGTGAATAGTTTGTTATAAAATGCAATCAAATTTGTTAGGCATGACTTATTTGATCTAAAGCCGTGTTGACTATTTTTGATTAGGTTGTTTGATTCGAGGTAATCTACTATCTTATCTCTAAGGATTTTTTCCATGATTTTTCCTACAATTGAAGTTAGACTAATAGGTCTGTAATTACTCGCTTTGGCCTTGCTACCCTTCTTGTATATCGGCGTAATGTTCGCATCTTTCCAATCACTCGGTACAATCCCCTGTAGTAATGATAAGTTAAATAGTTGTGTCAGGGGTTTTGCTATTTCGTCCTTAACATTCTTAATTATTTTCGGGTGGAGCTTGTCGGGTCCCGGGGTCTTATTTACATTTAAATTACTCAATTTGCTTTGTACTTCGCTAACACTGATGGTGAAATCTCCTATCACATGAGTTGAGGTGTTATTTTCAAGGGTATGATCGATAATTTCTTCTGTGAAAACTGAGCCAAAATATTTGTTGAGCAGATTTGCCGTGTTTGTGTCACCTGTTATTGTCTGGCCATCTTCTATTAGCGGTCCGATTCCGCTTTTGATCTGATTATTTTTATTTACGTAACTGTAGAATTTTTGGGGGTTTGTGGCACTTTCTCTGGCAATAGTCATTTCGTAATTTTGTTTGTTCGCCCTAATTATTTTTTTCACTTCCCTTCTACTATTTTTGTACAAGTTTTTAATTACTTCAGGGTTTGTGTTCTTTTTTACAAGTTTGTGGAGTTGATTCCTTTTCCTTATTGCCTTGCCAATGTCTCTACTGTACCAAGGGGGCATACTTGATTTCGTATTACGTTTTGGTTTCATGGGTACAAATTGTTTATGCTCTTCTGTAATTGTAGACTTAAAATGTCCCCATAGTTCATTTACTTCGTTTATATTTATGAGGTTTGAGTGTATGTTTGATAGCGATTCCTTAAGTCCGTCATAATTTGCGTTTTTGAAGTCCGAAACCATTCCTGTTGTTTTTACTGAGGAATATTTGCTTATAACGTTGATTCTTAAGATTTTATGATAGGACGTTGCCAGATGTTCACCTACATCCAGGTTTGATAATAGATTTTCTTGGGTAGTGATTACGAGGTCTAATATATTCCTGTCTCGCGTCGGCTGTTTTACGTGTTGAGTCAAAAAATTGTCCTGGATGAAGCTTGTCATTAGGCGTGACTCAGCATTTTTCCCGGTCAGGGTATTCCAGTCAATTAGGGGGAGGTTATAGTCACCTAGTAAAACTGTTTCGTCGGAATTAAGAGTTTTCTCTAGTATTTCATAACAAATTGTATCATCGGCAACAGTTAGTCTCGGTGGTCGGTACGCTGTAGTGATATTTAAGTTCATGTTTTTTGTATTTATTTTGACGCACACTATTTCTGCATTACTTTCGGGGAGAGTCACCTCAACTGGGTTTAAGTAGGTTGCAACGTACATTGCAACCCCCCCTCTTTGTTTTCCATTGTTACGGTATTTATGACAAAATTTATATGGCTCTGTGATATTCATGAAGTAGATCTTTATTTTTAAGGTTCGAGAGAGAGAGAGAGAGAGAGAGCGAGAGCGAGAGACTGACCACACAGACCTTACAATCCCAGCGAGGTGGCTAGGACTTAATTTTAGTAGAGATAGCAAACCCGAGAGTAAGGGACAGTGAAAGGAAAGGATAGCAAAGGAGAAGGTAGAGAGAGAGAGAGAGAGAGAGAGAGAGAGAGAAAGAGAAAGAAAGAAAGAGGGGGGGGGGGCAGGTGGGATTGTAAATTATTGTATTAGCCAGCTATTATAAGCGAGAGAGCGAGAGAGAAGGGGAGGGGGGGAGAAAAAGAAAGTGAGTGATATGATAGTTTTCAGTACTCTCTCTCTCTCTCTGTATATATATATATATATATGTTTATAATCTCTCAGTGGGGTTCGAACCGCCGACCATCAGGACGATAGCCGACGCTTTAATCAACTACACCACCGCAGTCTAAAAGACACTCAACCTTCTATCCTATTTATGTTAGGGAGAAGGGAAACCCACTAGGCTAATATATTTCAATTCATAGCGTCGGCTATCGTCCTGATGGTCGGCGGTTCGAGCCCCACTGAGAGATTAGAAACATTTAGTAGCTCACGTGTATTTGTGATATATACTCAATATATATATATATATATATATATATATATATATACTGTATGTGTGTGTGTGTGTGTGTATATATGTAATTATGCTTATATATATTGTAAGGTATACCGGCCCTTGGCCACCGCCAGGACGTCAGGACATCACTTGTGTGAGCAGTATATCATCTATGTGCTTTTAAATGTTGAAAAACAGTTAGATTTATATAGGGACACTACTACTGTAAAAGACAAGGAGTGTGGAATGTCTCCCTATAGAGGACCCAACTAACGGTTCTAGATATGACGAGAACTTACATAATGTTGCATCATCTTATTTATATCAGCCCATGGACTATTAATAATAATAATAATAATAATAATAATATTTATTCAGTCAGCAATTTACAGAGTTGGTACCACATAGTTTGTTACAAATATGACATGTACCAGCCTTGCATAATTCCAACTAAGGATAGCCCAATAAGGCCGTTAGGCGTATTTCCATTGGGGTCCTTGTGGGATTAGGTTAGCTGGGGAAAAGGGGAGGATAAAGAAATAGATACTTTAGAGAAAGTATTTCTAGGGGGTTATTTTAAGATACCTTACATCCTATAGTAAATATCAGTAATCCGTAATCAGTAATCATTTCAGTTTGGTTTGTCTATCTCTTATGTCGTATTTAGTAGTAGACATAAGCTTGGTGCTCCCTTCTCGCAGCTGTCCGGTTCAGGTGTTCCTTCAGGCTACGTCTGAAGGAATACAGTGTTCTCTTTTCACGGACTGACTGGGGTAGGTCGTTACAGTCCTTGATGGCAGTGAAGAAGAATGTTTGCTTACCCTGTCCTTGGATTCTCGGGACCTTAAAATTAAACATCATGTTTCTTGTATTATGTCCACTCCTCTCATTTGCTTTAACAAAATCATTCTTTAGATACTCATAGACAATTTTGAAGGCATTAGTTAGCCTGATTTGTTTGGCCCTGTCAGAGACATTGAGCATACCTAGTGACTGAAGTTGTTCCTGGCCAACATGTGATCTGGGTCCTAGGTTCAGCATGAACCTAACCATTTTATTTTGAGTGACCTGAAGTTTGTGCTGTGCTGATTTAGATGATGCAGAGTACCAGGATGACACAGAATAGTCAAAATGACATTGAACAAGCGCTTGGCAGAGGGTCTTTTTGGTCGCCGCGGGCAAGCATCCCACCTGTCTATACAGGTATTTTATACGTGCTCTACACTTACTCAGGATAGATTCCAAAATTGTTTCACCTGACAAACTCGCGTTCAGTTTCAGTCCGAGATATTTAACTTGCGACACTGTTGTTATAGGAATATCATTACAGTTGACCGAGAAGCCCACAATGTCTTTCAGTTTGCGTTTTGTTCCACATAAGATGGCTTCCGTCTTGCCCAGGTGAAGAGATAGTCTATTGTCCACTAGCCATTCACTACATGATGCTAGTTCTTTGGAAAGTGAAGCGGCAATACTTATTGGGTCTTTTCCTGAAACCAGAAGCACGCTGTCGCCTGCATACAGTAATAATTTACATGAG
This sequence comes from Paralithodes platypus, assembly GCA_032716605.1. NCBI lineage: Eukaryota > Metazoa > Arthropoda > Malacostraca > Decapoda > Lithodidae > Paralithodes > Paralithodes platypus. Next base: position 15,884,271 of record CM064508.1, read on the forward strand.
ACGCTCAGTTCCATGTCGTTCACATAACAGAAAAAGAGTAAGGGACCAAGGATGCTTCCCTGCGGGATCCCACAGTTAATTGGCATAGGATCAGATATATTATCATCAATTTTGACTCTTTGGGTTCTACCACTAAGATAAGATTTAAACCAGTTCACAGACCGTATGCCCATAGCTTGTAGTTTATTACATAGGATATCATGGTCTACGGTGTCAAACGCTTTTTGTAGATCAAGAAGAACCATACCGGTGTAGTTACCTTTAGACATTTCTTTACGAATGTGATCCGTTAAGTGGATGAGACAGGAGTCTGTCGAGTACATGCATCTGAAACCTGATTGAAACTTATAGAATAGATCATTTTGTTTGAGGTAGTGTTCAATTTGGGTGTATACCGCTCTTCCAAGGATTTTAGATACAATACATAATATGCTAACTGGTCTGTAGTTGCCAACTTCTAGTTTATTTCCTTTCTTGAATAGAGGGGTTACAATAGCTTCCTTCAGTTCAGCAGGTACTGTGTTGGTGTTAATTGACAAGTTGATGATGTGGGTTAGGGGGCCTGCTATACCAATGGCTCAATCTCGTAGAAATTTGGCAGGAATTTTGTCTGGTCCTGTGCTCTTACGTACATTTAGGTTAGACAGCTCGTCAAAAGTGTATTTTGGTGTAACATTTTGCAATCTAAATGTGTTCGGGTGTATGTCTTTATCTCTGTAGAAATTACGAAAGGTGGCCGTTTTTGTCGTGTATTTATTGAGAGGTTGAGGTAGGTTCTGTGCAAGTGTGTTTGCTATGGAAGTGAAGAAGGAGTTGAAGTAGGTTGAAATTTGTCGTTTATCGTGGCAAACCTGATCATTAATGGTGAGAGCAATATTAGTGTTAGACGAATCCCTTGTCTTGTTGCTGTAGCCTGTTGTTTTTAGGTGCCTCCATAGTTTCTTTGGGTTATTCTGATATTCCTCTGCCTTATTGTGAAAATAATTATTTTTCGCTGATTTCATTTTCCTACTTAGTTTATTCCTGGCCCTGTTGAACTCATGTTTCAGACCTTGATCCTGTCTATGTTTCGCTAGCCTTTTTAACAGATTGTCTCTGTGTTCCAGATGGTGTAGTATGTCATTGTTGATCCATGGGTCTGACCTTGCTTTAATTCGTATGTCTTTCAGAGGAGCTATTTCGTCTAGGATGTTTGTGATGATGGTTCTGAAGCCAACCCATGCGTCATTAACGTTTGTACTTCCAAACACTGGAGACCAGTCTGTATTCCATAAAATGTCCAGAAATGTTTCCTTATTGTAGTTTCTGAGTGACCTTGTTTTGATAATCTTGTGATTCTCTAGGGTAATTTTTGTGGTTTTCCGTGTGCAATATGTGACGAAGTGATCACTTATCCCAGTCTGTATAACCCCTGATTGGGATATTTTGTCCTCTCTGTTACAGTTTATGTGGTCTAATATTGTGGCAGTGTTCTCAGAGATACGTGTGGGGGTTGTGATGAGTTGTTTGTGATTGTGCATTGTCAGTATATGCCTATATTCTCGTACAAGCCTATCATTTCGTTGTTTGTAACACAGGTTAAAATCCCCTAGTATGATGGATTCATTCCGAGGGTCTAGCGATGACAAAGTTCGTTCAAATTTGGTCAAGAATTGTGTGTCGGCTGGTGGCCTATAGCATACCCCAATTGTGATGGGTCTTGTCCTCGGCAGGTGTAGGTCGATCCACAGAGCTTCGTGATTTTCTACATGGAGGTCGGTCCTAGTTGTGTGTGTGAGGTTGTTTTTTACATACAGACATACTCCTCCTCCATGCCTATTGCGATCATTCCTAACCATGTTGAAACCTTGAATGTTTATTTCACCATCGTTTATACTTGAATCCAGCCAGGTTTCTGTGATTGCAATTATTGAAGCTTTGGCCTTATTATTTATTATTATTTCTGACAATTTATGGTACATTGATCTGGCGTTAATGTGGATAAGATGGAGCCCTTTGTTGGTGAACACTCTGTATTCATCTTTGATTTTGAATGTGTCCTGGCTGGATTCTGAGTTGTTAATACTTGGATCATTTACATTAATATTCGGTAATGCATGCAAGGCACACTTATTGCAAAGGAATTCCCGTTCTTCACTGTTGGTCTTCTTAGAGATGCACTTCATGTGAGCTACATGTTTACACTTTACACAGTTTTGGATCTTCTGACGTCGTGTTATGAGTGATTCACAAATAAAACAAATGGTTTCGCGATGTTGTACAGCTGAGTTCCTACATTTAACACATTCAACTTTGTTTCTACTGTTAACGTAAGTACATCGGTTATGAACAATTTAATTACAACTGTTGCATTGTAAAAGTGAACTCCTATTGTTGAAACCAATATTACAGACTATACATAGTTTTTTCTTACTGTTTATCATACGACTGGAGGTGTGGTTTGGTCCGCGTCGATCAGCTGTTTGTGCGGGAGAGAGTAGGGGATACTCGCGGTCGGGCTGTGGTTGTTTGCTGTTGTTGTTGTTGTTTTCATTGTCCGTTGATGCTGCTTCCCTGTAGATGTATTTGCGAGTGCTACCTGTTTTTATTGTTGTTCTTGTTGCATGTTGTGCTACTTGGGTCGCCGATATCTGTGGTATTAATGATAATGCTGTGGGTAATGTAGAGTTGGTGGAGTGGGTAATTGCTAGTTCCCTGCATTTATCGCATTCCATTTCTTTTCTGCTGTTAACATAAGAACATCGATCGTGTGCTGTTTCATTACAAATACTACATTGTGATGTTGGACTCCTTTTGTTAAATCTAATATCGCACACTGTACATAGATTCTTTGTATTGTTCGTCGTACGTCTGGCGGTGTGAAGATCAGCTGTGCTGCTAGGGTGGGGACTGTCTGTGGCTATGTCTCCCCCTGTGACCCCTCCCTGTCCCACCTGTATTTGCTGTTTGATGATGTTGTCCTTATTCCTGGCTGCTAATGCTGCTCCATTGTTGATGTTGTTGCGACTGATGCCTTTCTTCCTAGCTGCTCCAGTTACATGTTGAGCCACCGATAGTGTTGGATTGTGTTGTGGGTTGAATTGGAGCGTGACGGCCGGAGGCTGGGGTACCTGCTGGCCCAGTTTGTTATAACGAATTTTACTGCTAGGGACTGTTGAAATGTCGGTGTCTGCCTTACTTGTTTGGTGGTGAGGTTTCTTCAACGTTGAACAAGGGCCGGGGTTGGTCTCTACATCTCCGCAGCTAATTAGAGTGTAGCACAATAGGTGTTGTAGCGAGGTTGTGCCAGAGTATTTGCCCAGTCGCGGCGCCTTCCCGATATATGAAATAGACCAGGCAGGAATGGTGACAGAAATTTCACTCGTGTGTGATTTCTGTGTGACGAGGTCCCTCAATACTTGTTTAGGGTTGACCTGGTACACTACCGGACCCCTCTGCACCTGTATATCAGCATAGCCCCTCTGGATGTTGAGAAGGATGATACATAGAGAGAGGGCTACGCCCGCACCCTTCATCCCTCCCGCCATCTTGGCATAATCATAATCATAATAATGTGTCCAGGATTACAATCAGTGTAATTTTACAAGTGGCATGATGTATTTAAGAAACTTTATGATGGGCAAATGAGATTATATGATGTTAGAACTTTATAATCAAGTCGAGGGTTTGCAAGACTTGATAAGTGATATTATCTGTGCTTATAATTATGAATACCTCGCATTGTCCGAGGATGCCTTGTGAAATAGATTGTTTGGGCGGTGTCTATCTATCAAGTGAGGGTCTTGTGATTGGCATATTCACCCTCTAATGTATATATGGGACCAATAACTGTGTTTTGTCATTTTGGACATTTTGAATGTGAGGAGTGCCCCTCAGTGAGCATAAGGCCCCGCCCGTATATATACTGCCTCGCCGGTCCCTCAAGGACAGGGCTCTCATTTGTAAGGTAATTACCTCAGATTAGCGTAATCTCACCTCATTTAAAGTAATTCTGAGGTTTGAGGTAATTCTGAAGTAATCCAAGTATCTACCAGGTAATTCTGACGAAATCCAAGGTAAATCTTTAAATTGTGGTCATTAGTAGCCATTTGTAATACCAAATAAGTAGACAAATATCAAATAATTATTCGAGTACTGTACTTTGATAACCTTGCCCGATCATTACATCAACTCCTGTCCTCGTGCCGCCAGTCAGAGTCTCAGTCTGACTGGTGACATGCGGACATGAGCTAGAGACAGGAGGACGAGGAAACCAGCAACAGAGCTGCCTTCATTTTTGCTTAATATTCATTCAATAGGCGTGTACTATTCTATATATTTTGTCTCGTATTTTTGATATACTAATAGTTTACTGTTAGCTCTAGGGAATTTCAAGAATCATTGTCAAGGTCTTTGCGTCGAGATTATACGGCCATATTAAACCTAACTTACGTGAGACCTCACTGTAGCCTATATACCTTCATAAACGAAATAAGCAGAAACACAGTGATCTTTCTGAAATTGAATGGAATTTAATCCTTTATCACAAACTAGACATCAATTATTTTTATCTTCGTTCGATATTAGGGTTTGCCGGTTTGGTAGTACCCTCTTCATTTTTGATTATTTTGTTGTAAGTACGAGGGATACAGTTGAACAGCCCAGCCAAACACTGATGCAACCAGCAGAAACTTGGTCAATTGTATATAATATAAGTAATCTGTGTAGTAATATTAATAAGAACACAATTTAATATCTCATATATGTACATTATACACCAATTCCTAAATTGTTCACAATATGCCCATTACGGTACTATGATTAATGAATCTCCCATATAGGCCTACTTAAATGGCATTCCCCAAAGAAAGTATTTTCCTTGAACTTAAATTATATTTTCCAAGTTTCGTTATTTTGAGGTATCTCCCATGTATTTTAAACTGAAAATATACTAGTAGGCCTATAACTACTGAAAAATTGCATTGTAAAATTAAATAGAGCCATTAAACTTATTGGTCACCTTACTGGTAGTTTACTATAGGGTAAAACAGATATTAATCACACAAATACTAATATACAGTATAGTTAGTTATAGGAAAAAATTACAAATAATGTACTATTTAGACAAGGTAATTCTGGAGTAATTTCAATTGAAAACTGACGTAAAATCTTACGATTTAAGGTAATTTTCCACATATTCCAAGGTAATTCCAATATTCCATTCTGAGAGCCCTGCTCAAGGAGAGAAGGGGAAGACGAGGGCTAGGTGTGACAGGTTGAGGACGAGGGCTGGTGTTGCAGGCGTGTGTGTGTGCATGTGTATGTGTACGAGGTCCCTCAGACAGAGACGAGTGGTCACTACTACAGACACGATTGTGTGTGTGAGTATTTGTGTGTTGATACGGAGCCTTGCTATTCTCAATATATACATTTTTGCAGTGATCTCTTGTATTGATTTATATTTATGTGTGTTGATTGACCTTTCGATCAAAGATATAATTATATATTGTATCTCTGATGAACTGGGTTATATATTTTATATGTGCGCATTAGTTAGGATCAGGATATTTGTGTGATAAATGCCACCCCTACAGATTTAACATTCCAGTGAAATAGCTTACTTAAAGAATGCATGACTAATGATTTTCGGTAGCCTATTATTTGCACATTAACTCCTTCAGACTCATAGGACGCAGAGGTTGCCAGATTAGCAATACAAAATAGAGTTATCTCATTCTTATAATTACCTCTCCAAAATTAGTTTTCTGCCCACAGCTAACTCAAAGACAACTGCAGAGGTTGAAGTAACTAAACTAAAGGTTTCTAAATACCCATGATGGTAACAAAGGCTTTAAAGTATCCCTAATCGGCTCAAAATCGCGTCATATGTCGGAGAGGGTTAAGAACCACCTGGGCTGACATTGTCATACAGATATCCCATATTGTTTTTGATGATATCCCAGTGGGACATTTATATTTCCCGTATTGTTTTGACTATGTCCCAGTGGGACATTTATATTTTATTGGCTTAATTAAGCACCCGATATTTGATGAGTCATTTGAGTCAAAATGTTTCTTTAATTCTCAATCAAATTCACTATTTATTATTGCCTGTTTAAGTGAAGAGTCTTGATACTTTATAGGAGTAATTTATCAACGTGTTTCTTTGATAGTTAATCAATTTCACTTCTGATATTTTTGAGATGTCTGCTTAGCCTAACTCATTTCGTCTTGAGGAGTGCCTATATAATTTACTTCACAGTAGGCTATTGTACAGTGACAGAAGTTAATTATAATATCATGTGAATCCATTGACAGTGTATCAATAGGATTTCCTTCCATGTGATAGCAGTGTAGATTTACCTGAATTGGGATATTAACCCTACCTGTCTTCTAAAGTAGTCAGATTCGCGTTGTTGTGTCAGAGGCCTATTTAGACTTTGTATGAGTTAACATAATTCGTAACAATATATATACTTATATATATATATATATATATATATATATATATATATATATATATATATATATATATATATATATATACCGGCATATATATATATATATGTGTATCTACAGTATAATTATTACCCTTTAACCGAGCGCAACCCCTCCATAACTAGAATAAAATATATATATAAAAAATCGTCAACGACCTTAAAAGTATTAATTTCGAACTTACTTATTTTTGCATTAATTATAATGCAAAACGATAATGCTAGCAAGTTTGTTTTAGGTTATGGTATGTATGTATATATGTATGTATGTGTATATAAGTTTGTAGGTATGTATGTGTGTATATACTCAGGCACATTTAATTGTTCAAAATTTAAGTGTACTGGGGCCAGACAGACCCCACGGTACCCAAAACGTAAACAAACCCACCATAACCTACCCAAACATCGTAGCGGTATCTTCACTATTTAACGCTGAAGGTCCAGGATATACTCAAGGGGAATATAAGATATACTTTGTCTCTGTGTTGAATCGTTTTTTTGTTATTTGGTTCACTTTTTAGTAAATGTTTCCATTTATTCATATTTTTTCTAGTTTCCTCCCCAGACCTCCATCAAGTTTAGAAGAAAAAAACCTAGACCCCCCTTCAAGATAAATTTGTAAATTTTTCGGTAGAAAAATGTCCCGGCCGAAGGCCTGTTCCTCTAAAAATTGCAGGCTCGCTCTCGCTCGCCAAGAAATAATTGACACCTATATGGCACGAAAGGTCTTAAAATTGACAACGAAATAAGGTGAAAGGTCATTAAATCCGCAAACTAATGGAACCAACGTCTTAGAATCTCAAAACTAGTGGGGCTAAACATTAGGGAGAAGGGGTCCAGAAAAATGGTCTGCCTCCCCTTAACCCATTGAGTACCAGCGACGTGTGTTATATTGAATTCTAGCTGTATTTAGACGATATTATGCAGCTTAGGAAGGATCTGTGGTAGTTAAAAGGGTTGGTTGAGATAGTTAGAAGCCTTATTATTGCTCGAGGTCCTTCCTAAGCTGAATAAAAGTGTCAAATAGTTACCAAAATATGATAAAAGGAAGGTCCTTGGTACTGTAGGGGTTAAGGGGAGATGGGCCAGTTTTCTGGACCACTTTCTCCCTTATGTTTGGCCACATTAGTTTTCAGATATTAAGATGTTTGCCCCATTAGTTAGTTGATTTTAAGACCTTTCGCCCCATTTCTTCGTAAATATTTAGACCTTTCGTGCCATTTAGGTGTCGATTTATTCCCTGGCGAACGATAGTGAGCCTGTAATGTTGGAAGAACCGGCCTTCGGCCGGTACATTTTTCTACCGAAAAATGCACAAATTAATCTAGAAAGGGGACCTCATGGATGTTTTTTTCAATTTGATGGAGGTCTAGGGAGGAAACTAGAAAAATAATGAATACATGTAAAAATTGGCCAAAAAGTGAACCATCCCCCTTAAAGTTTAACCCTTAACTGGCGGCACCCAGCTATTGTCGAGTTAACTAAATGTGGCCTATGTGGCGGGTCACGGCTATTGTCGAGTGCAATTTTGAGCACGTAATTTGCTCTGAGAGAGAGCGGAGTGGTGGGAGGAGTGTAGGTTACCTCATGACCGCTCACCACGGTGGCCGTGGAGCTACTGAGCTGTACTCCTTTGTACTCCACCCTCTCTCACTCGTTTCACACGTAATAATCTAAGAAAATTACCGTATTTTACCGATTTTGCCCTTCGGTTGCACGATCGTTGCAAGACAACCAGTGATCGTAAAAGGATGGTTCTGGTGTCATTGGAAAGCTGAATTAACGCCCTTTCAGGGATGCATACTTGTATTACGCTCTGGCTCTTGTTTATGCATGAAAAAGAGCATGGAAACAAGCTCGTTTACAGTAAAACCCCCCGCTGGGCGGCACATCAAATATACTCCTCCACCCACTCTTAAGGTATTAATTACTAGTACTCTTAGTATTATGTACACAAATTTACCAGAAATGTATTTATTTAGCTTGAAGGGGGTTTGGGGTGAGTCAACCAGTAAATAGGTGTGGGAAATTACAGGCCATTTGCTCCAGCCCTTCCTGAGTTACAAGAGGTTAAGGGGATGCTGGCCGTTTGTTTGGGCTGTTAATTAATGTATTCATATATTTTTTTAGTTTGTTCCCTAGACCTCCATCAAGCTTAGAAAAAAAAACCCTACACCCCCCTTCAAGATAAATTTGTACATTTTCGGTAGAAAAATGTCCCGGCCGAAGGGCGGTTCCTTCTAAAATTGCAGGCTCGCTATCACTCGCCAGGAAATAATCGACACTTAAATGGCACGAAAGGTCTTAAAATTTACAACGAAATGGGGCGAAAGGTGTTAAAATCGCCAAACTAATGGGCCGAACGTCTTATAATCTCAAAAATAGTGGGGCTGCTAAACATTAGGAAGAAGGGGGTCCAGAAAAATGGTCTGTCTCCCCTTAAGAGTTTAGATGTATGGCCTATTTATTATGGTGAAGAGGCTATAATATGTGATAATGATGATGATGGTAATTTTGATGATGGTAATTATGATGATGGTAATTATGCTGTGTTCAAGGGGGGTCACCGTTTTTTTTTTTATCTTTCTCTCCTTCTATCTCTTTCCCTGGCTTGTATCCATTTGGCCATATTCAGCCAACTGTTTTAAGACGTTTATCCCCATCCAGGTGCCGATTTCTTCCTGGCGAGCGATAGCGAGCCAGCATTGTATGGAGAAATCCGGCTTCGCCGGAGAAATTTTTCTATCAAAAAATGTACAAATTTAGCTTGCTGTCAAAACAAAAATAGTATATATGCTGGCTCGCTACCGCTCGCCAGGAAAATATTGACACCTGGATGGGGATAAACGTGTGGTAAACTATCAATGGAAGTTAACCCTTAATTAGCGGCTCACCACATAAGTCGAGTTAAATAAAGCTGGACTATGTGGCGGCGCTCGACATAGGTCGAGTGGCAATTTCAGCACGTAATGTTGCTGAGAGAGAGAGACAAGTGGTGGCAGGAGACTAGCGAGCGTATGACTGCTCCAGACCACCGCGGCGAACCTACTGACATGAATCTCAGCTCCCTCCTCCCTCTCTCACTCGCTACATACTGAATTATATGGGGAAAGTACCGAATTACATGCTTTTTGCACTCGCGTTGCACGGTTATTGCAAGAAAACTAGCCATCATAAAAGGATCGTTATGGTGTCATTCGAAAGCTCTGTTTATGCCCTTTCAGGGATAGGTACTTGTTTTACGTTCTGGGTCTTATTTAGGCATGAAAATGATCACGTAAACAGCCCTATTTTGGCTAAAAACACCCCGCTGGGCGGTACATATAAATAAACCGCATAGGCCGCTCGTAAGGTGTTAAATATTACTAAGCTATAATGAATCAAAATAAAATAAATCTAAATGAAAACTACTCTATATCTAAATTGAATTCAATCTGAAACAAGCTAATTTATATCCAAAGGTCTCACATAATAAATGTATATGTAGGGTAAGGTTATAAGGGTTAATATTAGCCAGGAATTAACGCACCAATAGTTCCACGTGGCAATGAGGCAAGGGAGAACGTTTTACCCAATATGGCGGTGGACAATGGGGAACGAGACTTCGGTCCCAAGACTCGAGTCAAGTTAAAGAAAGAATAAATGATTACATGGGAATGGACATGATTATTATAATTTATGCTTATCTATCAGTCAGTCATGATGTCGATGAGAGCGTCGTGATGGTGTAGCTGAGTGTATTGCTGTATGTGTATTGTGATTAGAGGCACAAAAGCTCGATCAACTGAAGGCGGAAAATTTAGATGTTAACTGGTTGGTGTTCGTGAAGGCTCTGGCGTACCTCAAAAGCACACCTTGCTGCCTTGGCAAACCGCCAGGAGCCCAAATTATCGTACCGCATTTAGGTTGCTCTATACGATAAATTATATTAATATATACGATAAATTCATATATACTACATAAGACCATGGCAATATTGCTTAATAGCATATTAGGCCTTTTATACCTTAACTTATTTACAATCTTATAATATACGATCTACTCGTCCTACGTCGTGCTGTAGGAGAGATCGTGACGTCACAGAGACATACGAGATCACAAAAGAGTCATATTCTATCGTTATATACGATAAATTCATATATACTACATAAGACCATGGCAATATTGCTTAATAGCATATTAGGCCTTTTATAACTTAACTTATTTACAATCTTATAATATACGATCTACTCGTCCTACGTCGTGTTGTAGGAGAGATCGTGACGTCACAGAGACATACGAGATCACAAAAGAGTCATATTCTATCGTATTTATACGATACACTCCCCCCACAAAAAAGACCTGAACCCCACCTTAAACCTAAAGTTGCCCAGAGGCTATCTTCTGACGCCACAAGTCGACAGTGCCAGCAGCAGCGCGTCTGGGATGCGTCCCGGTCCGAGAATGATCACCATCAGTAAGAGGTGAGTCGTTCCTTTGAGAATCCTCGGACCCAGCAATAACAGGTGGAGCCTCAGATTGCAATGCGGAATCGAGCTCCAAAGCGTACAAACGTGCGATAGGACGAACAGTAGTTCCAGTGGCTGTCTTCAATAGCACCACCCGCTCTACAGAGTCTGGCCCCTTGTATACCTCCAATACGCGGCCTAATTTCCAGTATAAACGAGGACTATCTTCTTTAATTAAAACAACTTCGCCAACTGTAGGTGCTGTTGGTCTACCAGAGGGAGTAACACTCCTTTCCCTCAATGCTAGCAGATATTCACTAATCCACCGTTTCCTAAAATCCTTGATTATCCTGGATATATACTGGTATCTCTTAGACACCGCTACCTCAGAGTACAACGAGGGATCCTCTAACTCTACTATGGACTGAAAATCAGATGGAAACGCAGTCAATGGTTTTCCATATAGCAAGTGAGCTGACGTTAATGGTAGTGGTTCTTGCAGGTCGGTGTACACATGTAAGCGGGCGATCATTCACGACTGCCTCTATCTCTGTGAGGACTGTCATCAACTCACTCTTCTTTAATAGAGCACGTCCTACAACCGCTCTGAGTCCTGACTTTACTATGCCGACACACCGTTCCCACATTCCACCAAACCAAGGTGCCTTAACTGGAATGAACCTCCATTCGCAATTCTTCTCTCCCAAAAAAGTGATGATAGTAGGATCACTACTCATATCCTTTAGATATTTTGATGCTTGGACATAAGTGGGAGCATTGTCGCTAAGAATGAGTTGAGGGAATGAACAACGGGCACAAAACCGTCTGAACGCCAGCATAAATTCTTCGCTAGACATATTATCACATAGTTCTAGGTGTACCGCTCGAGACGTCGCACAGGTAAACAATAATATAAACCTTCTCATGCTCCCTCGTCTTCAATGCCCCTGTGTAATCTAATCCTACCGCTTGGAAAGGTTCTACGTGCTTTACACGGCATTCAGGTAGAGGTGGAGCTGGTCCAGTTGCATATGGTTTACCCTTTAGTCTCTGGCATATTACACACTTTCTCACTACGCGTTGAGCTACTTGTCGAACTCTGGGTATCCACCATGTGAGACGTGAATTTTATATAATATGACATACCCCGTAGTGTTTTACTTCCCTATGTGCACGTATGATCAATAGATCAGTAACGTGATGTCTTGTTGGCATAAGTATAGGGCGGTTTGTGCCGTCTGGTACACCCGACCACTTCAGGCGACCCTCACACCTGATGAGGCCATTGTCTAGGTGCAACCTTAGTTGACGCACTATATTAGGCATTAATGTCTTATTCGAGCTTTTCAAGGATTCTAATTCATTGGAAAAGGTTTCTACTTGAACCCATTTGATCAAAGTTACTTCAGCTGCTTTAAATTCACGAGCATCCATGTTGTGACCCCTGTTGCAGAGTTGGCCCGTTACTTTAAGCTTAAGATTGGGTACATATCGCAACACCCAAGCTACAACTCTGAATAGTTTATTATAGTCACCGAATCTTGCCCACTTCATGATAGGACCCGGTGGCTCATTTGGTTGGGCTGTAACTGCCACTGTTTCCAGTGGCAGAAGTCCCTCACCAACAGCATGCCATATCGTCCATTCACTTTCATGGAGCAGCCACTTTGGACCATGCCACCACAATTCGGACTTCATTAACTCGCTAGCCGTTATACCCCTAGTTATGAGATCACTAGGGTTTTCCTTTGTATTTACATAATGATAAGCAACGTCTGGCAAAAGGGCTCTAATCTCATCTACCCTATTCCGCACATAAACTGGCAGAGACTTCTTGCTATGTATCCAGTTGAGTGCGACCTGACTATCGCACCTTACATGAACGATTTCAATATTTAATTCGCTCTCGTATGCTGCGCGTACATGTTGCACCAGACGTGCTAATAGCAGCATGGCAGTCAATTCCATTTTAGGGATAGTTACCTTTTTAACCGGGGCTACCTTGGCCCGGGCTGTAACTAAATGTGCCCCAAATGAAGTAACAACATATATGGCTACTCCGTATGCCGTGGCGCTAGCATCGCAAAACGTGTGTAACGTAATGTCACCGAACGCCGCCACTTTACGAGGTATAGGTTTAGTACATAGGATGGCATATTCATTCAACAACAATATCCCTTGGTCATTCAGGTCCTCGGGCAAACTGTCATCCCATCCTATCTTACGTCTCCAAACTTCCTGCATTAGAATCCTAGCTCTTATGGTAACAGGTAATGCTAAACCCAAAGGATCAAAAAATTGCGCAACTTTGCTCAACAGACTTCTTTTGGTGTGCGCTCCTGTCTGCTGAGCAAAAGACCTTGTTTGAAAAGTTAGTATGTCATGTTTAGGTTGCCAGATCATCCCCAAATTTCTGGACTTTTCCTGGTTAAGAGATGCCGTACCATCCACCTGTATTAAACTCTGAAGATCTTCACTATTAGTAACCCACTCGCGGAGAAATAGATGTGCATCCGCAAACAATCTGCGTGCTTGCCAGTATGCATATAACAAATCATTATGACTATCGCTAGTACCCTGCAAATTGTCAATGTATAATCCGTGAGATAGTTTACTTGTGTCCTCATGAGTGTCAGCTAGATGTTTTCTGATTATGGCATTTAACAAAAACTGCGAGCAAGTGGCCCCAAAGAGTACAACCCGAAAACGGTATATTATGATGGGACTTTCAGAGTCGCTAATGTCGCCAAACCAAAGAAAGCGGGTAACATCTCTATCTTCCTCCTTTAGCTTGACCATCAAGAATGCTTTCTCGATGTCACTGGTATAGGCGTACTTCCCCAGCCTAAACCGCAATAGATGTTGGGACAGGTCCGACACCATGGACGGACCTGTCAACAGGCAGTCATTTAGACGGGGTTGTTGTCCTTGGTGGGCATTGGTTGTCATACACCACCCGTATTGGTGTGGTGACGCTGTCTTTTCTTACCCCATGAAGGGCCAGATAGTGAACCCTACCCTTCTTACACGGTTCCTTGACATTGACTCTCTCTATAAAGCCCCTATCCTCATAACTCCGAAATACATCGTCATACGCCTGGCGCGTGCTCGGTTCGTTAGACAATTTCCGCTGCAATGCGCGCAAGCGACCTAATGCCAAACCATAGTTGGTAGGCAGGTTTATCTCACTGTTCTTCCAGGGTAAACTAACTTTATATTGCTTGTCTGAGGTACAGTAGCACACAGACTCGTCAAACCTTTGTAGCGCAACTTCCGAGTCATAATCAGTCTCCATAGGATTAATGCCTATGTGATCCAATCTCCACAGTCGTTCCAGGTCGAACTCGGCAGCCATCTTAGGGTCACTAGGTTGGGAATCCTCCCTTCCCAACTCCTCTGCCGCGGTTACATTGACTCTATATATCGAGACCGTGTCGACCAGGACCTTTGACTATGTAGTATGCACCTTTCCGCTCATGCAGCATCCAAATTTAGTGGGGATTAAAATTACACCACACATCTTTTTAAATCCAGGGTATACTACTTCATAATAATGATCCACACCAAGTAGAACATGCACCTCACTCTGATTTCCCATGGGATCTGACAAGTTAACCCCCTTGCTACGTAATGCGTGTTCCACCTTCTTCACACCCACAGATACATATTCTGGTAGGGTGTCTACTAAGATACAAGTCATAAAGTACCGGTTTTTACGATAGAAATATGAAATCTCCGCTATCTCGTAGTCTTGTTTATCAGTAACCCCTGTGAAGCCCTGTAATCGAAGAGTCTCAGCCCCTACGATTCGGTGCTTCAGTCCCACTAGTACGGACCTCTTTATAAAGAAACGTTGAGACCCTTGATCTAGAAGTACCCGACAAACTTTGTTACTGTCATTACCTTCCATGGGAATCTGTATTGTGGGCAATATAGTGGTGTCTTGCGTGCTACCTAGTGCCACAGTTGTAGTACCCTCATTTTTGACGTCTTTGACTTTATCTGCAGTAGGACACAACTTATCAAAGTGATGTCCTTTGCAGTGCCGACAGGGCCTTAAGTATGTAGCAGTACATTGTCCCTGCTTACCATGTTCCCCACTTAGACAACCTACACATAGCTTCAATCTTTTCGCCTGTGCTAGTTTTGTCTCATTTGTCGGGTGTTTTACGCAGAAACTCCATTTATGTTTGTTGTTACATAGCTTACATAGAATCTGAGCAGGTTTCTTATACACACCCTCTTTCTTTACTTTAGTCCCCACTGTCATGCTTACTGTTCCCCTCTTCTCCACATTCTCACTCCCTCCCGACACATACATTCTCCCTTTGTTCAACTGTAGATTATTGATCTCCTTACTGAACTGAGTTTTGAATTCCCCCAGCTCAAATGATCTTACCTTATCAAGTATTGCCATAGGAAGCTTCTGACGCAAGATAATGACTATCATTTCCTGCGTGCTAAGCCCTAGGGTGTCTAGCGATCGAGTATGGCACTCCATATTTGCCCTGAAGTTTGTCAACTCATCAACCTTATACTGTGGTTCTGCGAGCCCCAACAAGGCAACGACATGGGCCATCTTCAACTGCTCTCTATCCCCGTATGTGGACTCTAATAAGTGTACCGCTTCAAGATAACTACCACCCACTACTGCAAAACCCTCTATTAAATGTAAGGCCTCTCCTTCCATTTGTCCCTTCAGATAGTGAAACTTGCGGACATTATCCAAAGAGGATTCATGAACCGTAGATCGAAATACGTCCCAAAAAGCTAACCACTCGGTTAACTTGCCCCCAAATGTAGGAAGATTGAGCTTAGGGAGGTGTACAGTATGTTTTGGGTCAGCCCTTCTATGGGCCTCATTATCGCCTCCCTTCTTACTTGCGACAGCACGCTGTAATAGGCGCTTCGCTCTAAAGACAGGTTCGTCATAGAGGGCGCGATTATCACACTCTGTAACTATCTCTTCCTCCTCTATCATGTCAGCCACAATCACCTCACTCAGAGCCGTAATACGACCGTGGGTAGCCTGGACGTTATCTAATCTAGCCTCCAATTCCTCTAGATCAGCAGTAGTGATGAAAGTGTTTAAGTCCACAATTAACCTATTTAATACTCCCCGAAGTCCCGCCCTTTGATTTTTAGGGGCTTTGATCAGCACCCCACTAGACGGTGTCTCTTTATCGTTTTTATCCATTTTGCATGTGAGCCTATAGGCTATGTATCTAAATGTTACGTTACAAAAACAATGGCCAAATAATAGTCTAATTAAGAGACGCCAACCGGCGGACTTCTATGTTACGGAGAAAAAATAGTAAATAGCAATACCTACTAATGGATCATATTGAACAAGAAAAAATGTTAGGTCAGGTCATATGTCACAGGAAGTCTGAAACGGAAAAGAAAATGATTGGGGAAAGATGATGGGTGGGATGCAGGACTTAGGCAGGCGCAATGATACAACCCTGCATTCCGGCTCTAACCATCGCTTGGCTAGCCTTGCCAGTTTATCATAGAGTTGTTCCTGCATCCTGTTATATGTCCCCTTGTTCATTGCCTTAAAATCCCTTACTGGTAGCTAATTCCCGGGTCTGGGCACCAATGTGGTAAACTATCAATGGAAGTTAAATATTACTAAGCTATAATGAATCAAAATAAAATCAATCTAAATGAAAACTACTCTATATCTAAATTGAATTCAATCTGAAACAAACTAATTTATATCCAAAGGTCTCACATAATAAATGTATATGTAGGGTAAGGTTATAAGGGTTAATATTAGCCAGGAATTAACTCACCAATAGTTCCACGTGGCAATGAGGCAAGGGAGAACGTTTTACCCAATATGGCGGTGGACAATGGGGAACGAGACTTCGGTCCCAAGACTCGAGTCAAGTTAAAGAAAGAATAAATGATTACATGGGAATGGACATGATTATTATAATTTATGCTTATCTATCAGTCAGTCATGATGTCGATGAGAGCGTCGTGATGGTGTAGCTGAGTGTATTGCTGTATGTGTATTGTGATTAGAGGCACAAAAGCTCGATCAACTGAAGGCGGAAAATTTAGATGTTAACTGGTTGGTGTTCGTGAAGGCTCTGGCGTACCTCAAAAGCACACCTTGCTGCCTTGGCAAACCGCCAGGAGCCCAAATTATCGTACCGCATTTAGGTTGCTCTATACGATAAATTATATTAATATATACGATAAATTCATATATACTACATAAGACCATGGCAATATTGCTTAATAGCATATTAGGCCTTTTATACCTTAATTTATTTACAATCTTATAATATACGATCTACTCGTCCTACGTCGTGCTGTAGGAGAGATCGTGACGTCACAGAGACATACGAGATCACAAAAGAGTCATATTCTATCGTATTTATACGATAAAACGTCTTAAAACAGTAGGCTGAATGGGGCCGAATGGATACAAGCCAAAGAGAGAGGGAGAGAAAGAGAAATAAAGCGAGGTGGGCTCCCTTAACACCGTACAGTGTATAACGCCTTAATTGACACTTAAGGGGAGATGGGCAGTTTTTCTGGTCCCCCCTTCTTCCTCATGTTTAGCCCCATAAGTTTTCAGTATATATGACGTTCGCACCATTTAGTTTGTCGATTTTAAAACCTTTCGTCCCATTTCTATATCAATATCAAGACCTTTCGTGCCATTTTGGTGTCGATTTTTCTTCTTGGCGAGCGATAGCGAGCCTGTAATTTTAAGAGAAACTGGCCTTCGGCCGGGAAATTTTTCTATCAAAAAATTTACAAATTTATCTTAAAGGGGGGTCTAGGGAGTGTTTTTTTAAGCTAGGGCATGTAATTACAATTAGGATTTTAATGGACATTTGCCACTAATTAGCCACTTGCGAGTTTCGGTCTATAAGGAAGTTGGAGCCATAAACATCGATATTAAACAGAAATACAATAATAATGTAGGTTTCTAACGGATAAACAGTATGTAGGATTGGGTTTTATGTAATTATATAAGCATTACAACCGCAATTTAGGTGATACTTCTTTTAATTATCGATGTCTACAGCTCCACCTTCCTTATAGACCAAAACTCGCAAGTGATCAATTGCCGACTTGCGAGTTTCGTTCTATAGAGAAGTTAGAGCTGTAGACAACAATATTTTACATAATTTACTGCTAAAATACGGACGTAGTACATTTATAAATACATAAAACCCAATTCAACATACCATTTATCCAGCAGAAACGTACATTATTATTGCGTTTCTGATTAATATCGTTGTTCACGGCTCCAACTTCCTTATAGCCTGAAAATCGCAAGTGGTCAATTGCTAGACCAAGCTGGCCAGACTCTTGACATCTAGCTATGACATGGGGTGGCATCAAACTGCCGACCCTTCGATCAGGAGCCAGATGCGCTACCATCCATGCAATCGCGCTAATAAGTGAAGTTTCGGCACCAAGTATGTTTTGATCAATAGTTGGTATCAGCAATATCTAAGCTTCATTTCTTCATATCGAGTGAAATATACAAACATGTTCCTACACTTACCCACCCTATTCAACATCTGACAGACATTAATACTGCACAGAACTAGCCAAACATAATGCCAGCTGGGACATGACTTATTAGCACGACCTCGGATCTACAGAAAAGCTGATTTTCTATTTTCTTTTCCAGTACAACACATTGAACTTGGTGGTCCGGCTATGTCAACAGCAGGAGCAGTGTAGTATAGATGTGGAGCCGGAGACCTTCGCTGCCGTGGACCCCTGCCCGCGCACCCGCAAGTACATGGAGGTGGCCTACAAGTGCCGCCCGGGTTAGTAGGGTTAATCTTTACTTGGTGGTAGTAGTAGTACGGTAGTAGTAGTAGTAGTAGTAGTAGTAGTATTTTACCTACAAATGTCGACCGGGTGTGTAGGGTTAATCTTCACTTGGTAGTAGTAGTAGTAGCAGTAGTAGTAGTAGTAGTAGTGTTTGTATTTGTATTAGAAGTAGTTTTTGTAAATTTAGAGGAGTGGCTGGTGCGTGTAATAATGAAGATGTACGAGAACTCATGAACGGCAGTGAGGGTGAAAGGTGTACTGAGTGAGGAGTTTACAGTTTGTGTTGGAGTTCACCAGGGCTCTGTGTTAAGCCCCCTCCTCTTTGTTATGGTATTTGAGGCACTATCTAGAGATTTCAGGGCAGTACTCCCCTGGGAACTGCTATACGCAGATGACCTAGTACTTATCGCAGATAGTGTGCGGGATGTCGAGGCCAAGTTCAGAAGATGGAGGGAGGGCATGGCAAGTAAAGGATTGAGAGATTGCAAGTATCCTTCTCTAGTACTTAGTAACTAGTGTTTGTGTGTGAGGTGTATGACATCTAGCTACGTGACCACGAGTCGGAGTGAGTGATGGTGGATGGGATGTGATTCCCAATGAAGCCATTACTCTTAGCTCCTCGGTGGACTAGTTAAGGTGTTAGAGTGCTGCACTACTGGCCTGGGTTCGAGCCCTGGTTGGGTCATTTCACAAAAATATCAAATAGATAAAACCAAGGTTTTACACAGTATATTACGGCTGGGAAAGGTAGAAAAAATGAGTGTATACCAATATGCAGTATGCAGAATACGGATGGGTGCGAACTCAATACAGTGTAGCGTCTGCCGCAGCTGGATACACCACGGGAAGAAGCGCTGCACTAGAAAATAGGGGCCTCTACCAAGGAAGAAGTCCAAAGTTGAGAAATTTGTATGCATAGTATGCAAAGGTGAGCTTGTGTTCAATGACCGGCTCAAGAGTGTTAACTTTGACAATGAGGCACTGGAGATGGTGGACAAGTTTTGTTACTTGGGTAATACCATCTCTGCCGGTGGTGGGGCCGAGGCCGCCACTATAGCCAAAATAAGATGTTGCTGCGTAAGTTCAGAGAACTGTTGCCACTACTTACCTTGAGAAGACTCCCTCTCCCCTTGAAGGGAAAGGTGTACGCTTCATTCGTTGGAATCTCAATTACATATTCTTCAGAAACATGGTCTGTCAAAGCGGATGATATCAACAGAATGGAACGTTACGAGATAAGAATGGTGAGATGGATGTGTGGGTTCAAACTGCAAGATATGATATCTAGTGAAGAGCTGAGTAAAAGGTTAGGTAACAAGAGTATAAGTGATGAGATGCGTACTAGCAGGCTTGGATGGTTTGGACATGTGGAGAGCTAAGGAGAAGGTTAGGTACGGTGTCAAGAGTATCAGTGATGAGATGTGTACTAGTAGGCTTGGATGGTTTGGATATGTAGAGAAAATGGATGAAATAAATTGGGTGAAATGATGCAAGTCGGTGAACGTGGAGGGAGCTGCACCAAGGGGTAGACCAAGAAAGATGTGAGATCGGACATTACGGGCACATTAGGGGCGGATCAAGAAAGATACTGTACTCTACCTGATCTTATAGCTAACCCAGAACCCTACTCTCGACAGCGGCGTTTGTGAACAAGATGGTGTGTGTGCCGGGAGAGGTGAGCTTGGATTGCCCGGAGGACAACAGACTGGCCATCTTCCGGGTACTGTTCGGCCGCAGTCTGTCCGGGTCATACGCCTGTCCCCAACCTGAAGGAGTCCCTGAAGAAGGTGAGGTTTTACATCCTAAATTATTATTGTATTAGTTTCCTCCCTAGACTTCCATCAAGCTTGAGAAAACATCCACAAGATCCCCCACTACTACTACCGTCACCACCACTACCACCACCACCACACTACCACAACCACCACCACCACCACCACCACCACCAACAACACCAACAACACCATTACCTGGCTGCAGCCTCCACAAACCAACACCACTCACTACACTACATGGCAGTACACCCACAGACACCAAAGAATATCAAAACAACACCCAGCACACGGTATCACACACAAATTCTGTCTTGTCTCCCTCCCTGCCCACACCAAACCAGCTTCCAGAAGCACATCCATACTCATATTTCCCGCCATTCCATGCAATCACTCAAAGACAACACGCAGCTGCAGGCACAACCTCCCGAAATCCATCCTTCTGAATCCTCCCTTCCTCGCGAGGAGAGTCCACCTGGCCAGGCTGAGATGTGGGCGCCATCCATCTCTTCTGAGCTATCAGAAGAGACTAGATATTTTTTTTTTTTTTTTTTAAGAGACAATGAACGGAGGAAGGAAAAACACAGATAACACAAAAAGGTCCATGTGCCTAAAGGCATCCTCCATTCATAAAATATTTGTAACAACTGGATTTAAACATTTGTAGATTGTAAGTTTGTGGAAAGCAATTCGAGGGAAGTGAATTCCAAAGAGTAGTAGCTCTGGGGATAAATTAATTCTGATAAGCAGAAGTTCTGCATTGTGGAGGAGAAAGTGTAAATTCATGGGCGCTCTCAGCTGCCCTAGTTCTACGGGGAAAGATGTGGAGAGGCGGCACAATTGAAGCAAGTTCCTCGGAACAATTGCTGTGAAAATATCTGTAGAATAATGCAAGGGATGCAACGTTTCTTCGTATGGATAATGTAGGAAGGTCCTGTGTGATTGCAGGGTTATTGATTAATCTAATAACTTTATTTTGAATTTTGTCCAACTGCCTCAATGCAACCACTCCACTTCCACCCCGCAGAGGTGAACAGTAATCCATCTGGGAACGCACATGACTTTTATATATCACGGCCAACTGCTCGTCAGTGAAGAATTCTCGAACTCTCTACAGGAGTCCCAGTTTTTTAGAGGCATTCTTAGCAATGCTTCTAACATAATGTGTCCAGCTCAAGTTAGTAGTTAATGTTACACCGAGAATGTCAATACTAGGGGAAGTGGGAATATTTACATCATTAACAAATATATGGGAGTCAGTGAGATTCTGTCGGTTAGAAAATTGAATGTACTTGGTTTTCTGTGCATTAAAGGAAACTAGATTCTTTTGTCCCCATCCATTAATTCTAGAAAGGTCCTGGTTCAGAGAAATTGCAGTGTTTATTTTTGAATTTATAAGATCGGGTTGGGTGACAGAATTGGTAAATGTGAAGGAACTGTGGAGTGTTGAGTCATCTGCGTAGGAATGTATTGGATTATGAGTGGTAGATATGAGATCATTGATATGAATGAGGAACAGAATTGGGGCCAAAACTGATCCCTGGGGAACACCAGCATTTATTGAGTGAAATTGAGAATACAGGCCATCTACCATTACACGTATTTTTCTGTTATGAAGATAAGAAGAAATGATGACTCCATCGTCGACACCTGCCCAGGATGAAACACAGCACCCCATACCATTTAACAAATCATATAAGACTGCATTCCACACAATCACTTACACCAACAACATAATCTACACTCCTTGAGAGCTCGGTGGGAAAGCCCGATCGTAGCCACGGGACTCGGGGTTGTTCGGCCAGACAGCTTAGGGAACAACACCAACAACAACAACACCACTACCACTACCACCACCACCACCATCACCATCACAACCACCACTACCACCACCACCACACTATCCCTTCTATAAACTGTATACCATAACCTCTCACACTCCTTTGCTCCCCCTCCAAAGTCATGGAACGCCTAGTATTACAACTAATTACACCTGACTTACCCCTACCTCCAACACAACATGGCTTTAGGCCACTGCACTCCACAAACACTCTTCTCACAGACCTTACACAAAGAGCTTTCGACGGCATCAACTCAGCTAGACCACCACACAGATCACTATTAGCCACACTCGACATTAGTAAAGCCTTCGATGCCATCCCCCGCCACAACCTAACAAACAAAATCTACAACACAAACATGCACAACAACACAAAAAGGTGGCTGGCCAACTTCCTAGCAGGCAGATGTGCACACGTATCTTTTGCCGGTCAGTCATCTAAAATCAGAAACTTTACAAACGGAGTCCCACAAGGATCCGTCCTATCGCCCGCACTCTTCAATCTGTACATGCACGATATAACTACACCCAATACGCCCCAAATAAACTTAGCCTCCTATGCAGATGACATAACACTCACATGCACACACCATGACCCAAAAAGAGCAACAGATCTCCTTCAACCCTATCTCAACACACTACATGGCTGGTGCACTACAAACAGACTTAATCTAGCCCCAGCCAAATCCACGGCAACCCTGCTCACAAGTTGGACAGGAGAACACGAATACATCCCTCAACTCACCATAAACAACACACCCCTAACACATACACACACACCCAAAATCCTAGGAGTAACATATGATACTCATATGACATTCAAACAGCACACCACAAACATTAAAAAGAAACTGACACCCAGACTTAATGCCCTCAGGTCACTTGCTCACACAAAATTTGGACACAACAAAGAAACTACCACCACAGTATATAAACAATACATAAGATCAGTGATGGAATACGCAAGCCCAGCCTGGGCTTCTAACCTAGCTGAAACACATCATAAGACCTTACAGACTATTCAAAACAAAGCCCTGAAGATCATTACAGGCTGCACAGCTACTTCACCCACAGATCACCTACATCAAGAAACCAAAATCCTCAAAGTCAAAGACCATCTGGACATGAGAGGCACTCAATTCCTGGCAGCAGCCTCCACGAACCAAGACCACCCACTAAACTACATGGCAACACACCCACAGACACCAAGAAATATCAAAACAACACCCAGCACACGGTATCACACACAATTATTGTCCTCTCTCCCTCCCTGCCCACCCCGAACCAACTTCCAGAAGCACATCCATACTCATATCTCTCACCGATCCATCCACTCACTCACAGACAACACGCAGCTGCATGCACGACCTCCCGAAATCCATCCTTCCGAATCCTCCCTGCCTCGCGAGGACAGAGTCCACCTGGCCAGGCTGAGATGCAGACACCATCCAGCTCTCCTGAGCTATCAGAAGAGACTGGATGACTCCGTTGTCGACGCCTGCCCGGGATGTAACACAGCACCCCATACCATTAAACACATCATAGAAGACTGCATTTCACACAACCACTTACGCCAACAACACAATCTACACTCAATGAGAGCTCTGTGGGAAAGCCCGATCGTGGCCATGGCCTTTCTCAGGGACTCGGGGCTGTTCGGCCAGGCAGC
The DNA here is from genome assembly GCA_032716605.1 of Paralithodes platypus. Taxonomy (NCBI): domain Eukaryota; kingdom Metazoa; phylum Arthropoda; class Malacostraca; order Decapoda; family Lithodidae; genus Paralithodes; species Paralithodes platypus. The sequence continues at coordinate 15,908,291 of CM064508.1, forward strand.
TTAGGGAACAACAACAACAACAACAACCTCTCACACATTTGCATAACACCAACACAAACACCACAACCAACAACACCACCACCACGTACCGGCACTACCACTACCACCACAACCAACAACACCACCACCACGTACCGCACTACCACTACCACCACAACCACCACCACCACCACCACCACCACATTACCCCTTTTATAAACTGTATACACAATCGTTCACACATTTGCATACCACCACGAACAAACCGTCATCAATGTTTGGTAGCCAACCAGGCCAAGTTTGTTTTGTTTATTTCTGCCGAAAATTCCTTGTAAACAGTTTAAGTCATCTAGTTAACTCTTTAAAGATCCTATTATGCATATTTGTTTTCTTGGCTATTATTAGACGAACTTATTTAGATTAGGAAGGGTATATGGAAGTCAGAGGGTTGTTGTTGTTGTTGTTGGTGGTGGTCGTGGTCCCCCCCCCCCCCCCAGACAGGCCGAGCAGTCCCGAGTCCGGTAGACAGAAGCCATCCAGATACTCGGGCCCCCGAAGGAGTCAGGGTGAGATGAAATATGTCTCTGAGAGGGCAGTGGGGGAAGGGATCATCCCCTTGCTGCTTAACCCCTTCTATACTGGCGACATCTTCTATATTATATTCTAACTAACTGGTTTGAATCCTGGTGGATCACATATATGCGTTCATATTTCCATTGGAGGTGTTTGGTGTTGTGGTGAAATTAATAAAAAATAGATTAAATTATATTCAACTATATTATAAGTTTCCATTTTCTATATTATATTCTAACTTATCTTTATTATATTCTAACTATATTATAAGTTCCCGTTTACTTCCAGAGTGCCAGGCGAGCTATGCCAACGAGATAGTGATGGCCAAATGTCACAGTCACCAGGCGTGTCACATCTCCGCCACGACGGAGGTCTTCGGTGACCCATGCTCCACCACATCACAGCTTTATATGAAGACGGTTTATACTTGTGGTTAGTCCCTTTGAGTTGGTTAAGCCCTGACTCATTTTACCTAACTTTTATTCCCTTCTCCACTTCATATTTTTGTCTTTCTCTCTCTCCCTCTCTCTCTGGCTTGTATCCATTCGGCCCACTTCAGCCTACTGTTTTAAGACGTTTATCCCCATCCAGGTGCCGAATTTGTCCTGGCAAGCGATAGCGAGCCAGCATTGAATGGAGAAATCCGGCTTCGCCGGAGACACAAATTAACCTGCTGTCAAAAACATTTTCAATAATTATGCTGGTTCGCTACCTCTCGCCAAGATAAAATTTGACACCTGGATGGGGATAAATGTCTTAAAACAGTACTGTAGGGTGAATGGGGCTGAAGACGGTTTATACTTGTGGTTAGTTTCTTTGAGTTGGTTATGCCCGGACTCATTTTCTCCTTATATTCCCTTCCTTATATCTCGGCCACTCTCTCAGACGGTTTGCACTTCTGGAGCTCCCTATAATTTGTGTAAGTTAGGTTAATCCCCGACTTTTTTTCTATTAGTATTTAGAATATATTTAATCAGGGATTCAGTAACTGTTAATGGTTAGAGTGTTTAAAATCTGTGTGTGATAACCCAGGTTCGAATCCAGGTGGATCACATGCTTTCATTAATTTAGTTGGGAGGTGTTTGGTGTTGGAATGAAATTAATAGATTTAGATTTATAATGTATCTACGTAGGGTACATAGTACTCGTCTTGCAACACTCCAACCCAAGAGTGCAACGTTACTCTCAGTCTTTCTTCTATTCAACAGCTGAGCTCTGGAATTCTCACCCTGAATCCATCTTTCCCTCATCCTATGACTTAAATTGTTTCAAACTCCTTGTGTCTAGACATTTTGGCTCGAATGTTCCTTGATTTTGGCCCTGTCACTCTTTTAAGTCTAGGGGAGGCACTCGTCACAGGCAGTTTTGCCTTTTGTCTCCCTCATCTACATAGAACATAAACAAAATAAACATGGTAACTTATAAATGCAAATCTCCGCAGTCCCAAAGAAAATTTTCAAATCGCCTTCAAGAGACGCGGACGACCCGAATACCACGGCTGCCGAGGACGAGGAGGCGACCAAGAAGGGGGGCTACGAGGAAGGCAGTCTGAGGTCCCCCCCGGCCCTACCAGCCCCCCACTCCCCCGACGACCCCCCTCCGCACCACACACCCTCCACGGCTTTCTACAACCCTACTATTACTACCAAAGTCACTGAGAAGATAGGTACGTTCTAAACATTTGTCTAAACATTAGGCTACCATAGAGCAGTTGGGAATATGTAAAAAAAAAAAACGTTTTCTATGTGGATGAGGAAGACAAAAGGCAAAACTGCCTGTGACGAGGGCCTCCTCCAGAGTTGAAAGAGTGACAGGGCCAAATTCAAGGAACGTTCGAGCTGAAATGTCTGGACACACAGAGTTTGAAACAATTTAAGTCATAGGATGATTATTCAGTATTCGAGAATGCATAATATATCGTAGGCTTACACATAAACCTTTAACTGTCTTGATAGCATAATGCTTATACAGTAATCTGTTTCTTTTCAACTGACGGTAAATCCGCCGACCCTTTGATCAGCAGCCGACGCTCTACTGACTATACCACTGTTCATTAATTAGGGATGAAAATACACTTAACCCCCCCCCCCCCGGGCTAGCCTTCTAAATGACAGCACTTCTATCCGGGCGATCTGGCCAATAAACTTTGTAATAGGCCTAGGCCTATCTTAGTTATTTAAAAAGCTAGAGAATTCACACACATCTCAAAAGGTAGCCCTGTTTCGCATCTGTAGACTGGCCTTAACCCGGCAAGCGCGATAGGCCTCACGGAAGGCTTCCTATAGGGAACGCGATAGGCCTCACGGAAGCAGGACCATAAAAAAAGCCTTCCATAAAAAAAAAGGGCCTATCAAAACAAAGGAATTTGTCTCTAGGTGAGATAATTCCCCTCCAGTACTCATCCATGTAAATCTCACCCACCCCCCTCCCCTCCTTCCCCACCTTATTTTCCCTCCCTCCTCAATTATCACCTATTTTTCCTCTTATTATCATCATTTATCGGTTATTTTTCTCTCCCGCGATAATGTAGCACAAGTGGGTTGCATAAAAGATCGTTATGCAACACCCAGACACCGGCACACACCGCGCTCTTCTCAGTTGACTCCCAGACAGCGAGAGGGGAAGGCTGCCTGTCTCTCTCTCGCCTGAGATTATGACCGGGTGGCCAATATCTTCGTTTTTCACCACCCAAATGCTTTTCCCACTTATTTTAGCACTCTTGAAGGTTCATATATACATCATATATGTAAAATAAAAGCATACCGAAAACAAATAATGGTTTATATTGTAAATATAACGAATTCTGTCAGAATCCAGGGCTAGAAATGCACAAATAACTACCCTAGCACCTACGTCTATATCGCGCTTGTCAGGTTAAGTAGAGCTCTCTAACTCAACTGGTTCAGTTGTGATGACAATTTCCGTGGAGAGAGTTTTGATGCGGTGTTAGCAATTATTATGTTCTCTCCAGTAACCAACTCTACTCCAAAAATCGATTAATGAAATAAACAGACACATGTGGCAGTCCGGGGATTCGAACCCAGGACGCTCACACCGAAAATCAACACACTATGCACTGCACCACGAAGACAGTTAAAGAATAGTGCACAAGCCTACGATTTATTATGCAGTTTCGAATCCTGCATACCAATCTTAGCATGTACAATATCCCAACTGCACTATCGGAGGCTATGCATAGGTGAAAGGAAATAGTAATCAATGGGGCACTTAAACTACTACTGAACCCGAATGAATTATTATGTTCTCTCCAGTAACCAACTCTACTCCTAAAATCGATTAATGAAATTAACAGACACATGTGGCAGTCCGGGGATTCGAACCCAGGACGCTCACATCGAAAATCAAATCACTATGCACTGCACCACGAAGACAGTTAAAGAATACTGCACAAGCCTACGATTTATTATGCAGTTTCGAATCCTGCATACCAATCTTAGCATGTACAATATCCCAACTGCACTATCGGAGGCTATTTATCGGACACTTACGGACACTAATTTTGGTTCTAGCAGACTATAACAACAATGATCCGACTTCTTCTTGTTTTTAAAGCTGCGCATTGCTCCGACCGGCTTTGTTTACAAACATTTCGGCGCACAGCTTTCAAATCATGCTAGGCTTTCATGCTTACAGATTTTAAAAGGACACCTGGGCTCCTGCCCTTCGCAAGGGGTGTCATTTAAAAATGACACCCAGGCAGGATAGTTAAAGTTGTTATGCTTCATTATTAAGTCTTAAATCAGACAAAAATGGTCCAATTATAATGTAAAACTTTCAAAATAAACAAACCAAATCAGGGACGACACAATATATAGGCAAATTAAATTATCAAAATCGCTATGTGGAAATAACACGTTAATCAAATATAAAAAATTGAAATAATAGAACATACATACTGATACATATATAGGCTACTGTCATAGACTACAGTAGATCTGGACTGGACACGAAAATGGAACTTTGCAGTAAGGGACCCAAAATCGGAGAACGAACTCCCAAGTTCGAACCTCGAAACCACGAAAATGTGACATTTTCGCGGTTTCGAGGTTCGAGGTTGGGAGTTCGTTCTCCGATTATGGGTCCCTTACTGCAAAGTTCCATTTTCGTGTCCAGTCCAGATCTACTGTAGTCTATGATACTGTACATAATTTATAGACCGATTACTCCACATGAAGTGCTGTTCCGGTCTCACGTCCTAATAGACCAGTCAAAGTAGGGCTGGACTTAGAACAAATTGCAATAGAAGGTTTTTTGGCTTTAACTTGTTTATTAGGTCCCTCTGATGAACATATAAAAAGTCTCCAACTTTTGGACACCGGGAAAGTGGTTAATTTGCATAAATTCAAGATGGCCGCCGTCCAAAGCTTCAATTTACAGATAACTTTTTTCTGGTTGCTCCTAGACCCTATAAATGTATTACAAACAACGTTTTTTGGCTTTAACTTGTTTATTAGGTCCCTCTGATGAACATATAAAAAGTCTCCAACTTTTGGACACCTGGAAAGTGGTTAATTTACAGCCAAAAAAACCTTACAGCCAAAAAACCTTCTATTGCAATTTGTTCTAGGTCAAGCCCTACCTTTACTGCACATTATTGTCTATTACATTTTGCCTAGGCCTATACTAATCCCATCATCTTGTTTCTTGTTTCAACAGATTGGTGCGACATCTACCGAAGCCATGGAAGAAGAGGTGGTGCATAATCCCTGCGGCATTTGCTCAAACACGTTAGACGAAGGAGAAACAGTCAAGCTGAGGGCGAAGGGAGCAGATACTATCAACAAGGCCAGTACTGAACGTGGAACGCCATCAATTACCGTGTCCGAGGGCCAAACGGTGCACATTGATTGCCGAAAGAAGCATGTCAATACGAAGCCAAATAGAATTCCTGGGAAGCAGAAGAAACGTCCTGAAAAAACTGCTCTTCGTTCTCAGACACCAGACTTATGTTTTACAGAGAACTGCTTTTTTTGTGGTACAAAAATTTATTTGGACACAAAGCATGATTCAGAAGAAGTGTATCCAGTACGCACCTTCAACTTTCAAAGGACAATACTTTCTGCATGTGATGCCAGGGCTGATGAGTGGGCTGACACTGTTAGAGGCCGAATTAACTTTGCACGCGATCTTCCAGCAGCTGACGCAATATATCACAAGCAGTGCAGCTCAAATTTCCAGACACATAGGCAGATCCCCTCCAAATATCGTGATTCCGCAGACAGTGAACCTCCTCGCAAGGGTCGCAAAGTAGATGCCTCACGAGAGGAAGCATTTCTACTCGCAATCGAGGACCTAGTCAGTGGCAATGATGATGAACAGACTACAGTGGTTGATCTCGTTGATAGAATGTCCCAGTTGTGCCCAGATGTTGAAGCGTATAGTGTAAAATACATGAAACAGAAACTTATTTCATATTTTGGGGATGAACTGGTTATTATGCATGGGCCATGTTATGGAAGCATCTGGGCTTAAGGAGGTTTTGGAAATTATATACGCTGAAAATGCTGTGACCCAAATGCTGAGTGGGAAAGCCTATGCACGAGCAATCAGAGGCCACTTCTTGGTTGACACAGCCTTGAGTTCGATTGTGTTAGGCAGGGCATACGGTGTCAACCTCTCAATGGTAGATGAGGAAAGTGACGCATGCAAGGACTTCCAGGAGGCTGCAGATCTTTTGGATAAGCTGTTGCGTGAAGACGTTTCACCGGATGAAGTCTGCAGTAAAGACGTTTTCAACAGAATTTCTGAAAAACTTAAAGCTGAGAAGAGCTCCTTAGCAGAGCATAAGATGGGAAAGCTATGGATTCAATACATGGACATGATTGACCTGCTGCGTCGCTTCCTGAGGGCACTGAGAATGGGCGATTTCCTACTGTACCTCGGAACACTCCAGGAGATGTTGCCGTACTTTGCAGCGTGTGGTCATAACAATTATGCCAAGTCAGCCTATGTGTACATTCAAGACATGATTGAACTTGAGCAGCTCAACCCAGACATGTTCTGTCAATTGAACTCCGGTCTATTTGTGATCCGCCGAAGTGATCGGCTGTGGGCAGGACTGCCAAGCGACTTGGTTATAGAGCAGGTTTTGATGCGCTCTTTGAAAACGAATGGTGGATTGACACGTGGTAGGGGCATGGAGGAAACGCAATGCCTGCGCTGGTTACTTGCTATGCCAGCCTGCGCTGAGGTGAGTGAAGTTATGCAAGAACTGGCAGGGAAGCATTTCCACACCTCTGAGCAGCACAAAGAAATGACTGAAGCAAGGCGTGAACGAGATAGGAAGGACACAGAGAAGGTTCTCGCATTCTTCAAGGATTATGATCCATTTCAAGAATCAAATGAACTCAGGAATATTGCCAACGGTGTGACAGGACCAGCCTCGGTCAATCCTCATTTACTGTATGAGGTTGGTATGAACATTGTGCAGAAGATGGAAGGTAGCAATGCTTTTGACTTTTCATTTAGGAAGAAAGATCAAGTTGAGTCGTTGGGTGCAAAGGTTACAATCAGTGCTGAAAAAGTACCAATCGACCCACAGCTCCTTTTCCAGAGGCTCCTCATCTTTGCTAATAACAGGGACTTAGGTGTTGAAGAGGTCTTTGCGTATGAGTTGTCTAGCTACCCTACTGCTCTGTTCGATAAGTGGGGGAGGCTCAGGGAAGCCAATAAACCACAGCTAGGAGATGAGATAGCTGCTGTTGTTCCCAAGTCGTCATTGGAATCATTTGAGGAAGAAAGGACTGTGACCCATGTTCTGGATGGTGGTTCCTTATTGCAAAGGATTCCATGGAAGAAGGGTGACACATTTGAGGACATTGCAAGCATGTACATGAAGCATGTTTCCAAAAACTTTCTCAACCCGGTGGTTGTATTCGACGGTTATAAATCAGGACCTACTACCAAGGACATGACACACAATCGACGATCAAAAGGAGTCTTTGGTCAAAAGGTGATGTTCACTCCAACCATGCCCCTTCGGTCAAAAAAGGAAAACTTCTTGTCAAACTCGGACAATAAGCAAAACTTCATTGACTTATTGTGTGAAACATTCAAGGCAAATGGAATTGACTGTGTCAATGCGCCAGCAGATGCAGATGTCATGATTGCGAAGAAGGGAATTGAGCATGCAAGGGAAACCGTGACATATGTGATAGGTGAGGACACAGACTTGTTGGTGCTGTTGTGTCATTATGCGGAACGAGGGATGAATGATTTGTACTTCAAGTCGAGCAAGGAAGGTGGGAAATGTTGGCATATTAACTCAGTAGCGGAAGCTCTCGGTGAAAGCATCTGTCGTGTCCTGCCAGTTGTCCGTGCACTCTGTGGATGTGACACAACCTCACGACTGTATGGTATTGGTAAAGGGGCTGCCTTGAGGAAAGTGAGGGAAGACAACGGTTTCTTGAAATGTATAGAAGCATTCTGTTGCCAAAGTGGAAGTAAAGACGCGATATCATCAGCTGGTGAAAAGGCCTTGGTTTATTTGTACGGGGGAAAAGGAAATGACACCCTTGACGGACTGCGAAAGACAAAGTTTTGCAACAAGGTGGCAAAAAGTTCAACTACCGTTGAAGTTCACAGCCTTCCCCCAACAACCGATGCAGCCAAATACCACTCGTTCCGAGTTTATTGTCAGGTCCAGAATGGATGGGGAACTGTGTGGACCCCGAGAAATGGGGCTGGTGTCTGCGGAAGGGACAGCTTGAACCGAAGACGATGGATTCGCCAGTGGCTCCTGATTCACTACTGAAATTGGTCAGATGTCAGTGTAAGGGCAACTGTGACACTCAACGCTGTAGTTGCAAACGGAATGAGCTTGAATGTTCCAGTGCATGTGGTCAATGTAAAGGACTCTGTCAAAATAGCAACTTTGATGCAAGCACCGATGATCCAAGTGAATACGAACTCCTATCATGAATTACATAATTGGCTCTGAATGACGTCATACTACGTCATGGTTTTTTTTTTTTTTTTTTATAAAAAAGAGGGACAACAGGTCAAAAAACCCATACAAGCACAAAGTGCCTGTGTCACCCCTTGTGAAAGAGACAGTTCAGCCTGTCTGTAAGGTTTTTCGGCTGTAAATTAACCACTTTCCAGGTGTCCAAAAGTTGGAGACTTTTTATATGTTCATCAGAGGGACCTAATAAACAAGTTAAAGCCAAAAAACGTTGTTTGTAATACATTTATAGGGTCTAGGAGCAACCAGAAAAAAGTTATCTGTAAATTGAAGCTTTGGACGGTGGCCATCTTGAATTTATGCAAATTAACCACTTTCCCAGTGTCCAAAAGTTGGAGACTTTTTATATGTTCATCAGAGGGACCTAATAAACAAGTTAAAGCCAAAAAACCTTCTATTGCAATTTGTTCTAGGTCCAGTTAAATGATTGCTAGATTTACTGGACTATAATGGCGGCGCTCCAGGCAACCCTGTTCAGAGCTGCCTCACTTGTCAGTTTTGTATTCAAGAGCTGATCCCACATCTTTCTTGGTCCGCCCCTTGTTGCAACTCCCTCCACGTTCATGGACTTGCATCTTTTCACCCTACATAGTTCATCCATCCTCTCCACATGTCCAAACCATTCAAGCCTGCTATAGTCTATTCGATGCAAGTAGGCGAGAAATCATAACCTCAAACCTCTGTAACTAAAAAACTACTAGAGTAATCTACCTAATATTTCTACCATTTGGGAAGAGTCCGTCAAGGAATAGATTTGGATATTTACAACTCATTTGCTCTAGCCCTTATTGAGTTACCAAGGTTAGGGTTCACTATTTCTGACCTACCTATTTGGAACAAGGCATAGTAAACATATAAAATGCACATTAACACCATTTACCCGTACAGGCGACGGAGGGTTCAGCTTTTTCTGGTCCCCCTTCTCCCTCATGCTTAGCCCCATTAGTTTTCAGATTTTAAGATGTTTGCCCCATTAATTTTCAGATTTTAAGACCTTTCGCCTCATTTCTTTGTCAATATTAAGACCTATCGTGCCGTTTAGGCGTCAATTTTTTCCTGGCAAGTGATAGCAAGCCTGTAATTTTAGAATGAACCGGCCTTTGGCCAGGAAATTTTTCTACCGAAAAATGTACAAATTTATCTTGAAAGGGGGTCTAGGGGGTGTAATTTTAAGCTTGATGAAGGTCTAGGGAGAAAACTCAAAAATATATTAATAGATTAATATATAGACCAAAAAACCATGATTACCCCCTTCATACTGTATACTTTATTACATATATACTGTATATAAATATTGTACAGTGGTGGCCACAGCTAACCGAAAAGTTAGCTGAGATAACCGCTAATCAGCTAACTTAAAACGCTAGCTTCGATATAGCTAAATCGCTAAATTGCTGAAGAAATTAGTGGAAGCTAACGATAACCGTTAACAGCTAACTTTTATCATATGAATTTAGCATTGGTTTGATTTTTTTCCCTCTAAAACCCTTAAACACAGACCTAGAAAGCTAAAACTTTATTATGCTGTAGGTTGTAGTTGTAGCTTACTGCTTAGACACAGCTTTCCAAAACATAAGCTAGAAGAATCATAGAATGCCAAGATCAGATGATTAATGAATGTGCATGTGCATCCTGTTGTGCATAAATAATGATTTGAACAAATTAAATAAGCATTAGCTTACAATCAAATTTATTTGCATACATTAATACAAGACTGTTCAGAATTACTACTGTATCACAATATTTACGGACAAATCAAAATTCAATTCAATATACTGTATTAGCGAATAGCTAAAATTAAAATGTTTCTCTTGTGAGTTATGTACAACAGTGTTAGTATGCAATATCATAAGAACGGTAAGACATTACTAAATAGTAAATATTATAGCAAATATTATAGTACAGTATTTATGATTGATTATTTATGATTATGCAATATTACTCATGAGCTATGTAGCGACACTTCTGTCGAATAGAATTATTTTATTGAGTTAGAAAACTTAAATAGGCATAGACAGAACAAAATTAATAAGCTTAACTCCTTCAGCACCATGATGCCCGCTTACCTCTGAATTTAAATTGAGTAATCTAGGTTAGGTTAGGTTGATCTAGATTACAAAGAATGGAATCGGCTTTCTTTTGAGTTTTGACACACTGGTTAGGTTAGTTGGTTAGGTTGAATTTCAGTTTTTCATTTAATGTTATGTTTTTGACTGCTTTTACCCCTCAGTTTCCCACATCCTGTCTATCAGTGCCATATTTTAAAATCGAAAAATAATGGGTAAATATGCAATTCCGATTATTCCGCTAATAATCACAAATCAGAACACCCTAAACAAAATTCAAAATTTATGAAGAAATAGGAATATAATTTCATAAACTTGATATCGAATTGTTAATCTTGGTTATTTTATCTGGATCGGTTAGATTAATAAAGGTTTGGCAAGGCTAAGTTAGGTTAATCTGGTTAGATTACGTTAATCTAGGTAAGGTGGTTGGGTTGATATATTTAGGATAGCCTACAGTAGTTTAATATAAAAATAAATAATAATATATGAATAAATAATATAAAAATAATAAAATGACCTTAGTGCTTAAGTGGATAGATCACCAGCCAGTAGTCAAAACAATAAAAACTATTCCAAAGTAATAGTAGACTATTCAAAACATCTTTCAGTAGTACTCTACAATCGGTCAATCGCCCTGCAAAACTAAACTCGCACACACACACAAATATAAGTATATAGCAATAAAATATATAACAATAAATATAAACCCAAATAGCTGCCTCAACAATCTATGGTAAAATTTTGAAAATGTAAATGTAATTTTTCTGTAGCAAATTTATCAAGTCGACGCTAGGCTCACAACAATTAGTAAAACAAAAATAGTCCTACATGTCAATCAAGAGTCACGTCTAGAGTTATGAAAGTATGAGTCATCACTCGTCAGCCAATGACTCATTAACTCCTTCAGACATATTATGTTCCAGTAAGTCCACGGAGGCGGGAGCCCGGTATCATTGCCACTGCACCACACAACTGTCAAAACCACACTGCTGACCATTAGAATTGTCGCAGAAACCTGGGGTTGCCACCAACCGACAGATTTTCATCTAACTTACCGGACTTACTGAGCTGCATATGACGCCAGAGCGTCATATAACTTATTAGAGAGCTATGTAGATAAGTCCATATGACACTCTAGCGTCATATGAGTTTTTTGGCATAAGTTCCATATGACGCTCTAGCGTCATATGAGTCTGAAGGAGTTAATAATGTATGCTGTCACGGTAACCACTAACATTCAATCCTGGTAGCGGTAGGCCTACTAATACGCATGCCTGCCTGCCTAAGACTGAACAGGAGAGGCGAGCAGAGGCCGCCAACACGAGAACAGGCCAGCACCTCACACGAATAGAATGTGGCCAGAGATTTGTCTACATGTGAATGGGCCGTGAATCCATGATATAGTCCGTGTAATTATTATTATTACTATATGAGATGCCGAAGCCTTCAACCAGGGCGCAGAAACACCAACAAGATGAATCCACACAAAACACCTGGAGGTACTGGAGAGAGTAACAAAGAAGGAAGGAAAAACAAATACAAAATAAACAAAATCAAATATATATTGAACACAAATTCAATGAATGAATGAGGCAATTATATACTCACATAAGTAGGTGAAATTTTAGGGTTTGCAAAAGTTTTTGACCAATAAATTGTTTTTTATATGTTTTACCCGTGAATGCACATTATCGTTATCGGACTCACAGTTAGCGGTAGTATATTTAGCGGAAGCTAATCGGTCCACTAACGATTTTCAAAGTTAACTTAAAAGCTAACCAGCTAACGAAAATGTTAGCGATTAGTGGAAACCGTGCCCACCACTGTGTATATATATATATATATATATATATATATATATATATATATATATATATATATATATATATATATATATATTATATTATACATAATATACTATGAAACACACGTTACTATACTTTACCCGCACAGGCGACGGAGGGTTCAGCAGTCGAGAGGGCACCACAGATCCACCGGAGGAGGACATGGGGGAGGATGGCCCGGGACAGTACCCCCAGGACGACCCCCCTAAGTTACGACCCGAGCTCATTAACTGTACCGTCACCATCTTGGCCGGGTCACCGAATCGGGAGATCGGCTTCCTCACCGAGTGGATGCAGGCCGTCGCTTTTGTTAAGAGTGAGTTCAAAAGACCATATATTTAGTTTTTGTTTGCCCATTCAACTAGGCTACAATGTGGCCACCATTCAGGACACATGTCCAGGTAGTAACACAACACAGCATACTATCAAACACATTATGGAAGACTGTATAACACACAACTACTTATGCCAACAACATAATATACATTCCTTGAGAGCCTTAAGGGAAAACCCGGTCTCGGCCGTGGCTTTCCTTAGGAGCTCGGGACTGTTCGGCCAGGCAACCACTACTACTACTACTACTACCCAACATACAGTATACTATACATCTCGCCCCTGGCCCCTTTATGGGCCCCAGGATCTGGCGCGGCTTCGGTCAACCGGACTCGGGAGTGCTCGGCCAGATAGTCTGGGGAACTACAACAACAGGACCTGGAGTGCGGTCTACGTTGTGGGTCCCAGAGCTGCCGACCATGGATGGCTGACGACCCTCCCAGCCGGGGACAAAATCGCCGACCTTGGGGAGCAGTTTCCTGGGAGCCAAACCGCCACAATAAACCCCTGCCCCTTCCTTGGGGGCACGAGAACCTGAGAGTGGCTTCGGTCGCCCGGGCAAGTACCCCACATCTCACACCACACACACGTACATCACACTGTTTTTTCTACACCGAGAAATGACTCTCCGGCTGCAATTTCTCAAAGACTTCTACTAGCCGGAGACATCGAGATCAACCCAGGACCCATCCACAAATACATATGTCCAACATGCTAAAAGCCTATTACTTTGAGTCGCCACACAAAGGGTTCAGTTCTCTGCAATTCATGAGGGAACTGGACCCATTTCACCTGCACAACACATACCTCCCTGGAACACTACACAAACACCTGGACCACAAGGCAGACAAGCACTCACCAACATATCAAACTACAGTTATTCATTCAACATAATACCAGACATCTGGAAGCATGGTGTCATCATTACATTCCCCAAACCCAACAAAGACCCCATGCTACCCTCCTCACACCGCCCTATCACACTCCTTTGTACCCCCTCCAAAGTCTTAGAACACCATGTACTACAACTGACTACACACACTCTATCCCTAGCTCCAACACAACATGACTTCAGGCCACTAAACTCCACAAACACTTCTTACAGACCTTACACAAAGAACTTTTCACAGCATCAACTCAGCCAGACCAACACACAGATCACTACAGTACTTGCCACACTCGATATTAGTAAAGCCTTCCATGCCATCCCCCGCCACAACCTACCAAATATAATCTATGACACAAACATGCACAACAATACAAAAAGGTGGCTGGCCAACTACCTAGCAGGCAGATGTGCACACGTATCTTTTGCCGGTCAGTCATCTAACATCAGAAACTTCACAAACGGAGTCCTGCAAGGATTCGTCCTGTTGCCTGCACTCTTCAATCTATACATGCATGATATGCCCACACCCCACGTACCCCAAATAGATATAGCTTCCTACGCAAACAACATAACACTCACATGTACACACCAAGACCCAGACAGAGCAAGACAACTCCTACAACCCTATCTCAACACATTACATGACTGGTGCACTACAAACAGACTCAAATTAGCCCCAGCCAAATCCAGTTCAACCCTCCTCACAAGCTGGACAGCTGAATACAAAAACACCCCTCACCTCTCCATAAACAATATTCCCCGCTGACACACACACACACAAATCCTAGGAGTAACATATGATACTCTAATAAGATTCAAACAGCCCACCACAAACATAGAGAATAAACTGACACCCAGACTTAACCCTCTCCGACATTTGACGCGATTTTGAGCCGATTAGAGATACTTTAAAGCCTTTGTTACCATTAGGGGTATTTGTAAACCTTTAGTTTAGTTACTTCAACCTCTGCAGTTGTCTTTGAGTTAGCTGTGGACAGAAAACTAATTTTGGAGAGGTAATTATAAGAGTGAGAGAACTCTATTTCTTATTGTTAATCAGGCAACCTCTGCATCATATGGTCGTGAGAGGGTTAATGCTCTCAGGTCACTTGCCCACACAAAATTTGGACACAACAAAGAACTACCACCACAGTATACAAACAATACATAAGATCAGTGATGGAATATGCAAGCCCTGTCTGGGCTTCTAACATAGCTGAAACACATCACAAGACCTTACAGACCATTCAAAACAAAACCCTAAAAATCATCACAGGCTGCACAGCTATTACACCCACAGATCACCTCATCATCATCATCTCCGATGCCTTGTTTCCACCTGGGAAACCCCCGCTAAAGGATGGCCATGACAGAAACGTCTCCAGGCTACTTTGTCAAGACATGCCTCCTTTGCCCGTGCCACAATGCCCCTTCCACTACGTGGAAGTTTTTCTTCAATATATTTTTCCACTTTCTTTTCCCATACCATAGGTGGTCTTCCACTACTAGCTGTTCCACTCACCTGACTCCCATATATCTTTCTTGGCATTCTGTCTTCATCCATTCTCTGAACATGACCATACCACCTCAAAGTACTTCTCTTTATCCACTCAACCACTCCACAATCAATGCCTAAAACTTGCTCTTCCATTCCAAAGGACTCATACACTTCCCTATTACTTGGCCCATCTAGCCTATTCACACCAGCTGCCATTCTGAAAAAGCTCATCTCTACAGCTCTTAGTTTGGAGAGGTCCTCGTCACTTGCTGTCCATGTTTCACTTCCATACGAGAGTGTTGGGAGCAGCACACTGTTTCTCAGTGACTTTTTTAACTTCCTGACTAACCATTCTTCCTTTGAGAATACTATCAAGTTCTCCAATCACCTTTTTCCTTTTACATTTTTCTCTCTTTTATCTCACTCTCCATTTTACCATATCTGCATAGTACAGCTCCCAAATACTTGAAGCTTTCAACTTCTTCCAGTACTTAATTTGTATTTTTTATTTTACAACTTTTCTCATGTTCCTTCTTAATTCTATATTTTGCCTTAAAATCTATGGTTTCATGCATTCTTCTCTCAAACACCATTACCTTACATTTTGCTACATTGACCTTTAACTTTCCGCATACCCTGTCAAAGTCTATGACCACTTTCTGAAGTTCTTCTACATTTTCCGCCAACAGAACTGCATCATCCGCATATAGGCATGTTAAAATCTTCCATGCTCTTCCCTCTGATTCCAGTCTAGCTCCAACTCCCATTGATCCCGCCCTAAATTCTCTAATCACTCCATCCATGTATATATTGAACAACCAAGCTGACATGACACATCCCTGTCTTACTCCTACATTGACCTCAAAACTTTCACTTAACTTATCCCCTAGGGGGCCTTCACATTTTCTGTTACATTCCTATAAAAAGATTTTACTGACATTAGCAACTCTCCTCCCACACCATACACTGTTAACACATCCCACAGACCTTCCCAGTCTACTTTGTCATAGGCTTTTTCTAAATCCATGAATGCTGCATAGAGTTTTCTGTTCTTGGCCAGATACTTCTCTACTAACATACGCATTGAGGCTATCTGGTCAACGCAGCCCCTGCCCTTTCTGAAACCTCCCTGTTCCTCACCTATTTTGTCATCCGTTATCTTCTGCAGTCTCTCTGTTACTACTCTTGCGTATACCTTTCCAGGTATGCTAAGCAAACTAATTCCCCTATAACTCGTACACTCCTCTTTACTACCCTTCCCTTTGTACAAGGATACTATCACTGCTTTCCTCCAGTCCTCTGGTACACTTTCCTTTTCCCATGCTAATTTACATAACCTATGCATTATGTCAACAGCTTCTTCTCTTCCATATCTCAGCATCTCACCTGAGATGTTATCTACTCCAGCAGCTTTGCCCATTTTAAGTATATTTTTACTTCTTCCCTGCTTATCTGGCTTTCAACTACCCTGTTTATTCTACCTCTCTCCATTCCCAAGGATGTGATTTTTGCCTTCCCCCTACAGATCACCTATATCAAGAAACCAAAGTCCTCAAAGTCAAAGACCATCTGGACATGAGAGGCACTCAATTCCTGGCTGCAGCCTCCACAAACCAACACCATCCACTACACTACATGGCAACACACCAACAGACACCAAGGAATATCAGAACAACACCCAGCACAGTGCACACGGTATCACACACAAATACTGTCATCTCTCCCTCCCTCCCTGCCCACCCCAAACCAGCTTCCAGAAGCAAATCCATACTCATATCTCTCACCGTTCCATCCAATCACTCATAGACAACACGCAGCTGCAGGCACGACCTCCCAAAATACATCCTGAATTCTCCCTTTCTTGGGAGGACAGAGTCCAACTGGCCAGGTTGAAATGTGGGCACCATCTAGCTCTTCTGAGCTATCAGAAGAGACTGGATGACTCCGTTTACAATACCTGCCCAGGATGTAACACAGCACCCCATACCATTAAACACATCATATAAGACTGCATTCTACACAATCACTTATGCCAACAACATAATCTACATTCCTGGAAAGCCCTGTGGGAAAGCCCGATCATAGCCATGTCCTTCCTTCGGGACTCGGGGTTGTTCGGCCAGGCAGCTTAAGGGGCTGTCACATTATGATGACTTAAGTGCCGTCGCACCATGACTTAACGAGTGCCATGTGTCTGGGCCAACGCACGGCGGGTGGTGGAGATTATCGGGATGCATAACACACGTGACGCGCAGACGGCGACATATATGCGCTGCACCTGCGTCAGACGCATAATCAACGGGATTGATGGAATGTTAAAAAAAAAGGCCAATGACTATAATGCATTACTAGAAAATTACTGCATCAATCCAAATCCTCAATACTAATTAAACAGGCCATTGCCTCCACGTGTGGCGGCCTGTGCCTTTCTGTGCATCTTTTATCAAGAAACTTGTGGCGCCGTGTGACGCCCCGGTACCGCAGAATTATTTTTTACGTCGTAACGAGGTCGCAGCCCCACGGTGGCCTACCTTACACCGCCATGTTACGGCGAATGACCGACTGCATCATTACGTTGGTTTCATAACAGCCGCCGCCACTCTGCGATGCCATCATGCATTCGTTACACCCATCGCCATGACCTCACAATCACCGACCCAAACTTATTCGAGTTGAGCATGTCGAACTTTTCAACTCCCGGGCTGACCCGTTCTGACCCGTACCACGCTCCTACGTCAGTTGCCATCCATTACCGATGTGCACAACATTAAGTGCAGACCTCGGTAAAACCACTAAATTGTGGTGCGTCGGCACTTAAATCGACATAGTGTGACAGGCCCTTCAGGGAATGACGACAACAACAACCCTTTATAATACCACAGATCCTTCTGAAGCTGCACAAAATTGTCTAAATATAGCTAGAATATAATTAATGTGATGTTGCCGGTACAATGAAAAATAAATGTACTTTACATGAATTTAACCAATTTTTTCCATCCACAGGAAATTTTGAGAAGTTTTTGCTGTACCTTCTTTTGGGAGCGTGTGTTGGCCTAGTGCTGTTCCTAGCTGTGGTGGTGTCCCAACTGTTGTACGAGAGACGACGGGCACGCAGGGAAGCCAAGATGATGGACGACCATCTCACCTCCGTCTTTGCTGCGGGTAACTTCATTATTATACATACTTTTATATAAAGTAAAGTCGCGCTAATAAGTGATGTCTCGGCACCAAGTATGTTTTGATCAATAATTGGTATCAGCAATATCTAAATCTTTATTTATTTGTTTTCAGTGAGATATACAAACATGTTCCGACACTTACCCACCCTATTCAACATTTGACAGACATTAAAACAGCACAGAGCAAGCCAAACTTAATGACAGCCGGGACATGACTTATTAGCGCCACTGTACATACATATACCATACCTGTAGCTCGATTGGTAGAGCGTTCGCCTGCTAACCGTGAGGTTGACGGTTCGAGCCTCGGGCCAGCCAGTGAATTATTGGCAGACGTCAGTGCTGTTGGTGAACGGTGCGGTCTAGCAATCTGTGGCAACTATTCACTAAGTCCCTGATTCATCAGGGCACCCACCCTAGCCTTGCTATTCAGCAGGGAGTGTATGGTGGTAAAAACAGCATCATCATCATTATCAGTCGCGAGCTGTGGCATAGTCAGTAGAGCGTCAGCTGCTATTCAAAGGGTCGGTGGATTGAATCCTCACTGTCAAAATGTTATCGGTAGATGTCAAGCTCAGGCAACTTGACCTAACAATTTGTGATAAACGCCTAATCTTCATGGCCACTCCTCGGGAATTACGGCGTCTGGCCAAAAAAAAAAAAAAAAAAAAAAATGGAAAGTACATACAAGAGGTAGTTGGCCTTCAGCATTTCCATAACGACTGAAAACATAGCGAACCTAATTTGTGCTGAATAGTTTGTCAGTACATTACTGTATTATTATTACATGAACATGTTAAGGGGAGACTGACCGTTTGTTTGGTCTATTAATTAATTTATTCACAATTTTTTGTAGTTTCCTTCCTAGACCTCCATCAAGCTTAGAAAAACACCCCCTAGACCCCCCTTCAAGATAAATTTGTACAATGTTCCGGCCGAAGGCCGGTTCCTCTTAAATTTGCAGGCTCGCTTTAGCTCGCCAGGAAATAATCTACACCTAAATGGCACGAAAGGTCTTAAAATTGACAACGAAATGGGGCAAAAGGTATCAAAATCGCCAAACTAATGGGCCGAACATCTTACAATCTCAAAACTTGTGGGGCTAAACATTAGGGAGAAGGGGGTCCAGAAAGACGGTCTGCCTCCCCTTAACACTTATACCTGAACATTCAGATTAAGTTTGTACAATTCATTTCATTGTGGCTGATGTGGTAAACTATCAATGGAAGTTAAATATTACTAAGCTATAATGAATCAAATAAATTCAATCTAAATTAAAACTACTCCATATCTAAATTGAATTCAATCTGAAACAAGCTAATTTATATCCAAAGGTCTCGCATAATAAATTTATATATAGGGTAAGGTTATAAGGGTTAATATTAGCCAGGAATTAACTCACCAATAGTTCCACGTGGCAATGAGGCAAGGGAGAACGTTTACCCAATATGGCGGACAACGGGGAGGCAAGACACCGGTCCCGAGACTCGAGTCAAGTGAAAGAAAGAATAAATGATTACATAGGAATGGACATGAATATTATGCTTATCTGTATTTACCTAATTGTATTTACCTAATTGTAGTTTACAGGAGTTGATCTAAGTTCGTGTTGTCCCATCTCTCAGTCTACTTTCATCCAATTTTTTCTTGAAAATATGGATGTTCCTTGCCCCTACCACCTCCTCCTCCAGCCTATTCCATTTGTCAATACATCTATAGGGGAAGCTAAACTTCCTGATATCGTTCCTGCAGGTATGTCTTTTTACTTTGTAGCTGTGGCCTCTAGTTATTCCTGTATCCATAATTAATATATTCTCCCTATCCAGCCTCTCCAGCCCTCGGGTGCATTTGTACATCATTATCATGTCTCCCCTCTCTCTCCTCTCTTTTAGATTCGGTAGATTTAATTTGTCTAGCCTCCCTTCATATGGCAGTTCTCTGAGACTTGGAACCAATCTAGTAACTGCTCTCTGGATTTTTTCTAACTTGTGAATATGCTTCTTTAGATGCGGGGACCACACCACTGCTGCATACTCCAATCTTGGTCTAATCATACTTTTTATAATTTTCGCTACCATGGTCTCATCCAAGTAGTTCAGAGCAACTTTCATATTCCCGGTCATTGCATACATTCCGCTAAAGAGCTTGTTAATATGTTTCTCTGGCGACAAGTTATCTTGTATAATCAACCCTAAATCCTTTTCTTTTTCGGCCTTGCTAATTATATTATCTCCCATCCTGTATTCCCAATTTGGTCTATTCACACTTCTTCCCATATTTAACACATGGCATTTACTTATATTAAATTTAATTTTCCACTTGGTGCTCCATTCGTATATTTTATCTAAATCCCTTGCAGCTCCTCACAACTACTTTTATTTGTTATTTGTCTCATAATTTTTACGTCATCTGCAAACATTGACATGTAGGAGTTTATGCCTATCGGCAGGTCATTCACGTACATAAGGAACATGAGAGGTGCCAACACAGATCCCTGCGGCACACCACTCTCAACTTTCCGTCACGATGAGTAAGTTCCTCTAATGTTGGTCCTCATTTCCCTATCTGCTAAATAGCTCTCCATCCATTTCAGCAAACTCCCCCTGACACATCCTAGCATCTCAAGCTTAGATAACAATCTCTTATGTGGTACCTAATCGAATGCTTTGGAAAGGTCTAAGTAGACGCAGTCCACCCATCCGCCTCTTTCTTGGAGTACATCTATCACCCTACTGTAATAACATAGCAAACTGGTAACACAGTCAGTCATGGCGTCGATGAGAGCGTCGTGATGGTGTAGCTGTTTGTATTGCTGTCAGTGTATTGTGATTAGAGGCACAATAGCTCGATCAACTGAAGGCGGAATTTAGATGTTAACTGGTTGGTGTTCGTGGAGGCTCTGCCCTCTCTTCCTCAGAGGCACACCTTGCTGCCTTGGCAAACGCCAGGAGCCCAAATTATCGTACCGCATCTAGGTTGCTCTATACGATAAATTATATTAATATATACGATAAATTCATATATACTACATAAGACCATGGCAATATTGCTTAATAGCATATTAGGCCTTTTACAACTTAACTTATTTACAATCTTATGATATGCGATCTACTCGTTCTACGTCGTGCTGCAGGAGCGACCGTGACGTCACAGAGACATACGGGATCACAAAAGACTCATAGCCTATCGTATTTACGATACACTCCCCCCACAAAAAAAATACCTGAACCCCACCTTAAACTTAAAGTTGCCCAGAGGCTATCTTTTGACGCCACATGTCGACGGCGCCAGCAGCAGCGCGTCTGGAACGCGTCCCGGTCCGAGATTGATATCATCAGTAAGAGGTGAGTCGTTAATCTGAGAATTCTCGGACCCAGCAATAACAGGCGGAGTCTCCGATTGTAAAGTGGAATCAAGCTCCAAAGCGTACAAACGTGCGATAGGACGAACAGTAGTTCTAGTGGCTGTCTTCAATAGCGCCACCCGCTCTACAGAGTCTGCCCCTTGTATACCTCCAACACGCGGCCCAATTTCTAGTATAAACGAGGACTATCTTCTTTAATTAAAACAACTTCAACCAACAGTAGGTGCCGTTGGTCTACCAGAGGGAGTAAGACTCCTTTCCCTCAATGCTAGCAGATATTCATTAATCCGCCGTTTTCTAAAATCTTCTATTATCCCCGAGATATACTGGTATCTCTTAGACACCGCTACCTCAGAGTACAACGAGGGATCCTCTAACTCTACTATGGATTGGAAATCAGATGGAAACGCAATCAATGGTTTTCCATATAGCAAGTGAGCTGGCGTTAATGGTAGTGGTTCTTGCAGGTCAGTGTACACATATGTAAGCGGACGATCATTCACGACTGCCTCTATCTCTGTGAGGACTGTCGTCAACTCACTCTTCTTTAACACCTTACGAGCAGCCTAGGCGGTATATTTGACCGTGCCGTCCAGCGTTTTTTTTTTTACCATCAATGGCATTGTTTCCGTGCTCTTTTTCATGCATAAACAAGAGCCAGAGCGTAATACAAGTATGTATCCTTGAAAGGGCGTAAATTGAGCTTTCCAATGACACCCGAACCAACCTTCTACGATCACTGGTTGTCTTGCAACGATCGTGCAACCGAAGGGCAAAATCGCTAAAATACGGTAATTTCTTTATATAATTACGTATGTAGCGCGGGAGTGAGGGTGGATGTATGTGGAGTACATCTCAGTCGGTCCACGGCGGCCGTGGCGAGCAGTCATGAGGTAACCCAGGCTCCTCCCGTCGCTCGTCTCTCTCTCAGAGCCAATATTGCGCCAAAATTGCACACAGACTAAAGTCCGCCCCCGCCACATAGTCCACGTTTTTAGAGGCGGACTTAAGTCCGCCCCCGATGGTAAAGGGTTAATAGAGCACGTCCTACTACCGCTCTGAGTCCTGACTTTACTATGCCGACACACCGTTACCACATTCCACCAAACCAAGGTGCCTTAACTGGAATGAACCTCCATTCGCACTTCCTTTCTCCCAAAAAAGTGATGATTGTAGGATCACTGCTCATATCCTTCAGATATTTTGATGCCTGGAAATAAGTGGGAGCATTGTCGCTAAGAATGAGTTGAGGGAATGAACGACGGGCACAAAACCGTCTAAACGCCAGCATAAATTCTTCGCTAGACATATTATCACATAGTTCTAGGTGTACGGTGTACCGCTCGAGATGTTGCACAGGTAAACAATAATATATAAACCTTCTCATGCTCTCTCGTCTTCAATGCCCCTGTGTAATCTAACCCTACAGCTTGGAAAGGTTCTATGTGCTTTCCACGGCATTCAGGTAGAGGTGGAGCTGGTCCAGTTGCATATGGTTTACCTTTCAGTCTCTGGCATATTACACACTTTCGTACTACGCGTCGAGCTACTTGTCGAACTCTGGGTATCCACCATGTGAGACGTAAATTTGATATAATATGACATACCCCGTAGTGTTTTACTTCCCTATGTGCACGTATGATCAATAGATCAGTAACGTGATGTCTTGTTGGCATAAGTATAAGGCGGTTTGTGCCGTCTGTTACACCCGGCCACTTCAGGCGACCCTCACACCTGATGAGGCCATTGTCTAGGTGCAACCTTAGTTGACACACTATATTAGGCATTAATGTCTTATTCGAGCTTTGCAAGGATTCTAATTAATTGGAAAAGGCTTCTACTTGAACCCATTTGATCAAAGTTACTTCAGCTGCTTTAAATTCACGAGCATCAATGTTGTGACCCCTGTTGCAGAGTTGGCCCATTACTTTAAGCTTGATATTGGATACATATTGCAACACCCATGCTACAACTCTGACTAGTTTATTATAGCCACCGAATCTTGCCCACTCTATGATTGGACCCGGTGGCTCATTTGGTTGGGCTGTAACTGCCACTGTTTCCAGTGGCAGAAGTCCCTCACCAACAGCATGCCAAGTCGTCCATTCATTTTCATGGAGCAGCCACTTTGGACCATGCCACCACAATTCGGACTTCATTAATTGGCTAGCCATTATACCACTACTTATGAGATCACTAGGGTTTTCTTTTGTATTTACATAATGATAAGCAACGGCTGGCAATAGGGTTCTAATCTCATCTACCCTATTCCTCACATAAACTGGCAGAGACTTCTTGCTATGTATCCAGTTGAGTGCGACCTGACTATCGCACCATACGTGAACGATTTCAATGTTTAACCCTTAATTAGCGGCGAGCAACATAAGTCGAGTTAAATAAAGCTGGACTATGTGGCGGCGCTCGACATAACTCGAGTGGCAATTTCAGCACGTAATGTGGCTGAGAGAGAGAGACAAGTGGTGGCAGGAGACTAGCGAGCGTATGACTGCTCCAGACCACCGCGGCGAACCTACTGACACAAATCTCAGCTCCCTCCTCCCTCTCTCACTCGCTACATACTCAATTATGTACCGAAAGTACCGAATTACCTGCTTTTTGCACTCGCGTTGCACGGTTATTGCAAGAAAACTATCCATCATACAAGGATCGTTATGGTGTCATTCGAAAGCTCTGTTTATGCCCTTTCAGGGATAGGTACTTGTTTTACGTTCTGGGTCTTATTTAGGCATGAAAATGATCACGTAAACAGCCCTATTTTGGCTAAAAACACCCCGCTGGGCGGTACACATAAATAAACCGCATAGGCCGCTCGTAAGGTGTTAACTCGCTCTCGTATGCTGCGCGTACATGTTGCACCAGACGTGCTAAGAGCAGCATGGCTTTCAATTCCATTTTAAGGATAGTTACCTTTTAAACTGGGGCTACCTTGGCCCGGGCTGTAACTAAATGTGCCCCAAATGAAGTAACGACATATATGGCTACCCCGTATGCCGTGGCGCTAGCATCGCAAAACGTGTGTAACGTAACGTCACCGAACGCCGCCAATTTACGAGGTTTAGGTTTAGTACATAGGATGGCATACTCATTCAACAACAATGTTCCTTGGTCATTCAGGTCCTCGGGCAAACTGTCATCCCATCCTATTTTACGTCTCCAAACTTCCTGCATTAGAATCCTAGCTCATATGGTAACGGGTAATGCTAGACCCAAAGGATCAAAAAATTGCGCAACTTTGCTCAACAGACTTCTTTTTGTGTGTGCTCCTGTCTGCTGAGCAAAAGACCTTGTTTGAAAAGTTAGTATGTCATGTTTAGGTTGCCAGATCATCCCCAAATTTCTGGACTTTTCCTGGTAATGAGATGCCGTACCGTCCACCTGTATCAAACTCTGAAGATCTTCACTATTAGTAACCCACTCGCGGAGAAATAAATGTGCATCTGCAAACAATCTGCGTGCATGCCAGTATGTATATAACAAATCATCCTGACTATCGCTAGAACCCTGCAAATTGTCTATATATAATCCGTGAGATAGTTTACTTGTGTCCTCATGAGTATCAGCTAGATGTTTTTTGATTGTGGCATTTAACAAAAACTGTGAACACGTGGCCCCAAAGAGTACAACCCGAAAACGGTATATTATGACCGGAATTTCAGAGTCGCTAATGTCACTGAACCAAAGAAAGCGGGTAACATCTCTATCTTCCTCCTTTAGCTTGACCATCAAGAATGCTTTCTCGATGTCACTGGTATATGCGTACTTCCCCAGCCTAAACCACAATAGATGTTGGGACAGGTCCGACACCATGGACGGACCTGTCAACAGGCAGTCATTTAGACTGGGTTGTTGACCTTGATGGGCAGAGCAGTCATACACCACCCGTATTGGTGTGGTGACGCTGTCTTTCTTTACCCCATGATGGGCCAGATAGTGAACCCTACCCTTCTTAATCGGTTCCTTGACATCGACTCTCTCTATAAAGCCCCTGTCTTCATAACTCCGAAATACATCGTCATACGCCTGGCGCGTGCTCGGTTCGTTAGACAATTTACGCTGTAATGCGCGCAAGCAACCTAATGCCAAACCATAGTTGGTAGGCAGGCTTATCTCACTGTTCTTCCAGGGTAAACTAACTTTATATTGCTTGTCTGAGGCACAGTAGCTCACAGACTCTTCAAACCTTTTCAACGCAACTTCCGAGTCATAATCAGTCTCCATAGGATTAATGCCTATGTGATCCAATCTCCACAGTCGTTCCAGGTCGAACTCGGCAGCTATCTTAGGGTCACTAGGTTGGGAATCCTCCCTTCTCAACTCCTCTGCCGCGGTTACATTGACTCTATATATCGAGACCGTGTCGACCAGGACCTTTGACTGTGTAGTATGCACCTTTCCGCTCATGCAATAGCCAAATTTAGTGGGGATTAAAATTACACCACACATCTTTTTAAATCCAGGGTATACTACATCATAATAATGATCCACACCAAGTAGAACATGCACCTCACTCTGATCTCCCATGGGATCTGACAAGTTAACCCCCTTGCTACGTAATGCGTGTTCTACCTTCTTCACTCCTACAGATACATATTTTGGTAGGGTGTCTACTACGATACATGTCATAAAGTATCGAGTTTTACGGTAGTAATATGAAATCTCCGTATCTCGTAGTCTTGTTTGTCAGTAACCCCTGTGAAGCCCTGCAATCGAAGAGTCTCAGCCCCTACAATTCGGTGCTTCAGCCTCACTAAGACAGACCTCTTTATAAAGGAACGTTGAGACCCTTGATCTAGAAGTACCCGACAAACTTTGTTACTGTCTTTACCTTCCATGGGAATCTGTATTATATAAGAAACCTGCTCAGATTCTATGTAAGCTATGTAATAACAAACATAAATGGAGTTTCTGTGTAAAATACCCAACAAATGAGAAAAAAATAGCACAGGCGAAAAGATTGAAGCTATGTGTAGGTTGTCTAAGTAAGGAACATGGTAAGCAGGGACAATGTACTGCTACATACTTAAGGCCCTGTCGCCACTGCAAAGGACATCACTTTGATAAGTTGTGTCCTACAGCAGATAAAGTCAAAGACGTCAAAACAGAGGGTACTACAACTATGACACTAGGTAGCACGCAAGACACCACTATATTGCCCACAATACAGATTCTCATGGAAGGTAAAGACAGTAACAAAGTTTGTCAGGTACTTCTAGATGAAGGGTCTCGACGTTCCTTTATAAAGAGGTCTGTCTTAGTGGGACTGAAGCACCGAATCGTAGGGGCTGAGACTCTTCGATTGCAGGGCTTCACAGACAAACAAAAGAGTGAAGAAGGTAGAACATATTTATCTGACAAGTTAACCCCCTTGCTACGTAATGCGTGTTCTACCTTCTTCACTCCTACAGATACATATTCTGGTAGGGTGTCTACTACGATACATGTCATAAAGTACCGAGTTTTACGGTAGTAATATAAAATCTCCGCTATCTCGTAGTCTTGTTTGTCAGTAACCCCTGTGAAGCCCTGCAATCAAAGAGTCTCAGACCCCTACGATTAGGTGCTTCAGTCCCACTAAGACAGACCTATTTATTAATGAACGTTGAGACCCTTGATCTAGAAGTACCCGACAAACTTTGTTACTGTCTTTACCTTCCATGGGAATCTGTATTGTGGGCAATATAGTGGTGTCTTGCGTGCTACCTAGTGTCAAAGTTGTAGTACCCTCTGTTTTGACGTCTTTGACTTTATCTGCTGTAGGACACAACTTATCAAAGTGATGTCCTTTGCAGTGGCGACAGGGCCTTAAGTATGTAGCAGTACATTGTCCCTGCTTACCATGTTCCTTACTTAGACAACCTACACATAGCTTCAATCTTTTCGCCTGTGCTAGTTTTTTCTCATTTGTTGGGTATGTTACACAGAAACTCCATTTATGTTTGTTGTTACATAGCTTACATAGAATCTGAGCAGGTTTCTTATACGTACCCTCTTTCTTTTCTTTAGTCCCCACCATCATGCTTACTGTTCCCCTCTTCTCCACATTCTCACTCCCTCCCGACACATATATTCTCCCTTTGTTCAACTGTAGATTATTGATTTCTTTACTGAACTGAGTTTTGAACTCTCCCAGATCAAACGATCTAACCTTGTCAAGTATTGCCATAGGAAGCTTCTGACGTAAGATAATGACTATCATTTCCTGTGTGGTGAGCCCTAGGGTGTCTAGCGATCGAGTATGGCACTCCATATTTGCCCTAAAATTTGCTAACTCTTCAACCTTATACTGTGGTTCTGCAAGCTTTAACAAGGCAACGACATGGGCCATCTTCAACTGCTCTTGATCCCCGTATGTGGACTTTAATAATTGTACTGCCTCAAGATAACTATCACCCACTACCGCAAAACCCTCTATCAAATGTAAGGCCTCTCCTTCCATTTGTCCCTTCAGGTAGTGAAACTTGCGGACATTATCCAAAGAAGATTCATGAACTGTAGACCGAAATACGTCCCAAAAAGCTAACCACTCAGTCAATTTGCCCCCAAATGTAGGAAGATTGAGCTTTGGGAGGTGTACAGTGTGTTTTGGGTCAGCCATCCTATGGGCCTCATTCTCGCCTCCCTTCTTACTTGCGACAGCACGCTGTAATATGTGCTTTGCTCTAAAGACAGGTTCATCATAGAGGGTGGGATTATCACACTCTGTAACTATCTCTTCCTCCTCTGTCATGCCTGCCACAATCACCTCACTCAGAGCCATAATACGACCGTGGGTAGCCTGGACATTGTCTAATATAGCTTCCAATTCCTCGAGGTCAGCAGTAGTGATGTGTTACAATCCAGGTTCTCAAAGACACAGGGCTCTTCAACATTGGACTAGATAATGGCAAAACGCAACAACGGTAACACTAGATCCAACCCCTGCCTTAAACACTGGAAAACAAAACACCATTACCGCCCTGAGTCGTGCCTGGACAACGAGGTATCCTATGACTCGGTAACTGGTGCACACACACTAGGCTGACGCTCAATGAAACAGCCTATTCTCAAACAGTAAAAGATTACTCGATTATGTTACACAAAGAAAAGATAGTTAACGTGATTAATTAACGTTACGGTAGATACTCAAATAACTGGCACTCCTGTATTAAAGAAAGTGCAATGCTAGTCCTGCAACATTAACTGGAAACTTCTGAAATAAGTCTGATGCTGGGAAGATGTTCGTAAAGAATCTTGAACAATTATAATGCAGAATA
This sequence comes from Paralithodes platypus, assembly GCA_032716605.1. Classification (NCBI taxonomy): domain Eukaryota; kingdom Metazoa; phylum Arthropoda; class Malacostraca; order Decapoda; family Lithodidae; genus Paralithodes; species Paralithodes platypus. Next base: position 15,937,277 of record CM064508.1, read on the forward strand.
CGGGTCACAATAAATGCTAGGACATATAGTAATAATAGGCAGGCGAATAATAAAGACTGCGCAAAGGTAGTAATGCTCGACAACTAAAGAAATGCTTCGTCACACAACGCAACAGCCTACTAGGGTTGTGCAACTCAACAACAACCTCGGCTCAAAAGTGCAGTGAATAATAATGTTGCATACATAATAATGGGGGCTTATCTCTAACCAGTGTCTGCTCAGTTAGTAAAGTCTAGCTGGGGTATCAAGGCAGGGCAACAATGGGTGAGCATGCGGCTCGTAGCCTAACGTTGTCCGAAGGTGGTATAATGAAGATTACGTTATATGACGGGGATGCTCTCTTGATAAATCTAGGTCTCTAGTACCTAGTTCTATCCTGGCGATCCCTCAGAAGTCAACACAAAGAGGCAGCACTATGTTGTGAGGGATAGGCTATGGCCCTCTCACACCACAGCGCTATGCTCGCAAAGTAAACCCACCCGAAGACAACTTAGGCTCCCACAGTACCTGTCGATGTCGTGCAGGGCTTGGCTAACACTGCACACATCGGAGACAACGACACAGTAACCTTACCCCTAGTCTAGCTTTAGATAACCAAGCAGAATCACTCAACACCTTGCCAGGGAGACATATACCGGTCTACAACCTTCCCGAGAGAGGACACATACGGAAAAGTCCGTCTCTCTAACCTCAATAAAGCATAATACCTCCTTAACCTAATACATGGAAATATCTGAGAGCTTCGCGTACAATACGACTGGTCGATGGTGAACGTCTATGCTGAAACCAGAAGGGATGTTGAGTTTAATAAAGATTAGAGAATGAGAAAGGAAAAGTCGAGAGAGAGAAATAGTATGCAAAGTGGCGAGTATGGGGGACAGAATTGCAAAGGATGTAGGCGATACGCTTGTCAGGCAAGCTCTGAGCTAGTAAAAAACATGAGGCAGCGACGGGAAGGGACTAGTTGACCACCCGGCCGCCAACGCCGTCAGCGCCCAAGCGAGCCGCGTCATAGCTCACCTCGCTGCCGGGTGTACCCCCTCACCCTCTCTCGCTCGCCTCCCACACAAGCAACATTTATATTATAGCGAATATAAAATATAAGGCGCGGTCACAGACCAAAACAAAGATCATTTCTAGACTGTCTGTGGCAACACGACACTAATGAAATAAAGCAGATCATTCTAGGACAACTGTAGCCTATCCCCCCATCCTGGCGAGCGCCAGCGAGCTGCAATGTCCCACGCAACCATTCTGCCAACGCCGGGCGGCGTCCCCGCCCCCCCCCCCAAGATATGGGACACTCAACCATGAGCCCATATCTGAACAGGCAGAATGTCGCTAGAATCTGCCACTCCTAACCACTCTGCCACTCATGGAATGCAAGCTCAGTCTCCTCAAAAAAAAAATACAACAACATTTTTATATAAAAAAAATCTTATCACCCTTCCCAAATATAATACATTAATTCATAACATTGTGCTCCCAGAGCGAGCTTTAAGAAGCACAGCCTACTGAGGGAAAACATCTGCACTCAGTACTCAGCTACAATATTATCTTAAAATTAATTATTAAAAGAAAGAGTTTTTATTTAATTTTTCATATTTTATTTTAATGTTGTTTTTGGCGGCTACTATAGATGTAGCCTAATTTTCTTCTAATCAAAGCCAACAACTCCTGCCCTGCGACCCTACGCTGATGCTACACACGCGAGCCACCAAGCACCAGCGCAAAAATACACCGCGAGCCAAGACAGGAGGCTATACCAACATACTGTGGTAGCCTACCCCGGATCCTCCACCCGCGACAAACAGTCCGCAATCACATTCTCACATCCGGCAATATGGCGAATGTCTAAGTTGTACTCTTGCAACATGAGCGACCATCTGGTCAGCCTCATATTCCGGTTGTGGAATTGATTGAGGAATTTAAGCGGGTGGTGGTCGGTATACACTACCACGACTGGCCCATAGGCAGGAACATAGACCTCAAAGTGTCTGAGCGCTAACACGATTGCCAGCAGTTCCTTTTCAACAACCGAATAGTTTTTCTGTGCTGAATTAAATTTCTTTGAAAAGAAACTGACTGGATGCTCAAGACCTTCCTTGTCTGTCTGCAAAAGTACGGCACCAGCCCCTACTCCGCTGGCATCAGTCGCCAACTGAAATGGTCGTTCAAAGTCCGGGGCCCTGAGGATAGGGTGAGTGCATAAAAGGTGTTTAACTACTCGAAACGCCTGCTCACACTCAGGTGCCCAGCGGACCTTTTTATCTTTAGCTAGTAGATCTGTCAAAGGAGCTAACACAGTAGAATAGCCTCTTATAAAGCGGCGGTAATACCCAATCATACCCAAAAATCTCATGATCTGCCGCTTGGTGGTCGGCCTGGGGAACAAGTCGATAGCCTGTATCTTCTGTTGGGGCGGGCTCACCTGCCCTAACCCAACCACAAACCCCAAATACTGCACCGTGGCTTGCACAAAGTCACACTTGCCCAGATTAACCACCAAGCCTGCTTTACTAAGTTGACTAAATAAGGCTTCTATGTGCTCACAGTGACTTTGGAAATCGTTGGCATAAATGATCACGTCATCAAGGTAGACAGTACAGTTTGGGATGTCTGCTACGATGTGGTTCATTAAGCTCTGGAAAGTGGCCGGTGCATTTTTCAGACCATATGGCATCACGTTGCAACGGTAAGTACTGCCATCCACCACAAACCCGCACACCTCTTTAGCCCGCTCAGACAGTGGTACTTGCCAGTAGCCTTTGATGAGGTCTACCTTGGTCAAGTACCTTGCTTTCCCGATCTTATCCACACTGTCATCCACCCGGGGAAGAGGATATGCATTGGTGGGGGTCAACCCATTCAACCGCCTAAAGTCAATGCAGAACCGAACTTTTCCATCAGGTTTGGGCTGCAGAGTGACAGGAGAAGTCCACCGTACTGCCCCCTTCTCGATCAAGCCTCTCGCCAGCATATACTCCAGCTCATCCCTGAGCGCTGGGAGTTTAATGGGTGGCACCCGATAAGGTATCGACTTGAAGGGGGGGTGCTCTCCTACATCGACGTCATGCACCGCTTGAGTAGTGAGGCCTGGGTGCTCGGCAAATACAGTGGGGTATGAATCGAACAGGCGCTGCACTGCCACCTGCTGTTCCTCCGGCAGGTGCGCCAGAGCATCATGCGCACATTGGCTCGAATTCCCCGCCCACTGATCAGCCGAGACATGACAATCCCAGTTATCATCCACCTGATCATTGCTGCCCCCCTCTCCTTCTCCACCATGACCGCAGCAGGTCAACACAGGGACAGCTAGTGACTCAGGTGGGCGCCTCACATACTCCTTCAACAAATTAATGTGGCATAGTTGGTTACGCTTCTTCCGGTCTGGAGTGGCAACTAGGTAATCTAGATCGGAGATCTTTGACACCACCCGATAAGGCCCAGCGTACTTGGCAGCCAGAGGATGACCGGCCAAAGGCAACAGGACCAACACCTCTTGACCTACCTGAAACTCCCGGAGTTTCGCCTTAGTATCGTACCTGTCCTTCATACGGGCCTGCGAACTCACCAAATTACGCCCGGCCAGCTCCAGACTTCTAAGCATTCTGTCTCTGCTCTCGAGGACGTATCTCAACATAGAACATGGCTTAGCGGTACCCTCCCAAATCTCCTTCACCATGTGGAGAGGGCCCCTCACCTGATGCCCGAAAACAAGCTCATTCGGATTGAAACCGAGACTCTCTCCAGGTACTTCTCTTGCCGCGAACAAAACATACGGCAGACCAAGGTCCCAATCCTTTCCGTTCTCTGCGCAATAACATCGAAGCATGCTTTTCAGCGTGGCGTGCCACCTCTCCAACACCCCTTGACTCTCCGGGTGATACGCAGAAGAGACGACAGTGCTGATGCCATGCTGAATCATAGTTTGTTTGAACAGATTAGAGGTAAAATTAGAACCTTGGTCCGATTGCACCTCTTGCGGGTAACCATACCGCGAGCAATACAAGAGCAGGTTCCGGACAACAGTTTTCGCCGTGCCATTTCTCATTGGATATGCATCAGGATAACGAATGGCCACATCCATGATAGTTAATAGAAATTTATTACCGGCACTAGTAGGGGGTAGGGGTCCGACCATATCAATGATGACCTTACTGAAGGGCGGTCCACTGACAGGAATGGGGTCCAACGGGGCTCTCGGAATTGTTTGGTTAGGTTTTCCAACCCTCTGGCACGTATGACACCTTGCTATCCAGGTTACCACCTGCCCCTTCAACCCCGGCCACCAAAACAATTTTTCTAAAGCCGCCACCGTTTTTCTCACCCCTAGATGTCCTGCCAGTGGTATGTCATGCGCCAACCTCAGTAGGCTATCCCTGCACTCCCGTGGCACCACCAACTGGTCCACTACTCCGGACCCCTCTTGCCAACTACGTTTAGGGTCTTGAAAACGCCTATAGAGGATGCCTTCTAAATAAAAAAAATCTCCTGGCTGTGCATCGCCATCCTCGTCGAGCTCTACAGCTCCATTAGCACACGTTTGGAGCTCAGGGTCCTCTAGTTGCAACCGACGTATATCTGAGGGTGCCAAGCGATCTAACTGCTCCCGGAGCAATGCATGACCTTCCCCGATACTGGGCTGGTCCCTCTGTCTCTCTCGATGTACATAACGTTGCTGTCGTGGAGACTCGTCATGCCCAGCCTCGTCACTCTCGATGACAGGACCAGGGGCTACTCCAGAATTAAGTAATGGTGCTAATACTGAATCACCCAGGAGAGCCGCCGAGACAAAACTCTTAAAACCAACTCCAGCTTTAGCCTCCTCCGGTTGATCATTCCTCCGCTGGTCTGAAAACGGAGGACTAGGCTGTGACACTTTAGCTGCCCGAGCTCGGGTGACAACACACGCCAAGGGTTGTGTCTGGCACCGCTCGACCCACTCTTGCTCTTCCCTACTCATGTCGGCCGGCCTCTCGGCAACGACTAAGGGTAGAACCTCAGAAGCGGGCATTGCAAAGTCGTTGCCGAGAAGAAGGTCGACGCCCTCCACTGGCAGTTTCTCCACAATCCCGACATCCAATTCACGTGCCACACCATCCACCTCCAACTCCAACCGCACCAGCGGGTATGACCGAGTTGCATTAATGCCCTGCACCACCACCACCCGAGCCGCGTTTATGGGGTAGCCAGTCAAGTATTTCATCAGAGTCTGGGAAGCACCTGTATCACGCAAGACCTCTACTCCATGCTTGCGCCCCGCCCACATCACGCAACCCCGCCCTCTACGGTCGCAAAAAAAATCCTGAGCAGGGTTCGAGCCTCCCAGGTGCTTCTGCATTGGCTGTGCCTCAGCCTTTGACGAACTGCCCCGGGCAAACTCAGATGCCTTCGGAGACACACCAATGTTGCAGGCCAAAGACACAGCTGCTGTAGGTGGTTTGCTAGGACAGACTCTTGCAAAGTGCCCCTTTTTATGACAATGATAACACTCCAACTCCCCTTTGGGCTTCCCTTGGTACTGGGAAGGGCCCGGCCCCTTCTTAAATGGGACGGTGCTAGTCTTGTGGTCAGTCTTGGTATCATAGCTCTTGTACTTGTTTGCATAAGGTATATCACTAACTCGGGGGGGTGGGGCGTCACGCCCCTTGTTACCTGCCTCACTATGCTGGGCAGACCCGAATTAGTGATAGCCGGAGGTCAGCCATCTCAGCTGCCTCCTGTAGAGTTTTTGGTTGCTTTTCTTTAAGGTTTAACGTCAGGTCGCCGCCCGTGCATTTGAAAAACTGCTCTAAAAGCACCAACTGTTTAATGTCGTCAAACGTAGTAGCTTTCTCCGACCTCAGCCAATTCCCAAAAGCATTGGACAGCTCCCGGGCATGCTCCAAAAAGGTGCTCTCCCGACCCTTGGTAACACCCCGGAACTTCAACCTGTACGTCTCTGGTTGTAGTTCGTATGCTCTCAGGACAGCCTCCTCGAGTTCCTCATAGATAATACACGACTCTATCGGCAATGCATCATAAGCCCTGAGTCCCTTGCCCACAAGTCTAGAGGAAACAAGGGCTGCCCACTTCTCCCCAGGCCACTGGTGGATCTGGCACTTCTTCTCAAAGCGTGTGAAAAATTCTGTTACACCACTCTCATCAAACACCGGAACCAGTTTCAATAAGTGCGAGAGAGACTGCTCATGAACACGGTTACCAGCCCCAAGTCGCTGTCCCGTTGCCTCTACTCGCGACTTCTCTACGTCCATGTCGGCACAGTACCTAGTCGACTCATCTTGAATTTTTGCTAGCTCTATGTGCTCATGATTGATAGTTTTTCTCTCTTCTATCTTGGCTAATTATATTTGCTGCTGGAGCTCACCTGCCCTGATAGCCTTTCTCTCTTCGATCTTAGCTAATTCGAGCTGAAGCAATAATTCTGGAGATAACCCTTGAGGAGGTGAAGGTGCTACAATGTTTGAAATTACCGGTGGTCCCCCCAGGGGCAACCCACCCTGCCAGTCACCACCCAACTGCGGAAGCGTACCCGGGGTCGGCAAACTACTGGGATGGCTGGGAGTCGGGTGTAGGGGAAGCATGGCCGAAGGGCTCTGAGCACTCAACCCATCTCGCTCACCAGTCACCCTGCCCAGTACACACGTTATCAAGTTATCCTTGGTCATGCTGCTAGTAACCGCATGACCGATAGCTGTGGCCAGGCATTGAAGACCGTACCGATCCATACCCTCCAACCGCTCGGCAGTAACAGGCCATTGCAAAAATATCCTAGCATCCTCCTCACAGTTCACCCGATTAACCCTTTCATCATGCTGCTGTTCCTCAGTTTCGACATTACGTACCGTGTCTCCATTCCCCTCTGACCCGGTATAAGACATGATGCTCACAAAAATTTCTCACCACAATATTCAGAAAAGAAGTACCCCAAACTCTTATGTAGCACTATTCACTTGCCAAAAATGTCTGAAACCTCTCAAGTGCTATACTACTTTGCCAAAAAAATATTAACGTGCCCACTATATTCCTCAATAAAACAAATGACCACAACAATCCTGCAATTATCTCTTAGTTCACAAGATCCTGAGCTAGGTCGCCATTTGTTACGATCCAGGTTCTCAAAGACACAGGGCTCTTCAACATTGGACTAGATAATGGAAAAACGCAACAACGGTAACACTAGATCCAACCCCTGCCTTAAACACTGGAAAACAAAACACCATTACCGCCCTGAGTCGTGCCTGGACAACGAGGTATCCTATGACTCGGTAACTGGTGCACACACACTAGGCTGACGCTCAATGAAACAGCCTATTCTCAAACAGTAAAAGATTACTCGATTATGTTACACAAAGAAAAGATAGTTAACGTGATTAATTAACGTTACGGTAGATACTCAAATAACTGGCACTCCTGTATTAAAAAAAGCTCACCACTTAAGTCGAGTTAAATAAAGCTGGACTATGTGGCGGCGCTCGACATAGGTCGAGTGGCAATTTCAGCACGTAATGTGGCTGAGAGAGAGAGACAAGTGGTGGCAGGAGACTAGCGAGCGTATGACTGCTCCAGACCACCGCGGCGAACCTACTGACACAAATCTCAGCTCCCTCCTCCCTCTCTCACTCGCTACATACTCAATTATGTACCGAAAGTACCGAATTACCTGCTTTTTGCACTCGCGTTGCACGGTTATTGCAAAACTATCCATCATACAAGGATCGTTATGGTGTCATTCGAAAGCTCTGTTTATGCCCTTTCAGGGATAGATACTTGTTTTACGTTCTGGGTCTTATTTAGGCATGAAAATGATCACGTAAACAGCCCTATTTTGGCTAAAAACACCCCGCTGGGCGGTACACATAAATAAACCGCATAGGCCGCTCGTAAGGTGTTAAGAAAGTGCAATGCTAGTCCTGCAACATCAACTGGAAACTTCAGAAATAAGTCTGATGCGGGGAAGATGTTCGTAAAGAATCTTGAACAATTATAATGCAGAATACGGGTCACAATAAATGCTAGGACATATATAATAGGCAGGCGAATAATAAAGACTGCGCAAAGGTAGTAATGCTCGACAACTAAAGAAATGCTTCGTGACACAACGCAACAGCCTACTAGGGTTGTGCAACTCAACAACAACCTCGGCTCAAAAGTGCAGTGAATGATAATGTTGCATACATATAATAATGGGGGCTTATCTCTAACCAGTGTCTGCTCAGTTAATAAAGTCTAGCTGGGGTATCAAGGCAGGGCAACAATGGGTGAGCATGCGGCTCGTAGCCTAACGTTGTCCGAAGGTGGTATAATGACGATTACGTTATATGACGGGGATGCTCTCTTGATAAATCTAGGTCTCTAGTACCTAGTTCTATCCTGGCGATCCCTCAGAAGTCAACACAAAGAGGCAGCACTATGTTGTGAGGGATAGGCTATGGCCCTCTCACACCACAGCGCTGTGCTCGCAAAGTAAACCCACCCGAAGACAACTTATGCTCCCACAGTACCTGTCGATGTCGTGCAGGGCTTAGCTAACACTGCACACATCGGAGACAATGACACAGTAACCTTTCCCCTAGTCTAGCTTTAGATAACCAAGCAGAATCACTCAACACCTTGCCAGGGAGACATATACCGGTCTACAACCTTCCCGAGAGAGGACACATACGGAAAAGTCCGTCTCTCTAACCTCAATAAAGCATAATACCTCCTTAACCTAATACATGGAAATATCTGAGAGCTTCGCGTACAATACGACTGGTCGACGGTGAACGTCTATGCTGAAACCAGAAGGGATGTTGAGTTTAATAAAGATTAGAGAATGAGAAAGGAGAAGTCGAGAGAGAGAAATAGTATGCAAAGTGGCGAGTATGGGGGACAGAATTGCAAAGAATGTAGGCGATACGCGTGTCAGGCAAGCTCTGAGCTGGTAAAAAACATGAGGCAGCGACGGGAAGGGACTAGTCGACCATCCGGCCGCCAACGCCGTCAGCGCCCAAGCGAGCCGCGTCATAGCTCACCCCGCTGCCGGGTGTACCCCCTCACCCTCTCTCGCTCGCCTCCCACACAAGCAACATTTATATTATAGCGAATATAAAATATAAGGCGCGGTCACAGACCAAAACAAAGATAATTTCTAGTCTGTCTGTGGCAACACGACACTAATGAAATAAAGCAGATCATTCTAGGACAACTGTAGCCTATCCCCCCATCCTGGCGAGTGCTAGCGAGCTGCAATGTCCCACGCAACCATTCTGCCAACGCCGGGCGGCGTCACAGATGAAAGTGTTGACGTCTACAATTAGCCTATTTAATACTCCCCGAAGTCCCGCCCTTTGATTTTTAGGGGCTTTGATCAGCACCCCACCCGACGGTGTCTCTTCCTGTTTACTCATTTTGCATGTAAGCCTATAGGCTATGTATCTAAATGTTACAAAAACAACGGCAAAATAGTAGTCTAATTAAGAGACGCCGACCGGCGGACTTCTATGTTATGGAGAAAAAATAGTACACAAAATAGCAATACCTACTAAAGGGTCATATTGAACAAGAAAAAAATGTTAGGTCAGGTCATATGTCACAGGAAGTCTGAAATGTAAAAGAAAATTATTGGGGGAAGATGATGGGTGGGATGCAGGACTTAGGCAGGTGCAACGATATGACCCTGCATTCCGGCTCTAACCATCGCTTGGCTAGCCTTGCCAGTTTATCATAGAGTTGTTCCTGCACCCTATTGCATGTCCCCTTGTTCATTGCCACAAAAATCCCTTACTGGTAGCTAATTCCCGGGTCTGGGCACCAATGTGGTAAACTATCAATGGAAGTTAAATATTACTAAGCTATAATGAATCAAATAAAATCAATCAAAATTAAAACTACTCCATATCTAAATTGAATTCAATCTGAAACAAGCTAATTTATATCCAAAGGTCTCGCATAATAAATTTATTTATAGGGTAAGGTTATAAGGGTTAATACTAGCCAGGAATTGACTCGCCAATAGTTCCACGTGGCAATGAGGCAAGGGAGAACGTTTACCCAATATGGCGGACAATGGGGAGGCAAGACACCGGTCCCGATACTCGAGTCAAGTGAAAGAAAGAATAAATGATTACATGGGAATGGACATGAATATTATGCTTATCTGTCAGTCGGTCATGGCGTTGATGAGAGCGTCGTGATGGTGTAGCTGTTTGTATTGCTGTCAGCGTATTGTGATTAGAGGCACAATAGCTCGATCAACTGAAGGCGGAATTTGGATGTTAACTGGTTGGTGTTCGTGGAGGCTCTGCCCTCTCTTCCTCAGAGGCACACCTTGCTGCCTTGGCAAACGCCAGGAGCCCAAATTATCGTACCACATCTAGGTTGCTCTATACGATAAATGATATTAATATATACGATAAATTCATATATACTACATAAGACCATGGCAATATTGCTTAATAGCATATTAGGCCTTTTATAACTTAACTTATTTACAATCTTATAATATACGATCTACTCGTTCTACGTTGTGCTGCAGGAGCGACCGTGACGTCACAGAGACATACGGGATCACAAAAGAGTCATAGCCTATCGTATTTACGATAGCTGATGTTTAATTCCTTCCGTACCGGTGATGTACTTTTCATTATATTCTGGCGACTATTAGACAATTTTGTTCATCTTAGGAAGGATGTCTACCCAATAAAATGCTACAGACTATCTCAATTAACCCTTTCAGTTACCATATATTCTTCCTAAGCATCATAAAATTGTCTAAATGAAGCTGAAATCAAATGTAAGGGACGTCACCGGTACAGAAGGGGTTAACTCGTTGCCTCCCACACAATTTCCATGTACAGGTCTCCCTCGATTTACGATTGGGTTACGTTCCTGAAAACCCGATCTTAAATACAAAAATTGTATAGCAAACCCTAAAATTAATGGGGTAAATGGGGATGCGTTCTGGGACCAGCCAAAACCCAAACACCTAAAAACCTATAATAATATCCTAAATTGGGGCATCGGATAGTGAGGGAAATCTGTACCCCCATTCCCAAAGCCAAAATGGATTATATATATACTGTACAGTATATCCACCTATTCGGGTGGATGGGACTCGTCAACCTTGGTCGGCAACCTGTCTAGGGGAGTAAACCTTATACAAATCGGTATTGCTTACATAGGCCTATGGGTGAAGCAGGTTAGTGGATGGACTAACCGAACACCACTGTAGAATAATAGTGCTAAAAAGATACATAGAGGGCCTCGGAGTTGGACGGGTCCTAAATTGAGTGGTCAATCCTGTAAGTCTTTCAGTAAACTGGCTCGGGTTGTCCCTCTCACAGGGGCTCGGTCCACTTGGGGGCATTTTGTGTATGGCCACCCTCATTAAGGGGATTAAGGCGTCCGGCGATAGATAGATGTATGTATGTATGTATGTACAGTATGCATATACTCAGGCACATACCCCATAGTTGGCGGTCGCTGACTCAAGACAGAGGGTCCGGGACCACTTTCGCGTTCCCTCGCCCCTTTCTCTGTCTCGTCTAGTTGGTGAACTTCACAAGGGGAGGAGGATTCCTAGCCCCCTGCCCCTAGAAGGAAAAGTAGGACAGTAAAAGAGACAGACAGAAACGGCTAAGGTTGGATAGAGGATGCCAAACCTCACTCTGGATAGGACCGGCCAAAATTATTGTTCTGCCCAGAGCTCTCTCAAAGACAACTGCAGAGGTTGAAGTGACTTAAGTGACTTAGGGGAGGTGTGGCAGAGTGGTCTTGCCACTGGACTGGTAATCCAATGGACCCGGGTTCGAATCCCAATATGTCAATGGGAAGATATTATTGGGATGGAATTTGTGCTGTACATTATCAGTGCATTACCACAGCACACCGAAATGCCAAAACAAAATACCCTCATTGTTCCCTGATTAAATAGCATTGTATGAATATTGCCTTATTTAATATATGCTACAGGGGGGCAATGCCTAATGAGTTAATTGCTGAATAGGTGGTGTTCTGAGAGTGAGGGTCCGAGTCTGGGGGATGAGACTGTGAAGTGCGGGGGTGAAGCGGCTTCAGAGATGGAGTTGGGTTCGAGCCGTGTATAGGTGCTTCGCATGTCTCACTCCCTAGACTGGAACAAGACCTCGCGGACCTCACCGTGTTCAGCGGTAGAGTGTGCAGGCTCTCAGCCTATGCCCGAGAGGGAATACAGTAGTTGGAATATAGAAAAAAAAAAAAAAAAAAAACGGTATCAAACGAACGCTTGTTCCCCCTCAACAGCTATCCTCAACACTGGTCTGGCAGCTTATGAGGTTAATATTTATAATATTTCTGCTACCTAATTTCAGCCATCATCAGTCTAGTTACCGATACCAGTGCAAAATACTCCAGAAATGTTGCCAGAAAAAATGCTGCTTATTGAATGTTGACTATTAAAGCTCATGTGTGATACCGGCTTTAGCTAAAGGTTTATAAACACCCCTTATGGTCACAAAGGCTTTAAAGTATCCCAGAAAGGGCTAAAGTGTATGTACTGTACAAAAAAAAAAAAAATGGAACAGTGGGGAATGGGCCTGAGTAAATACATACATACAATAATAATAATAATAATAATAATAATAATAATAATAATACTTTATTCCAGACTGACACAGTACAGAGGGTACCATACTGGGGTCCATATATATATCTTACAGTAACATAAATATACTGTACATACACCAAATAGAAATAAATATAATAATACCCATTTGTTTTCTTTTTCTAATCACTCCCTCTCAGGCATAGGCTGATAGCCTTTACACTCTACCGCTTAACACGGTGAGGCCCGTGAGGTCTTGCTCCAGTCTAGGGAGTGAGACATGTGAAGCACCTATTCACGGCTCGAACCCAACTCCATCTCTGAACCTGCTTCGCCTCTGTGCCTCACAGTCTCACTCCCCAGGCTCGGACCCTCACTCTCAGAACGCCACCTATTGAGCAATTAACTCACTAGGCATTGCCCCCCTGTAGCATATTTCGAGTATGGGAATATTCATACAGTGCTATTTAATCAGGGAACAATGAGGGTATTTTGTTTGGGCATTTCGGTGTGCTGTGGTAATGCACTGAAACTAGGTACAGCACAAATTCCATCCCAATAGTATCTTCCCATTGACATATTGGAATTCGAACCCGGGTCCATTGGATTACCAGTCCAGTGGCAAGACCATGCACTCTGCCACACCTCCGCTTGCTTGCTAATATGTAGTGCACAGCACTGCCTCAACCAAAAACAGTGGTCATCAAACTACTGTGTATTTTAATTACCAAAACCACTGTCCTAATTGTGTACAGTACCATGCCTCACATCATTTACCTACTGGTACAGTATAGTGCTACAGTACATACATACATACTGTTACGTATCTTGATCCTCAAGTGGTTAACTTGATGAATCTAGATAGCACAGAGATATATATTAAGGTATCAGTCAGCTGAAGGCAAAACCAAAGTAAAATCTAATAAAATAATTTCCTGTTGTTGCTTCCTTTCCTTTTGGATCTTAGGACTTAGTATCCTTTATTGACTGATACTCTTTAATTATGAAAAATACTGAAACTAATTAAAGTCATGTAGTATTTATAAAGAATTATTATTTAACCGAAGCTTAGTAGGCTATGGTTATGAACCGAATAAGTTATAGCTAAAGAAGGACTATTAATTTTATAAAAAGTCTTGAAAGATAAATATTAAAGTAAGAATATTTCTGTCTCTTACCTTTTTGAAATGAATAGATAGTTTTCTTCTGTCCTTTTATTTATATTTAATGTAATTATTCTTGGTTCTCGTCTTACGTTAATAGTATTATATTATTATTATCATCAGGAGTAATATCAAAGTCACATAAAAAGTTAGATATATATTTAATAATTTAGTTAAATGTATTTCTTAACCACGTAACATTGAGGTTTGATTATGAGTAAATAAAGTTACAGGATCGTTTCATAGATTCGATTCAGGTCTCACTCAAATAATATGAAAAGCAAAATATAATATTTTGAAGCAAAAGAATTTTCTTCAGCTTAGGAAATCACTAGAAGTAATATTAACACAGCCATGTTAGTCTAAGGCGATATTACTAATACGAGACAATAGCATCACCGTACTAAGCACCATTAAGCAATGTAAGCTTAATTCAAAGAAAATGAAAGAACTCGTAAGTATTAATATAAAACAATAGTATTACTTTCATCATAACCCAATTACTTAAAGAGTTGCTTTAGTCCACAAGTTAGGCAACTAAAATAGTTAAGCACATAATAGTAGCGTTAACGTTAATTCGCAATCAAATAGTTAAACACATTACACACATTAAACACATCACGTTAATTCCCAATCACATATCTCACTAACCAACATAACGTAAGTGTTTACACCGAACACACTTAACACACATTTATATAATCTGACTGACAGTCACAATCCCATTATAATACTTCACCCCGTCTTCCTCCAGCTGCAAGTTCACCTTCCCCAACTCCAAATGAGACTGATTTGAATGCCCACAACTCGGGTCTTATATACCAAACAATGATGGTGTAGGAACGAATCAGGAGGCGAGTGATGGTGCGCGCTCCAATCATAGCTCCTCGAATCACATAACAGGTGTGTCGTCCACTCACAGCTCCTGGCGTCGATCATACGTCATAGCATCGGTCATCGAGGTATGGGGCGAGCTGGTATGGGGCGAGATGGTTTGCCCACTCGCTCGTTCGCTCGCTAGTCTGCTTCACCACTTGGGTAGTTTGGCTCCTTGAACTCTAATTCTAACTCTTAAATTAACATACAGGGCTCCGTATGTCAGAATACATACATACATACATACATACATACAAGTTTAAAGACCGTGTTGCCCACAGAGAATGTGATTACAGTCTCACGTCCTACATGGCGGCTTTCCAGGCGGCCCTGTCAAGGGCTGCCTCTGTTGTCAAGTTCTTTATTTTGAGATCGTACCGGAGTACCCGAGCCCACGTCATTCTAGTTCCACCCCTATGAGCAGGTCCCCCACGTTCACAGTATAGAAATACCGGTACTATACTATGAGGTTCAGTACCGGTATGCTAATTCTGTAGAGTAGCAGACCTGAATACATTACTTAGGGTTAGACATTATTATTATTATAAATAGGTGTGAATGGAGCATGCTTGTGAATAGATGAATGATAACGCGGTCGTTGGGAGAGGGGGTCGGGCGCCAATTGGACTAGATAATAGTCCGTCAAGCATCCTGGCCCAGGGAGCTGGTATATATGAAGGGTCTTGCCTGGATGTGAGGTGGGCGGGTATTGTGGTGTGCTCTACTATATGTCTGCCTGCTGAGATCGGAACCTCTCCGGGTGGTCGGGGGCCGGGGGAGTGCTGGAGGGACCTTGGTAACCCTGATCTCTGGGTCTTCTGGATGACCTAGATGTGTGTGAATTTGTATTTTGTTTTTGTGTTCATTGTTTTGTGTTGTGTTTTGTGTTCTCCCTATTCTTGCTCTGTCTTGAGTCGCCCCCCTCGAGAAAAAAAAGGATTAATGGGGATTGGGCCTGAGTATATAGATAGATAGATAGATCTATCTATCTATCTATTGCCTGACGCCGTGATCCCCGAAGGGGTGGCCACGAACGAACCGCCCCCATGTACCTCTGTCCCCAGGCAGTCGACGCCCCTCCCCCCAACCAGCACCGCCTTCGTTCATGTAGTTCCTCACTCCATCCTTCCACCTCATATTCGGTCTACCTCTCCCCCTCTGTCCCTCCACCTCGCTCTCGTACACCCTCTTAGTCATTCTCTCGCTTTCCATACGTTCCATATGGCCGAACCATCTCAAGTTGTTCCTTTTCACACATTCCAGCACATCTACCTCCACACCACACCTCCTTCTTACTTCCTCATTAGTCTGTCTATCCCTCCATGTAACTCCGCACGCACTCCTTAAGTAATTCATTTCCACTGCTCTCACTCTTGGTCTGAGTCTCTCAACCAACGTCCATGCTTCGCTTCCGTAAGTCAGTGTCGGGATTACCACACTGTCATGCAAGGACTTCTTCACTTCCATACTGACCACCCTATTTCTTGTTACTGCTTTTAGCGTTCCTACAACCCTCTTCCCCTGTTGTACCCTCTCCCGCACCTCTTCATCCATAGTCCCATCTTTACTCAACACACTGCCCAGATACTTAAAAGAGTTGACGATCTCCATAGCCTGACCGTTCAGCTTCACCTCACACTCTGTGACTTCACCCCTTTCGAAGACCATAACCTTGCTCTTCCCCGTATTTACCTTCAAATTCCGTTTTTCGCACATTGTTCCAAACTCATTTACCAGACCCTGCAACTCCCATTCATTATCACTCATCAGAACTGTATCATCCACAAACAGCAGTATAGGTAGCTTCCACTCAATTCCCTCCCTTTTCAGCGATACACCAACATCCACTGCTCTTGATAGTATTTCTTTCATAACTCCATCCATATATACAGTAAACAACCACGGGGACATCACACACCCCTGTTTCAAACCAACATTCAGGTCAAAGAACTCGCTCTGCTCACTCTCCACACGTACTGCCGCCTTTGCACCCTCATACATGCTCTTCACTGCTTTCAGCAACTTGCCCTCTACTCCGTATATTCTAAGTACTTTCCACAAACCTTCTCTATCCACTCTGTCATAGGCCTTCTCCAAGTCCATAAAGGCAACATACACCTTTTGTTTCTTCTCCAGATACTTCTCCACAACACAATTCAGGGTAAAAATCTGATCTACACATCCTCTTCCCTTCCTAAAACCTCCCTGCTCGTCGCCTATCCATTTCTCCGTTCTCACTCTCACTCTCTCAATCACTACCCTACTGTATACCTTCCCTACTACGCTTAGAAGACATATTCCTCGGTGGTTACCACACACTCCTCTTTCCCCTTTGCCCTTATATAGGGGGACTATTATGCCAGTCTTCCAGTCATCGGGTGCACTCCCCTTCTCCCATGCTAGTTTGCACATTTTCCATACCCATTCTATCACTATCTCACCACCATACCTCAACATTTCCCCACACACTCCATCTGTTCCTGGTGCTTTCCCCAACTTCACTCTTTTCATGGCTTCCCACACTTCTGACCTCCTGATCCCCACCTCCTCCTCCACTACTTCTCTTCTTCTCCCTCCCATACCATATCCAGCTATGTTTGCTGGCTCTTCATTCCTTTCATTTAGCAACTCACTGAAGTACTCCCTCCATCTTTCGACTCTGTCTTGCTTCTCGGCTAGCATTCTCCCATTCTTATCTTTCACACCCTTACTGTTTCCCTTGCTACCTTCCCTAACTTTCTTGACTTCTTTCCAGAACAGTTTCTTACTCTCCCTCCATTTTACACTCAGATTCCTTCCAAATTCCTCATCTACTCTTCTCTTACTTTCCTTCACTACTCTCTTCACCACCCTCTTACTCTCCACGTACCTCGCTCGTTTCTGTCTCTCGGAATCTTCATTCCCTCTACTACCCAACCACTCTCTATATGCTTTCTTCTTTTCTTCCACAGCTATTCTTACCTCTTCTGTCCACCATGCTGTTTATTTTATTATTACCGGTACTATAATATTTGTGTTTCTCCCCAGCGGACTTTGACGACATAGACGGGGACCTGGACTTGGGGGATTGTCTGGGCAGCCGGGGGGGTTCCTTGGGTGGATCCCCCTCGCCCCCCTACCACCAACACGACCCGGCGAGAGAGGTGGTCCGCTACAACACTACCTGCTGGGGGGTTAGCAGCGGTGGGGGGGTGTCTAAGGCGGCAAGACAGCGACACCAATCCTCGTAGCCTCACGCGCAACAATAACAGCCAACTCTTCTATAGTTAATATATATTTTATTAATTTCACTAACACCGAGATTCGAACCTAGATTATCACGCACAGATTTTTATAAACACTCTAACCATTACACCACCAAGACGATTTATTAATTTCATTGGAGGTGTTTGGTGTTGTGGTGAAATATATAAAAAAAATAGATTATGCACAAGCCTATCGGTACAACTTATTATCCATTCTCGATTACTGGATATTAATCTAATCATGTACATATTCCCAACTGCGGTAAGGTAGCCCAATAAACCGCTTCTTCTTACAACTTTCTTCTGCAATTCTTGTCTGTCCGTTTATAAATTAAAATTGTGCCACAGCGCGTAGCGCGGTTGGTAAAGCGCTGGCCGGCAAACCGAGAGGTCGAAGGTTGGAGGTTGAGGCCAGCCAGTGTGTGTTATTGACAGACAAACAGTGTTGTTGGTGGATGGTGGTGGTTTAACAACCCATCATAGCCCACCTCTTGAACAGGGTGTGATTGCTGGTTTAACTCAATCCTCGCGGGCATACTATATAAAAACTTTGGTAATTGTCTGATTGTCATATGACATCGCCGAAAATCTGCGTAGTAAGTGGCATGAGAGCTAGGCAAGATAGTCTAGGCAGTGCGAGACACTTCCCATCACCGCCCAGCATGTTAGGGAGTATACTGAGGTAGCTGTGACACATCTTCAACTCTCCTACAGACTTGGGGATAGTGGAAACCGCTGGAATCCGCTAATTTCTACCGATTTTGCCCAACCTTTGCAATATCGATCCACTATAACCAGTGGTCGTAAAGACATGATTCAGGTGTCATTGGAAAGGTCTATTCCTCTATTTTCTGTGATATATTATTGAAATACGTTCTAGCTCTTGTATATACAGCTTGGTCCCGCATAGTGTGAGAAATTGGTCGATACAGTGCGTCGCACTACAGTATATGAATTCGCATTATGTGAACAACGTATCCTATGGGAAAAAACGTAATTGGTTGATCGGTCCTCCATATAGCACATATATCTTTCCTTATATCGTTATTTATACTGACACAAACATACAAAGAACAAACGTTAATGATAAATATAGCATATCAATGGTAAATTAGACCTTTCCTTACCTTAAATTCTACACTTGATATGATCACAAACCCGAGAATGCGTGATAGCATCACACAGTACGGGGTAAAACATTTCTTACTGACCACCCTCCATTCCCAAGCTGCTCAAACACCAGTGATGCCACGAGTCAGGCGGGAAATTTATCGCACTGTACAAATTTTGGCCGCACTAATAGAAAAGTCCCCGGATTTAACCCATATTGCCACCCAACTTGCACTAAAAGATCGTATTCGCATTGGTTGATAAATTTGTGTTTAATATTTTCATTGCTCGCACTAATCAAAATTGGCACTGTTTGAACTCGCTTTATACGGGACCGAGCTGTACATGAAAATTTTCAGGGAATGAAGGTCACTTTTAGTCCAAACCCCAGTATGGTACAGTGGTGACCAAGAAATTGTCATATGACAATTGCCGCAGTGATTGTGTTAAAAAAGCATCATATCAATTTGTCTTCACATTCATTATAAGTATGTAACACTCCATTCTTAACATTAATCATCAATTACAAACCCCAATGTATTTGAATAAACTAATGAAAGCATATGGTCCTTCCGGGATTCCAACTCGGGACACCACACCCGGAACGTAAGCATCTAAACCATTACACCACCAACACAGTTACCCAGAAATTGTTACCTGAAACATATCTATTAGTTCGATTAAGCCGGTATCACACAAGCGCTTTTTCACTTAACATTTATACTCAACACTGATCTGGCAGCTTATGGGGTAAACATCTAAAATATATTGGTTAGCTAAATTCATCTACCACCAGTCTAGTTTCTGATACCAGTGCAAAATATTCCAGAAATGTTGCCAAATTTTTTTTTTTTACTATAAAGGCTCTCGTGTGATACCGGCTTTACTCTAGTCCGTTTTGAGTTGTAGAGGTTAGAGAGGTTAGGATTTCTGGCCTACCTATTTGGAACAAGGTATATTTTCCAATATTACAGACATTAGCTCCCAAAACGTTGGCAGAAATAAGGTTTTGGATGGAAAGTTGTCCGAACAAGCTCTCGTGTCGATTCGGATCAAGAAACTCAAGTTGATATTTAAAGAGGCAGTTTGAAAGTTTATTATAGCCGTGTGGATGTGTGTCGTTGTTATGGTAGTGGTTTATTTATGTGTGGTAATCTGAAAACTAATGGGGGCTAAACATGAGGAAGAAGGGGGAACGGAAAAACGACCCATCTCCCCTTAACCCGGCAAGCGTGATAGGCCTCACGGAAGGCTTCCTATAGGGAACGCGATAGGCCTCACGGAAGCAAGACCATAAAAAAAGCCTTCCAAAAAAAAAAAGGGCCTATCAAAACAAAGGATTTTGTCTCTAGGTGAGATAATTCCCCTCTAGTACTCATCCATGTGTTTCTCACCCCTCCCCCTCCCCTCCTTCCCCACCTTATTCCCCCCTCCCCCCCCTTCTCAATTATCACTTATTTTTCCTCTTATTATCATCATTTATTGGTAATTTTTCTCTCCCGCGATAATGTAGCACAAGTGGGTTGCATAAAAGATCGTTATGCAACACCCAGACACCGGCACACACCGCCCCGCTCGTCTCAGTTGACTCCCAGACAGCGAGAGGGGAGGGCTGCCTGTGGCTCTCTCTCGCCTGAGATTATGACCGGGTGGCCAATATCTTCGTTTTTCACCACCCAAATGCTTTTCCCACTTATTTTAGCACTCTTGAAGGTTCGAGGAAATACACAAAAGCCCAATTTCGAATGATCGTGAATAACTTTACTTTGGCGTATGTTTGTGTTAATTTAAGACTACATTTAGATAGATATATTTTCTTAACACTCGCCAATGAAATATGATGACTTGCTTACAGATATATACGTAAAGCCCGAATCGGATTGACTTAAACCCAGTTGTTCACTTCCTCAAGCCTGTGTAGGAGCCGGGTTGAGTTGGTTTGATATTGGACACCCTTTTATGGCATTTGGGTGTGAAATACAATACCATTTCCAGTCTATCGGAGATAATGATGGTAAAGGAAAATGCGGCTATTACCGCATTTTCCTTTACCATCATTATCTCCGATAGACTGGAAATTTCACACCCAAATGCCCTGAGGGGTGTCCAATGTCAAGCCAACTCAACCCTACTCTTCCACAGGGTCGAAACTCAACCCGATTCAGACTTTCGGAGCTTGATAACAGTTTTAAGACTTTTTGTATATATCCATATATAAATAATCGATTTGGATGTCATAATTATAAATGTACCTAGCTATATCCTCAGAATGTCCAAAAGAAGCGTCATAATCCTTGTTATGCCCTGATTTTATACAGTATTAACTTGGTATAGGTGAGTTATGCAAGACTGGGTTATTGGATTTCTTGCAAAATACATAAAGAGAATCAACAGAGGACATAGATAATCTCGGATAAATGGTTTGTAATACAGCTTTATTCTAAATAACACTCAGGTATAAGGTACGTAATAGAATTCACACGAACAATAGATGTTGGAGCACTCAGGTAGATTATTGGACTTATTACAATCTCCCAGCACTTATCGCGGATTTGGATAGAGACATACTTCCCACTTCCAACGTTCAGGCATTATTCTTCTGATCACATAGCTTTATGATACGTAGGGTACATGAATCACACAGGTTAGGTATTTCGCTTTGTTAACTCTCTGGTAATATGACTCTTAATCAAGGATGAAAGTATAAGTAATGTGGTTATTGCCCAAGAATTAACGTTAAGGGATAACTGTAGCTAGTTGCACTGGTCTAGGATGTTCACTTGTCTAGGTGATACTTCAGACCGAAAATATCAGTGAGGGCGAATCAGGTTTCTGGTGGAGAATCACAATCACTTTGTGATTGCTTTCGCTCGAGCCGTAGTCCAATTGATTCGGACTTATTTCTTTGGCGAGGTTAAACCTGATGGCAAGAATAATTACGGGAGTCAGTTCGCCTAAGCTAAATTTCACTGATATATATTAATACATACTAGCATAATAATCACTCGTTTCCTAACGTCAGAGAAAATTGAGACATAATCGAATAGACTGGATGGTTGAGTTAATAGCACCGTAACACTGGTACTTTGCGAAGTAACACTGTGATAGAGTTTTCCTGGTTGTTATTGTTGTTGTTGTTGTTCCCCAAGCTGCCTGGCCGAACAGCCCCAAGGCCCCGAGCAATTCCAAGGCCATAACCGAGCGCCCCCACAGAACCCTCCCCGCCGACCACAATAAAGCCTGGGTGACCGAAGCCACTCCATGGCGGGGAGCTGAGGAGGGTGCGGAAACGCCCGGGAAACCAAAGCCCCACCTAGGGCCCTGTGCCCCTCAGCAATTATGAAGAGAAAGTTGAGGGGCAAGGGAAAAATGTGACGCTTTGGCTTCCAATCTTGGTAGATAGGGAGGTCATTACACGGAAGAGATGTCGTCACTTGAGATCTAGAAAATATATAAGTTAAAGGAACAGTCAGAGTAAGCTATGGGTATGGCAGAGATTGCTCAGCTCTCACTCTGATAGACCAGCCCATCACCACATGACTAGAACCCAATCCTCTCAGCATCAGCTAGGAAAGGCCCTAGAAAGCCGCCTTTGGCGGGGGGATAGCTCCCCTATTTCAACCCCTTTCGGGGTTGGGCACACGCCATTCGGGGTTGGGCACCCGCCGGTTATCTTGCGTTAGTGATGTTGGGGGTTAACAGTAGCTCTGGGGCCGTCCAAGCTGTCCAGTAGTGTAGAGAAGGTTTTACAGATGGGTTGCTTGCGTAACCGGTGATGACGCTCCGATATGTTACCCTTGCTTGGGACCTTAAATAACGCTGTCTCAAGATCAACCGGACTAACAACGTACCGGATTAACGTAAGACTGTCGAGAAAAGCGACTGCTTAACTATCTCTGCTCCTTATAAGAGGTTCAAGGAGCGCGGGCGGTTTTGCACCTTTTGGTCAACAAATGCTGATACAGTCAATTGTTGCCAAGGAGTTATTCTTGCAGAGTCCTCACTCAAGAGTTTCTCGCATAATCCCTTCTAACATAACAAGATCTTTCTGCCTTAGATCAGTTATGAGTTATGATCGTTCGTAACTCAAGTAGCGGATGGTGCACTATCAGAAGTTAATGAAACAATCAATAATTTGTGAATTTGTTGTCTACCAATATAATATTACTGCCGGTAGTCCCGATCGCAATAAAACATTCGTAATGGGTTAATTAACTTCCTCACCGAGTTGCACAGATTACGGAACGCCGAATTATCGTGAATCTTGAGGGGGGGGGGGGGGGAGAGTATTAGACACCAACGCAGTGTGGCCAGCCGTTGCTTTGGGCTATAATATTCAACTGCCGACTGTTGTATCTGTGTCTTATTTATAGGCTGGTCAAGGAAGCCTCAGGAATATTCTAGAAGTATTGGATGTCAGTGCTATGAAGTAGTTAATTTATTCTGGTGAACTTAGGGGGTTAGGGAGGGGGTTTTTAATGTGGCGGTAAGTAACTTGTCATCTTTTTTATTATCGTGGATATCTTAACTCTAGTATGAGGTACTAGTAGAGTTGGTTAGGCAGATATGGTGAAGGTTTTTAAGTACTACTTTGCTGGCGCCCTACGTGCCTAGGCTGGGAGGTATTATTCATCAAGTCACTAAGTATTCTTCTCTGGTCTAGCATTTTTTTTTTTTTTTTTTTTTTTTTTTTTTTTTTTTTTTTTTTTATGATGTGATTGAGGGAGGCAAAAGGCATAACTGCCTATAGCGAGTGCCTCCCCCATAGTTGAAAGAGTGACAGGGCCAAAATCAAGGGACGTTCGAGCCAAAATGCCTGGACACACAGAGTTTGAAGCAATTTAAGTCATAGGAAGCGGGAAAGATTCTGGGAGAGAGTTCCAGAGCTCAGCTGTTGAGTAGAAGAAAGTTTGAGAGTAACGTTTCACTCTTGGGTTGGAGAGTTGCACAGAGTAGGGGTGGGATTGAGTTGCAAGACGGGTACCACGTGCCCTACGTAAAGGAGGTGGTATGCACTGGGATAGCTCTGAGGAACACTGATTATTATAGTAGCGATAGAATAGCGAGAGAGATGCAACATTGCGGCGGAGAGAGAGAGATTGCAGAGAGATGGTGAGTGGACGGGAGTTAATGATACGAAAGGCCTTCCTTTCAACCTTGTCTAGGAGAGTGGTGTGAGAGGAACCTCCCCACACATGTGAACAATACTCAATACAAGGGCGCACTATGCCCCTGTACAGAGCAAGAAGCTGTGCAGGGGAAAAGAACCCCCTAAGGCGGTTGAGCACACCCAGCTTCTGGGAGGCTGCCTTACCAAGACTGGTAATACGGTCCTTCCAAATGAGAGCAGAAGAAAAAGAGACACCAAGAATATTGAGAGAAGATGAAGGGTTGATTTTTGTATTGTTGAAGAATAAGGGATAGTCCGCTGGGAGATCCTGATGGGTAGATAGATGGAGAAATTGGGTTTTGGAAGCATTAAAGTTAACAAGGTTTTCTCTGCCCCAATTGGAAATAGTATTTAGATCAGAATTTAAGAGTTCTATGGCTTCATTACGTTTGTCGTTGAGGGATTGCTGGCTGGGGCGTTCTGAAAAAGTAAGGGAGTAGTGTAAGGTTGAGTCGTCTGCGTATGAATGGATGGGAATTAAGGTACAGTTAAGGAGATCATTTATAAAAATTAGAAAGATAATAGGAGATAGGACAGAGCCCTGAGGAACACCGGAGTTTATAGGGTGAGGAAGTGAACAATGGCCGTCCACAACCGCGGCTATGGAACGGCCGGAAAGGAAATTAGAGACAAAGGCACAGATGGAGGGATAGAAACTGAAGGAGGGTAGTTTAGAAATTAAAGATTTATGCCAGACTCTATCGAAGGCTTTCGATATGTCTAGTGCAATAGAAAAAGTCTCACCGAAGTCCCGAAAGGAGGATGACCAAGAGTTAGTAAGATATGAAAGAAGATTACCAGTAGAGCGACCCTTAAGGAAGCCATACTGGCGATCTGAGAGCAGATTATGAGAAGAGAAATGCTTAAGAAATTTGGAAGCAAGAATAGTTTCAAAAACTTTAGAAAGACAAGAAATGAGAGCAATTGGACGATAGTTGGAGGGTTGAGAGCGGTCACCCTTCTTTGGGACAGGTTGAATGTGAGCAAACTTCCAGCATGAAGGGAAGACGTTAGAGGATAGACAGAGACGAAAGAGTTTGCCTAGGCAGGGAGTCAGCACGGAAGCATAGTTTTTGAGAACAACAGGAGGAACACCGTCCGGACCGTACGCCTTATTAGTGTTAAGCCCAGAGAGGGTAGAAAGTACATCTTTAGAAGAGATTAGGATATTAGGCATAAGTAAGAGAGAGGAGGGCGGAGAGGGAGGAATAGCACCGGAATCATCCAAGGTGGAGTTTCTAGCAAAAGTTTGAGCGAAGAGTTTAGCTTTGTCAGAGGAAGAAGTGATGGTTGTGCCATCAGAGTGGGAAAGGGGAGGGAAAGACGAGGAAGAGAAATTGTTGGAGAGGTTTTTGGCTAGATGCCAGAAAGCTTGGGAAGAGCTAGAGTTGGATAGTTCAGTGCATTTATTATTGATGAAAGAGTGTTTGGCAAGTCGAAGAACAGATTTGGCTTGATTCCGGGCAGAAACATATGAAGAATGAGAGTCTTGAGTTTTAAGGCGTCGGTACCATTTGAATGCTTCCTCCTTATTGCGGACAGCAGTAGAACAGGCGTGAGTAAAACAAGATTTTTTAGCATTAGTCTGAGAGAAAGAGAATGGAATGTATGCTTCCATGCCCGATAGGATTACCTCGGTAATGCGTTCAGCACTCTCCGAGGGTCCTCGGCCATGGAAGCAGAAATCATTCCATGGGAAATCAAAGAAGTACTGCCGAAGAGCCTCCCAGTCGGCAGCGCCAAAGTGCCACAAGCGCCGCTGGCTAGGAGGATCGGGTGGCCGTACTGGA
Organism: Paralithodes platypus; assembly: GCA_032716605.1. Taxonomy (NCBI): domain Eukaryota; kingdom Metazoa; phylum Arthropoda; class Malacostraca; order Decapoda; family Lithodidae; genus Paralithodes; species Paralithodes platypus. The sequence continues at coordinate 15,963,199 of CM064508.1, forward strand.
GAGATAGGACAGGTGACAGAGATAAGTTTATGGTCGGAGGAGCCCAAAGGAGAGAAAAGATCGACAGTATAAGAAGAAGTGTTAGAAGTTAGAAACAGGTCAAGAATGTTGGGGCGATCCGGGATACGGGGGGGTTGCTGAACTAACTGCTCTAGGTCATTTAGGATAGAAAAGACATAGGCTTGTTCACCAGGTGGATCAGTAGTGTGAGAGGAGAGCCATTGGCGGTGGTGAACGTTGAAATCTCCTAAGATGGAGATTTCTGAGAAAGGAGAAATGGATAGCATGTGTTCCACTGTAGAGTTTAGATAGTCAAAGAATTTGGGAAAGTTGGTAGAGTTAGGGGAAAGATAGACAGCACAGAAATATTTAGTAAGAGAATGACAGGAAAGTTTGAGCCATAAAGTTGAGAATTCAGAGGAGTCGAAATCGGGAACACGAGAGCAAGTGAGTTTGTTGTGCACATATGCACAACATCCGCATTTGGCTTTGAAACTAGGATAGAGAAAGTAGGAGGATACAGAGAAGGGGCTGCTGGATGTTGCTACAGACACCTGAGTTTCGGTGAGGAAGAGAAGATCAGGTTTGTAGGAGGAGAGATGGTGCTCAACAGAGTGAAAGTTAGAGGAAAGTCCACGAATGTTGCAGAAATTAATATAAAGAGTAACAGGCCGAGGTCCAGGTAATTGTGTGGGGTCGTCAGGGGATGGTCGGTCGGGTGTGGAGGCATTTATGGTCCCCCCCCCCTGGGGACTCCGAGGCTGGGCTAGAATTCATAATTTTTTTTGTTTTTTTAATTTTGGTGTGGAGGAATGAAGTGTGGTGTGCATGTTTAGTATAGTGAAGTGGATAGGAGGAGGAGGTGTTTGTGAGAGTTAGCTGGATTGCTCTCAGTGTAAATGAGGCACAAAGAAAATCAGTAAGAGAGGCCAAGCAAATGAAACAGGAGTTCCAGCGACTCTTTATCACATGCCTATAACCTCACCTGGGTCTAGCCCTGATCGATTGGTGCCTACAGTCTCCCCACATCAAATGACATGCTATTCGGAATCTAGGATGGGATAAGGAAGGTTTTGGTTGTGGGTAATGATGGTATAGGATGGTATTTGGATAGGTATCCATCCCTGAATATGGTTATTGAGAGTTCTTACGTTAATTGGGTTGAGATATGAGTTCAGGTTGTCAGGAGGTATCATCCTAGTTAGGGTTGATCACTACATCTAGTTTTCATGTACGAGGATCACTCGTGGGTGTTAAGAATAGTGGTTTTGTGAAAGTGCAAGTCAGTGGGAAATTTACATTTTTAAGGGGGGACGAGAGGGGGTCGTCCTAGCCTCGCGCCGGCTATTGCTCTGGTTCAGGTTGTGAGTGGGGCTAGGGAGTTAGAGGATAGTTAAGGGGGGTACAAGGATAGGTCCTTATCTTCCATTTGTTGAGGTTAGTGAACGAACTGAGTCGGCATGTTATAACGTTCTTATGGCGTCTTTACAGGGGGAGGGTTGTGAATTGTAAAGGGGGTGGTTTGAGGCTAGGTCACTGCGCCGCTCGTGACTTAGGATAGTGACCCTTAATGCGCGGGACATAGGGGTGGCAGTGCCCTAAGATAAACAGATAGTGTGGTGTGTGCGGCGGTGCGTGAAGGAGAAAGTGACAGGGTGACCCAAAAGGTTTCGACTGGCCATGGAATCACGAAGTAGAACAGAGTAGTGTGGATTGTGGATAAGGAGGAGGTGATTGGAAGACGTATAACAATTGTGGAAAAGTAAATGGAAGAGAGGAACACAATGGCGGATAAAAGATAATTAACTTAAGGATTGAAATACATGCACGAATGACGGTATTAGTCGTCGTCAAATTAAGGTGAATGGGACTTGGTTGGAATGCACGGAATACGATTCGACATGGGCAGTGCCTCTGTGTCGTAGCAATATCGATCGGGCAAATTCCGGTTATTATTATATATATATATACTTAGTTACTAGAAGAACAAGACAAGGGGCAACTGAGCACGGGGGTACATATCTATATACTTAGTTACTACAAAAGAAAGGAAAAAGGGACAACTGGGCATGGGGGTACATATATCTAGACTCGTCATGGAGAGAGAGATACGAGGTAGCTTTCCTGCATGTCTCTTGATAATCGTATGCAGATTGGTCATAGTGAGCTTATCCGAATTAACAGGCCTAAATCAATACAATAACTGGCATAGGGTTATCAGGTGTATAGAGTCGTGGTTAAAGGTTGTTACATAACTCGTAATTAACTTATCTAAATCAACAGGCATAAATCAATACAAGAACTGGCAAGGGGCACAAATTGACAGAAGAATTATGTAACGTGAGGTTATGTATAGCTAACTGCTAAAAATGGGGGAACGAAGATGGGTGTCTTCCCTTTCTACAAGTTCCCTAAATTATGTTAACATTAGGGAGTTGGTACATCAATAAGATAGCAATGTGGATCTCAGTGAGTTAGGGGGCTGTCTAGTGTAATTGCATAATTAATATCAGAATTACTCCTAGGTATTTTGTCTAGTGAAATGGAGGTTGTACTAGGAAGGTTGAGAATATATATATAGTGGATAACACAACGGGAGGTTAGAGACATATAATTGCTAGAAATGGGGGATTATGATTGTTATATAACTAAATACAGGGCTGACGTAATCACGATCTGATTCGGTGTGAAACGGAAACTAAGGTGTCTTTCGATCGCCTCGAACCTACACAATGAAAGCATTATAGCCTGCATGGTCATTACATAATTGAATACACATTTAGTCAGTACATCAAGGATGTCAAGGAGTAAAGTCATGTGGTTTGTATACTAGAAGACTGTGATTGAGAGACGTATAATATGTGGAATGAATTGGGAGAGAGAGAGAGACCAAATCAGGGATGGAAATGGGACCGGGGATCTCGTTGGGGGTGGGGTTTTCGCTCCCAGGATTTTCGTTCCTGTGGTATTTCACTTCCGTCGCCTTTATATGAGGTACGACCTCGTACCTCAAGGTTGGAGTACGTAGGTTTGTTTAGGGGGCCAGGTCAGGTCGGTGATGGGGTTAGGTTGGAGGGAGATATGGTATTGGGAGACGGGGGGTGGCTGGGGTTTTGACCTTGGGGATTCGTTTTCACTTTGGTACAAGGCATAATGAACGGTAATGAACATAGAATGTTATATGAAATAATTGAAGAAGGATTAGAGGAGAATCATAATAAATGGGTAACAGAATGCAATAGGTGTCTAAAGGAGCTTAACAATATTGAGTAGGATGACAAAGACAGAACTGTGTAAGGTCTATGAATGGAATACAAAAAATGTGGCAAAAAAACATGGAATCAAAAATCAGTCTAAACATTTACAAGGAAACAAAATTGGGGGAAAAGGTGAAGTATATGACAACACATCAGCCCCAAATCACATTTTTACAGATCAAGCATCCTAAACAGAAAAAGATTTAAGAAGGAGGATACAAAATGCAGACTGCGTGGAAAAGATACAGAAAAACTTAGAACATTTTATCCTGGAATGTGAATAATATAATGAAATTAGGAAAAAAATAACAAGATTACTCAGGCCATATATCCAAGACACTGAAAAACTAATAGGAGATCTACTATTCAAGAAAGAAGGGAACGAGAGAAGAAAATACATAGATGTTGGAAAAGGAGAGAAAAGAGGATAAAAGAACTTGACGAAAGAACAGATAATTTGGAACACGGGAAATTTAAGAAGAGCTAAAGTGTTTAAGAATTTATGAAACAAATTTAAAAGATAGTAAGAAAAGTGTAGGCTAACAAGAAAGGGAGTATTATTAAGGAAAACAAATATAATGTATATATGGAAAACATGTACATTTATAGAATATAAGAACTGTAGAAGATCAACGAGGGGCCGATACTATAGCTATAGGCTATCCCTCAACATCATCATCATCATCAGGGGGGATTGGCTCTACCGTTAGGGTCGCCGTTAGTCTTGGCGAAGGTCTGTGTTATGCCCTGTTTTTCTACAGGATTAACTTGGGTAATGTGGGCTCTATCTGACTGGGTATATAAGGCTGCATGCACAATACAAGGTATGAGGAATAGAGAACACAAAATAAACACACGGTAACACGACACACGATCACTTTTATTTAAGTAGATGAATAAAGAGCATAGAAAGATAGTAATACTCGTACAAAACAAATAATAGAAGGGAACTGCTAGCATTAGCGGATCTGGATGGAGCCTAGTCTCCCAGTTCCAACGTTCAGGTATACTCTTCTGATCACGGGTTTAGTTAGCAAGGTTTATTATACTGGAAGACCTCAATGTATTTATGTATTCAATTTCACTAATTATATTTTCTACTGGTAGGTCGCGTGCCCAAGTAGCAGCTCACAGTTAGAATTAGACACGCGTATATTTCTGAACACGGAAAATTCTAGTAACCTCAAGGGGGTACTGATCTAAGATTTATATTCTTATGGCAGAAATACGTAGAACACAAATCAGTGGGCGAACGTTAGATATCACTAGGGTTCTGGATATCTGAATATGGTAATTACGAGAGTCAATGTCGCCTGTTAATTAATGAACACTGATACGCTTAGTACGTCCCAAATGGAATGGTTAAATATGAGTTACACTGGGCAAAGTTATAGCCACTTCATAGAAAAGTTAATAAGTGAATGTCGAACTGGTACTATAACACTTAGTACTAGTAACGTGAATCTTGAATAGTATTTGTTGGTCTGGTCCTGGTTATCTTGCTTCCGGTGATGTTGGGGGCTAACGACTGGTTCCTCGGCCGTCCAGGTGGTCCAAAATGTAGGAAGTTCTCAAGTCGGATCTTTTGGCGATCGGTGCTGGCTACACACTTATATACCCACTAATTTGTATGAAGGTTATAAGGTGCACGCTGGTACTTGTACATGGACAGATCTTCTATTTAACTTCTGCCACGGAGTCTGCCGGCTCGGGAATCCCTCAACTCAGGAACAACACGAGGGCAGAGCTAGAGGTTAACTTCAGGGTAGTGACCACTGGTTGGTGTCTAACTTTCAACTAATTTGACTGGGGGCGGAAGCTAGGTTTATAGGCTCGGTTCTGGACCCTGTAGGCAATAGGGATCTCGAGTCTTATGGACTTATTTGAGCTCTCAATAGATATGGGGACTAAGTAAGATGGTGATTACTGTTGTGGCACATGGCTATGGAAGCCTTCATTTTGTGATATAACTGAGCCTTAGTAAAAGGTACTATTTTGGCTATACTGGAAGTATTTATGGGAGGGAGACTGGATCTACTTTGCGGGGAGGACTGGGACAGCTGTGATAGGGGCGTCTCTCTTATATTACTCAGTCTTCGTTCTATTGCATAGCTGAGGTGCTAATTTGACTATCCGAGTATGCAAAACAGGTGAATGGGTTATTGTGGGTAAAGAGAGGTGAGTAAGGGGGTTAGACATGCATGGTTAGTTCATTGATAGGAAGAATTCCTAGGCTACCTGGCAATGACCCGGAAGTCAAAATAGGGGTCAGGTATACCTCCGCGGGGGTGGGGTCTCCCTCCTCGGGTGGGTAAAAAGGGGTAGCCGGGCGCCCTCTCTCTGGGATGGTCGTCAGGCGGCTGTGGCTAGGGGCTTGCCATATCACCAGTGTTTGTAATAACCCTCTGTTTATGAGACAGATGTGGGTGTTTTAATATCAAAACCGAAGGTGCCTTGGCTAGCTGGTTGTAATCGGTTGGTTGTTAATTGCATGGTTTGCTTGATGTGGTGGAGACTGGTTGCTAACTCTGCCACATTTATCTGGAAGTATGGCAATAGAAGTTAGTTACTGGCGAGCCTCGCACCGACGACCATTGGGTGCAGGGTTGTGAATGGGTTGTAAGAGAATAGATGGCATGCAAGGGGTTAGTAAAGTTATAATGTTGTTCTGGCCTACTAAGTGAAGGCAGGCTGGATAGGAGTATATATATAAAAGGTTGGAGAGCATTAGCAACGGAAAAAATCAAGGATCTTCGAGAGGTATGAGAGAGAGGCTAGGTCGGACAAGAGTCGAGAAGTGTGGGGTATTTTAATGAGAGGGGGGAAGCTCAGGGGGGCTACAGGGAAATTTGGCCCTAAGGTCTCTGGGCGTGGGGATGGCATTAGGCTGCAGTTGATATTGGAGTTTTTGAAAGGACAGTGAAAGTACGTTAGCCAAATGCTGCCGGGGGATGCAAATACGGGGTGGTATATGAGTCTGGAAAAGATAGAATCATGTGGACTGTGGGGCGGTGGGGGAGAAGGAGGTTAACTGTAGGTGTGTGCTTGATTGTGGAGAAAGTAGGGAAAAAACATGGTGTATTATTACTCGTCAATACGAGGGGTTATGGACCTATTATTTGACACGATTTCTTGTACGTCTAGGTGTCCCTGGGAACTGCGTTTTCTATGAAATATAGACCAAAGAAAAACGGCAGTTCGTAGGGGTACTTCGTTATTGTTTAGGAATATTATGATAGATACTGGTAACAAAGGTTATCTATACAATCTCTGGTTGGGGTAAGAATTGGAGTTACAGCATGGTGGCTAACATCTGTATTCATGGCTGTCTAAGTCTTATGGGGGCAATGGTTCTATATCCTGGTGTACCCGTGGGTATCTTAATTTCTTATGAGTTTGGACATGTGGTTTTTAACATCTACTTCTCGGATGTAAGAACATACATAGATATATGGCTGTCGGATTTGTTGGCTTTGGCTCAACTTAGGGACAGGGCATGGGTGTTTTTTTATATGAATGTATATTCTTGTTCATCATCGTGTAGGTAGAATCGGGCGGGTAAGAGGTGTAGGACACGAAGTAAAATGGCGTAGTGTGGACTGTGGATACGAAGGAGGTAAGTGGAAGACGTATGACAATTGTGGAAAAGTAAATGGAAAAAGGTGAACACAATGGCGGATAAAGATACTTAACTTAAGGATTGAATACATAGATTTTATGGGCGATGAGTCTTCAGAAACTTAGTCTGGCAAGACAAGATATGTTAGGGAATGTTAATATTACTACTTAAACTAAGGATTGAATACATAGATTTATGGGGGCGATGGGTCTTCAGAAACTTAGTCTGGCAAGACAAGATATGTTAGGGAATGTTAATATTAATACGTAACCTAAGGATTGAATACATCGATGAACGACGACATTATAGTCGTCGTCCTAATAAGGTGATGAAACCTGGTTGATCTGCACTTGGCACAATACGACACAAGGACAGTGCCGCTATGTCGTATCAATACTGGTGGCAGTTAATATTATAGAGACACTTAGTTACTAGAGGAACAATGCAAGGGGGCGACTGAGTACGGGTTACATATATCTATACTCGTCATGATAAATGATATACGTGTTCTAGGGACAGGCGCGGGTGTTTTAACTTCTAAGATATAAAACATCTACTTCTCGGATGTAAGAACATACATAGATATATGGCTGTCTGATTTGTTGGCCTTGGATCAACCTAGGGACAGGGCATGGGTGTTTTTAATATGAATGTATATTCCTGTTCATCATCATTGTAGTTAGAAGTGTAGGACACGAGGGGGTAGTGTATGTGAGGTGTGGAAAATGGTCAGTTTAGAAGGGGTAGGTAGGTGCGGCCTGGAGCTGCTTAGCCCTGCGGGCTTGGGCCTGTCTGAATTGGCTGGCTCGGTCAGCTGGTCCTTTCGTTCTGTGGACCTTTCTTTCGGGTGTTTCTGTGTGGTGTTCGCTCGTGGCTTCTGTGGTGGGCTTCTTGTTCTGGGGCATTTTACTTCCCTCTCCTTCATTATAGGCTCGTTCCCGAGCCTCAAGGGTGAAGTAAAAAGAAGCATCGTTATGGTGGGTCATTTTGAGGGTATTTAGAAGGTTCCACCAAGCAAGAGAGCGACGGTCAGATTTCTTTTGTAGGTCAATGTATACCTGTAAGTATGTGTCCTCTGTGTTGTGACGGGCGGTTGCCCGGGCTTGATGTGGGCGTTGTAGACGTAAGTGTCCAGTGTTTTTTTTTACTTTAACCTTTCGTATGAATGGTTTGTAGCTTTCCCCCGCAGGGGTCGGAGTGAGGTGTGTGGGACTGACAGGAGGTCTGTTTAGTGTGGTGAATGGGTTACTAACCGACTGGGGATTAACGCATGACAACAGAGCTGGGGATGAAGGGGGAACATGAGTCTGGATTTTTGGGGGTTTTCTTGGGCGGTGTTGTAGGCTGGAAAAATCTAGTGAGGCAATGCGCAAGATAGGTTTAGGTAAGGGGGGTGAAGGAGGTGTGTGAGGAGGAAGGGGTGTGTGTGTTGTGTGGCTTGGGTCTTTAGTGTTGGAACGTGGTGTTATTTTTATCTCACCGTCTTTAAATCTGATGGGTCTGTTGATTATTCTACCTCGGGCGGTTCTGGTGGGAAGGTAGAAGTTTGTCGTGGGACTCGAGTCGCTCGACGATGTTTTATATTGAGGGGAGGAACGTTTTACAGGTGAAGGGCATGTATTGGGGGCGAGGTCGAGGGTTATTTGAGAGGTAGATGTGTGTGGAGGATTTTGTTGGGTGAGGGTGGTAGGTGAATTGGAAGAGGGTTTGGTGGGAGTATGTGTGGGAGTTCTCTCAGGGGTGACTTTGTGGGGGATTCCTTGGGGGGGATTGGGGGGGAGTTCGGTGAGATGAGGAGGTTGGTCGATGTGTGGGTTGGGTGGTGGGGATCGTGGAGGGGAAAGGGGCGGATGCGGGGGGGCTAGACGGGTGGGTAGGGAGTGTAGATTTAGGTTGGGGGGTTGGGGGTAGGGACGTATGTGGGGTGTGTCGTTTGGTGAGGTTGGTGATTTGCTGGTGGTGGAAGTAGGCGGTTTTATGGGTGTTTGAGAGGGGATGAGGTTGAAGAGGAAGGTATGTGTTTTCGTGCGGGGGTGGGGGTTGTTACTTCTGGACTATAGTTAGAGGGTTTATGGTATTTAGTGGTGATTATTCGTCTTCTTTCCCTTTGTGGAGGAGAAGTCGACGAAGAAGAAGAGGAGGAGGGTAGTAGTCTGGCAGCCCTACGGAACTTGGTTAGCAGGGTGTTTCCTGGAGGTTTTAAAAAGTTTTTGTCGTGGGCGTAGGTTGTAGCGTGATGTTACTGAGGTAGATTGTGTGGTGTGTTTGGGTGTGTACTTGGTTTCGGGTGGGGGGGGTGTGGTTTTCTTAGTGTGGTGCCTGGGGAAGGTATGTCAGGGCTAGACGGCAGAGTTTCTGTTGTGGTTGGGATTGTGGGGGGAGGCTTTCGTATTTGGATAAGCGGGGAGGTTGGCTACCATTACGGTGTCATGGATGGCGAAAGGGTTTTTGTCATCGGTGTTATCAGTTTTGGTGTCCTGACAGGTTTGGGTGGTATGGAGGGTGTTTTGCAGATGTTGCAATGGGTCAATTGTGGAGGTGGTGGAGGGAAGGTGAGCGTGGTGGTGGAACGGCAGTAACGGGGGGTACGCCGTAAACACGTTCATGAGGGGAAATACCGTCTTCTCGGGGACAGGTGTTCATGCCCCATTGTATCATTTTTAGTTGTGATGGCCAGTCTGCGGTGTTAAAAGCAATAATTTTTGTTCGCAACTGATTGTTGATGGTGCGATGGCTGCGTTCGCATATAGCATTTCCTTGAGGCCAGTATGGGGATGAGTGTTTAATCTTAATGCCACATTGTTGGGTGAACTGTTGCCAAACATGTCCACTAAACTCGGGGGCATTGTCGGATAGAAGAGCAAGGGGCAGACCGAATATAGGGAATACTTCTGTGGCAAGTAGTGTGGCGACTGTGGTGGCTGTGTGGTCTTTAGCTGGGCAGGCTATTAAAAATTTTGAATAGACGTCCACAAATGTGACGATATAGCGCTTGCCAGCGTAAGGAGGAAACGGGCCCATGATGTCGAGGGATAGGACTTGGAACGGTTTGGTAGCCGACAAGGTACCAGCTGGGCCTGGGGTGCATGATCTATCCTTTCCCAATAAACACGGTTTGCAGGATTCTGTCACTCGTTGTGCAATTTTGGAGGGGTTGGGGGTCCAGTATTGGTCTGTGAAGACTTTTAACATCTTCTTTTGTCCAAGGTGTATGCCGTTTCCCTCGTGGATGGCAATCATGTAGTCATGGGCAATGGTGGGGTCCAAGATTATGTGACCAGTGTCTGTGGCAAGTTGATCTCCCCAGCGAGTCAGTCCCCTGAAGACATTTAACGGTATCCAGGGGGGTCTGATTCTTGCTTCCCAAGATTGAATTAGGGAGGGGGCTGAGGGGGCATTATGTCGGGGGGTGGGAGTAGATACCAACTCAGTGTTTTGTAAGGCGGCTAAGTTGGTGGGGGGGGGGTACTGGCAAACGTGACAGGGCGTCTGCATTGGTATGGAGTTTGCCTGGACGATATTGTATGGTAAAGTCGTAGTCCTCTAGTGTCTCCCTCCAACGTACCAAAATGGCTGAGTTGGTTTCGCACCTACGCAGCCATTGTAAAGATTGTTGGTCGGTAATTATGTCGAGTTTTGCGCCCAACACAAATGACCGGAAGTGGCTGAGTGCCCAAATGATCCCTAAGCACTCTCTCTTGGTGGCTGCGTAATTCTGTTGTGTTTGGTTGAGGGTGGAGATGGCATACGCTATCACATGTTCCTCTCCGTCTCTGACTTGAGCTAAAACTGCACCCATGGCGTACAGAGATACGTCGGTATAAAGACGGAAAGGTTTTTGGTAGTCAGGGAAAGCGACAATAGGGGCTTGGATTAGCTTTTGCTTCAAAGTGCTAAACGCGAGGTCTCTTTCAGGTGTCCAGGTTAACGGGGTGTCTTTGTGGGTGAGTTGGTGCAGGGGTCTGGTTATGGTGGCAAAGTTGGGGACGAAACGTCTGTAGTATGTGGCTAAACCTAGAAACGAACGTACTCTTTTAACAGTGGTGGGTGGGGGTTGGTTTTGGATGGCTTGAAGTTTCTTTGGGTCTGGCGCAATACCATGTTCAGATATCACGTGTCCGAGGAAATCTACCTTATTTCGGGCAATCTCGCACTTTGAGGGTTTTAATTTCAACCCGGCGGCTCGGATTCTTTGAAGGACTTGTCTCAACCTGAGGAGGTGTTCTTCCCAGGTTGGTGAGTACACAATAATATCGTCCAGATAGGCTAGGCAGGTTTCCCAGGTTAGGCCATGTAATACCGCTTTCATCAAACGGGAGAAAGTGGCGGGTCCGTTACAGAGGCCAAAAGGTAGGACGTTAAATTCATAGTGATGGCCACCACTAGTGGAAAATACTGTTTTCTTATGGTCCTCGGCCTTGATAGGCACTTGCCAATACCCTGCTTGTAAGTCGAGGGTAGTGAACCATTTGGATCTGTGTAGGGAGTCAAGGGAATCGTCTATTCAGGGTAAAGGCGTAGCGTCTTTAATGGTTACGTCATTTAACCTCCTGTATTCGACGCAAAAACGGGTTGTCCCATCTTTCTTTTTGACTAGGACAACAGGGGAAGACCAGGGAATAATGGACGGGGTGGCAATCCCGGCCTCTAACATTTCCTGGACTTGGCGTTCCTCTTCCTGATGTTGTATGGGGTTCTTTCTACGGGATGGTTGTCGTATGGGGGGGCCTGTGGTGTTAATGATGTGTTGTTCTACATCAGTCTGTCCGATTTAGGTGGGTTGTTGGGCAAACACGTCACTGAATTCCAGCAGTAGGTCGTACATGCCGTTCTTTTGGTGGTCAGATAATGTCTCAGGGAGAGGGGGCAATTGGAGGCTGGTAGGGGTGTCGTTAAAATCTATGGGGAGGTCATCGAAAGTTTCGAGGTCCCCTATAATGAGACCTTTTGGTAATGTCAGGGATTCCTCTGAGATATTTGCCACGAGAATGTGGTTGATGCGAGCGGAAATGATGGCGGGTTGTAAGAGGCAACGATGGGGGTTGTGGGACGTGGTAGTGGGGGAAAATATCATGTGAGTTTGGGATATGGGCCGCAGGTTCACCCATTTTTGATGGTGGGGGGGGAATTTGGCATTTATCCTGAACTACAGCTGGGCTAATGATGGTGGGGGATTGACTGGCGAGCAGGTGCTTGGTACTTATAAGGGGGGCAAGGTCACTTTGGTGGGGGTCACGCGTGAGGGGGGGATTAACGGCGCGTGTGGGAGGATCAGTGGGGCGCGGTGTGAGGGGGTTAGAAAACGGGATTTGTTGGAGGGACTGCGGAGGGTTGGTGGGGGAAGCGTGAGGTATAGAAGATGGGTTATTGGTGGAGGACTGATGTAAGGATTTGTGGTTGTTAGAAGGACGAATTTGGGGAGCGTTGTCGGTGGCAGTGACGGTTTGTTTGGAGTTTATGTCGATTTGGTGGTTTTGTTTGTCATGAGAGGGCGAGTCAAGTGTGGGGTTGTGAAGTTTTCTAGGGGTGTGAATTGTGTGGGGGTGGAAGGGAGCTACTGATGGAAAACTGTCATAAGGGGGATTGGGGTGGGTGTGCAATAGCTGGGCATTTCTGGGGGCATGGTGGGAACATGGTTGTGTCCCTCGGTCGGCACGCGTGAGGGGGGGATTAACGGCGCGTGCGGGCGGTTCAGAGTGGTGAGAGGTGAGCGAGTTAGAAAACGGGATTTGTTGGGGGGACTGCGGAGGGTTGGTGGGGAAAAAGTGAGGTGTAGAACATGGGTTATTGGTGGAGGACTGGTGTATTGATTTGGGGGTTGTTAATAGGACGAATGTGGGGAACTTTCTTGGTGGCAGTCAAGGTCTGGTTAAAAGTGATGGGGGGCGGGTGGGTTTGTTTGTCATGAGAGGGTGAGTCAAGTGTGGGGTTGTGAATTTTTCTAGAGGTGTGAATTGTGGGGGGGGGGGGGGCAAGGGAGCTACTGACGGAAAATTGTCACAAGGGTCTTGTTGTGGGTTGTGGGATAGCTGACCATTTCTGGGGGCATGGGGGAAACATTGTTGGGTACATTGATCGGCAGTTTCCCTGGAAACATGTGTACATAAACATTTGATGGAATTATAGTTACATATATCAGAGTCTGTCCTGAAAACATGCGAGGATTTATCCGGGACAAAATTACGAGAATGGAGGGGATTACCGAGAGGGAGTTGCTTGGACTTGTCTTCTTTCGTTTGTTGAGGCATTTGGTTACTGAATGGGGTGAGATTTTGAGGGGACTCCGGGCAAGGGGAGGGTTTAGGAGTCACCTTAGTGCTAGCTGCAATTTGGTAACCCTGACTCAGGGTTTGTTGAGGGGGAAGGTGATTTTTTCTTTTTTGAATGGGTTTCTGCGTGATGGGTTTGTCAGAGGCTTTGGGTTGGAATATTTTGAATGATATCAGCCTTTGGCCGCAGTCGACTTGGGCCTGGAGTTTTTGAAGTAGGTCAAGTCCAAGGAAACCATCGTAATGTTTACAGTTGGAGGAAAATACTGTGAATGTGTGATAACAACGAGCATGGGGGGCAGGAGTAGTTACTGATAGGGGCAAAGTGTCTCCTAGGAGATTTAAGTAAGTATCAGCAGCTGAGATTAGTTCTGCTTTGGTGGTTAACAAAGGGCCAAATAGTCGGTGGTGTTGATCATAGTAATTTTTGAACAAACATGACTTGGCAGCTCCCGTGTCGATTAACAAGCGGACAGGAATGTCCTTGATTTTGGCCATGTAATAAATGGGGCAGTGCGGTCAGTTATGGCGTCCCCCGCCGAGGCCATCTTGGGCGGGGGGTACTTTAAAAATCCTGGGAATCGGTATCTACCTCCTCCAGGGTTTCCTCGGTATCCTCTGAGGTCATGTTAGGGGCTATTTCTCCAGTGTGTATTTCTTCCATCTCTTCCTCTTGTCCCAACTCCTCTTCATTTACAGAAATGCGAGGAGTAAAGGGGCGAGGTTTGGCAGAGTCACAAATTTTTGATGGAAAGCACACTGAGCATTACAGGCAGGGAAATCATAGGGGTTGATAATTACTAAAGTAGGGTTTTTACTTTGGTAGGTGTTGTAGTTCCTGTTCCGGTTGAAGATTCTGCGTGGCTGGGTAGGTTGGAACCGGGGTCTACTGGGATGGGGCTTGCCGGAAGGGTAGGTGGGTCTGTTGTGGAAGGATGAGGCTGGGTAGGCATTCTTGGAGTTTTGGTGGTCGGGTTGCTGCGGGTGCGTGGGAAACCTCTTGATTGCAGCGATTTGGGTGGGTGCTTCTGTGCGCACGGCCAAAATACGTCGGATCGTGATGAGATCTTTTTGGTATCCGACGAAATCGTGCACACGGAAATGGTCTTTTACTGCTGAGGGCAATATAGACACAAGGTTGACCAGAATTTGCTGTTCTTGTTGGATTCTGGTCAACGTGGGGAAAGAAACTTTTATGTGTTGGGCAATCTTATTCACTGTGGCATCTAAATCGCCTTCGAATTTAGTGTCTTGGATACGGGTGTGGGCCACGAAAACGCCGAACGAAGGCTTAATGGCTTCTATCACTATTGGACGAAATTCGTCCCAGGTGAGAGCAGGGTGCACTTGATAGGCAACCAAGGAAATGGCTTTTCCCAGGTGCGTTAATGTTACGGCTATTTTTTCTGCGTCCATGGTATAAACTAGGTCAAGTACGGGTTTCACTATGTCCAAGAATGTTTCGATCTCATACGTTTCTCCATCATAATGGAGGATGGGAATGTGAGAACGGTGCGCCATGATGTTATTGTGTTCTGGCTGTTCCAAACTTGCAATGTAATGCAAACTTTTATCCGAATCAAGAACCACCGCTGCCGCCAATGTTATGCCCTGTTTTTCTACAGGATTAACTTGGGTAATGTAGGCTCTATCTGACTGGGTATATAAGGCTGCATGCACAATACAAGGTATGAGGAATAGAGAACACAAAATAAACACACGGTAACACGACACCCGATCACTTTTATTTAAGTAGATGAATCAAGATCATAGAAAGATAGTAATACTCGTACAAAATAAATAATAGAAGGGAACTGCTAGCATTAGCGGATCTGGATGGAGCCTAGTCTCCCACTTCCAATGTTCAGGTATACTCTTCTGATCACGGGTTTAGTTAGCAAGGTTTATTATACTGGAAGACCTCAATGTATTTATGTATTCAATTTCACTAATTATATTTTCTACTGGTAGGTCGCGTGCCCAAGTAGCAGCTCACAGTTAGAATTAGACACGCGTATATTTCTGAACACGGAAATTCTAGTAACCTCAAGGGGGTACTGATCTAAGATTTATATTCTTATGGCAGAAATACGTAGAACACAAATCAGTGGGCGAACGTTAGATATCACTAGGGTTTTGGATATCTGAATAAGGTAATTACGAGAGTCAATGTCGCCTGTTAATTAATGAACACTGATACGCTTAGTACGTCCCAAATGGAATAGTTAAATATGAGTTACACTGGGCAAAGTTATAGCCACTTCATAGAAAAGTTAATAAGTGAATGTCGAACTGGTACTATAACACTTAGTACTAGTAACGTGAATCTTGAATAGTATTTGTTTGTCTGGTTCTGGTTATCTTGCTTCCGGTGATGTTGGGGGCTAACGACTGGTTCTAAAGTCAGATCTTTTGGCGATCGGTGCTGGCTACACACTTATATACCCACTAATTTGTATGAAGGTTATAAGGTGCACGCTGGTACTTGTACATGGACAGATCTTCTATTTAACTTCTGCCACGGAGTCTGCCGGCTCGGGAATCCCTCAACTCAGGAACAACACAAGGGCAGAGCTAGAGGTTAACTTCAGGGTAGTGACCACTGGTTGGTGTCTAACTTTCAACTAATTTGACTGGGGGCGGAAGCTAGGTTTATAGGCTCGGTTCTGGACCCTGTAGGCAATAGGGATCTCGAGTCTTATGGACTTATTTGAGCTCTCAATAGATATGGGGACTAAGTAAGATGGTGATTACTGTTGTGGCACATGGCTATGGAAGCCTTCATTTTGTGATATAACTGAGCCTTAGTAAAAGGTACTATTTTGGCTATACTGGAAGTATTTATGGGAGGGAGACTGGATCTACTTTGCGGGGAGGACTGGGACAGCTGTGATAAGGGCGTCTCTCTTATATTACTCAGTCTTCGTTCTATTGCATAGCTGAGGTGCTAATTTGACTATCCGAGTATGCAAAACAGGTGAATGGGTTATTGTGGGTAAAGAGAGGTGAGTAAGGGGGTTAGACATGCATGGTTAGTTCATTGATAGGAAGAATTCCTAGGCTACCTGGCAATGACCCGGAAGTCAAAATAGGGGTCAGGTATACCTCCGCGGGGGTGGGGTCTCCCTCCTCGGGTGGGTAAAAAGGGGTAGCCGGGCGCCCTCTCTCTGGGATGGTCGTCAGGCGGCTGTGGCTAGGGGCTTGCCATATCACCAGTGTTTGTAATAACCCTCTGTTTATGAGACAGATGTGGGTGTTTTTAACATCAAAACCGAAGGTGCCTTGGCTAGCTGGTTGTAATCGGTTGGTTGTTAATTGCATGGTTTGCTTGATGTGGTGGAGACTGGTTGCTAACTCTGCCACATTTATCTCGAAGTATGGCAATAGAAGTTAGTTACTGGCGAGCCTCGCACCGACGACCATTGGGTGCAGGGTTGTGAAGGGGTTGTAAGAGAATAGATGGCATGCAAGGGGTTAGTAAAGTTATAATGTTGTTCTGGCCTACTAAGTGAAGGCAGGCTGGATAGGAGTATATATATAAAAGGTTGGAGAGCGTTAGCAACGGAAAAATCAAGGATCTTCGAGAGGTATGAGAGAGAGGCTAGGTCGGACAAGAGTCGAGAAGCGCGGGGTATTTTAATGAGAGGGGGGAAGCTCAGGGGGGCTACAGGGAAATTTGGCCCTAAGGTCTCTGGGCGTGGGGATGGCATTAGGCTGCAGTTGATATTAGAGTTTTTGAAAGGACAGTGAAAGTACGTTAGCCAAATTCTACCGGGGGATGCAAATACGGGGTGGTATATGAGTCTGGAAAAGATAGAATCATGTGGACTGTGGGGCGGTGGGGGAGAAGGAGGTTAACTGTAGGTGTGTGCTTGATTGTGGAGAAAGTAGGGAAAAACATGGTGTATTATTACTCGTCAATACGAGGGTTATGGACCTATTATTTGACACAATTTCTTGTACGTCTAGGTGTCCCTGGGAACTGCGTTTTCTATGAAATATAGACCAAAGAAAAACGGCAGTTCGTAGGGGTACTTCGTTATTGTTTAGGAATACTATGATAGATACTGGTAACAAAGGTTATCTATACAATCTCTGGTTGGGGTAAGAATTGGAGTTACAGCATGGTGGCTAACATCTGTATTCATGGCTGTCTAAATCTTATGGGGGCAATGGTTCTATATCCTGGTGTACCCGTGGGTATCTTAATTTCTTATGAGTTTGGACATGTGGTTTTTAACATCTACTTCTCGGATGTAAGAACATACATAGATATATGGCTGTCGGATTTGTTGGCTTTGGCTCAACTTAGGGACAGGGCATGGGTGTTTTTTTATATGAATGTATATTCTTGTTCATCATCATTGTAGTTAGAAGTGTAGGACACGAGGGGGTAGTGTATGTGAGGTGTGGAAAATGGTCAGTTTAGAAGGGGTAGGTAGGTGCGGCCTGGAGCTGCTTAGCCCTGCGGGCTTGGGCCTGTCTGAATTGGCTGGCTCGGTCAGCTGGTCCTTTCGTTCTGTGGACCTTTCTTTCGGGTGTTTCTGTGTGGTGTTCGCTTCTGTGGTGGGCTTCTCGTTCTGGGGCATTTTAGTCTGGGTTATTGGTAGGGGTGGTGGTGGTGGTTGTGGCTTTGACCTTGGGGATTCGCTTTCACTTTGGGAGGGAGGGGTGGATATACCGTTAGGTCTGCCGTTAGGAATGGGGGTCTTTGTGAGAGCTGGCCCGGGGGCAGTTTTGGATGGGTTTTGTGGGCGTGAATGGTGGATCTGTGGAGGTTGGAAAGGCAGAGAGTGGTTGGTTGGTGGGGGAAGATGTTTTGGCTGGAGAGGGGTTGATGTTGGATGATGGTTTGATATGGATGGTGGCTTGAAGGGTTGCGGTCGGGGGTAGTGATAGAGGGGGGGGGGGTTTAAGGTGAAATGGGCAGGTCGAGTCGGGGTTGTTGTTGTGGAAGAGGTTGGTGCTGGGGAGGGGTTGAATTGTGTAGAGAGTTGTGGTCATTAGTGGGGTTGTGGGAATGGTGAGTAAGGCTGGAGGTTGAGAGTTTACGATGATCTGGTGGTTTGGAGGGTTGGAGTGTGGGGATTTGATAGGGAGATGGTGGGTGGGGTCTGGGCAGGCAGGGTTGTGGTTTGAGAGGGGTTGAATTTGGACTGGTTTTATTGTCGGGAGAGACGTGGATGGGATTTCGAGGAGTGGTTGAGGTTGAGAGGTTGATTATGTTGTTTGGGGTGAGAGAGAGGGTAGTATTTTGGGGGTTAGTCAAGGTGGAAAAAGTTTTGTGGTTGGATTTGGATGGGCGTGGTATTTTGTCGCGCGGGATCTTTGGGGGTGGAATTAGGGGCGGATGGGGTAACGGTGGAGAGGGGGGTAAGATAGGGGGGGAAGAGGAGGTAGGGGGTATGTACAGGGGTGATTTTGCGTTCTGAATGTGGTCGTGAGAGGGTTGGCTGGCAGGGTGAGAATTGGTGGAGGTTGAGAGTTTAGGATGATCTGGGGTTTTGGAGAGTGGGGGTGTGGGAGATTGACAGGTAAATTGTGGAGATGGGGTGAGTAGGTAAGTTTGGAGAGATTGTTGTGGAAGAGATTTGTCTCGGAAAAGAGTGGAATTTGGTAGGATGGATGAAGGAGACATTGATGGAGATTTTGGTTCTGGTGCTGGATTATGGGGCAGAGGTAGGTTGGCGAGCGGGGGTGTTACTGGAGGTGGATTCAGGAGCGGTTTGGGTAATGTTGGAGAGGGTGACAAGGGAGGGGGGGAATATGAGGTAGGCGGAGCTGTATATTTCTTGGGTGATGCGGGTGTTTGAAGGTGTTCACCAAGGTTGGGCATGTGGGGAGATGATGGTTGGGAGGGTGAGGTTGACAGTTTTGAGGGGGGGACAGGTGATGAATCTGAGGAAGTGAGAGGCGTGACAGGTTGTTGAGGGATTGACGGGGGTGAAGGTTTGTCTTGGGTGACAGGTACATATGAGAGAGTGGAGTGGGGGCTCATTTTCTGACCAGCATTTTTCAGGGGTGACATTGAAAGAGAATTGGTTATGGTGGGGGTGACAATTTCTGCGTTCTGTGGTTTGTTGGCAGGCATAGAAAAGGGAGGGGGTTCATGGGGTAACACAATTGATTGAAGATTATCGTTGGTGGATGGCTGGGCAGGGGAAAATTTAGGGATGGTCAGAGAGGATAGAGGCAAGGAAGAGTGCACTGGGGTTGGAATTTCATCGGAGGTCATTTTGGAAGGGTGCACGGGGTTTGATTTTTTAGGAGAATGGAGGGACTTATTTATGATAGTGTTAAGTGGAGGAATACATTTATTTCCTTGGATAGGGGCTGAAGGGGTGGATAGGGATTTCACAGGGTGTTTAGACATGGCTGGGGTGAGATTTTTACAGGAGCTTCATTTACTAAGGGGGAATGTGAGGGAATGGATGGATGTGGGTGAACTGACCTTGGACTCGAGTTGGTAATGGTAAAGGTTTGGTCATCATTTGCCGTGGCTGGCGAGTTGTTTGAAGTGGTGGATGTCCGTAGGAGTTTCCGTATTTCCCGTATGTTCTGGTGGAAACTCGCTGTCCCATGGTCCATGAAATGTTGGTAGATGTCTACCGGAAGGAGGTTCACCAGGGAGAGGAACACCTGTTGTTCTTCGTATTCAAGGGTTCGCGAGGGACATGCGGATTTGATGTGCCCCCATACCTTGGCTAGGGTGACATCCAGGCGTCCTTCATATACCACTTGATCGAGTTGGCACATTTCTCTGATGGAGAGCATATGTTCCTCGAATGAGCCGTACAGGTCGAGATGGGCGGTGATGTGGGGTGGGAGGATGCATGCGGTGAATAAGTGTGTTCATTTTGTTGCTCGTCATCTTGAGAGCTACGTGGTCACGTATCTGTAGAGTTGCACGAGGGTCACATTGATCCCTTTCATACTTGATCTCGTCGACTTTTATTATTTTGGGGGCGACGAGGGGAAACCCCAAAGTGGCCCTAAAGGCCCGCTGGATCTCACGAGGGATCGAACTGGTTCCAGGTAAGCTTTGGCCGTTACCTGTTTAGCAATTTGGGAAACGGCTTTTCCCAACTGCATAATGTGCAATTAATGCAACGGCGATTTCTCGCAGTTCATTTTGAAGTGCCAAATCTAACACTGGCTTTACTATGTCTAAGTAAGTGACGATATCATTCGTGTTACATCATACTTGGGAATGCGAGTGAATATAGCGAGCACCATTTTTGCGATGTTACCTGCTTCTATTGTTTGCCAATAGTACTGCAATGAAATCTTCTATCGAATCAAGAACCCCGCTGCCGCCAATGTTATGCCCTGATTTTATACAGGATTAAACTTGGTATAGGTGAGTTCTGCAAGACGGGGTTATTGGATTTCTTGCAATATAGAGAATCAACAGAGGACATAGATAAATCTCTTGGATAAATGGTTTGTAAATACAGCTTTATTCTAAATAACACTCAGGTATAAGGTACGTAATAGAATTCACACGAACAATGAGATGTTGGAGCACTCAGGTAGGTTATTGGAACTTATTACAATCTCCCAGCACTTGCGCGATTTGGATAGAGACATACTTCCACTTCCAACGTTCAGGCATTATTTTGCTGATCACATTGCATGATACGTAGGGTACATGAATCACACAGGTTAGGTATTTCGCTTTGTTAACTCTATGGTAATATGAACACACCGTTACGAGCGGCCTATGGGTTATTGTGATTTCATGCCTAAATAAAAACGTAAAAACAAGTATCTATCCCTGAAAGGGCATAAACAAGCTTCGAATCGAATAACGATCCTTGTAGGATAGTTTTTCTTGCAATAACCGTGCACGCGAGTGCAAAAATAATCATCGGTACTAATTGAGTAGTGGTAGAGAGGGAGGAGGAGCTGAGATTTGTGACAGTAGGTTCGCCGCGTTTGGAGCATACATCGCTAGTCTCTGCCACCACTTGTCGTTATAAATTGCCTATGTTATGAGCGCCGCCACATAGTCCAGCTTATTAAATACGACTTAAACCTGCTAATATGTTAATCAAGGATGAAAGTATAAGTAATGTGGTTATTGCCCAAGAATTAACGTTAAGGGATAACTGTAGCTAGTTGCACTGGTCTAGGATGTTCACTTGTCTAGGTGATACTTCAGACCGAAAATATCAGTGAGGGCGAATCAGGTTTCTGGTGGAGAATCACAATCACTTATTTCAGAATTGCTTTCGCTCGAGCTGTAGTCCAATTGATTCGGACTTATTTCTTTGGCGAGGTTAAACCTGATGGCAAGAATAATTACGGGAGTCAGTTCGCCTAAGCTAAATTTCACTGATACATATTAATACATACTAGCATAATAGTCACTCGTTTCCTAACATCAGAGAAAATTGAGACATAATCGAATACACTGGATGGTTGAGTTAATAGCACCGTAACACTGGTACTTTGCGAAGTAACACTGTGAGTGAGATTTCCTGGTTATCTTGCGTTAGTGATGTTGGGGGTTAACAGTAGCTCTGGGGCCGTCCAAGCTGTCCAGTAGTGTAGAGAAGGTTTTACAGATGGGTTGCTTGCGTAACCGGTGATGACGCTCCGATATGTTACCCTTGCTGGGGACCTTAAATAACGCTGTCTCAAGATCAACCGGACTAACAATGTATCGGATTACCGTAAGACAGTCGAGAAAAGCGACTGCTAACTATCTCTGCTCCTTATAAGAGGTTCAAGGAGCGCGGGCGGTTTTGCACCTTTTTGTCAACAAATGCTGATGGGGCCTACAGTCAATTGTTGCCAAGGAGTTATTCTTGCAAAGTCCTCACTCAAGAGTTTCTCGCATAATCCCTTCTAACATAACAAGATCTTTCTGCCTTAGATCAGTTATGAGTTATGATCGTTCGTAACTCAAGTAGCGGATGGTGCACTATCAGAAGTTAATGAAACAATCAATAATTTGTGAATTTGTTGTCTACCAATATAATATTACTGCCGGTAGTCCCGATCGCAATAAAACATTCGTAAAGGGTTATTCACTTCCTCACCGAGTTGCACAGATTACGGAACGCCGAATTATCGTGAATCTTGGGGGGGGGGGAGTACTAGACGCCAACGCAGTGTGGCCAGCCGTTGCTTTGGGCTATAATATTCAACTGCCGACTGTTGTCTCTGTGTCTTATTTATAGGCTGGTCAAGGAAGCCTCAGGAATATTCTAGAAGTATTGGATGTCAGCGCTATGAAGTAGTTAATTTATTCTGGTGAACTTAGGGGGTTAGGGAAGGTGGTCTTTAATGTGGTGGTAAGTAACTTGTCATCTTATTTATTATCGTGGATATCTTAACTCTAGTATGAGGTACTAGTAGAGTTGGTTAGGCAGATTTGGTGAAGGTTTTTAAGTACTACTTTGCTGGCGCGCTACGTGCCTAGGCTGGGAGGTATTATTCATCAAGTCACCTAAGTATCCTTCTCTGGTCTAGCTGACATGCTATTCGGAATCTAGGATGGGATAAGGAAGGTTTTGGTTGTTGGTAAGGATGGGATAGGATGGTATTTGGATAGGTATCTAGATTTGTAGGTCATAACCTGTTGGAAACTCACCTGTTGTCTGGCAAGAATTTGCTGGCTTGCGCGGGTCATGGTAATTCTCCGCGGGGGTCGGTTGGGTCCCCGTGGGGTCGGGGGGGGCATGCCGCTCCCTGAATATGGTTATCGAGAGTTCTTACGTTAATTGGGTTGAGATATGAGTTCAGGTTGTCAGGAGGTATCTTCCTAGTTAGGGTTGATCACTAC
Source organism: Paralithodes platypus (assembly GCA_032716605.1). Lineage (NCBI taxonomy): Eukaryota > Metazoa > Arthropoda > Malacostraca > Decapoda > Lithodidae > Paralithodes > Paralithodes platypus. The sequence goes on from CM064508.1 coordinate 15,986,137, forward strand.
ATCTAGTTTTCATGTACGAGGATCACTCGTGGGTGTTAAGAATAGTGGTTTTGTGAAAGTGGAGGTCAGTGAGAAATTTACAATTTTAAGGGGGGACGAGAGGGGGTCGTCCTAGCCTCGCGCCGGCTATTGCTCTGGTTCAGGTTGTGAGTGGGGCTAGGGAGTTAGAGGATAGTTAAGGGGGGTACAAGGATAGGTCCTTATCTTCCATTTCTTGAGGTTAGTGAACGAACTGATCCGGCATGTTATAACGTTCTTATGGCGTATTTTTACAGGGGGAGGGTTGTGAATTGTAAAGGGGGTGTTTTGAGGCTAGGTCGCCGCGCCGCTCGTGACTTAGGATAGTGACCCTTAATGCGCGGGACATAGGGGTGGCAGTGCCCTACGATAAAAAGGTAGTGTGGTGTGTGCAGCGGCGCGTGAAGGAGAAAGTGACAGGGTGACCCAAAAGGTTTCGACTGGCCATGGGATCACGAAGTTGTTGTTGTTGTTGTTCCCCAAGCTGCCTGGCCAAACAGCCCCAAGGCCCCGAGCAATTCCAAGGCAACAACTGAGCGCCCCCGCAGAACCCTCCCCGCCGACCACAATAAAGCCTGGGTGACCGAAGCCACTCCATGGCGGGGAGCTGAGGAGGGCGCGGAAACGCCCGGGAAACCAAATGGGTGGGGCACCCAGGGCCCTGTGCCCCTCAGCAATTATGAAGAGAAAGTTGAGGGGCAAGGGAAAAATGTGACGCTTTGGCTTCCAATCTTGGTAGATTGGGAGATCAAGTCACGGAAGAGACGCCGTCACTTGAGATCTAGAAAATATATAAGTTAAAGGAACAGTCAGAGTAAGCTATGGGTATGGCAGAGATCGCTCAGCTCTCACTCTGATAGACCAGCCCATCACCACTTGGGATCACGAAGTAGAACAGAGAGTGTGGATTGTGGATAAGGAGGAGGTGATTGGAAGACGTATAACAATTGTGGAAATAGTAAATGGAAGAGAGGAACACAATGGCGGATAAAAGATAATTAACTTAAGGATTGAAATACATGCATGAATGATGGTATTAGTCGTCGTCAAATTAAGGTGAATGGGACTTGGTTGGCATGCACGGAATACGATTCGACATGGGCAGAGCATCTGTGTCGTAGCAATATCGATCGGGCAAATTCCGGTTAATATTATATATATACTTAGTTACTAGAAGAACAAGACAAGGGACAACTGAGCACGGGGGTACATATCTATATACTTAGTTACTACAAAAGAAAGGAAAAAGGGACAACTGGGCATGGGGGTACATATATCTAGACTCGTCATGGAGAGAGAGATACGAGGTAGCTTTCCTGCATGTCTCTTGATAATCATATGCAGATTGGTCATAGTGTGCTTATCCGAATTAACAGGCCTAAATCAATACAATAACTGGCATAGGGTTATCAGGTGTATAGAGTCGTGGGTAAAGGTTGTTACATAACTCGTAATTAACTTATCTAAATCAACAGGCATAAATCAATACAAGAACTGGCAAGGGGCACAAATGCTGTTGTTGTTGTTCCCCAAGCTGCCTGGCCGAACAGCCCCAAGGCCCCGAGCAAGGCCAAGGCCATAACCGAGCGCCCCCACAGAACCCTTCCTGCCTACCACAATAAAACCTGGGTGACCGAAGCCACTCCATGGCGGGGAGCTGAGGAGGGTGCGGAAACGCCCGGGAAACCAAAGCCCCACCCAGGACCCTGTGCCCCTCAGCAATTATGAAGAGAAAGTTGAGGGGCAAAGGGAAAATGTGAACCTTTGGCTTCCAATCTTGGTAGATTGGGAGGTCAATCCACGGAAAAGACGCCATCACTTGAGATCTAGAAAACATATAAGTAAAAGGAACAGTCAGAGTAAGCTAAGGGTATGGCAGAGATCGCTCAGTTCTCACTCTGATAGACCAGCCCATCACCACATGACTAGAACCCAATCCTCTCAGCATCAGCTAGGAAAGGCCCTAGAAAGCCGCCTTTGGCGGGGGGATAGCTCCCCTATTTCAACCCCTTTCGGGGTTGGGCACCCGCCATGTCAAGGAGTAAAGTCATGTGGTTTGTATACTAGAAGACTGTGATTGAAAGACGTATAATATATGGAATGAATTGGGAGAGAGAGAGAGACCAAATCGGGGATGGAAATGGGACCGGGGATCTCGTTGGGGATGGGGTTTTCGCTCCCAGGATTTTCGTTCCGGTGGTATTTCAATCCTATAGAAGGCCGATAACCTACCGGAGTTATTATATATAATACCCCAAAGTAAGCGATTATATTATATGAATAGCCATCAAATTTTTTTACAAATTCAACTAGATCAAAATAATATCGAAATGATGGATCAAATATTGATCTTGATATGTAAAGCCTGTTGTTTATAAACATTGGAGCACATGGCCGCAGCCGCGGTGCCACTCCATTCGCGCCTAATCACAATTATATTTCGGTGTCTTCTTACTTAAATGTATATCATTTGGGTTGATTAGGCTACACAATACAATATTACTAAGTAACAGTACACGCATATATATAAATATCATAACATTTGTCAGAGTTTAGCAAAGCACCACGGATGCGTGGGGAGTGCTGACGGTAGTGAGGGAGAAGTGGCCGAGCTGGAGCATGTGCTTGTAGCCTCATGACCTTGACGTCGTCTTCCCAAGAGTCAAGTTCAGAAAATCAGTGTTCGTCACGGTAATTAATCCGTCACTCCTCCTCAGAATTATTGAAATTTCTATGTATGCGATTATTTCTTGCTCTACTATTAAACAAATAAATATGTTGTATAATTTCACCTAATATGTAATGTCACAATACATCTTAAATTGTATATATTAAAATTTATTGCCGATATGTTCTGTTGTCGATTATTCCAGTCCCTGACATACCTCATGATATTTGGTATATTACTAAAATGCCCCAGTACAAGAAGCCCACCACAGAAGCCACGAGCGAACACCACACAGAAACACCCGAAAGAAAGGTCCACAGAACGAAAGGACCAGCTGACCGAGCCAGCCAATTCAGACAGGCCCAAGCCCGCAGGGCTAAGCAGCTCCAGGCCGCACCTACATACCTCTTCTAAACTGACCATTTTCCACACCTCACGTACACTACCCCCTCGTGTCCTACACTCCTAACTACAAAGATGATGAACAGGAATATACATTCATATTAAAAACACCCATGCCCTGTCCCTACGTTGAGCCAATGCCAACACATCAGACAGCCATAATTATATCTATGTATGTTCTTACATCCGAGAAGTAGATGTTATATATCTTAGAAGTTAAAACACCCGCGCCTGTCCCTAGACCTCGTATATCATTTCCCATGACGAGTATAGATATATGTAACCCATGCTCAGTCGCCCCCTTGCATTGTTCCTCTAGTAACTAAGTGTCTCTATAATATTAACTGCCACCAGTATTGATACGACATAGCGGCACTGTCCTTGTGTCGTGTTGTGCCAAGTGCAGATCAACCAGGTTTCATCACCTTATTAGGACGACGACTATAATGTCGTCGTTCATCGATGTATTCAATCCTTAGTTTAAGTATTAATATTAACATTCCCTAACATCTTGTCTTGCCAGACTAAGTTTCTGAAGACCCATCGCCCCATAAATCTATGTATTCAATCCTTAGGTTAAGTATCTTTATCCGCCATTGTGTTCACCTTTTTCCATTTACTTTTCCACAATTGTCATACGTCTTCAGCTTACCTCCTTCGTATCCACAGTCCACACTACGCCATATTACATTGTGTCCTACACCCATTACCCGCCCGATTCTACCTATACGATGATGAACAAGAATATACATTCATATTAAAAACACCCATGCCCTGTCCCTACGTTGAGCCAATGCCAACACATCAGACAGCCATAATTATATCTATGTATGTTCTTACATCCGAGAAGTAGATGTTATATACCTTAGAAGTTAATACACCCATGCTGTACCGTAATCCTTACCCCAACCAGAGATTGTATACATAACCTTTGTTACCAGTATCGATCATAGTACCTCGAAACAATAACGCAGTACCCCTACGAACTGCCGCTTTCCTTGGGTCTATATTTCATAGAAAACGCAGTTCCCTGGGACACATAGACGTACACAAAAAGCGTGTCAAATAATAGGTCCATAACCCCTCGTATGTACGAGAAATAATACACCATGTCTTTCCTTACTTTATCCACAAGTCACGCACACACCTACAGTTAACCTCCTTCTCCCCCACCGCCCCACAGTCCACATGATTCTATCTTTTCCAGACTCATATACCACCCCGTATTTGCATCCCTCGGTAGCATTTGACTAACGTACTTTCACTGTCTTTTCAAACTCCAATATCAACTGTAGCCTAATGCCACCCCCACGCCCAGGGACCTTAGGGGCAAATTTCCCTGTAGCCCCTGAACTTCCCCCCCCCCCCCTCTCATTAAGACACCCGCGCTTCTCGACTCTTGTCCGACCTAGCCTCTCTCTCATACCTCTCGAAGATCCTTGAATTTTCCGTTGCTCACGCTCTCCAACCTTTTATATATATACTCCTATCCAGCCTACCTTCACTTAGTAGGCCAGAACAACATTATAACTTTACTAACCCCTTGCATGCCCTCTATTCTCTTACAACCCATTCACAACCCTGCACCCCATGATCGTCGGTGCGAGGCTCGCCGCTTCGCCAGTAACTAATTTCTATTGCCATACTTCCAGATAAATGTGGCAGAGTTAACATCCAGTCTCCACCACATCCAGCAAGCCATGCAATTAACAGCTAACCGAGTACACCCAGCTAGCCAAGGCACCTTCGGTTTTGATATTAAGAACACCCACATCTGTCTCATAAACAGAGGGTTATTACAAACACTGGTGATATGGCAAGCCCCTAGCCACAGCCGCCGGACGACCATCCCAGAGGGAGAGCGCCCGGCTACCCCTTTTTACCCACCCGAGGAGGGAGACCCCCACCCCCGCGGAGGTATACCTGACCCCTGTTTTGACTTCCGGGTCATTGCCAGGTAGCCTAGGAATTCTGCCTATCAATGAACTAACCATGCATGTCTAACCCCCGTACTCACTTCTCTATACCCACAATAACCCATCTACCTGTTTTGCATACTTGGATAGTCAAATTAGCACCTCAGCTATGCAATAGAACAAAGACTGAGCAATATAAGAGAGACGCCCCTATCACAGCTGTCCCAGTCCTCCCTGCAAAGTAGATCCAGTCTCCCTTCCATAAATACTTCCAGTATAGCCAAAATAGTACCTTTTACTAAGGCTCAGTTATATCACAAATTAAAGGCTTCCTATAGCCATGTGCCACAACAGTAATCACCATCTTACCCAGACACCATATCTATTGAGAGCTCAAATAAGTCCATAAGACTCGAGATCCCTATTGTCTACAGGGTCCAGAACCGAGCCTATAAACCTAGCTCCCGCCCCCAGTCAAATCAGTTGAAAGTTAGACACCAACCAGTGGTCACTACCCTGAAGTTAACCTCTAGCTCTGCCCTTGTGTTGTTCCTGAGTTGAGAGATTCCCGAGCCGGCAGACTCCATGGCAGAAGTTAAATAGAAGATCTGTCCATGTACAAGTCCTAACGTGCACCTTATAACCTTCACACAAATTCGTGGGTATATAAGTGTGTAGCCAGCAACGATCGTCAAGAGATCCGACTTGAGAACTTCCTACATTTTGGACCACCTGGACGGCCGAGGAACCAGTCGTTAGCCCCCAACATCACCGGAAGCAAGATAACTAGGACCAGATCTACAAATACTATTCAAGATTCATGTTGCTAGTACTAAGTGTTATAGTACCAGTTTGACACTCACTTATTAACTTTCTATAAAGTGGCTATAACCTTGCCCAGTGTAACTCATATTTAACCATTCCATTTGGGACGTACTAAGCGTATCAGTGCTCATTAATTAACAGGCGACATTGACTCTCGTAAATACCTTATTCAGATATTAAAACTCTAGTGATATCTAACGTTCGCCCACTGATTTGTGTTCTACGTATTTCTGCCATAAGAATATAAAACTTAGATCAGTACCCCCATGAGGTTACTAGAGATTCCGTGTTCTACAATATACGCATGTCTAATCCTAACTGTGAGCTGCTACTTGGGCACGTGACCAGCCAGTAAGAGATCAAATCAGTGAAATTGAATTACATGAATATATTGAGGTCTTCCAGTAAAATAAAACTTGCTAATTAAACCCGTGATCAGAAGAGTATGCCTGAACGTTGGAAGTGGGAGACTAGGCTCCATCCAGATCCGCTAATTTTTGTTTTTTTTTTTTTTTTCTATGTGATTGAGGGAGGCAAAAGGCATAACTGCCTATAGCGAGTGCCTCCCCCATAGTTGAAAGAGTGACAGGGCCAAAATCAAGGGACGTTCGAGCCAAAATGCCTGGACACACGGAGTTTGAAGCAATTTAAGTCATAGGAAGAGGGAAAGACTGATTCTGGGAGAGAGTTCCAGAGCTCAGATGTTGAGTAGAAGAAAGTTTGAGAGTAACGTTTCACTCTTGGGTTGGAGAGTTGCACAGAGTAGGGGGTGGGATTGAGTTGCAAGACGGGTACCACGTGCCCTACGTAAAGGAGGTGGTATGCACTGGGATAGCTCTGAGGAACACTGATTATTATAGTAGCGATAGAATAGCGAGAGATGCAACATTGCGGCGGAGAGAGAGATTGCAGAGAGTTGGTGAGTGGACGGGAGTTAATGATACGAAAGGCCTTCCTTTCAACTTTGTCTAGGAGAGCGGTGTGAGAGGAACCTCCCCACACATGTGAACAATACTCAATACAAGGGCGCACTATGCCCCTGTACAGAGCAAGAAGCTGTGCAGGGGAAAAGAACCCCCTAAGGCGGTTGAGCACAGTTATGCTAGCAGTTCCCTTCTATTATTTGTTTTGTACGAGAATTACTATCTTTCCATGCTCTTTATTTACTTACTTCAATAAACTTGAACTTGTGTCGTGTTACCATGTGTTTATTTTGTGTTCTCTATTCCTCATACCTTGTATTGTGCATGCAGCCTTATATACCCAGTCAATTAGAACTCACATTACCCAAGTTAAACCTGTAGAAAAACAGGGCATAACAATTACGCTATTTCGCGTTTATTTTGTCTTTATTTGCTTTGTAGTAATTATTCTGCAATGCATATTTACTTTCACTGTTAAAAATAGTCAGGAAAGGTTGTCCATATAATGTATATATTTAAAAGTCTGGATCGCCCCTTGTTCATTTTGTGCCACCCCACTATAATGAGAGTGGGTTATCAGACTTTGGGGTAACAGAAAACGCAGCATATGTCTTTCAATATGGGAGTACATTTTGAATATTCATGGATTAATTAATTGCACTGAAAGTCTTTCCTTTGAAACTTTGAGAATCCTTCAAAGCTGAGTAAAATCATCTAATGAAAGCTAGAATACAGTGGAAATATGTATGGTATAAACCTTTAACCGTCTTGGTGGTGTAATGGTTAAAGTTTTTACAAATTTGTGTGTGATAACCCAGGTTCGAATCCCGGTGGACCACATAATTATATGCTTTCATTAATTTTATTGGAAGGGTTTGGTGTTGGGGTAAAATTAATAAACAATAGATTATCAGTAGGTTCAGGGATATTTCGTAGCGAATCCGTTCTATATGATCTTTGCCCCATGAATAGTCTTTCTTCTCACTTAAACATAAGGCTATCATAGCACAGTTGGGAATATGTACATGATTAGATTAATATCCAGTATTCGAGATTGGATAATAAGTCGTAGGCTTGTGCATATACCTTTAACTGTCTTGGTGGTGTAATGGTTAGAGTGTTTAAAAGTATGTGTATGATAACCCAGGTTCAAATCCCGGGGGATCATATAATTATATGCTTTCATTAATTTCATTGGAGATGTTTGGTGTTGGGGTGAAATTAATAAACAATAGAATACAATAGGAGTTAAAGAATTTTGTCTCATCTAAATAATGTGTCTAATAAAAGCCGCATTTTCCTTTACCATCATTATCTCCAATTGACTGGAAATGGTGTCGTATTTCACACCCAAATGCCATAAAAGGGTGTCCAATATCAAGCCAACTCAACCCTGCTCTTCCACAGGGTCGTAAAGCTGCATTTTCCTTTACCATCATTATCTCCGATAGACTGGAAATTTCACACCCAAATGCCCTGAGGGGTGTCCAATGTCAAGCCAACTCAACCCTGCTCTTCCACAGGGTCGAAACTCAACCCGATTCAGACTTTCGGAACTTGATAACAGTTTTAAGACTTTTTGTATATATCCATATATAAATAATCGATTTGAGTGTCATAATTATAAATGTACCTAGCTATATCCTCAGAATGTCCAAAAGAAGCGTCATAATCCTATAGAAGGCCGATAACCTACCGGAGTTATTATATATAATACCTCAAAGTAAGCGATTATATTATAGGAATAGTCATCACAATTTTTTACAAATTCAACTAAATCAAAATAATATCGAAATGATGGATCATTAATTATTGATCTTGATATGTAGGCCTAAAGCGTGTTGTTTATAAACATTGGAGCACATGGCCGCAGCCGCGGTGCCACTCCATTCGCGCCTAATCACGATTATATTTCGGTATATTTTTACTTAAATGTATATCATTCGGGTTGATTAGGTTACACAATACAATATTACTAAGTAACAGTACACGCATATGTATAAATATCATAACATTTGTCAGAGTTTAGCAAAGCACCACGGCTGCGTGGGGAGTGCTGAGGGTAGTGAGGGAGAAGTGGCGGAGCTGCGGAGCATGTGCTTGTAGCCTCGTGACCTTGACGTCGTCTTCCCAAGAGTCAAGTTCAGAAAATCAGTGGTCGTCACGGTAATTAATCCGTCACTCTTCCTCAGAATTATTGAAATTTCTATGTATGCAATTATTTCTTGCTCTACTATTAAACAAATAAATATGTTTTATAATTTCACCTAATATGTAATGTCACAACACAACTTAAATTGTATATATTCAAATTTATTGCCGATATGTTCTGTTGTCGATTATTCCAGTCCCTGACATACCTCATGATATTTGGTATATTACGCTATTTCGCTTTTATTTTGTCTTTATTTGCTTTGTAATAATTATTCTGCAATGCATATTTACTTTCATTCTTAAAAATAGTCAGGAAAGGTTGTCCATGTAATGTATATATTTAAAAGTCTGGATCGCCCCTTGTTCATTTTGTGCCACCCCACTATAATGAGAGTGGGTTATCAGACTTTGGGGTAACAGAAAACGCAGCTAAAGTAACTATTGAAACACAAGCTATGACAAAATGACACCACATTCATATAGATATATTGAATGTATTTACTTATTCCACAGCTTGTTTTTATCATACATCTGTGCAACGTTGCATGGATGTGTATCACTTGATTGTGTTTCTTGAAATATTTGACTTAAGGGGGTATAGTGCTCGGTGTTTGGCCTATATAATTATATATTACCGGTAATTTATATTGTAGTTCCTTCGCTAGACCTCCATCAAATTATAATATATACCCCCTAAACCCCCTTTCAATATAAATTTGTACATTTTTCGGTAGATAATTTTCCCGGCCGAAGGCCGATTCCTTCTAACATTACAGGCTCGCTAACGCTCGCCAGTAAAAAATCGACACCTAAATTATACGAAAGATTTTATTATTGACAAAGGAATGGGGAGAAAGGTCTCAAAATCGCCAAACTAATGGAAGGAACGTCTTACAATCTCAAAACTGATACACTAAACATGAGGGAGAAGTGGGGTCCATAAAAGCGAGTACAACCTCCTTAATATATTTGTTTCATAATTCGAATTTAGTGGTTAGTCGATTATGTCAGATAACCGTAACCCCTTGAGGATATAACACGCTGTACCAGTTTATTTTGGTTATCATTAGACGCTTCTATACAGCTTAGCAAGGACCTGTGTGAATTAGCCCTTTCACGCTTATGACGCAATTTTGAGTCTATTAGGGATACTTTAAAGCCTTTGTTACCATCAGGGGTATTTAGAAACCTTTAGTTTAGTTACTTCAACATCTGCAGTTGTCTTTGAGTTAGCTGTGGGCAGAAAACTAATTTTGGAGAGGTAATTGTAAGAGTGAGAGAATTCTATTTCTTATTGCTAATCTGGCAACCTCTGCGTCATAAAAGCGTGAAAGAGTTAACCCTTTCACACATTTATGACGCAGAGGTTGCAAGATTAGCAATAAGAAATAGAGTTCTCTCACTCTTACAATTACCTCTCCAAAATTAGTTTTCTGCCCACAGCTAACTCAAAGACAACTGCAGAGGTTGAAGTAACTAAACTAAAGGTTTCTCAATACCCCTGATGGTAACAAAGGCTTTAAAGTATCCCCAATAGGCTCAAAATCGCGTCATATGTCGGAGAAGGTTAAGAGGGTAAATACACTCTCAATCAACCCTCTGAATGCCATATACCCGTCGTAATCTAAATATAATTGTCTAATAATAGCCATAAAACAGAACCGAAGTGCGTCATCAATCCTCAGAGCGTTATGCCCCTTTCCCACTGATGCGACTTCATACGATTTTCAATGCCGACACCAAGAAATGGGCACATTCGTGACATGTCGCAACAAAATCTTGAACCCTCGCATGATAATAGTTTGACTCGCAAGGCCTCTCAAGGGCCCTCGCGGGTCATCGCAAATGTTCGGATTGTTCAAAATTTGGGACGAGCACTGGCGAGGGGTCCGAGCCCTCGCAAGCATCGTCGAACATTGCCGAGGGATCGGCGAGGCCCTCGGAGATCCTCGGCGACATCAGCGAGACATCGACGAGGGTGTCGCGCGAAAAAACCTTTGCAATTTTCCGAAACGTCGCACTATGGCTCGCCGATGCTCTCCGATGTAAGGGCAGGTTAGGTTTGTTTGTAGACGTGTCAGATTCGTTTTGGTTTGGGGGGGGGGGGCATGGCACCTGGCGAAAGAAGTAAAGGGTGTGGTGTTCTTGGTGTTTGTTGAAGAAACGTCTTCTGTTGACTGATGGTGGTGTTTGTCGATGGTGGATTTGGTTGGCTGGTTGAGGGAATTGGGATTGTAGGTATTTGAGTATTTGTATTTGTATTTGTATTTGAGTAGGATGGGAAGTAGGAGAACTTTGGGAAGGTGAGTTTGGGATTTTCGTTACGTTATCTGACATAGGAGGTTCACTTTCTTTGGTGATTGGATTATAAATTCTGACGAATCTATTCCGGTAAGTTTGTGCTTCTCCGTGGTAGTTAATTACTACTTGATAGGGGTTTGGGATTTGGGAGACTATATAGGGGCCCACGTATCGAGGACCTAATTTATTGATGACTGGTAGCTTGGCTACCATTACTGTGTCGCCTATGGCGAAGGTATTTTGTTGATCAGTGGTATCATGTTTAATATCTTGACAGATTTGAGCGGTATGGAGGGTGTTCTTTAGATGTTAAAAGGGATCAATAGTGAGTTGGGTGGTGGAGGGTTGTGCAAGATGATGAAAAGGTAATAATAGAGGGGCGACGCCATACACTCTATCATGGGGGGAAATACCATCTTCTTTTGGGCAAGTGTTCATACCCCACTGAATCATCTTTATTTGAGATGGCCAGTCAGAGGTGTTTAACACAATCATCCTAGTGCGTAATTGGTTATTTATGGTGCGATGACTACGTTCGCAGATTGCATTACCTTGGGGCCAGTAAGGGGAAGAATGTTTAATGCGTATGCCGCATTGTTTAGGGAAGGCCTCCCAAACTTGTCCTCTAAATTCGGGGGCGTTGTCAGAAAGTAAGGATATAGGTAGACCGAATATAGGGAAATTTTCAGTGGCTAGTAATTCAGCTACGGTTAACGCACTGTGGTCTTTGGTGGGCCAGGCTATTAGGAATTTGGAATATATGTCGACAAACGTGACTATGTAACGTTTACCATTGCTAACGGGAAAAGGTCCCATTACATCAAGGGAGAGTGTTTGGAATGGTTCATGGGCTGAAATAGTTCCTGCTGGTCCTGCTGTTCTACATCTATCCTTTCCTAGAGCAGAGGGTTTGCAAACTTTGGTAACTCTTTTTGCAATGCCAGATGGGTTGATGGTCCAGTATTGATCTTGGAAGACTTTGAGCATTTTCTTCTGTCCTAAATGAATTCCATTTCCTTCGTGGATTAATATCATATATTCTTGGGCTATATTTGGTTCTAGAACTATATGTCCTGACTCAGTGGTGAGTTGATCACCCCAACGAGTAAGATGTTGAAAAATGTATTTCGGAATCCATTTTGGCTTGATATTCCTTTCCCAAGATTGAAGTAGTGTTGGTTCTACAGGTGTTGGAGTCACGGGTATTGGTATGTTGGTTAGGGTAGTTTGTTGCAAAGCAGCGAGATTGGTGGGTATTTGTTCTGGTACGGGAAGGCGGGAGAGAGCGTCGGCGTTTGTATGCAACTTGCCAGGACGATAATGAATGACAAAATCATACTCTTCTAAGGTCTCTCTCCAACGTACTAATAAAGCTGAATTGGTTTCACATCATCTAAGCCATTGTAGGGATTGATGGTCCGTTATTATGTCTAGTTTTGCTCCTAAGACAAATGAGCGGAAATGGTTTAGTGCCCAGATAATACCTAAACATTCTCTTTTAGTGGCTGCATAATTTTGTTGGGCAGTGTTTAAAATTGAACTGGCGTAAGCAATGACGTGTTCTTTTCCATCTTGCACTTGAACTACTACGGCACCAATTGCATATAGAGATACGTCTGTATACAGACGAAAGGGCTGTTTGTAGTCAGGAAAAGATACTGTGGGAGCTTGAACTAGTTTTTCTTTTAATGTCTCAAAGGCTAGATGTTGTTCGTGCATCCACACGAATTCTGTATCCAATTGTTAACATCCCTTCGTAGTGTTTCATTCTGACAGTCAACATTACGACGGGTACTTAGGCTTAGACCTGTTACACAAGCTGCAAGCACAAGTAGACTGTGGTCAAAGATTGATCACTTTTAAAAAAAAAAAAAATCAAATCCAGCAAGAAACCATCAACCAAATCCACAACAACTAGAATTGCTCAGAAAGAAAATGTTCCCTCTGTTTTTCCCCTGTCACGAGTAAAGAGATCTAACCTCAACAAAAGACATGACAATCCACCAACTTCCCTCAAAGTCGAAACATCTTCAAAAACAACAGCTTCAGACCCCAGTCAAATAAAAAAAAAAAAAAATTTAAAGCAAACCATTCATGCAAACCTACCCCTTTTGTTCAGCCTCCCCCTACTGAACCTATAAAACCTATAGCCTTTTTGCCTCCTCCCACTATTATCAGCCCCACTATCATCAAAACTAAAAATACCATTCCCCTTCAACATCAAAAATGGGTGTCAATTCACCAAATGCCCCAAAATGCTATGATTCTGACCCCCACTAAACTCACGACTGGTCAAGATCGTTGTATAATTCATCCAGCTATTATCTCATCTCACCAAAATTCAAGCCTTATAGCCAATATTTCAGATGAAGTATTAACTCTACCCAAAGGCCTCATCATTGGGGATTTAGAAACCTTTGATGACATTGTCCCCACCCATGTTAAACCTAACTCCCCCTTGTGCTACCCACCATTCCCGACACATTAACTACTATGCAAGCTCACCAAATGCAACAATTATTGGATGAATTTAGTGATGTATTTGCCCAAACCCCCACCGAAATATTCTCCTTTCGAAGGATTGTATAAACACTTAACCCGTATAGCCCCAGCGATGCGCCTGACGCGTCGGCGATGTATGTAACGCACAGCCCCAGAGACGCGCCTGGCGCGTCACCCTAATTGCGCTGACCGTAACCTCAGGTGTAGCCACTCAAGAGGGCTCAGATTTGTATGGGAACTGTGTACGTATCCCACGCAACCGTGCCGATGGTTGAAAACTCTCAAAGTCCACGTGCGTGCGCGCGAGCGCGCAATAACCTGTTTTTTTGGGATAATTGCCTTCAATTTTTTACTCTTGTTAAATCCAATTTCGGGGGCTCTGTAGGACCATTTTTTAAGCTTTTTGAGCGGTTTTTCGTGGTTTTTCCTTCATTCCTAACCCATTCGCTATTTTTTCTGGAATAAAACCATTTTTAGAAAACCGGCCGGGTTCTGGTGCGCAAACATTACAAAACTAGCCGGGGCTCCACGGGTTAATCGGTTACCTTAATGTTCACTTTACCCGTAACGTGGGTATAATCAGCTACTAGTATTTGACGAGGTTAAGATAAGTCACTATATTTCTTTTCTATGAATCTATAACCTTGCACACTGGTATACTTAACAAGATTTAATTCCAGTTTTGTAGACTCTAAAATATTTTCACTGGTCGGTCGGTATTATTTCAGAGTTAGTTGAGGCGAAAATCCGTCTTATTTGGATTTAATTATTTTTCTGTTAGGAAGGCGTAGTAACTGATTTTAACACTGATACACTTGTAGGGGGAATTTTTATTTTATCACTGGTCGGAAATGTGACCGAGTAATATTATGCGAAATCCGTCTTATTTGGATTCAATTCCTTATTTAAGTTAGAGAGGTGTACTAAACGAATTTAACACTGGTACACTAATAGAGGGAATCTGTTTCTATAGATTCTCGTTGATGAACACTTTGGTGATTTATTTCTAAATAAAGAGTTTAGGGAACTCTGAATATTTTTATCACTTTTTGAACTCTAACTTATTTCTGCCTCGACACTGGCATCAACTTAGGTATCTTTTCTTCAATCTTTCTTTTCTTAGAGATGTAGAATACTAGCTGCTTGAAGTCTTCTGAGTCTCCGTAGGCCGTCCAGGTTGGCCGGTCGTGTGAAGAAATTTTACAGATGGGTTAATGGGTGTGGGGTCTTAAATATGGTTCCGTAACTTGTAATAAAAAAGTTGTGCACCATATCGGACTAACGCGAGTATTTGAGCCTATAGCTTTATCATTTATACTCGTCTATCCTGACCTTTATATTAACCGGTGATGAAGTTCTATTAAGGTACTCTTGGAATGGGGTCTTTAATATCGTGCCTCAGTTATGACGGAATAGCACGATATTGGACGAACGCAAGAAGGATTTAGTACTTATCTTCTTTACTATCTCTAACCGTTTTAAGAGGTTCAAGGAACTCAGGGCGGCGTTTTAACCTTTTAGTTGCAAAGTCTAATAGGATGCCACAGACGAAATGCACCTAGGACTTTTGTCTGCAGAGTCCCCGGAGGTTGTCTCGCTAAGCCCTTATAACACAAAAGATCGTGGGATGCAAAGATCTCCTGTGAGAAGTGGGAGTGTAGATTTTCACTAGTAAAGTGTTGAGGGGTAGGGATGCCTGAGTCCCTCAACTTTTACTAATGAAAGTGTAACTTAAAAGAAGGCGACTATGTTAACCCCCTCCGACTCATATGGAACTTATGCCATAAAACTCGTATGACGCGATCGCATCATATGAACTTATCTTCATAGCTCTCTAATAAGTTTATGACGCGATTGAGCGTCATATGAGCTCAGTAAGTTGGGTAAGTTAGATGAAAATCTGTCGATTGGTGGCAACTCCAAGTTTCTCCGACTTCTAACGGTCCCGCAGTGAGGTTTTGACAGTTGTGGGGTACAGTGGCAATGATACCGTGTCTCCCGCCTCCTCGCCAGTAAGTTAACTATTTATGTCTGAGGGTGTTAAATACTGGGTTGCCAGTACTAACAAAGTTCCTCTAATAAGACACTTGTGAACTTTCAATAGTGAAAGTATTGAGGAGTACTCAACTTGAGTTCCTCAACTTTCAACTAGGGAAAGCGTAACCTAGAGAAGGTGGCTATGTTAATCACTGGGATGCCAGTAATAACACAGTTCCTTTGATAGGACACAGTTACCGTAACTACAATATCAAGAGTAGAAGTGGAGGGATGCCTATGCACTTCAACCTTTAACCTCTCCGCTGCGCACCCCCTATAGTATACAGGCACCCCTGTGCGGAGGTATGACGATTTGGGCGCCCCTTGCAAATATCGATGAAAAGTACATCAACGTGTAGGGAATGTTCGCGCGCATCGAGCCATATATATTTGACCTCCCAAAAAATGTCTGGGGGGGGTGTTGAAAAATGTGGAGCGAATGGCATCGCGCGGCCAGATTGTCATCGCGCGGCAAGATTTCCCGGGTGAATATCCGCGCGCCCAGGGGGTAGGAGTAGAGGGAGGGGAGGGCGGGTTAGGGCGTAATGTCGCATATGTATCCTATTTTGAGCACTTTTATGCTATGTAGAGTATGTGTACATATACAGTATGTACGTATGTGTACGTATGTAGGCCACCCATATACCAAGGAATATGCTGCATATAGACCAAATATGCGACACAAGCGAATTATGAGAGTTTAGAGGTGGGAACTGAGGTGAGAGAGTTTACTCGGGAAGGTATGAAGGATTGAAGGGGAGTACAGGGTCTGTTGGCTGTAATATCACGTATATATCGTATTTTCAGCACTGTCATGCTATATATAAAGTATGTGTACGTATGTAGGCGACCCATATAACAATGAATATACCGCATATAGACCAATTATGCGATATATAAGCCTTATGATTGTGTTTACGCCGTAAACACAATCATAAACTTTACGGGAGAGTTGGGGTGGGATGGTGGGTGGGAGGGAGGGAAGTCTGTGTGTCGCTGTCCAAGGCCAGCCACGGCAGTCAGCTTTATGTTAGGGCGGCGGCGGCAGGGCCAGCAGAGGTCCTGGATGGCAATATTATGGTTGTCCCTGTCGCCTTTGTCGCCTTGACCTTCGTCCCTTTCTTCCCTTTGGCAGAGGCAGGGGCAGGGGCAGAAGGGCCGGCAGAGGTCCTGGATGGCAATATTATGGTGGTCCCTGTCGCCTTTGTCGCCTTGCCCTTAATCCCTTTCTTCCCTTTGGCAGGGCCAGGGACAGGGGCAGAGGCGGCAGGGGCGGCTGGTGGTGGCACGGTGGTAATAATAATAATAATACTTTATTTCAGACTCACACAGTACAGAGGGGACCATACTGGGGTCCATATATACCTTACAGTAACATAAATATATATAAGCTACTGTACAAAGGCTACATAAAATAAAAATAAATTAAATAATACCCAGCTTGCTATCATGTAGTTCACAGCACTGCCTCAACCAAAAACAGTGGTCATCAAACTACTGTGTTACCAAAACCACTGTCCTAATTGTGTACAGTACCATGCCTCACATCATTTAGCATCCGGTACAGTATGTTGCTACAGTACAGTATAGGAATATCGGTACTGTACTGCACTATGAGGTTCAGTACCGGTATACTATTTTCTGTAGAGTAGCAGACCTGAAATCATTACTTAAGGTTAAATATAGAGCAACTTCCTCCAGTGTGCCTGGATCCTAGAGGTGTAGCCTATGCTTGGAGTTTGTAGCATTTTAATGATACTGTTCTCAGAAGTGTTAAGGCGCTGAATGAATTTATATGTTAGCTTTCTAATGAGTCATTGGTAACAGTGTAAGTTCATATAGGCAGAGTGGCAGTAGTGGCAGAGGTAAAAGTTTTTTTACCCATGCCCTTCCCTGTCTTCCCAGTGGCCCCCGCAGGTCCTGCAGCCCCAGGGCGGCCTCCTGCGTCGGTGGTAGTGGTGGCAGTAGTGGTGGTAGCAGTTGCCTGGGTGGTCGTGGCAGTGTACCCGAAAGACAATGACCTCTGTGCACTGCCCCTGCTTGCACGTGTTTTACGTGCTTTACGTGCAGGTTCCTCGTCCTCGGAGCTACTCGTGCCGTAGTAATGGTAGCTTGGGTCTTTAGCAGCCACTCTCTGCCTTCCACGGCCGCTGACACCACCAGGGCGAGAGCGTGAGGGACGTCTAGGCTCCATGACAAGTGCTTGTGTACTGCTTGAGTGAGTGCGGGCCGAACGTGTGGCGGGGTGGTATCGAGAGTTGCCAAGTTGTACTACAGCCACACAATTTGTAGCCACCTGGCTGTAAGCCCGTGGTTTTGGTACGCGCTCAAAAACCTGGATTATATAAGGCTTCCCGCAGCGCAACGGTAAAACTCTTATTAGTCTTCCAGCACTTGCCAGGTTAATATTGGCGATACAGCCTATTAGAGGCCTCTATGTTAACTGATGGGATGCCACTGTTAACAAAGATCCCTTAATAGGGTTTCTTTAACTCACAGACAGTGTAAGGACTACCGGGTGCCATACATCCAACTGAATGGAGGGGTAATCTTGAGGTTTCTCAACTTGGGATGCCAGTGATCAAGAAGCCTCAAAATTGCTTAACTTCCTTCAGATTTCCCTGGCATAGTATTCGCAATTACTGAGGGGTACCCGTCCCCCCTTTGAGGAGAGCAAGGGCATGAGCGCGCACTCTCTGTTAGGACAGGAAGTCCTTCTTGTCCTAGGGGGAGGTCGACTTCCTTTACTTTACTTAATAACTCTACTATACTTGAATATATTACAAAGGTGGTATTTTATGTAGATGGTACTCAAGCCAAGGCTTATTTGGATTTACAGATCACAGGTGGGGTCATGAGGTTGCAGAGATAATTCAATTTATTTTCAAGGTTTGAGGATGTTTGGGCTTGAACTTTAAGGGGGAAAAATTCAGGGGTGAAGGAGGTACAAGAAAATTAGGTTTCTCAGGCGTATCCTGATATTATTCTGCAAACAATAGTCTGTCATCTTTAGTATTGATATCAGGGACAGATGAGCCTTTACATTAGTTTACTATGTAAAGGTGAAAGCGAGGATCATATTCAAACTGTGTGTTATAGTGTATCAAGCTTTGAACTTTGGAAAGCCGGAATATGTGCGAGACTTATTGGAAGACTTCAATGTTGGCACTGATATGATGCTGAGACATGGCAACGTGCTGCATCAATTGAATGAGCCACGGTGCAATCATGAATTTGGATTTAGGGCCTTCGAAAAGAGTGCACCGAGACTTTATAATAATCTACCAGTTAATGTGAAAAGGTGTGCGAACATAAAGGCCTTTAAAAAGTCACTAAAAACACATTTGTTCAGGGAGTGTTATGACTTAGAAGATGGCACTGTGAGACAAGACTACAAGTGCTAGATGGTTTAAAGGGCAGCTGCGACGAGCGTCACATCTAGTGACGGAGCGCGGCTGAGAAACTCCACACCAAGTAAGTAAGTAAGTAACAAGTATGTGTAACACTGGTAATTTTGGAGCTTCTGTATATATGAGATGGAAATATACACGTGTGTGTGGATCCCGGAATGTTGGTAGTTCGGCGAGTTCATGTTGGTACTCCTGGGGTCAAGAGATTAGCCGGAAGGCGGGAAGGTTTGGGGTGGTGATATGCTCGACTGGTAGTAGTGAATATAAAAAGTATGAAAGAAGGGAATGTGGTTTGTTTATGAATAGAATAGCTTGGTAATGATAAGGCATGTACTATAGGTTTGACTCCTGCAAGGAGATAAAGAAAACCTAATATTTAGTAGTGGCCCCGTAATCATTGACGATTATGCCTATTACATAAGGCATCCTCTTCAAACACTCATTTACCGTAGTTTGAATCTACCGCGCAGAGCATAAAAAATTGAGGAGCCTTCATCATGAGCGCACGCAACCTCACTCATGGTTCGTCATTATGAAATTGGGTACTCACTACGAAAACACTTCGTAAAAAATAACAAATAAAAAGAAAATAAGAATAACTAATCATAAACTTTCCATAACTTCGTGGATGTACTTGTGTGGATCTTTGACCAGACGCTGACTTCAGGCGTCATTCTTCCTTCACTGACATATCAAGTAAACCAAAATCATTAATACATCAACGAATGGGAAGGGGATGGTCGGGAGGGCCCCAGTCGTCAATGATTACGGGGCCACTACTAAATATTAGGTTTTCTTTATCTCCTTGCAGGAGTCAAACCTATAATGTATTAGTGGCCCCTCCATCATTGACGATTATGCCTGATACCTAAGACTGGAGGGGGACATTCGTAATCATATCATAACTCTAGCAAAAGCAGATAATCAAACAACCACATAGAATTCTTACTTTGTAAAAAAGATATATTTGTGTGCATAAACTTTATACAGCATATAAATATACAAAAAAGGTGACAAGCAGGAGCGTGCTTCGAAGAAGCCTGCTTGGACAAAAAAGGGGTTAACTCCGAGACTCTGTACACAGAGCTGGTAGTTAAGAAGGCACCCCACTTAAAGTAAGTGGTGAAAAATAAAAACATCAAAGTTTACATGTGCACATATAAACCCCATTAACTCGTGGATACATATCTAAAAATAAAAGGAACTCGTGTACTGTCGCAGAAGTACTGAATTCTTGTACTTCTGCAGAGGTACTTGCATAACAAATACAAGTTGCGGCCGCAACTACTAAGATTACTTACATTTATATTGCTTCACAGCCAAAACTATTTACAACAAGCATTGTCATTCTACTATGATTGTACGTTAGCACAATTTCCTGTAATGAATACTACAGAGAAATTTTATATCACAGCACCTACACCCTGTATCACAGCTCGTAAGCTCCGCACACGTACTCTGGCGGGGTCTAGGGTGTCCTATGTTACACTGACTGCACCCCCCCCCCCCTCTCTTTTCTTCATCTAAACACTAAGTGACCCAGAGGCCACCTAGACCCTCTGCCGTAAAGCTATACATGGCATGGAAGGCCTGTCTAAAGCTACTGAAAGGTATCGAGTCAAAAAAGTATGATTAGAGGACCAGAGGTGCGTGGCTGCTATGTCCTCAACAGAAAAATTCTTAAGGAAATGTAAAGAGGTCGCCCATTTGCGTAAATCGTGAGCTCTACCCACAACGCCGGGATTACTTTCCTGAATGACGTTAACTAAGAGAGAAGCCAGTTTACGCTTCATTACGCGTTTACCCGTACTTGATACCCATAAAGCACCTTGTTGATTCCTAGGTGCGACTTTCAAATATTTGGTTAGCGCTTGCACTGGACATAAATTATGGTGCACCTTTCCCCTTTTCAATGCCGGCACCGTGAACTCTGAAAACACGTGATCACTGTGTTCATTCTTGGCGATGAACCCCGGGGAAGGTGCAATATGAATACAATCATTGAGCCTACCAAACCTGATGCAATTAGGTGTGTTGCTCATCGCCGCCAGCTCAGACACCCTGTTCCCGGTAGCCAAAGCCATAAGGAATACTGCCCTTTTTAAAAGTAAGTCAAAATCTGCAGTATTTTGGTACCGCCGGGAATGAAGTAATGACAACGCTTTGTCCAGAAACCAGGTAGGCATGAGCTGACGGGGAGGTGGGCGGAGTTTAAAACATGCCCTCATGAAACCTGTCTCCTCCGCTAATGGTATGGTTAGACCTGTAAGGTCAAAGAATGGCATCCTAATTGCTGTTAAGTGATTTTTTAACGTTACTACAGATAGACGTTTCTGCTCAAACAGATATTTTAAATAATTAAAAACCAAAGCCACCGAAGGCACGGATTGTTCTGTTCTGAGTATCCAAGAAGTGAAAGACTGCCAATGCGAATGATACTGTCTTTTAGTAGATTGTGTGTATTGATTCATGAATTTATCGGTCACGTTTCTACCATACGGAGCTAGCCATTTGGCCTCCTGAATGTCCATAATGCAAAAGTCAGCGAGGTCTCTAGGTTGCCAATCGTGTCTAAGTGGAAATACCCGACCGGGAGCGACACCGGGTTCAGGCACCACGTTTTTAATTGCTGGTACCACGCCTGCGCCAGCCACAGGGGCGCGATTAACGAGACTACGCCCCGATAATCCTGTAGTTTGTTTACTACTTGGCACATCAGAGAAGCGTCTGGCGGCGGAAACAGATAAATGGAACTCCACATGTTCCAGTCCGTCACCAGTGCGTTGGGTCCTCCCGCCGGCGTGGTTGTCCGGCGGGTTAGGTACAGCGGGAGTTTGTGAGTCTCCTCGGACGCAAATAGATCCACTTGTGGACGGTAAGGCTTCGCAATCATTAGGTCGAAAATGTTTTGCTTGATTGCCCATTCTACTGTTGTGCTCTGTCTCCGAGATAGAGCGTCTGCCCAAACGTTCGCTACGCCGGGGAGATAAGAAGCGTGAAGCTGAATGTCCAGCTTGTCGGTTAGTACAAAAATCTTTTCTGACACGTTTAGCAACCTCCGAGATCGCGTTGACCCCTGTTTCTGAACGCAGTGAACCGCATTCAGATTGTCCATCCTGAAGGCCACTGATTTGCCCCGCAAAGAAAAGCCGTGAGCCTGAAGGAAATACAAGGGGACTAGTAACTCTTTGACATTTATGTGAGAGGATTCTGAATGGGACCAAAGCCCTTGACCCTGATGCCCTTGGTTTGACTGAAAGCCCCAACCTATCGTGCCTGACGCATCCGTGTCCACCCATACCGTCAGCGGAGGAGAGGTCCATGACATGACTGAGTGCAATGTTTCCCTCTTCGCCCAGACCGCTAGTAAGGTGTGTATTAATTTTGGGATGGGCCATAATGTTTCCGCCGGCAATAGTGGAAAAAATTTGTTGCCCTCCAAAATTAAACGTTTGACTTTCAACCGGCCCAACTTTACAGTTAGTTGAAGCCAGTTGAGAAAGCCGACCAGAGATTCCCAGACTCTCCGTGTCGTAGTCAGACTGTGAAGAAACAGAAACAGTTTCTTGCGAAACATGTTTCGATTGTCCACACTCTGACTCAGAGTGAGAGCAGCTGTGTCCCAGACCAGCCCTATCCACTGGACCACTCGTGAGGGCACAAGGTTTGACTTTACCAGGTTTACCTTGAATCCTAGAGATTTTACATGATTTAATGTTATTTTGACATGATTGATGCATAACTGTTCCGTCTCCGCCACCACCAGCCAGTCGTCTAGATACCACAAAATCCTGATCCCTTGTTGCAACAAGGGCATCAGGGCTTGCCGGACTAATTTCGTGAATATGCGAGGTGCTAGGTTTAAACCGAACGGCATCCTCTGAAAGACATAAGTCTGATGCACGATTCTTAAGGCCAGAAAACGTTGAAACCGTTTGTTTACCGGGACGTTCCAATACGCGTCCGTCAGGTCTAAAGAACACATCCACCCTTCCGGCGGAAGTGTTAGCCTGATTTGATTCACTGTCAGCATCCGGAAGGACACGTTGTGAATGTGGAGGTTCAGATAAGACAGGTCTACGACCGGCCTCATCTGAACACTGTCCCTTTTGGGTACCAGAAAAAGTTTGGATGTAAAAACTGGGTAATTTTGAGGAACTGGGATGATAACATTCTTGGCCACCATCTCTTGGATCAGTGACTCCACCTCTAATGAAACAAAATTTGCCTTTGTCGGCTGACGTAAGCGAGGTCGCCGGAGCCACTGCCAGGTGATGCCTTTGCATGCCACCATCCTCGCCCATGTGTTTAAAGGCCATGCGCGATGATTCGCCCGGAACGACCCAGTTAGCAGACAAGGGTTCGCTGGCTGGACTACTCTCTGATCCACCCGCCGGAAGATTGGCCCTGGGAGTGAGGGAGACCCTAGTTTTTTGGTGGTGGTGGTGGTGTAAGTTTAGACGACTGGCCGGGTTTGGCTGGAGACGGGCCCTGGCCCGGCCTTTGATACCTCTGTCCTTTATGATTACCTGAAGACTTTCCTTGCTTGTATCTGTACTGACCTTGGGTGGAAGAAGATTTAGGCAAATGAAAGGATTTTGCCCCACTATACTGAGCTTTAGCAACTGGTTTGGGCTTGGTAAAAGTGAAAGCAGGTTTCTTAGACGGGGCGGGACTGTGCTTCAAGGCCTGAGCCATGTTAAACACCGTCCTCCACACCTCCGGGGACATTAAAGAGGCAGTCAGAACTGGGGACATTATTACTTGATTTGCAATCCTATCCGGGAGCTTTCGGACTAGAGACATCCTTAGATCTTGTCTTGCCCGCACCACCTCTAACAAGGCCGTGTGTATATCTCCCAGTGACTGTATAGAAGTCTGGAGAAGCAAGCGTCTAGACAGTTCGATCGCCTTTCGGACTTCTGTGTCCGCGATAGCCTGAGCAGATCTTAGCATTGACTTTGCTACCTGTTGCGTAACTATATACTGAGAAAATAGTCTATACGCCTTTCCCCGTAGCCTAAACTCCCGGTCTAGGTGAGCAGTGGAAGGTGTAGAAAAAGGATCTTTAAGCTCGCATAGATTAATTTTAGGGGCAGCTAAAAAAGCAAATAGAGCAGAGGGAACTCCGCCGGCAGAGTATACCGGGAGAGAGAACCAAGAATGGCTTTCTTGTGGAATTTGGTGTGAAGCTTTAGAAGTGAATGTAGTTGCAAAGTTTTGCGCCTCGACTTCCCAGTCCACCCAATGTCCCGGACCCAACTGCTCCACCGTCAAAACTGGATTCGCGGCTGAGTCTGTGAATGTCTTTAAACCTAACTCAGGTGTTAGAGCCGACAGCGCTTTGATATCATTGAACCCGTCATGTTTTGTCCAGTCCGAAAACAGTTTTGAAGCTGACGCAGGGGGTAGGGCAGGTGTAGAAGAATATACAAAATAATCATGATGATAATAGTTGGGGATGGCCTTAATACTAACATCAAGTACATTCCCCAGCATATCTAGAGCCCTTAACTTCCTAGATTTATTCCCTTGGATTACCCACTCTCGTGGTACCGGAAGCTCCCCTGACATAGTGGACTGTGGTACCTCTGGCTTTGTTGGTACCAATGATACCCAAGAATCGTCTGGCCCGTATAAGAGAGGCATAGCCCCTTTTCTGATGGGGGCTTTGTCTAACGGGGGAGGATTTACGTCTGCTACTACTCGCACATTGGAAGTAGTTAGTGCCGCCGAAGTGGGCCTAGTAACAATAGTAGGTGATACAAGGGGAGTGAGCGGAATTTGTGTCAATGCAATGGAAGTAGCCAGAGGTCGGACAGTCGATGTTGGCGTGGAAGCTCCCAGACCAACTATAGGAGGCTCCGGTTGCTGGCCAAAAAACTTAGTTAAAGCACTCGCTAGTAACCCATTAATCTCATCCGCCGTGACAAATTGAGCAGAGGAAGAACTATTAGGTGAAGCATCCCTATTTTGAGAGTTATCTACGACTGAACTAGACTCGTGAATTCCCACCTCAGAAATAATAGAGCCCTCCTCCCCTGCCTCCGGTCCCTCCTGAGAGGATTCCGCCGAGGCTGGGACCCCTTCATGTTGCCATGTTAACCCGTTGAGCCCCGGCTAGTTATAATATTTTGTTCACCCCAGTCCCAAGCCAATATCACTTCTTTTTTTTGTTTGCTAAAATGGAAGACAAGGATGAGAAATGGAAAAAAAAAAAAAAAAAAAATCACCTTGGACATTTTTTTTTTGGGGGGGGGGAGCCTCAAAAAAATGTGTTGAGCCAAAATGGAAGAGAATGGTGAGAAATGAAGAACAACATAAAAACAACTCATTTCGGTCATTTGGGGGGCGGCGGGGGGGGGATTTCAATAGTTAGTCGCCCCCGCATGACCACCCGCCCGGGAGCACTAGGGTAAAAACTGAGTATGGCATTGTACGGCATACATCCTAAGGAGTGTCTCACATAAATCTCAAGCCTCTAGCTCCCATACGACCGGAGTAATGAAGGTTCAAAGTGGCGGTGAACTAAGGGTGTAAACTATCCCCACTAAGCCCACCACCACCAGCCGCGCGGCTGTCTCGGCCCGCTCACACCTACTGGCCCGGCTCCCACACACACTACGGTACCTCCCCCTCCTATTCTCCCGCCATTTCCTACCTTACGAGCCACGTAAGTGTTTTTTATATGTCGGACGCACGTGATGCGTCGCTGGGAGTTGGTGATCAAACACTGCCGACGCAACACGTGCGACGCTGGGTCTCACCGGGTTAAGTCAGGGATGGAAGACGGGGTCTCCGCGTCCCGGTGGACGTCAGCCACTACCTGTGTTGCCTGAGACGGAAGTGAGCTGTCCCTCCATGGCTGGGAGTATCTCCAAACTCCCCGGTCTTGGCCGGAACTCACTTGTGAGCCAGGCCCCACCCCAATGACTGAGCCCTCACTCGAGCCCTTATCACTGCCGGGAGAACCCTCTAAATCTAAAGTGAGAATATTGGAACTGGGAATAATATTTGGGGACAACTTGTCCGCCGGTATATCCCCCACCACAGCCTCTGACTCCACTTCCGACCTGTCAGATTGAACATGTGACATGTCGGGAGTAGAGGCAGAAACGAGGTTCGAGGCTCCGGCGAACGCCGGAGGACTTTCGTGCATGAGACTCTTTCCTAGAAGACTTGTGACTCCGCCTCGACTTCGATGTATCACTAGAACTGTCCTTGGTCTTGTCTGTCCTACTCTTCTTCCGCGAAGGTGAAGTCGAGCGACTATGTGTCTGCTTTCTGAGAGGAGACCGTGACCTGGACCTAGATCTTGACTCCGAAGCTGTCGCCGGGGGAGACGGCTCTCGCGGTCTCTTAGATGTGCCGGGAGAGGGAAGAAGCCCTTTACCCAGCCCAGTCTCTGCCGACTTATTGACTTTACTACGGGAAGGAGGACGTTTAATTGGGGGGTGCTGAACCAACAAACGGTCTCATAGAATTACGTTATCACACTGCAGTGCTTTATGAGCCACTGCAGTAGCATAATTAGTAAGAAGTTGTCTGACCTCGCGTAATGCAACCGCCGCGGCCAGATTGTCGTGCTGTAATACTTTAATACTGAGCTGACTACAAAAGGTACAATTCTTCGTTACCCACAAACCCCTTGATCGGTCCAAGCATTTGACACAACGAATGCACAGAGTATATGCAAAAATAGGGATCCCGGAACATGAGGGCGTTGAGCAAAGAGCAAAAACAGGGGCTAGAGCAGCCATGGCAGAGACTGGGTAAAAGCTAACTCCCCCCGGGCCTCACTTGGTCCTCTGTGGACCCGCCGGAACTCCGCCCTGGAAAAAAGAAAATTTCCAGGAATTAATGCTCATAAGGTTACTCCAAAATGTTCTAACACAAGTGTTAATGAACCGCCGGGCAACAAGACGTAATACACCACTATTACCTCTCGCTACCCTGTAGGTTCATATATAAAGATTGTTTGAATATCTTTACGTGTCCAAAAGATTTAAGAATATCCTCTGACATGCTATAAAGACGAGCAGTTCTATATAAATGACGCAGTCTTCCCTGTGATAAAAAGTTCACCGGGAACCCATAATAAGACACCGGCCTCCTTATTATAACGCAGTTATAATAATAATATTAGGTTATTAGGTTATAATAGGTTAAGCCCATCTTAATCATTAGGTCTGACTCCTCTCGAAGCCTTCAAAGATCGCCGTAAGTTGAATGTCTCGATACCCAATTGTATCCCTCAATTGTTTGGCTAATCCTACCGAATTGCAAATCAGTGATTCCCACCCTCCCCAGGTTCAACCGCCGGGTGAAAATTAATAGAAAAGTTAACCCCAATTGTTCCTATCCCCACTTCTTTGCAAAAGATCGCCGGGGTGGAAAGACTAATCAAACAACACAGCCCAGTTTTTTAACGGCTTTGCAAAACCGGGAAAAACTATAGTCAACAGGCGTCCGCATGAACCCCTAGTTGAATCGGGTAAAGCCATTCCGCCGGGAAACACACAGTGAGCCTGAACACAGGCCCCACTACAGAGACGCAGTTCTGGAGAGCCCTCAAGCTACCACTCGCCGGGGGAAACAAGCCTATTTTAACCACGCGTGATTAAAACTCGGCAACCAGCCGGATTTTCTCGGTGCAATCGAGAAAACCCGCCGGAAAAGGCAACCCACCCCGCCCAGATTCAATCTGAACGCACCAAATAGACCGAGGAATTAGCCAAAGCACAACTTATCCAGAACACACATGACACAGTAGTACATATTTATACAATAAATATGTAACACTTGCACATGTAAAAAAGCTACGAGAAGCTGGCTAGGCCTAAGCAGACGGAGTATCGCTTAAATATGTCGTAATAAAAATAAAAGCACTGAATTATATCACAACAGGAACAGCCGCCAACACACCTCGAAGAAATAAACCCGGGAGAGGGAAGCACTGACACGGGACCCAGAAAAACTTCACGAAGTGAAGAAAATTACGCTAGGAACGTCAGAACACAAACAAATAAGGCAACTTCATCAGAAAGATAAAAAGAAGCCTAATAACGCGTAGTTAAAGCCAACTAAATAACTAGGCTAGCTAGCCGCAAAAACGTTTCTCGCATCCACCACGGGACCACGAGGGTACGCCCGAAATAGGCGTCCCAAACACACGACCCAAATACACTGAACTGCGGGCAGCCCGCCCATGACACTCCTGCTACGCATATCCTAACCTTACTCGATACATCCCAGAGTAAACAAATGAGAAAAAACTCACTAGGGACGCAGCAAATGCGGAACGAGCGGAGCGTGGGGAGACACGTCAGGGCAGGTTGAGCGCAGAGCAGAGAAGGAAGAATGACGCCTGAAGTCAGCGTCTGGTCAAAGATCCACACAAGTACATCCACGATTCGTGGCGTCACCAGGAGAGGGCTTGGCGGGGGCTTAGCCCCCCAAATCAAGGACTCAGCCCCCCAAAAAATGCAAACCCCAAAATCCCTTTCCGGTGCTTTGGATAAACTGAAGCCACTGAAGCATGGTTTCACCGTCACTTTCACCACACTCTGGACTTTGATGCATTTGGCCCTCACTTTCCCTGTCAGTAATGCCAAATGTGAGAGATCCTTTTCTGTCTTAAAACTGATCAAAACATACCTCAGGGCAACAATGGGACAGGAACGGCTGACCAGTCTAGGTACAATTTCTATTGAAAAGGCTGTGGTGAATTCACTTGATCTTGATTTGGTAGTTGACAAATTTGCATCTCTTGCAATACCTTCACAGTCAGGGTCAGGTGAATCCACCAAAAGGCGTTTGTCCCTTACTTAACATGGGGCATGGTGATTGGTCATGGAATGAAATGCAATTTAGTTAATTTATCTCATTTACTATATTTGTTTTCTGTTTGATAATTGAAAATTTGAAATACCTTGAACTCTGATATTGCAAGTATATAATTAATAATTTGTCACTTCTTTATCAAAAGGAAAAACTAAAGAAACAACCAAAAAATGTAAACGGTGGAAAGCAATAAAACTAAGTCAAATGCAAAACCATCAACAGTTATAATGAACTAATCATAATCATAAAACCATCAACAGTTATAATGAACTAATCATAATAAAACCATCAACAGTTATAATGAACTAATCATAATCATAAAACCATCAACAGTTATAATGAACTAATCATAATCATAAAACCATCAACAGTTATAATGAACTAATCATAATCATAAAACCATCAACAGTTATAATGAACTAATCATAATCATAAAACCATCAACAGTTATAATGAACTAATCATAATCATAAAACCATCAACAGTTATAATGAACTAATCATAATCATAAAACCATCAACAGTTATAATGAACTAATCATAATCATAAAACCATCAACAGTTATAATGAACTAATCATAATCATAAAACCATCAACAGTTATAATGAACTAATCATAATCATAAAACCATCAACAGTTATAATGAACTAATCATAATCATAAAACCATCAACAGTTATAATGAACTAATCATAATCATAAAACCATCAACAGTTATAATGAACTAATCATAATCATAAAACCATCAACAGTTATAATGAACTAATCATAATCATAAAACCATCAACAGTTATAATGAACTAATCATAATCATAAAACCATCAACAGTTATAATGAACTAATCATAATCATAAAACCATCAACAGTTATAATGAACTAATCATAATCATAAAACCATCAACAGTTATAATGAACTAATCATAATCATAAAACCATCAACAGTTATAATGAACTAATCATAATCATAAAACCATCAACAGTTATAATGAACTAATCATAATCATAAAACCATCAACAGTTATAATGAGCTAATCATTATCATAAAACCATCAACAGTTATAATGAACTAATCATAATCATAAAACCATCAACAGTTATAATGAACTAATCATAATCATAAAACCATCAACATTTATAATGAACTAATCATAACACCATCAACAGTTATAATGAACTAATCATAATCATAAAACCATCAACAGTTATAATGAACTAATCATAATCATAAAACCATCAACAGTTATAATGAACTAATCATAATCATAAAACCATCAACAGTTATAATGAACTAATCATAATCATAAAACCATCAACAGTTATAATGAACTAATCATAATCATAAAACCATCAACAGTTATAATGAACTAATCATAATCATAAAACCATCAACAGTTATAATGAACTAATCATAATCATAAAACCATCAACAGTTATAATGAACTAATCATAATCATAAAACCATCAACAGTTATAATGAACTAATCATAATCATAAAACCATCAACAGTTATAATGAACTAATCATAATCATAAAACCATCAACAGTTATAATGAACTAATCATAACCATAAAACCATCAACAGTTATAATGAACTAATCATAATCATAAAACCATCAACAGTTATAATGAACTAATCATAATCATAAAACCATCAACAGTTATAATGAACTAATCATAATCATAAAACCATCAACAGTTATAATGAACTAATCATAATCATAAAACCATCAACAGTTATAATGAATTAATCATAATCATAAAACCATCAACAGTTATAATGAACTAATCATAATCATAAAACCATCAACAGTTATAATGAACTAATCATAATCATAAAACCATCAACAGTTATAATGAACTAATCATAATCATAAAACCATAAACAGTTATAATGAAATAATCATAATCATAAAACCATCAACAGTTATAATGAGCTAATCATAATCATAAAACCATCAACAGTTATAATGAACTAATCATAATCATAAAACCATCAACAGTTATAATGAACTAATCATAATCATAAAACCATCAACATTTATAATGAACTAATCATAAAACCATCAACAGTTATAATGAACTAATCATAATCATAAAACCATCAACAGTTATAATGAACTAATCATAATCATAAAACCATCAACAGTTATAATGAACTAATCATAAAACCATCAACAGTTATAATGAACTAATCATAATCATAAAACCATCAACAGTTATAATGAACTAATCATAATCATAAAACCATCAACAGTTATAATGAACTAATCATAATCATAAAACCATCAACAGTTATAATGAACTAATCATAATCATAAAACCATCAACAGTTATAATGAACTAATCATAATCATAAAACCATCAACAGTTATAATGAACTAATCATAATCATAAAACCATCAACAGTTATAATGAACTAATCATAATCATAAAACCATCAACAGTTATAATGAACTAATCATAATCATAAAACCATCAACAGTTATAATGAACTAATCATAATCATAAAACCATCAACAGTTATAATGAACTAATCATAAAACCATCAAGTTATAATGAACTAATCATAATCATAAAACCATCAACAGTTATAATGAACTAATCATAATCATAAAACCATCAACAGTTATAATGAACTAATCATAATCATAAAACCATCAACAGTTATAATGAACTAATCATAATAAAAAACCATCAACAGTTATAATGAACTAATCATAATCATAAAACCATCAACAGTTATAATGAACTAATCATAATCATAAAACCATCAACAGTTATAATGAACTAATCATAATCATAAAACCATCAACAGTTATAATGAACTAATCATAATCATAAAACCATCAACAGTTATAATGAACTAATCATAATCATAAAACCATCAACAGTTATAATGAACTAATCATAATCATAAAACCATCAACAGTTATAATGAACTAATCATAATCATAAAACCATCAACAGTTATAATGAACTAATCATAATCATAAAACCATCAACAGTTATAATGAACTAATCATAATCATAAAACCATCAACAGTTATAATGAACTAATCATAATCATAAAACCATCAACAGTTATAATGAACTAATCATAATCATAAAACCATCAACAGTTATAATGAACTAATCATAATCATAAAACCATCAACAGTTATAATGAACTAATCATAATCATAAAACCATCAACAGTTATAATGAACTAATCATAATCATAAAACCATCAACAGTTATAATGAACTAATCATAATCATAAAACCATCAACAGTTATAATGAACTAATCATAATCATAAAACCATCAACAGTTATAATGAACTAATCATAATCATAAAACCATCAACAGTTATAATGAACTAATCATAATCATAAAACCATCAACAGTTATAATGAACTAATCATAATCATAAAACCATCAACAGTTATAATGAACTAATCATAATCATAAACCCATCAACAGTTATAATGAACTAATCATAATTATAATACGTTTACATTGATTGAAAAGTGAAATTGTGAAATAAAAGACACATATCCACATACCATTAGGCCATGTCACTATATGAAACTTTGAAAGGATATCAGTTTTATAGAATAACAATTGTTTGTAATCTTGTATTTTATCAATAGGCTTATATAAAGTAATTGCTTTATGATTTGGAGTTAATAAATTATACTTTTTTGTTTTAAGTGAACTGTTTTGTTTTTCTATCACAGTAATGGAAGAAATATCTTGCCAATTAAATCTATATAATGGTACAATAATTAAAGTTCTTCAAATTATCCAATTTAATATGCTAAGAAATCGTTACAAACTATAGTATATTCATTATAAGTAGGCGAAACATCTAGACCACTTACCTCTATACCTAAGGAAAGACTGGAGTAATCAAGCTACTATTTCTACCTTTGGGAAGGGTCAGCCAGGCAATAAGTATGGACATTTACAACCCATTTGCTCTAGCCATTTAGCGAATTACAAAGGTTAGGGGTCACAATTTCTGGCCTATAATGAATGGACTATAGTATGATAGTATATGAAGAAAAAACTATTCTCTGCACATAGGCTTTATACCCTACAATTACCATTGGCCTTGTAACTTACTGACTGATGCCTGGTATCAGGCTCATCAATATTTATGTGTCATATGTTTCTTACTTATACACATTTTTAGGCCTCAAAAAGGCCCCAGAAACTGCTCAAATTTAAAACAAAATCGGGGGGGCTTACAGCGCCCCCCCGGACCCCCCCAGCGGCTCAGGCTCGCTTCGCTCGCCACCCACCCACCTATCTATGCCAGGGCTACAGCCCCCCAAAAATTTTACCCCTGGTGACGCCACTGTATAATGTAACAGTAACCACGAAGTTATGGAAAGCTTATGATTAGTTATTCTTATTTTCTTTTTATTAGTTATTTTTTACGAAGTTTTTTCGTAGCGAGTACCCAATTTCATAATGATGAACCATGAGTGAGGTTGCGTGCGCTCATGATGAAGGCTCCTCAATTTTTTATGCTCTGCGCGGTAGATTCAAACTACGGTAAATGAGTGTTTGAAGAGGATGCCTTATGTAATAGGCATAATCGTCAATGATGGAGGGGCCACTAATAAATATATGTGTGTGGTATAAAATAGATAGAAGAGTGTAAGCTAGGTGATCTGAAAGAGTTTTTGCATAAGTGACAAAGTCTATCAAAACGTTTAGTTAGTTGATCACAAGATTTGGAAAACATAGGAGATCTGTCGTATGACGTTCTTAACATTATAATGATACATATTATTTAAGATTAACATAAGTTGTTTTATTATGGGTGGTTCTAGTATTACAAAACATGGCACATAGATATATACAAAATAATTAAATGTTATTTATTCAAAACTTCTGGCTGAAAACTATCTTTCTTCTGGGTGAGGAAGTGATCTCCATGGGGTGAATCGTCTTTCCTGGAGTCGCAGGACATCCTGTCATCACCGTGGCGACTCGGGCATCATTGGGGGTCGCTACAGGTGCGGGTAGTCCTGGCGTTGTTCGTCTAGGTGGGGTTGTGTGTTTTGATTTGGTTCCCCATTTTGTTTTTCGTTTCTTTTCGTTTTCCTTTTTGTTTTTTCTTTTCTTTTTCTTTGGTTTCTTCATTTCATTCTCTCCTTCTTTCTCTGTTGTTTCTTCCTCTATTACTGGGGTGTCTTTCCGTTTTCTCGGTATTTTATTGACCTATTTCAATATAGTAGGGACATGGGGATTTCATTATTTTCTTTATTGTGAAGGCAATCATTATTCTAAAAATATACTTACCCTAATAATACATGTATAAGGTTATTCTCTGTATCTTAAAATTATACTCTACAGTATATATAAAAGGCTTGCATGGCTGCATGATAAATGTTTCTTTATTATTCACACTTCTTGACTTTTCCTAGATTGCAGGCCATGCTTTCGTTCCTCTTGATTCTTTTTCTACTACTTCACTCCTCAAGTGAGGTAATGTAGAGGTGATTCTCTTGGTTCCATCGGTAGAGGTACTGCACTGGATCTTGATGTGGCATTTGCATAAATTCTTCCTCGTTGTATAATAAATCCAGCTGTTGTTGCGTATTTGTCTTAGGTGTATGTCCCAGGGCCTGCCATTGGCTGGACAGGTATCCCTGTGATTGGTCGGGGCTTGAACTCCTGGTAGGTCCCGGATATGGTGACCTTTCTCGGGCAGACTGTCCTATTCCTGCAGGGATTAGAGCATGGGTAGGCCTTCCTTGCTGGGTAGACTGTGTCACTACTGTAGGTACTAGAGCATGGGAAACTCGGGGGAACTGTGTGGTTTCTCTTTTCATCTTCTGCTGCATCTTCTTCCTTGTTCTTCTGCTCTCCTTTACTGGGGCTATTTTGGCTATGGTAGGCAGTTCCCTTTCCTGCAGGGTTTGCTTTGCCCCAAGTTTGCAACCCCGTCATCTCAGTTACCCGGTGGGGATGATGGTGGTGGTGGTAGTGGTAGAGATGTGGTTATGGTGATGGGGTAGTTACCTGGCGGGGATGATGATGGTGGTGGTGGTGGTGGTGGTGGTGGTAGTGGTAGAGATGTAGTTATGGTGAGGGGGTAGTTACCTGGCGGGGATGATGGTGGTGGTGGTGGTGATTGTAGAGATGTAGTTATGGTGAGGGGGTAGTTACCTGGCGGGGATGATGATGGTGGTGGTGGTGGTAGTGGTAGAGATGTAGTTATGGTGAGGGGATAGTTACCTGGCGGGGATGATGATGGTGGTGGTGGTGGTAGATATATAGTTATGGTGAGGGGGTAGTTACCTGGCGGGGATGATGATGGTGGTGGTGGTGGTGGTAGTGGTAGAGATGTAGTTATGGTGAGGGGATAGTTACCTGGCGGGGATGATGATGGTGGTGGTGGTGGTAGAGATGTAGTTATGGTGAGGGGGTAGTTACCTGGCGGGGATGATGATGGTGATGGTGGTGGAGATGTAGTTATGGTGAGGGGCTAGATACCTGGCGGGGATGATAATGGTGGTGGTGGTGGTGGTGGTAGAGATGTAGTTATGGTGAGGGGGTAGTTACCTGGCGGGAATGGTGGTGGTGGGGGTAGTGGTGGTGGTGGTAGAGATGTAGTTATGGTGAGGGAGTAGTTACCTGGCGGGGATGATGGTGGTGGTGGTGGAGATGTAGTTATGGTGAGGGGGTAGTTACCTGGCGGGGATGATGGTGGTGGTGGTGGTGGTAGAGATGTAGTTATGGTGAGGGGGTAGTTACCTGGCAGGGATGATGGTGGTGGTGGTGGTAGTGGTAGAGATGTAGTTATGGTGAGGGGGTAGTTACCTGGCGGGGATGATGGTGGTGGTGGTGGTGATTGTAGAGATGTAGTTATGGTGAGGTGGTAGTTACCTGGCGGGGATGATGGTGGTGGTGGTGGTGGTGGTAGTGGTAGAGATGTAGTTATGGTGAGGGGATAGTTACCTGGCGGGGATGGTAGTGGTGGTGGTGGTGGTGGTAGAGATGTAGTTATGGTGAGGGGATAGTTACCTGGTGGGGATGATGATGGTGGTGGTGGTGGTGGTGGTAGAGATGTAGTTATGGTGAGGGGATAGTTACCTGGCGGGGATGATGGTGGTGGTGGTGGTGGTGGTGGTGGTGGTAGTGGTAGAGATGTAGTTATGGTGAGGGGATAGTTACCTGGCAGGTATGATGGTGGTGGTGGTGGTAGAGATGTGGTTATGGTGAGGGGGTAGTTACCTGGCGGGGATGATGATGGTGGTGGTGGTAGTGGTAGGGATGTAGTTATGGTGAGGAGGTAGTTACCTGGCAGGGATGATGCTGGTGGTGGTAGTGGTAGAGATGTAGTTATGGTGAGGGGGTAGTTACCTGGCAGGTATGATGGTGGTGGTCGTGGTAGAGATGTGGTTATGGTGAGGGGGTAGTTACCTGGCAGGTATGATGGTGGTGGTAGTGGTAGAGATGTAGTTATGATGAGGAGGTAGTTACCTGGCAGGGATGATGCTGGTGGTGGTGGTAGTGGTAGAGATGTAGTTATGGTGAGGGGGTAGTTACCTGGCGGGGATGATGGTGGTGGTGGTGGTGGTGGTATGATGGTGGTGGTGGTGACAGTGGTAGAGATGTAGTTATGGTGAGGAGGTAGTTACCTGGCAGGGATGATGCTGGTGGTGGTGGTACTGGTAGAGATGTAGTTATGGTGAGGGGTAGTTACCCGGCAGGGATGATGCTGGTGGTGGTAGTGGTAGAGATGTAGTTATGGTGAGGGGATAGTTACCTGGCGGGAATGATGGTGGTGGTGGTGGTGGTGGTAGAGATGTAGTTATGGTGAGGGGGTAGTTACCTGGCAGGGATAATGGTGGTGGTGGTGGTGGTGGTAGTGGTAGAGATGTAGTTATGGTGAGGGGGTAGTTACCTGGCAGGGATGGAGGTGGTGGTAGTGGTGGTGGTGGTGGAGATGCAGTTATGGTGAGGGGGTAGTTACCTGGCAGGGATGATGGTGGTGGTGGTGGTAGAGATGTAGTTACCTGAATAAAATCTGGGTATAACGTTGGTGGCTAGCGGTGGTTCTTGATTCGGATAGAAGAATTCATTACACTTCACATACCTTGAAACAATAGAGATAGTATAACATCATAAATATGGCAGCTGCTCGCTCCCACATTCCCATCCCCAAATACGATGGGGAAACATATGAGATCAACATCTACATGGATATAGCGAAGCCAGTATTAGACTTGGCATACAACACGGACCGCGAAAAGATAGCCGTCCTCTTAATGAACTTGTTGCCTCGTTGCCTCGCAGGTAACCCCCACACTCATCTGGGACCAGTTTAGGCCCATGGTAATTGATGCAATTAAGCTATCATTAGGTATTTTCGTCACCCATGCCAGAATGAAGGACATTATAAGTACGAAGGCGATTTAGACGCCACTTTAGCAACCATCACTCAGCAAGTGAAAGATGCTTTTCCCGCTCTTCCTCGAGTTCAGCAGGAACAACATATCCTCGTAAACCTTGTGCAAGTATTACCATCAGCGGTACAAGAACACTTTGCAGTACATGACCCCGTTGGATTTCAGCAAGATTTTATCACCATCAGAAAAATTCTCGCAGTTCAACCCAAGACCAATACCATTGCCGCCATCAAGAGGTTTACCACTCACCCTCAAACATCCAGCAGGCCCAGAGAACAAACCAACTTCAACTGACACTCAGCTCCAACACCTAAACCAACCAATCACTCGGGACAATATCAAGCCAGCAGACCGAAGTTCACCCCAAATCAGCTGAGAAGGGTGTATCCAAGAAACCAGTCGTACAACAACTATAAAGGTAAGAACCAAACTCTCGTCATTATCAATCCTTTTGATTTCCCTGCCTGTAACCATAAATGCTCCCTTCATGATATTCGGGATTCTACAAAATACAGATCAAACAACCTCGCATAACCGCAAACGAAGAAGAATTTGGAGAAGAAGAAACGGAAGAATCCACATATACTGAAAACATAGCTCACATCTTTACTGGAGAAGAGCAAGACGAAATCCTGGAGGACGAAGAGACAGACCCCCAAGATTTTTAAAACCTCCCCCGCCTGCGATGGCTTCGGCAGGGGAGTCTGCTAGTGATAGACCATCCCCAATATACCACCTTGCAAAAATCAAAGACATTCCTGTAAGATTGCTCATAGATACAGGCGCATCCTGATCATGTATTTTCAACTCTTTTTACGTCAAACACGGTAAGAGATTTGGCGAATTAAAAGCCGCAACCACTAATCTAATCAGTGCGGGAGACATTCCTCTTAAAATCAGAGGAGAAACTAGACCCCTTCATGTGACCACCCACCTACCTCATGCCAACTGTTATCACCCCTTCGTAGTGTTCCATTCTGACTGCCAACATTACGACAGGTACTTAGGCTTGGACCTGTTACAGAAGCTTCAAGCACAGGTAGACTGTGGACATAGGTTGATTACTTAAAAAAAAAAAAAAAAAAAAAAACGTCAACCCAATTCCCATCAACTCAAACCACTCAGAACAAGAATGCCGCCTCTCCTTTTCCCACTAGACGAGGAAAAGAAAGTAAACTTGCCAACATAAATGCGAATCAACAAACTGACCTCAAAGTCAAAATTGAATCTTCAGTGATAACAGCTTCAAACCCCAGCCCGATACAAAATACTCTCTTAAAAACTTAGGCACTTATTTTCAGCCTCCTACAAATGAAACAACAAACCATACAACCTTTTTGCCTCCTCCCACTATTATCAGCCCCGCTTCACCAAAAACAAAACTACAATTCCCCCTCAACATCAAAAATGGGTGTCGATTCACCAAATGCCGCAAGATACCATGATTCTGACCCCCACCAAACTCACTACTGGTCAAGATCGTTGCATGATTCAACCAGCCATTATATCATTATAACCAAAATTCCATACTCATAGCAAATATTTCAGATGATGTGTTAACCCTACCCAAAGGCCTCATCATTGGGGATTTGGAAACTTTTGATGAAATTGCCCCCACTCATGTTGAAAATAACTCCCCTCTTGTACTACCCACCATTCCCGACACCTTAACTACCCTGCAAGCTCAACAAATGCAACAAGTCCTGCATGAATTTAGCGATGTGTTTGCCCAAACCCCTACCGAAATAAGACAAACTACCTTAGAGGAACACTCCATCCACACAACTGGACCACCCCTTCGTCAGCCCTCACGTCGAAAAAAAACCGTGCAAAGGCAAGAAGAGGAACAGCAAGTTCAAGAGATGTTAGACGCCGGAATCACCACTCCATCAGTCCATGGTCCTCACCAGTCGTCTTAATAAAAAAAAAAGATGGCTCAACAAGATTTTGCGTAGATTACCGCCGCCTTAATAATGATGCCACGATTAAAGATGCAACCCTGTTACCTCGGATAGATTATTCCCTAGACTCCCTTCATGGCACCAAATGGTCACCACACTAGACCTACAAGCCGGATACTGGCAGGTTCCGATTAAAACAGAACACCAACAAAAAACAGCTTTCTCAACCAGCGGAGGACATCTATACGAGTTCAACGTGTTACCTTTTGGATTATGTAATGGCCCAGCCAGGTTCTCCCGACTCATGGAGTCCATATTAAAAGGACTAACTTGGGAAACTTGCCTCGCGTACCAGGATGATGTGATTGTGTACTCAGGAACTTGGCCCGAACATCTCCACAGACTCTGTTATGCCCTGATTTTATTCAGGTTTAACTATTGATTAGGGTGAGTTCTTTCGAGACTGGGATATCAAAGTTCATATAAATACATATAAAGAAGGCAATACAGGATATGTATAATATCAAAATATAGTTTTATAGTACAGCTTTATTTCCCTTATTCACTAGGTACATAATGTTGAATCAGAATCACTAAAACACGAGAACATAAGTGGCACAACTTAATTAACTATCTTCTAGCACGATCGTGGATCTAGATGGAGATCAGGTATACTCAAAGCAACTTAAATAATTGACTCCTTTTCTTTAGAATCAAAAACACTATTCTCTTATTGAAAGATGGTATAGACACTTAATCAGTTTACCTTATCTATCTATCTATCTATTGCCTGACGCCGTGATCCCCGAAGGGGTGGCCACGAACGAACCGCCCCCATGCACCTCTGTCCCCAGTCAGTCGACGCCCCTCCCCCCAACCAGCACCGCCTTCGTTCATGTAGTTCCTCACTCCATCCTTCCACCTCATATTCGGTCTACCTCTCCCCCTCTGTCCCTCCACCTCGCTCTCGTACACCCTCTTAGTCATTCTCTAGCTTTCCATACGTTCCATATGGCCGAACCATCTCAAGTTGTTCCTTTTCACACTTTCCAGCACATCTACCTCCTTTACCTTAAAGTTCACTATATTCCTTGACTTGGATTTAATCAGCTACTAATAATTGACGAGATTAAGGTAAGTTAATATATTTCTTTTCTATGAATATATATAATCTTGTACACGGGTATACTTCACAAGATTGAATTCACGTTTTGTGGACTAAAATATTTTCAGTTGGTTAGGATAATTTCAGAGTTTGTTAAGGTGAGAATCCGCCTTATTTGGATTTAATTCTTGATTTAAGTTAAAGAGATGTACTAAACATATTTATCCCTGGTACACGAATAGAAGTAATCTGTTTCTATAGATTCTCTTATAGGAAAACTTTGATGATTTATTTCAAAATAATCAGGGTATGAACTCTAACTATTTTCTCACT
This sequence comes from Paralithodes platypus, assembly GCA_032716605.1. Classification (NCBI taxonomy): domain Eukaryota; kingdom Metazoa; phylum Arthropoda; class Malacostraca; order Decapoda; family Lithodidae; genus Paralithodes; species Paralithodes platypus. The sequence goes on from CM064508.1 coordinate 16,026,884, forward strand.
GGGCGGAAATATGACAGAGTTAGTTTCGATACAAAATCCGTCTTATTTGGATTTAATTGCCTTATTTAAGTTATAGAGGTGTACTAAACGCATTTATCACTAGTACACGAATAGAAGTAATCTTTTTCTATAGATTAACTTACACTTTAATGATTTATATCAAAATAAGGGTTTGAAGGGACTCTGCGTATTTTCATCACTTTTGGAACTCTAACTTATTTCTGCCTCGTCACTGGCATTTGATTTAGGTATCTTTCTTCAATCTTTCTTTTCTTTTAGAATTGTAGAACAATAGCTGCTTGATATCTTCTGATTCTCCGTGGGCCGTCTAGGTTGGCCGGTTGTGTGAAGTAATGTTTCAGATGGGTTAATGGGTGTGGGGTCTTAAATATGGCTCCGTAACTTATAATTAAATAGTTGGGCACCATATCGGACTAACGCGAGTATTAGAGCCTATAGCTTTATCAGTTATACTCGTCTATCCGACCTTTATGTTAACCGGTGATGAAGTTCTGTTAAGGTACTCTTGTAGTGGGGTTTTGAATATTGTGCCTCAGTTATGACGAATTAACACAATATCGGACGAATGCAAGAAGAGTTTTAGTACTGCTCTTCTTGACTGTCTCTAACCGTTATAAGAGGTTCAAAGAACTCAGGGCGGTGTCAACCTTTTAGTTGCAAAGTCTAATGGGGTGCCACAGACAAAATGCACCTAGGACTTAAATATGCAGAGTCCCCGTGAGGGTGTCTCGCTAAGCCCTTATAACACAAAAGATCGTTAGAACTCAGACCTTCTGTGAGAAATGGTAGTGTACTTTAAATAGTAAAACGTAGAAGGGTAGGAGTGCCTGTGTCCTTCAACTTTTAACTATAAAAAGTGTAACCTAGAAAAGGTGACTATATTAATCACTGAGCTGCCAATAATAATAAAATTCCTTATATAGGTCACAATTGCTTTACATACAATATTAAAATAGAAGTGGAGGGGTGCCTACACACTTCAAACTTTAACATTGGCGATACAGCCTATTAGAGGTCTCTATGTTAACTGATTGGGGTGCCACAATTAACAAAGTTCCTATAATAGGATTTCTTACTCACAGACAGTATAAGGACTTTGGGGTGCTGTGCATCCAGACTGTATGGAGGGCAAAAATAATGTTTCTCAAAGTGGGGTGCCAACAACTGAGAAGCCTTAGAGTTACTTAATTTCCTTCAGATTTCCTTGGCCTAATGTGCACCATTACTGAGGGGTACCTATCCTCTGTGAAAGGATAGTAAGGGTGTGCGTATGCACTGTCTATTAGGACAAGAAGTCCTTCTTGTCCTAGGGCAGATGGACTTCATTTACTTTATTATATAACTCTATTATACTTGACGAGTTAATCAAGGTGGCATGATAGGTAGACGCTACTCAAGGCAAGGTTTTATTTGGCTTTATAGGTTATTGGGAAAGTCAGGGGGTTATGAATATAATTAGACTTTTGTTCAAGGTTTTGAGGACGTTCATGCTTGACCTTTGAGCGTGAGAATTCGGTGGGTAAGGGGGGATGATGAAGTGCAGTTTCTCTGCGTCATTGGATATTGCTTTTGCACACAAGAGCCTGTCACTGGTAATATTGAGAACAGAGTTAGGTGAGAATGTTAGATTCTCTTTGTAGAATTAAGCCTCTCTCGCATCTATTTGATAAGTTTGCAGACAAGGGCCTGCTGTCTTTACTATTGATCATAGCGATATTAGCATGTTAGGTTTTCTTTGTAGAGTTAATACTGATAATTTCTAAGCTCTGTTATATATCAAAATAGCAGTTTTATACGAGTTGTAGGACTCTCATGCGTGGAGGTTATGTTGGTAACACTGGGGGTCAAGCATGTCACGCGGGGCTCGTAGCCTCTCTGTCGTACGTGTTATAGAATTGAAGACAAGGGCTTGTTGCCTTGAATATTGATAACATAGATAGGTGATCATGCTAGACTTATTTATTAGAGGTAATACTGATAGTTTCTGAACTGAGAAATACACAAGAGAGTGATCCACAGAATTATAGGAGTCCTGGGTGGGGGACTTATGTTGGTATCCCTGGGGGTCACTTTGTTATCTACGAGGCTAAAAGGGTTGGCGGCTCACGACTCTCAAAGTAGAAAAGAAAGACGTGGTTTGTTTACAAAAATAGAACAATTGGAATATTTGAAAAGACTTTCACATATGTGTTTATTATATCTTAGATAGAAGTATCTCTGTGAGACGATTTAAAACTTTCGTATTCATGACGAAGTCCTTCAACATGTTTCTTTTCTTTGATCACAATATTGATAAACATAGGGGAATCTGTCATATGACATTCTTAAAGGTGGGGGCTCATGGGTTGAGGTAAACATGGAATGATAATCGCCAAGCTGTACATAATTATCTTGCAAAATGCAATGGCACTGAAATAATTATTAACAATGGTATAAGGATTTTGCGGATCGTCTATACCAGGGCTGTGACGTCATAGTGACGTCACACCAGTATCCTTATCCTAGACTGGATGGTGGACTTATACTGGTGTGACGTCACTGGCCTGGTATAGACGATCCACAAAATCCTTTATACCATTGTTAATAATTATTTCAGTGCCATTGCATTTTGCAAGATAATTATGTACAGCTTGGCGATTATCATTCCATGTTTACCTAAAACCATGAGCCCCCACCTTTAAGGTTAAAATAATACATATTATCTACTATTAAACATAATGGTTTTATTTTATGGTTATGATCTTAAAATTATATTCATATATGTTGTAACTTATGTTTCTAAAGTTTCTGGGAGATCCATTGGTCACCGCGGCGACCCGGGCGTCCCTGGGGGATGCTACAGGTGTGGATGGTCCGGGCATCGCTGTCTTGGGTGGGGTCGCGTTTTCCTCTCTTTTCTTCTCCTTCCGTTGCTTCTTCCTTTCTTCTTTCTTCGGGTTTCTTTCTTCTCTCTCTCTCTTGGTGTTTTTCTTTTTCTTGGTATTTTACTTCCCTCCCCTTCATAATAGGCACGTCCCTGTGCCTTAAGGGCAAAGTAAAAAAGTTGCCGTGGTGGCTTGTGAGGGGCAGAGAGTGTAAAAAGTCCCTTAATTTTTCTGAACGCTGGTCTGGAGTTCTGTCGGTGTCAATGGTGACAGTCAATGAGTTTGCCATATCATCGAGAAGTGATGCTGTAATGGCTTCATGAACATGGCGTATCCTGAAGAATTTGTTCTGGTTGGTAGATAATTTAATAAGTTTGGTGAACGGCGTTGAGGACATGACGGCGGCTTGGATTTGAAGGTAGGTAACAGGGGTGGGTGTGGTCGCGTTGGTGGCAGTCAGGCAAGTGATGACTCGACCTTTGACCTGCGGGAGGTTATGGCTATATGCGGACGCGAAAGTACCCTGGCTGAACTTTTCTTTGGAAGTGGTGAGAGGGTGTGTAGAACATGCTGAATTTGTGTTAGTTATGCAAGCGATTCTTAATGTATTAGGGCTGTTGGTGTGTGTTGTGTGGATTGTTTTCGCAGATTTATGTAACTTAACTTGGTCTTTATGGTCTGAAATCAATATTGGGGAGAATCTAGCAGATATTTTGACTAGACAGCCCGATTTAGTGCAAAAAATTGTCTTGAGAGGCGGTTCTGGGCTAGAGTCTCATGAAGATGAAGACTTGTACTGTAGGGGTCGAGGGTTAGGGGTGCGTGGTGGAGGTGAGAGGTTTTTGTTGAGGTTATGACTTTGATTTGTTGATGTTTGCTTGGATGGTTGGGCTTTTTGTTTCGGTGATATAGTTGACGGAAAAGGTGAGAGATTGGGTGTTGCAAGACGAGTTGGAAGAGAAGTAGAGGTATGTTTGCTTTTTGTGGTTGATGCTTGAGATTTTGAAGAGATATTTGGGGTGGTAGGGAAGCAAGGTTTAGGGATGAATGTTTTTACTGGTGGTCGGGGGGTAATTTGTTGTTTTTTATGATTGTGGGGAGTGTGGAAGAAGGTATTTTCTTTCGATACGTTTCGGCAGTATGTCGGGATTTGAGGAAGTGGTCGATGAAGAATTTGAGTTGGAATAATTTGAAGTGGACGTGGATCTGGGTGGGGAGGGGGAAAGAGGGGTAGGTGGGCGTAGTCTTTTTGGTGGTGGTGAGGTAGGGGGAGATGTAGGGGATGGAGAGAAACGTCGGTGATGGGTTTGTTTGAGGGCAGTGGGGATAGGTTGAGGAGTGCATGTTTTTTGTTTTTTGAGCTTAATGTTTGATACTTGGTGTTTAATGAAGGTTTAAAGCTGAGTTCGTGGACGCAATTTATAGTGGGCAGGTACAGGCAGATTTGGTTTGGTTGTAGACGTGTCATATTCGTTTTGGTTTGGGGGGGGGGGGGGGGGGGCGTGGCACCTGATGAAAGAAGTAAAGGGTGTGGTGTTCTCGGGGTGTGTTGAAGAAACGTCTTTTGTTGACTGGTGGAGGGGTTTGTCGACGGTGGTTTTGGTTGACTGGTTGAGGGAATTGGATTTGCAGGTGCAGGTATTGGAGTAGAATGGGAAGCAGGAGAATTTGGAGAAGGTGAGTGTGGGATCTTCGTTACGTTATCTGGCATAGGAGGTTAATTTTCTTTGGTGATTGGCTTAATAATTCTGACGAATCTATTCCGGTACGTTCGTGTTTCTCCGTGGTAGTTAATTACTACTTGATAGGGGTTGGGGATCTGGGAGACTGTAGAGGGGCCCAGTTTATTGATGACTGGTAGCTTGGCTACCATTACCGTGTCGCCTATTGCGAAGGTATTTTGTTGATCAGTGGTATCATGTTTAATGTCTTGACAGATTTGAGCAGTATGGAGGGTGTTCATTAGATGTTGGAGTGGATCAATAGTGAGTTGGGTGGTGGAGGGTTGTGCAAGATGATAAAAAGGTAATAATAGAGGGGCGACACCATATACTCGTTCATGGGGGGAAATACCGTCTTCTTTGGGGCAAGTGTTCATACCCCACTGAATCATCTTTATTTGAGATGGCCAGTCAGAGGTGTTTAACGCAATCATCCTAGTACGTAATTGGTTATTTATGGTGCGATGACTACGTTCGCAGATTGCATTACCTTGGGGCCAGTAGGGGGAAGTGTTTAATGCGTATGCTGCATTGTTTAGTGAAGGCCTCCCAAACTTGCCCTCTAAATTCGGGGGCGTTGTCGGAAAGTAAGGATATAGGTAGACCAAATATAGGGAAAATTTCAGTGGCTAGTTATTCAGCTACGGTTAACGCACTGTGGTCTTTAGTAGGGCATGCTATCAGGAATTTGGAATATATGTCGACAAACGTGACTATGTAAAGTGTGTCATTGCTAACGGGAAAAGGTCCCATTACATCAAGGGTGAGTGTTTGGAATGGTTTATGGGCTGAAATAGTTCCTGCTGGTCCTGCTGTCCTACATCTATCTTTTCCTAGATCACAGGGTTTGCAAGCATCGGTCACTCTTTTTGCAATGCCAGGCGGGTTGATGGTCCAGTATTGATCTTGAAAAACTTTGAGCATTTTCTTCTGTCCTAAATGAATTCCATTTCCTTCGTGGATTGATATCATGTAGCCTACTCTTTGGCTATATTAGGCTCTAGAACTATATGCCCTGATTCAGTGGTAAGTTGATCACCCCAACGAGTCATATGTTGAAAAATGTATTTTGGAATCTACTTTGGCTTGATTTTGCTATCCCAAGATTGAAGTAGTGTTGGTTCTGTAGGTACAGGAGTCCCGATTACTGGTGTGTTGGTTAAGTCAGTTTGTTGCAAAGCAGCGAGATTGGTGGGTATCTGTTCTGGTACGTGAAGGCAGGAGAGAGCGTCGGCGTTTGTATGCAACTTGCCAGGAAGATAACAATGAATGACAAAATCATACTCTTCTAAAGTCTCTCTCCAACGTACTAACAAAGCTGAATTGGTTTCACATCGTCTAAGCCATTGAAGGGATTGGTGATCCGTTATTATGTCTAGTTTAGCTCCTAAGACAAATGCACGGAAATGGTTTAGTGCCCAGATAATACCTAAACATTCTCTTTTAGTGGTTGCATAATTCTGTTGGGCGGTGTTTAAAGTTGAACTGGCATAAGCAATGACGTGTTCTTGTCCATCTTGCACTTGAGCTAATACGGCACCAATTGCATATAAGGATACTTCTGTATGCAGACGAAAAGGCTGTTTGTAATCAGGAAAAGATACTGTGGGAGCTTGAACTAGTTTTTCTTCTAAAGTCTCAAAGGCTAGCTGACGTTCGTGTCCACACAAATTCTGTATCCTTATGGGTGAGTTGGTGAAGTGGTCTGGCTATTTCTGCAAAGTAAGGGACAAAACGCCTGTAATAGGTGGCTAATCCTAAAAATGATCGTATTCCTTTTACTGTGGTGGGGGGTTGTTGATTTTGAATGGCTGATAATTTCTTGGGATCAGGTGATATACCTCTGTCAGATAGAACATGGCCTAAAAACTCTGCCGAGTTTCTGGCAATCTCGCATTTGGAAGGTTTGAGTATTAAACCAGCGTCCCTGATACATTACAACACTTGACGAAGTCTATGTAGATGCTCGTGCCAGGTCCCTGAGTACACAATTTCATCGTCGAGGTAAGCGAAGCATGTTTCCCAAGTTAGCCGTTTTAATACAGACTCTATGAGTCGAGAGAACGTAACTGAGCCATTACATAAGCCAAAGGGTAATACATTGAATTCATATAGATGTCCTCCGCTGGTCGAGAAAGCTGTGTTTTGTTGGTGTTCGGCTTTAATTGGCACCTGCCAATACCCGGCTTGAAGGTCCAATGTAGTGAACCATTTGGATCCATGAAGGGAGTCTAGGGAATCATCGATTCTAGGTAATGGTGTGGCGTCTTTAATCGTGGCGTCATTTAGGCGTCGATAATCTACACAAAACCTTGTTGAGCCGTCTTTTTTTTTTTACTAAGATGACCGGTGAGGACCATGGACTGACTATTCCGGCGTCTAACATTACCTGTACTTGTTGATCCTCTTCCTGTCGTTGTAGGGTTTTTTTCCGACGTGAAGGTTGACGGTCCTGTGGTATGGATGGAATGTTCCTCTATTGTGGTCTGACCTATTTCAGTGGGGGTTTGAGCAAATACATCGCTAAATTCATGCAATAATTGTTGCATTTGGTGAGCTTGCATAGCGGTTAATGTGTCGGGAATGGTGGGTAGCACAAGGGGGGAGTTAGGTTTAACATGGGTGGGGACAATGTCATCAAAGGTTTCTAAATCCCCAATGATGAGGCCTTTGGGTAGAGTTAATACTTCATCTGAAATATTGGCTATAAGGCTTGAATTTTGGTGAGATGAGATAATAGCTGGCTGAATTATACAACGATCTTGACCAGTCGTGAGTTTAGTGGGAGTCAGAATCATAGCATTTAGGGGCATTTGGTGAATTGGCACCCATTTTTGATGTTGAGGGGGAATGGTATTTTTAGTTTTGATGATAGCGGGGCTGATAATAGTGGGAGGAGGCAAAGAGGCTATAGGTTTCATAGGTTCAGTAGGAGGAGGCTGAAATTTTGAAGATGGTTCAACTTTGAAGGGAGTTGGTGGATTGGCAGGTAGTTTGTTGAGGTTAGGTCTTTTTTCTCGTGACAGGGGAAAAGTAGAGGGAACATTTTCTTTCTGAGCAATTCTAGTTGTTGGGGATTTGGTTGATGGTTTCTTGCTGGATTTTTTTTTTTTTTTTTTTTTTTTTTTTAAGTGATCAATCTTTGACCACACTCTACTTGAGCTTGCAGCTTTTGTAACAGGTCTAAGCCTAAGTACCCGTTGTAATGTTGGCAGTCAGAATGAAACACTACGAAGGGGTGATAACAGTTGGCATGAGGTAAGGGGGTGGTCACATGAAGTGGTTTAGTTTCTCCTCTGATTTGGAGAGGAGTGTCTCCGGCACTGATTAGATTAGTGGTGGTGGCTTTTAACTCGCCAAACTTTTTCCGGTGCTTGACGTAAAAAGAGTTGAAAATACATGAGCGGGAGGCGCCTGTATCTATGAGTAACCTTACAGGAATGGCTTTAATTTTTGCAAGGTGGTATATTGGGGGTGGTCTATCACTAGCAGACTCCCCTGCCGAAGCCATCGTAGGCGTGGGAGGTTTTAAAAATCCTGGAGGTCTGTTTCTTCATCCTCCAGGATTTCCTCTTGTTCTTCTCCAATTAGAATGTGAGCTATATTTTCATTTTCTTGGGTGTCCTCAGACTCTTCTTCTCCAAACTCTTCCTCGTTCGTGGATATGCGAGGTTGATTTGGTCTGAATTTAGCAGAATCCCAAATATCACAGAGGGAGCATTTATGATTGCAGGCAGGAAAATCAAAAGGGTTGATAATTACTAGAGTCTGGTTCTTACCTTTGCAGTTGTTGTTGTACGCTTGGTTTCTAGGATAAACCCTTCTTGGTTGATTTGGGGTGAACTTGGGTCTGCTGGGTTGATATAGTCCGGAGTGATAAGTCGGCTTAGGTGTTGTAGCCGGGTGCCGGTTGAAATTGTTTGGCTCTCTTTGCCTGTTGGATGTTTGAGGATGAGTGGTAAACCTCTTGATGGCGGCGATGGAACTAACTTTTGGTTGAACAGCGAAATATTTGTGGATAATGATTAAATCTCGCTGAAATCCAACGGGATCATGTACAGCAAAAGGTTCTTGAACTGCTGATGCCAACACTTGTACAAGGTTCACTAGAATATGTTGTTCTTGTTGCACTCTAGGAAGAGTGGGGAAAGCAGATTTGACTTGTTGAGTGATGGATGCCAAAGTTGCATCTAAATTGCCTTCGTACTTTGTGTCCTTCATTCGGGTATGGGCGACGAAGATATCCAATGATAGCTTAATGGCATCTATTACTATGGGCCTAAACTGGTCCCAGGTGAGTGCGGGGGTTACCTGCGAGGCAACGAGGGAAACGGCTTTTCCCAAGTGCGTTTAAAGGACGGCTATCTTTTCGCGGTCCGTGTTGTATGCCAAATCTAATGCTGGCTTCACTACGTCCATGTAGGTTTCAATTTCATATGCTTCCCCATCTTATTTGGGAATGGGAATGTGAGAGCGAGCAGCTGCCATATTTATGATGTTATAATATTTCTATTGTTTCCAGGTATGTGAAGTGTAATGAATTCTTCTATCCGAATCAAGAACACCCGCTAGCCACCAATGTTATGCCCTGATTTTATTCAGGTTTAACTATTGATTAGGGTGAGTTCTTTCGAGACTGGGATATCAAAGTTCATATAAATACATATAAAGAAGGCAATACAGGATATGTATAATGTCAAAATATAGTTTTATAGTACAGCTTTATTTCCCTTATTCACTAGGTACATAATGTTGAATCAGAATCACTAAAACACGAGAACATAAGTGGCACAACTTAATTAACTATCTTCTAGCACGATCGTGGATCTAGATGGAGATCAGGTATACTCAAAGCAACGTAAATAATTGACTCCTTTTCTTTAGAATCAAAAACACTATTCTCTTATTGAAAGATGGTATAAACACTTAATCAGTTTACCTTAAAGTTCACTATATTCCTTGACTTGGATTTAATCAGCTACTAATAATTGACGAAGTTAAGGTAAGTTAATATATTTATTTTCTATGAATATATATAATCTTGTACACGGGTATACTTCACAAGATTGAATTCACGTTTTGTGGTCTCTAAAATATTTTCAGTTGGTTAGGATAATTTCAGAGTTTGTGAGAATCCGCCTTATTTGGATTTCATTCTTGATTTAAGTTAAAGAGATGTACTAAACATATTTATCCCTGGTACACGAATAGAAGTAATCTGTTTCTATAGATTCTCTTATAGGAAAACTTTGATGATTTATTTCAAAATAATCAGGGTATGAACTCTAACTATTTTCTCACTGGGCGGAAATATGACAGAGTTAGTTTCGATACAAAATCCGTCTTATTTGGATTTAATTGCCTTATTTAAGTTATAGAGGTGTACTAAACGCATTTATCACTAGTACACGAATAGAAGTAATCTTTTTCTATAGATTAACTTACACTTTAATGATTTATATCAAAATAAGGGTTTGAAGGGACTCTGCGTATTTTCATCACTTTTGGAACTCTAACTTATGTCTGCCTCGTCACTGGCATTTGATTTAGGTATCTTTCTTCAATCTTTCTTTTCTTAGAATTGTAGAACACTAGCTGCTTGGTGTCTTCTGATGCTCCTTGGGCCGTCTAGGTTGGCCGGTTGTGTGAAGTAATGTTACAGATGGGTTAATGGGCGTGGGGTCTTAAATTATAGGTTTGACTCCTGCAAGGAGATAAAGAAAACCTAATATTTAGTAGTTGCCCCGTAATCATTGACGATTATGCCTATTACATAAGGCACCCTCTTCAAACACTCATCCGCTGTAGTTTTGAATCTACCGCGCAGAGCATAAAAAATTGAGGAGCCTTCATCATGAGCGCACGCAACCTCACTCATGGTTCAGTCATTATGAAATTGGGTTCTCACTACGAAAAAACTTTGTAACAAATAAAAAACAAAAAGAAATTAAGAATAACTATTCATAAGCTTTCCATATACTCGTGGATGTACTTGTGTGAATCTTTGACCAGACGCTGACTCAGGCGTCATTCTTCCTTCACTGACATATCAAGTATACCAAAATCCTTAATACATCAACGAATGGGAAGGGGATGGTCGGGAGGGCCCCAGTCGTCAATGATTACGGGGCCACTACTAAATATTAAGTTTTCTTTATCTCCTTGCAGGAGTCAAACCTATAATTTATTAGTGGCCCCTCCATCATTCACGATTATGCCTGATATCTAAGACTGGAGGGGGACATTCGTAATCATATCATAACTCTAGCAAAGGCAGATAATCAAACAACCACATAGTATTCTTACTTTGTAAAATATATATATTTGGTGCATAAACTTTATAGAGCACAACTTATACAAAAAGGGGTACAAGCAGGAGCGTGCTTCAAAGAAGCCTGCTTGATAAAAAAGGGGTGTTAACTCTGAGATTCTGAGAAAAGATCCGCCAGTTAACGAGGCACCCCACTTAAATTAAGTGGTGAAAAATAAAACTTATAAGTTTACATGTGCACATATAAACCCCATAAAATTAGTGGATATATTTTGCAAAATATAACCAATGCTTAAATTAGATTGCTTCTCAGCCCAAAAACTACTTACAACTACACTGTTGTTTGTACTAAAATTGTACTAGCACAATTTCCTGTAATGAATAGTACAGAGAAATTTAAATATCACAACACCCATAAAACAGTATCACAGCTCTCATACAATAGGAAGCCTAACCCTTTCGGTACCGGTGACGTCTTTTTATTTGATTTCGGATACATTTAGACGATTTTTGGAAGCTTAGTTAGGATATATGGTAGCTAAAATGTTTAATTGAAATAGTCTGTGACCTTTTAATGGGTACACATCCTTCTTATGCTGAATAAAAGTGTCTGATAGTCGCCAGAATATAATTATAAGAATGGCACTAGATTAATATTGTAAGCATATAAATGGTGTGAAACTTCTTTTTATTAGACTATTATTAACAAGGATATTTATTTATGGCATTAGATTAACCAAAACATCAAATTTAATTATAAATGTACCGCATTAGGAGGTTAATGAGTTTCGTATTTATTGATAGCGTTAATTAAGGATTTAGAATAGGCTACTATAATTCTTAAGTACAAATAAATAATACAAATAATAATAGGTGAAAAGATAATACGGATTCGTTGGCCATTATTATAGGCATATACTGTATATAGCATTGATACTTGTATACAGCACAGTAAATTTACAGTATTACGAAAGCTTGAGCCAAAATGTTTGAGATATAAGGATGCAAATATATCCTAAAATAAGCCGACACATAAATATACCCAAATTTAACAAACAAAAAATACAGGCTTATAAAATACTGAAGGAAAGTTCATGCCTAAATAGAGTAAAAAAGACCCACAAAATAAACAAGAAGATAATTAAAATATATACATATGTATCCGACAAAAGAACTCATAAGAGAGGCCAAGGCTACACCACTTAAACAATAAACTTATTTTTCATCCAATGAATCTCGCCAACCAGAAATGCCTTCTGCCTATCGTAATCAATTTTTATCTTCTTCATTTCGCCCATCATCCGTTGACGAGCCCTGTTCAACTCCTGCTCCTTTTCCTCCTCCTTAGCCCAACGTCGCCTTTGTGGTGCCACATACATTTCATTCAATGCATCGACCGCATCCTTGACTTTGTCCTCCGGACCCCGGACACGCACCAACTCCGAAGGTTCCTTGAAGATCTTGATCTGCACCCCGAAGTACGACTGTAGTGCCCTGACCCGTAGCCCAGCTGTCCCGATCAGATGGCCTCGCTCATCAGGAGCAATGTCGACTAACCGAGTCACATACCTCTCCTTAGGGGCCTTGTTATGGTCCTTTTGGGTCACTCCTTGCAAGTAGTTTTGACCTTTGAATGCAACCGTGTCCTGGGTTGCATCCATTTTTTCAGATACCAACTTTTTAGGAGCAGGAGAATCGCCCCACGATTCCTTGACAGATCGTGACCAATTCTTCATTATGATTTGTATATATTTTGATTTTTAATTGTTAAAATAACTATATATACACTCGTTACGAACTTGCGCAACTCGTTAGGAATGAACTGCACTGAGATAGGTCACCAAATACGTAATCACAACGTAATTCACAAGAGGAAATATAAAATGATGTGTTTCGTTTCAAGTGAAGTAGTTGAATGACAAGGCTGGTTAGCTCGATCCCAACCTAAGTTCCTCTAAATATCTACATCATAGAAAGTCTGTAAAATGTCGGTAGAAAGATTACAAAGAGTAAAGGTAATTCACAATTAAATGTTTATAATATAATGTGTATATTGTTTGTATAAATAGGAGTAATTAACATAAGATATTTCTACAAAACCATATTTTATATAATAGTTACTCCGGAGAAAGAATAGTTTTCTGTAATTTGGTAATAAAAGAAAGCGGATATTAATGGGTAACTAATATTTTTTTAGAGACACTTCCAATTACAGTATATAATTATGTGCTCCGGCATAAACACGCACCTACACTCACATATACACACCCCTTCACCTACATCGTTCCCCAACGTGTTGGGGCTAGTACTGAAGGGAGAATAAGTAATAACAATTATAGCTTAATTGCGTAGGCCAGAAATTGTGACCTTTATCCACTGTAACTCAAAAAGTGCTTGAGAAATGGGGTGCAAATGTCCACATCTGTTCCTTGGCTGACCCTTCCTAAATGGTAGAAATATTAGCTCGATAACTCTAGTGAATTTGTTTTTAAGTATGAGGGGTTGAGGTCGAGATTTTTGGCCCCATTAAATGTTCTTTTCTCTCACTAAAACATTAGGCTTTCCATAATGCAGTTGGGTCTGAGTACATGATTAGATTGATATCCAGAATTCGAAAATGGATATTAATTGTGATCGTGTAGCCTACTCAATCTTTAACTGTGTTGGTGGTGTAATGGTTTAGATGCTTATGTTCTGGGTGTGGTGTCCCGAGTTGGAATCCCGGGAGGACCAGACACTTTCATTAGTTTATTCAAGTACATTGGGGGTTTGTAATTGATGATTAATGTTAAGGGGAGATGGTTCACTTTTTGGCCGATTTTTGCATGTATTCATTATTTTTCTAGTTTCCTCCCTAGACCTCCATCACATTTAAACAAACATCCATTAGATCCCCCTTCTAGATTAGTTTGTACATTTTTCGGTAGAAAAAATTTCCCGGCCGAAGGCCTGTTCTTCCAACATTACAGGCTCACTATCGTTTGCCAGGGAAAAAATCGACACCTAAATAGCACGAAAGGTCTAGATATTGACGAAGAAAGGGGGCGAAAGGTCTTAAAATCGACTAACTAATGGGGCAAACATCTTAACATCTGAAAACTAATGGGGCTAAACATAAGGGAGAAAGTGGTCCAGAAAACCGACCCATCCCCCCCTTAATTAAAAACAGGCCGGGTGTTACTTATTTAACTAGAATTAACAGGATATAGAAACTTACGCAGGTTTCAACTCGTGGCAATTTGAGGAGTGGTCTATGATTTTATTGAGACCCCTGTACAAAATAATTACATATATTTGTTAGTTTCTTCCCTTAAGGGGGGTCACAGGCTTTTTTCCCTCTCCTTTTCTCTCTTTCTCCGGCTTGTATCTATTTGGTCCCATTCAGCCTACTGTTTTAAGACGTTTACTCCCATCCAGGTGTCGATTTTTTCCTGGCGAGCGGTAGCTAGCCAACATTTTGGTTAATGTTTTTGACAGCAGGCTAAATTTTTACATTTATCGATAGACAAATTTCTCCGAAGCCGGATTTCTCCATACAATGCTGGTTTGCTATCGCTCACCAGGAAGAAATTGGCACCTGGATGGGGATAAACGTCTTACAACAGTAAGCTGAATGGGGCCGAATGGATACAAGCCAGAGAAAGAGAGAAAAGTAGTGTTTCTTTTAAGGGGGAGGTATTTGTTTTTATCTGGACCCCCTTCTCCCTAATGTTTAGCCCCATTAGTTTTTGAGATTTTAACCCATTCAGTACCGGGGACGTCTTTTTATCATATTCTGGCAACTATTTGATGATTGTATTCAGCTTAAGAAGGACTGTTAGTAATATTAATGCTTCAAACTATCTCACCCCACCCTTTTAACTACCACCGATCCTTCCTAAGCTGCATAATATCTTCTAATTATAGCTAGAATAAGATTATAAAACGCGTCGCTGGTACTCGAAGGGTTAAGACTTTTTTTCCCCCCATTAGTTTGGTGATTTTAATCCCTTTCGCCCCATTACTTTGTCAATATGCAGCTTTCTCGTGCCATTAACTCTTTCACGCACATATGACGCAGAGGTTGCCAGATTAGCAAGAATAAATAGAGTTCTCTCACTCTTATAATTACCTCTCCAAAATTAGTTTTCTGCCCACAGCTAACTCAAAGACAACTGCAGAGGTTGAAGTAACTAAACTAAAGGTTTCTAAATACCCCTGATGGTAACAAAGGCTTTAAAGTATCCCCAATAGGCTCAACACAGCTAACTCAAAGACAAATGCAGAGGTTGAAGTAACTAAGTAAGGCTCCAGTAGGCTCCTGACCTTTGACCAGTGAGGACGTACCCAGTGACCGCTCGTAACATACCTGTTTATCCCCTAGTGAGGTGAACATTCTTAGTGATGGCTTGTGCTGATGAGATTGTCACCTCTTCCCATGTTCTCCAGCTTTGTCGTGCTTTGCAAGAGAGGCTGGAGAATGTTGAGCTCGAGGTCCAATCTCTCAAGGACGAGAACTTAGCATTGAAGATGGCATTTGAGGAAAACAAAAATGCCACTGGTGTAGGAAACCCGGACTCTTCCTGGAAGGTGGCATCTTCAAGAGGAATGAAATTAACCTTCCAAAAGCAGTATGTGACGGTTAAAAACAAGTATAGCACCCTGGATGACGAGTGTGATGGCAGTGAAGGGGGAAAGGAGGAAGGAGAGATGACCCGTCTTACAGCGGGGCATGAGAGGAGAGGGGAGGAAATCTGCAGCTACTTCTGCTGCTACTACTTCTGCTACAGGCCGGCAACAGAAAACAGCTAAGTCTATTTTAATTGTATGGGATTCAGTGGTTATATACCTTGGTAGGGCTACTAACACACATGTTGGTAAAGTTGTCTGTCTGCCTGGTGCCGGAGTCGAGAAGGTGGCAGAAAAGCTAGATGGTGTCATGGAAGCGAGTGGAGAGGACCCCATCATCTTCCTCAACGCAGGGACGAACGACATTTTGAAATGCAGGACTGAGGAGTTGCTCACCACGTACCAGGAAATGTTGGAGAGGATCAAGGAGAAGGGTGGAGTTCCTGTGGTACACAGTCCTACCAAGAGGGGTAAGGAAGGAATGGTCCTCCAGGGCTATTGGTGTAAATAGCCGGCTGGAGAAGTATTGCAAGGCAAATACTATTCCATTTCTGGATAACTGGACCCTCTTCTACGATAAGGATGAACTGTATGCCCAGGATGGAGTACATCTCTCTCGACTAGGAGTTTCGACCTTAGCCAGCTCACTCGACAAGTTTGTTGCGGGGTTTTGTTAATAAACCATAGGTGTGTAAGTAAAATAGAATCCCAGCCACATGAAATTGATAGTAATAACGAACATTCTGATAGCGTAGCTTTTCCGTCTAGGTCCAGTAGTTCAACAGGTAAAAATGAATTAGTTAAAAACAATAGAAAAATAGGTGCAAATACAAGTAATAGTTTGAGGGTTTATTATACAAATTGCAGGAGTTTATGTAACAAAATGAACGAACTTAGAGCACATATTACTTTGTTAATATGCAGCTTTCTCGTGGCATTAAGATGTGGATATAAGACCTACCTATAAGCAATGGACTATAGTGGTGATAATGTTATAAGACCTTCCTTCAGCCCGTCTTCATACGTTGTAAATATTATCTTCTATATCTTAAGGGAGCTCAGACGGTATTGTGCAGCATAATTTACTGGTTTGGCTCAATGGTTTAAGGAAGGGGTTTAGTTGTTTGCTCTCTAAACCTCTATCAAACTTAAAAAAACATCCAACAGACCCTCCTTCGATATAAATTTGTACATTTTTCGGTAGAAAAATGTGGATAAAAGCCAGAGAAAGAAAGATAAGGAGAGAAAAAAAGGCATTCTACCAGCACTTGCTCTAAAGTCTCTTCCACTCTTTCACCCCCCACCCAACATTCTTCACATTCTTTCACCCCCACCCAACATTCTTCACATTCTTTCACCCCCACCCAACATTCTTCACATTCTTTCACCCCCCACCCAACATTCTTCACATTCTTTCACCCCCCACCCAACATTCTTCACATTCTTTCACCCCCCACCCAACATTCTTCACATTCTTTCACCCCCACCCAACATTCTTCACACTCTTTCACCCCCCACCCAACATTCTTCACATTCTTTCACCCCCCACCCAACATTCTTCACATTCTTTCACCCCTCCATTCCATATCCACGTTCTTGCATTGACTTCTGCTGGCCCTGCTAAACTGAAGTAAACAACTGCGACGCCCAATCTCCCTCATAAAACAAACTCCTTGGTTTCTCTTTCTTCCTATATCTCTCCAGCGTCATTTTCTTTTCCATCTCCCTCCTCCAACCTCCCGCTCCCTCAGCTTGATCTCTTCACTAGAATATTTTTAAGGTTTTTACCTCTCTTCTCTACCCTTTCCCATGTTTCACACATTAACTCTCCATTTCTACTTCTTTTCATTCCAATCCTCTTCAGTCTGTTCCAACATTCCCTTCCCCATCTACTCTTCTCGCTTGTCCACTCATGTACCTTCCTCACCCACGTCTCTTCCACCATCTCTCCCAGTCTCATCTTGAACTTTATCTTTGCCTTGGACACTCTTTCCTCGAAGGTGCTCCAGTCCATCTCACCTATAATCGCCTCGTCTGAGGAGGAGCACTTTATTGACAACGTTTCGCAGATGGCTTCTTCAGGTCACTAACAGACGCTAGTGACCTGGAGAAGCTATCTGCGAAACGTCAATAAAGTGCTCCTCCTTATATGGTTTTTATATTAATTCTGTCAATTTTTTGAAGTGTTTCCAACAATCTAATCGCCTCCACTGCCGTCCATCTTTTAGCATGTAGTCCCAGTCTACCTATCCTATTCTGTACTCCTTCTAGTGTCTCAACTTCTCTTCCTGTGCACCCTATCGCTTCCATACCATACATGATCCCTGGTACCCCTAATCCTTTCCATATGCCTCTGGTTACTTAGTATACATTTGCCCTCTCTTTCACTGCATTCAACAATCGTCCCCACATCATATTCGCCTTAAAATAATAATAATAATAATAATAATAATAGTTCTTAAAGCTAGCACATGCTAAGCCAGCTAAGGATAGCCCAATAAGACCAATTAGGCGTCTACTACCCCATCCCCTTGCTCATGAGGAACAGTAACGACTCAGTGCTTGTGAAAAATCTTTAATGCGCCGAGCTTGGGCGCGATTCTGGAACCTTCTGGGTGGAAGTCCAAGACGCTAGTCACTACACCAGCGAGCCACCTTCGCCTTTTCATTCATTTCCCTCTCAAACCCATCTACTCCCACTATCACTCCTAAGTATTTATACTCATTCACCACATCCATTCTCTTTCCCCCTAGCAACCATTCTCTTTCCTCCTCTTGCTCGCCTCTACCCACTAATTCCATGCTGGAAAGTGAAGATCCCAAATATGAGGCTGGCTATATTTTACGGCTGGCTATATTTTACGGCATCATTGCAACCTTACCCACAAACTATGGCCCAAACTTTGAAATACAATAGGAAGCTTAACCCATTCGGTACCGGTGACGTCTTTTTATTTGATTTTGGATACATTTAGACGATTTTTGGAAGCTTAGTTAGGATATATGGTAGCTAAAATGTTTAATTGAAATGGTCTGTAACCTTTTAATGGGTACACATCCTTCTTATGCTGAATAAAAGTGTCTGATATTCGCCAGAATATAATGAAAAGAATGGCACTAGATTAATATTGTAAGCATATAAATGGTGTGAAACTTCTTTTTATTAGACTATTATTAACAAGGATATTTATTTATGGCATTAGATTAACCAAAACATCAAATTTAATTATAAATGTACCGCATTAGGAGGTTAATGAGTTTCGTATTTATTGATAGCGTTAATTAAGGATTTAGAATAGGCTACTATAATTCTTAAGTACAAATAAATAATACAAATAATAATAGGTGAAAAGATAATACGGATTCGTTGGCCATTATTATAGGCATATACTGTAACTATATAGCATTGATACTTGTATACAGCACAGTAAATTTACAGTATTACGAAAGCTTGAGCCAAAATGTTTGAGATATAAGGATGCAAATATATCCTAAAATAAGCCGACACATAAATATACCCAAATTTAACAAACGAAAAATACAGGCTTATAAAATACGGAAGGAAAGTTCATGCCTAAATAGAGTAAAAAAAAAACACAAGAAAAACAAGAAGATAATTAAAATATATACATATGTATCCAACAAAAGAACTCATAAGAGAGGCCAAGGCTACACCACTTAAACAATAAACTTATTTTTCATCCAATGAATCTCGCCAACCAGAAATGCCTTCTGCCTATCGTAATCAATTTTTATCTTCTTCATTTCGTCCATCATCCGTTGACGAGCCCTGTTCAACTCCTGCTCCTTTTCCTCCTCCTTAGCCCAACGTCGCCTTTGTGGTGCCACATACATTTCATTCAATGCATCGACCGCATCCTTGACTTTGTCCTCCGGACCCCGGACACGCACCAACTCCGAAGGTTCCTTGAAGATCTTGATCTGCACCCCGAAGTACGACTGTAGTGCCCTGACCCGTAGCCCAGCTGTCCCGATCAGATGGCCTCGCTCATCAGGAGCAATGTCGACTAACCGAGTCACATACCTCTCCTTAGGGGCCTTGTTATGGTCCTTTTGGGTCACTCCTTGCAAGTAGTTTTGACCTTTGAATGCAACCGTGTCCTGGGTTGCATCCATTTTTCAGATACCAACTTTTTAGGAGCAGGAGAATCGCCCCACGATTCCTTGACAGATCGTGACCAATTCTTCATTATGATTTGTATATATTTTAATTTTTAATTGTTAAAATAACTATATATACACTCGTTACGAACTTGCGCAACTCGTTAGGAATGAACTGCACTGAGATAGGTCACCAAATACGTAATCACAACGTAATTCACAAGAGGAAATATAAAATGATATGTTTCGTTTCAAGTGAAGTAGTTGAATGACAAGGCTGGTTAGCTCGATCCCAACCTAAGTTCCTCTAAATATCTAAATCATAGAAAGTCTGTAAAATGTTGGTAGAAAGATTACAAAGAGTAAAGGTAATTCACAATTAAATGTTTATAATATAATGTGAATATTGTTTATATAAATAGGAGTAAATAATGAAAGATATTTCTACAAAACCATATTTTATATAATAGTTACTCCGGAGAAAGTATAGTTTTCTGTAATTTGGTAATAAAAGAAAGCGGATATTAATGGGTAACTAATATTTTTTTAGAGACACTTCCAATTACAGTATATAATTATGTGCTCAGGCATAAACACGCACCTACACTCACATATACACACCCCTTCACCTACATCGTTCCCCAACGTGTTGGGGCTAGTACTGAAGGGAGAATAAGTAAAAACAATTATAGCTTAATTGCGTAGGCCAGAAATTGTGACCTTTATCCACTGTAACTCAAAAAGTGCTCGAGAAATGGGGTGCAAATGTCCACATCTGTTCCTTGGCTGACCCTTCCTAAAGGGTAGAAATATTAGCTCGATAACTCTAGTGAATTCTTTTTAAGTATGAGGGGTTGAGGTGGAGATTGTTGGCCCCATTAAATGTTCTTTCCTCTCACTAAAACATTAGGCTTTCCATAATGCAGTTGGGTCTGGGTACATGATTAGATTGATATCCAGAATTCGAAAATGGATATTAATTGTGATCGTGTACTCAACCTTTAACTGTGTTGGTGGTGTAATGTTTAGGTGTTGTGTTCTGGGTATGGTGTCCCGAGTTCGAATCCCGGGAGGACCATACGCTTTCATTAGTATTCAACAATTGGGGTTTGTAATTGATGATTAATGTTAAGTGGAGATGATTCACTTTTTGGCCGATTTGTGCATGTATTCATTATTTTTCTAGTTTCCTCCCTATTTATTTCCTCCATCAAATTTAAACAAACATCCATTAGATCCCCCTTCTAGATTGATTTGTACATTTTTCGGTAGAAAAATTTCCCAGCCGAAGGCCTGTTCTTCCAACATTACAGGCTCACTATCGTTTGCCAGGGAAAAAATCGACACCTAAATAGCACGAAAGGTCTAGATATTGACGAAGAAATGGGGCAAAAGGTCTTAAAATCGACTAACTAATGGGGCAAACATCTTAACATCTGAAAACTAATGGGGCTAAACATAAGGGAGAAAATGGTCCAGAAAACCGACCCATAAAAACCGACTTAATTAAGAACAGGCCGGGTGGTACTCATTTAACTAGAATTAACAGAATATAGAAACTTACGCAGGTTTCAACTCGTGGCAATTTGAGGAGTGGTCTATGATTTTATTGAGACCCCTGTACAAAATAATTACATATATTTGTTAGTCTCTTCCCTTAAGGGGGGTCACAGGCTTTTTTCCCTCTCCTTTTCTCTCTTTCTCCGGCTTGTATCTATTTGGTCCCATTCAGCCTACTGTTTTAAGACGTTTACTCCCATCCAGGTGTCGATTTTTTCCTGGCGAGCGGTAGCTAGCCAACATTTTGGTTAATGTTTTTGACAGCAGGCTAAATTTTTACATTTATCGATAGACAAATTTCTCCGAAGCCGGATTTCTCCATACAATGCTGGTTTGCTATCGCTCACCAGGAAGAAATTGGCACCTGGATGGGGATAAAGTCTTACAACAGTAAGCTGAATGGGGCCGAATGGATACAAGCCAGAGAAAGAGAGAAAAGTAGTGTTTCTTTTAAGGGGGAGGTATTTGTTTTTATCTGGACCCCCTTCTCCCTAATGTTTAGCCCCATTAGTTATTGAGATTTTAACCCATTCAGTACCGGGGACGTCTTTTTATCATATTCTGGCAACTATTTGATGATTGTATTCAGCTTAAGAAGGACTGTTAGTAATATTAATGCTTCAAACTATCTCACCCAACCCTTTTAACTACCGATCCTTCCTAAGCTGCATAATATCTTCTAATTATAGCTAGAATAAGATTATAAAACGCGTCGCTGGTACTCGAAGGGTTAAGACTTTTTTTCCCCCCATTAGTTTGGTGATTTTAATCCCTTTCGCCCCATTACTTTGTCAATATGCAGCTTTCTCGTGCCATTAACCCTTTCACGCACATATGACGCAGAGATTGCCAGATTAGCAAGAATAAATAGAGTTCTCTCACTCTTATAATTACCTCTCCAAAATTAGTTTTCTGCCCACAGCTAACTCAAAGACAACTGCAGAGGTTGAAGTAACTAAACTAAAGGTTTCTAAATACCCATGATGGTAACAAAGGCTTTAAAGTATCCCCAATAGGCTCAACACAGCTAACTCAAAGACAACTGCAGAGGTTGAAGTAACTAAGTAAGGCTCCAGTAGGCTCCTGACCTTTGACCAGTGAGGACGTACCCAGTGACCGCTCGTAACATACCTGTTTATCCCCTAGTGAGGTGAACATTCTTAGTGATGGCTTGTGCTGATGAGATTGTCACCTCTTCCCATGTTCTCCAGCTTTGTCTTGCTTTGCAAGAGAGGCTGGAGAATGTTGAGCTCGAGGTCCAATCTCTCAAGGACGAGAACTTAGCATTGAAGATGGCATTTGAGGAAAACAAAAATGCCACTGGTGTAGGAAACCCGGACTCTTCCTGGAAGGTGGCATCTTCAAGAGGAATGAAATTAACCTTCCAGAAGCAGTATGTGACGGTTAAAAACAAGTATAGCACCCTGGATGACGAGTGTGATGGCAGTGAAGGGGGAAAGGAGGAAGGATATGACCCGTCTTACAGCGGGGCAGTGAGAGGAGAGGGGAGGAAATCTGCAGCTACTTCTTCTGCTACAGGCCGGCAACAGAAAACAGCTAAGTCTATTTTAATTGTAGGGGATTCAGTGGTTAAATACCTTGGTAGGGCTACTAACACACATGTTGGTAAAGTTGTCTGTCTGCCTGGTGCCGGAGTCGAGAAGGTGGCAGAAAAGCTAGATGGTGTCATGGAAGCGAGTGGAGAGGACCCCATCATCTTCCTCAACGCAGGGAGCAACGACATTTTGAAATGCAGGACTGAGGAGTTGCTCACCACGTACCAGGAAATGTTGGAGAGGATCAAGGAGAAGGGTGGAGTTCCTGTGGTACACAGTATCCTACCAAGAAGTAAGGAAGGAATGGTCCTCCAGGGCTATTGGTGTAAATAGCCGGCTGGAGAAGTATTGCAAGGCAAATACTATTCCATTCCTGGATAACTGGACCCTCTTCTACGGTAAGGATGAACTGTATGCCCAGGATGGAGTACATCTCTCTCGACTAGGAGTTTCGACCTTAGCCAGCTCACTCGACAAGTTTGTTGCGGGGTTTTGTTAATAAACCATAGGTGTGTAAGTAAAATAGAATCCCAGCCACATGAAATTGATAGTAATAACGAACATTCTGATAGCGTAGCTTTTCCGTCTAGGTCCAGTAGTTCAACAGGTAAAAATAAATTAGTTAAAAACAATAGAAAAATAGTTGCAAATACAAGTAATAGTTTGAGGGTTTATTATACAAATTGCAGGAGTTTATGTAACAAAATGAACGAACTTAGAGCACTGGTTAGCAAAGAAAATATAGACATAATAGCGCTAACTGAAACATGGATTAATACAGAAACCAGGCATTTTTTAGCAGAGTTTGATATACCGGGATATAGTTTGTTTAAATATGACCGAACAAGTAGGAGGGGAGTGGCGGTATAGCAGTGTTTGTCAGGAGTTCATTCAAAAGCTGTACTAAATCAGGTATTAGAGTAAATAATGAAAATGAAAGTGTTTGGGTAGAAGTTAACGAAGGTAGTGAGACTTTAGTTATTGGAGGTATGTATAGACCGCCAAATATGAGTAGAAATGACGGAACATCATTATGGGAGGAAATTAAAATAGCATCAAGGCTTAGCAACGTGTGCATTATGGGGGATTTTAATTTCCCTAATATAGATTGGCAGCAACAAATAGGCGACTCTGATTCAAAGGAGTTTATTGAGGTAGTACAAGATAGTTTTTTATCTCAATTCATAGATACGCCGACTAGAGGTGATAATATTCTCGATTTAGTTTTCAGTAACAATGAACATATGATAAATAGTGTAGAAATCGGGGACCACCTAGGAAATAGTGATCACAATTATGTGTATTTTAATATACAATGGAAAGGTAATATCAGAGAGAATACAACATTAATACCTGACTTCAGAAAAACCAATTATGGTGGGTTAAGAGAAGCCCTGTTAGCGGACCCTATGGTCAAAAAATTAAGTCGATCCAGGTGTCCAAATGAGTGTATCCTTTCTCAGGCACCTGTCATCTTAAGTCAGGAAGAGATGTCAAACTTGGTAGATACATACAATAATTTTATCAAGTCAGTATTCAATGCGCAAAATAAATATATCCCCAAAAGAAAATTTAGATCAACACAGAACCAACCCAAATGGATGAATAATAGACTATTAGATCTTCTAGGAAAAAAGAGAGGAATATATAGAAAAATTAAAAAAGGCGAAATTCACCTACTTGCTTACTATCAGAATTTATCACGACAGGTAAAAAAGGATATTAGTAAAGAAAAAAGAAATTATGAAATTAAGGTTGCCAATGATTCAACAAATAATCCTAAAGCTTTTTACCAACTATATAAATCCAAGGTTAGAGATGTAATTGGTCCCCTTAAAACTTCGATAGGAGAAATGACAGAAAATGATTTAGAAATGTGCAGTACATTAAATAGTAAATTTCTTTCCGTTTTCACTAATGAAAATTTGGCACAGTTTCCAGAAGTCCGTAAGGTATACAGCGATAGTACAGATAATAGGTTAAGTACGGTTACTATAAGTAGAAATGATGTGCTTAAGGAAATTGACAGACTGAAACCTCATAAATCGCCTGGTCCTGATGAGGTATATGCTAGAGTATTAAAAGAATGCAGAGATGAGTTAAGTTACCCATTAACATTTCTATTTAACAAGTCATTAGAAACAGGTATAGTTCCAGAAGCTTGGAAGCTTGCAAATGTAGTTCCGATCTTCAAAAAAGGTGATAAATCAATAGCATCCAATTACCGTCCCATTAGTCTCACTTCAATCATAGGAAAGCTACTAGAGTCAATTATTGCTAGGAAAATGAGAAACCACTTAGAAACATTTAACTTAATCAATTCTTCTCAGCATGGATTCACTCAGGGACGGTCTTGCCTTACTAATTTGCTTAGTTTTTTCTCAGAGGTATATGAAGCAGTAGATAATGACAAGTCATATGATATTATATATTTAGATTTCAGTAAAGCTTTCGACAGAGTCCCTCATGAGAGATTGATGAGAAAGGTTGAGGCACATGGAATAGGTGGGGCGTTGTTAGGATGGATTAGGTCATGGCTAATTGGTAGGAAGCAGAGAGTCAGCATAAATGGTACCAAGTCAGAATGGGGAGCAGTCAAAAGTGGTGTCCCCCAGGGATCGGTATTAGGTCCCCTGTTGTTTCTTATATACATAAATGACCTAGATTTAGGTATAACTAGTAGGATAAGTAAATTCGCAGACGATACTAAAATAGGGAGATCAATAGATTCAGATAGCGATATAGAGTGCCTCCAAAGGGATCTAGATACCTTACATGAATGGTCAGTAAATTGGCAGATGAAGTTTAACATTGTCCCATGGGGGTTAGGGAATAGAATATGCCCCACGTGCCTTCTGCGTGTCGTAAGAGGCGACTAAAGAGGTTGGGTCGGTGGGCTTGCCACCCCCACCCGGAAAAAATATCGAAGCAAGGAAAAACGAACGAACAGCCTCGGATGCGGACGGAACCAACGTTGACGAACCACGACCGACTAAGGACATGCCTTCGGACATTCTGAGAATGGCTACGTGGAATGTTAGTGGCATGAATGATGGCACAAAAGAGAGAGAGGTTCTGGAAGTGTTAGTGAATGCCAGGCTGGATGTATGTGGAATGACAGAGACCAAATGGAAAGGTTCAGATGTGAGAGAGTGGGAGTGTGGAATGGGTGTGTGTGCTGGAGTGAGTGAAGGAACAGCGAGAGAAGGTGCATGTTTGTTTGTAAGTAGCAAATGGAAGGAATGTGTAAGAGAGTATGGGTCTGTGGGTTCAAGGATTGTGTGGGTGAGAATGAAAGTAGGAATACAAACGTGGGTGATTGTATGCGTGTATGCCCCGACAGAGGATATACTTGAAAGAAAGAAAGAGGAGTTCTGGATGAATGTGGAGGCGTGCCTGGAGAAGTTTGACAAGAACGAAAGAATATTTCTGATTGGGGATATGAATGGTAAGGTGGGTGATAGGAAAGTTGAAAAAGTGGTGGGAGGGTGGGGGGTACCATCAGAGGTGAATGGGAATGGTAGTGCACTTGTGGACGTATGTGTGGGGAGGAGGCTGTGGATAGCCAACACCTTCTTCCGACACAGAATGATCCACAGGTACACGTGGAAATGGATGTTGACGATGAAGGATAAGACAGTGGTGGAACGAAAGTCATTGATTGATTATTTATGTGTGGATGAACGAATGAAGAAATCTGTGATGGATGCTAGGGTGTATAGGGGTATTGGAGGGGGTCTGTCTGATCATTATGTAGTGGTAGCTAAGGTTAGGATACAAAAGAAGTGGGTGAGGAGGGCGGGAGGGAGGCGAGAGGAGGGTGGAATGGTGAGGAGGGTGGAGAGGTTGCAGGAGGAGGAAATCAGGGAGGAGTACAGGAGAGCAGTGGAAAGACGACTAGGTGGGTTCGACCTGGAAGTTATGGAGGAAGTGGAGGAGATGAGCAAGGTGTTTAAGGATGAGATCTGTGCAGCATGTGAGGAGGTGTGTGGAGTGAGGAGAAGAGGGAGGGGAGTGAAAGGTACAGCATGGAGGACAGAAGAGGTACGAATAGCTGTGGAAGAAAAGAAGAAAGCATATAGAGAGTGGTTGGGTAGCAGAGGGAATGAAGATTCCGAGAGACAGACAGAAACGAGCGAGGTACGTGGAGAGTAAGAGGGTGGTGAAGAGAGTAGTGAAGGAAAGTAAGAGAAGAGTAGATGAGGAATTTGGAAGGAATCTGAGTGTAAAATGGAGGGAGAGTAAGAAACTGTTCTGGAAAGAAGTCAAGAAAGTTAGGGAAGGTAGCAAGGGAAACAGTAAGGGTGTGAAAGATAAGAATGGGAGAATGCTAGCCGAGAAGCAAGAGAGAGTCGAAAGATGGAGGGAGTACTTCAGTGAGTTGCTAAATGAAAGGAATGAAGAGCCAGCAAACATAGCTGGATATGGTATGGGAGGGAGAAGAAGAGAAGTAGTGGAGGAGGAGGTGGGGATCAGGAGGTCAGAAGTGTGGGAAGCCATGAAAAGAGTGAAGTTGGGGAAAGCACCAGGAACAGATGGAGTGTGTGGGGAAATGTTGAGGTATGGTGGTGAGATAGTGATAGAATGGGTATGGAAAATGTGCAAACTAGCAAGGGAGAAGGGGAGTGCACCCGGTGACTGGAAGACTGGCATAATAGTCCCCCTATATAAGGGCAAAGGGGAAAGAGGAGTGTGTGGTAACCACCGAGGAATATGTCTTCTAAGCGTAGTAGGGAAGGTATACAGTAGGGTAGTGATTGAGAGAGTGAGAGTGAGAACGGAGAAATGGATAGGCGACGAGCAGGGAGGTTTTAGGAAGGGAAGAGGATGTGTAGATCAGATTTTTACCCTGAATTGTGTTGTGGAGAAGTATCTGGAGAAGAAACAAAAGGTGTATGTTGCCTTTATGGACTTGGAGAAGGCCTATGACAGAGTGGATAGAGAAGGTTTGTGGAAAGTACTTAGAATATACGGAGTAGAGGGCAAGTTGCTGAAAGCAGTGAAGAGCATGTATGAGGGTGCAAAGGCGGCAGTACGTGTGGAGAGTGAGCAGAGCAAGTTCTTTGACCTGAATGTTGGTTTGAAACAGGGGTGTGTGATGTCCCCGTGGTTGTTTACTGTATATATGGATGGAGTTATGAAAGAAATACTATCAAGAGCAGTGGATGTTGGTGTATCGCTGAAAAGGGAGGAAATTGAGTGGAAGCTACCTATACTGCTGTTTGCGGATGATACAGTTCTGATGAGTGATAATGAATGGGAGTTGCAGGGTCTGGTAAATGAGTTTGGAACAGTGTGCGAAAAACGGAATTTGAAGGTAAATACGGGGAAGAGCAAGGTTATGGTCTTCGAAAGGGGTGAAGTCACAGAGTGTGAGGTGAAGCTGAACGGTCAGGCTATGGAGATCGTCAACTCTTTTAAGTATCTGGGCAGTGTGTTGAGTAAAGATGGGACTATGGATGAAGAGGTGCGGGAGAGGGTACAACAGGGGAAGAGGGTTGTAGGAACACTAAAAGCAGTAACAAGAAATAGGGTGGTCAGTATGGAAGTGAAGAAGTCCTTGCATGACAGTGTGGTAATCCCGACACTGACTTACGGAAGCGAAGCATGAACGTTGGTTGAGAGACTCAGACCAAGAGTGAGAGCAGTGGAAATGAATTACTTAAGGAGTGCGTGCAGAGTTACATGGAGGGATAGACAGACTAATGAGGAAGTAAGAAGGAGGTGTGGTGTGGAGGTAGATGTGCTGGAAAGTGTGAAAAGGAACAACTTGAGATGGTTCGGCCATATGGAACGTATGGAAAGCGAGAGAATGACTAAGAGGGTGTATGAGAGCGAGGTGGAGGGACAGAGGGGGAGAGGTAGACCAAATATGAGGTGGAAGGATGGAGTGAGGAAGTACATGAACGAAGGTGGTGCTGGTTGGGGGGAGGGGCGTCGACTGACTGGGGACAGAGGTGCATGGGGGCGGTTCGTTCGTGGCCACCCCTTCGGGGATCACGGCGTCAGGCAATAGATAGATAGATAGATAGAAGTTTAACATTGACAAATGCAAGGTATTAAAGATAGGGAAGATGCAAACAAATGTTAAATATAAACTAGCTAATTTAGAATTAGAAAATTCAGACTGCGAGAAAGATCTAGGTGTGTTTGTTAGCAATGATTTGAAGCCTAGAAAACAGTGTATAAGCGTTCGTAATAAGGCAAACAGGATTCTCGGGTTCATCTCTAGGAGTGTGAGTAACAGAACTGCTGATGTTATCTTAAAACTTTACTTGTCATTAGTGAGACCCCATATGGATTATGCTGTCCAATTTTGGTGTCCTTATTACAGAATGGACATAGATTCATTGGAGAGAGTACAGCGTAGAATGACAAAAATGATCCATAATATTAGAAATCTTTCGTATGAAGAAAGGTTGAAGAAATTAGGTTTACATTCGTTAGAGAGACGCAGAGTTAGAGGGGATATGATAGAGGTGTTCAAGTGGGTTAGTGGGATTAACAAAGGGGACATGACAAATGTACTAAAGCTCAGTGATAGCGAAAGAACTCGTACCAATGGTTTCAAATTAGATAAATTTCGTTTCAGAAAAGATATAGTCAAATATTGGTTTGGTAACAGAGTTGTAGATGGGTGGAATGGACTACCAAGTGCTATAGTGGGATCTAAAACTGTAGGGAGCTTTAAGATAAAATTGGATAAGCATATGGACGAGAAGGGTTGGGTGTGAAGGGGGATCAGCCGGGTTGGGCCAATCAGCGCTCTGCAGACCCCCATAATCCTGCGTTAATCTCTAACCGTTTTGGTAAGATGATCCTCAGGGTATTAGAGTGTGAAGCCTATAATTGGGCTTTGTAATTGAATTGGGGTTGTGTGGGACAGGGATCTGCCTTGATTTGGCCAATCGGCTTTCTGCAGACTCCCATTTTCTTATGTTCTTATGTTAACTAAACTAAAGGTTTCTAAATACCCCTGATGGTAACAAAGGCTTTAAAGTATCCCCAATAGGCTCAACACAGCTAACTCAAAGACAACTGCAGAGGTTGAAGTAACTAAACTAAAGGTTTATAAATACCCCTGATGGTAACAAAGGCTTTAAAGTATCCCTAATAGGCTCAAAATCGCGTCATATGTCGGAGAGGGTTAAGATGTGGATA
The DNA here is from genome assembly GCA_032716605.1 of Paralithodes platypus. NCBI lineage: Eukaryota > Metazoa > Arthropoda > Malacostraca > Decapoda > Lithodidae > Paralithodes > Paralithodes platypus. The sequence continues at coordinate 16,056,768 of CM064508.1, forward strand.
TAAGACCTACCTATAAGCAATGGACTATAGTGGTGATAATGTTATAAGACCTTCCTTCAGCCCGTCTTCATACGTTGTAAATATTATCTTCTATATCTTTAGGGAGCTCAGACGGTATTGTGCAGCATAATTTACTGGTTCGGCTCAATGGTTTAAGGAAGGGGTTTAGTTGTTTGCTCTCTTAACCTCTATCAAACTTAAAAAAACATCCAACAGACCCTCCTTCGATATAAATTTGTACATTTTTCGGTAGAAAATGTGGATAAAAGCCAGAGAAAGAAAGATAAGGAGAGAAAAATGGCATTCTACCAGCACATGCTCTAAAGTCCCTTGCACTCTTTCACCCCCACCCAACATTCTTCACATTCTGTCACACCTCACCCAACATTCTTCACACTCTTTCACCCCCACCCAACATTCTTCACATTCTTTCATCCCCCACTCAACATTCTTCACATTCTTTCACCCCCCACCCAACATTCTTCACATTCTTTCACCCCCACCCAACATTCTTCACACTCTTTCACCCCCCACCCAACATTCTTCACATTCTTTCACCCCCCCCCCCACATTCTTCACATTCTTTCTCCTCCCCCCCACCTTCTTCACATTCTTTCACCCCCCACCCAACATTCTTCACATTCTTTCACCCCCCACTCAACATTCTTCACATTATTTCACCCCCACCCAACATTCTTCACATTCTTTCACCCCCACCCAACATTCTTCACATTCTTTCACCTCCACCCAACATTCTTCACATTCTTTCACCCCTCCATTCCATATCCACGTTCTTGCATTGACTTCTGCTGGCCCTGCTCTAAACTGAAGTAACAACTGCGACGCCCAATCTCCCTCATAAAAAAACTCCTTGGTTTCTCTTTCTTCCTATATCTCTCCAGCGTCATTTTCTTTTCCATCTCCCTCCTCCAACCTTTCCGACCCCTCAGCTTGATATCTTCACTAGAATATTTTTAAGGTTTTTACCTCTCTTCTCTACCCCTTCCCATGTTTCACACATTAACTCTCCATTTCTACTTCTTTTCATTCCAATCCTCTTCAGTCTGTTCCAACATTCCCTTCCCCATCTACTCTTCTCGCTTGTCCACTCATGTACCTTCCTCTCCCACGTCTCTTCCACCATCTCTCCCAGTCTCATCTTGAACTTTATCTTTCCCTTGGACACTCTTTCCTCGTAGGTGCTCCAGTCCATCTCACCTATAATCGCCTCGTATGAGGAGGAGCACTTTATTGACAACGTTTCGCAGGTGGCTTCTTCAGGTCACTAACAGACGCTAGTGACCTGGAGAAGCTGTCTGCGAAACGTCAATAAAGTGCTCCTCCTAATATGGTGTTTATATTAATTCTGTCAATTTTTTGAAGTGTTTCCAACAATCTAATCGCCTCCACTGCCGTCCAGCTATTAGCACGTAGTCCCAGTCTACCTATCCTATTCTCTACTCCTTCTAGTGTCTCAACTTCTCTTCCTGTGCACCCTATCGCTTCCATACCATACATGATCCCTGGTACCCCTAATCCTTTCCATATGCCTCTGGTTACTTAGTATACATTTGCCCTCTCTTTCACTGCATTCAACAATCGTCCCCACATCATATTCGCCTTAAAATAATAATAATAATAATAATAGTTCTTAAAGCTAGCACATGCTAAGCCAGCTAAGGATAGCCCAATAAGGCCAATTAGGCATATTTCCATTGGGGTCCTGTACTACTACCCCATCCCCTTGCTCATGAGGAACAGTAACGACTCAGTGCTTGTGAAAAATCTTTAATGCGCCGAGCTTGGGCGCGATCCTGGAACCTTCTGGCTGGAAGTCCAAGACGCTAGTCACTACATCAGCGAGCCATCTTCGCCTTTTCATTCATTTCCCTCTCAAACCCATCTACTCCCACTATCACTCCTAAGTATTTATACTCATTCACCACATCCATTCTCTTTCCCCCTAGCAACCATTCTCTTTCCTCCTCTTGCTCGCCTCTACCCACTAATTCCATGCTGGAAAGTGAAGATCCCAAATATGAGGCTGGCTATATTTTACGGCTGGCTATATTTTACGGCATCATTGCAACCTTACCCACAAACTATGGCCCAAACTTTTGAAATACAATAGGAAGCTTAACCCATTCGGTACCGGTGACGTCTTTTTATTTGATTTCGGATACATTTAGAAGATTTTTGGAAGCTTAGTTAGGATATATGGTAGCTAAAATGTTTAATTGGAATAGTCTATGACCTTTTAATGGGTAGACATCCTTCTTATGCTGAATAAAAGTGTCTGATAGTCGCCAGAATATAATGAAAAGAATGGCACTAGATTAATATTGTAAGCATATAAATGGTGTGAAACTTCTTTTTATTAGACTATTATTAACAAGGATATTTATTTATGGCATTAGATTAACCAAAACATCAAATTTAATTATAAATGTACCGCATTAGGAGGTTAATGAGTTTCGTATTTATTGATAGCGTTAATTAAGGATTTAGAATAGGCTACTATAATTCTTAAGTACAAATAAATAATACAAATAATAATAGGTGAAAAGATAATACGGATTCTTTGGCCATTATTATAGGCATATACTGTAACTATATAGCATTGATACTTGTATACAGCACAGTAAATTTACAGTATTACGAAAGCTTGAGCCAAAATGTTTGAGATATAAGGATGCAAATATATCCTAAAATAGGCCGACACATAAATATACCCAAATTTAACAAACGAAAAATACAGGCTTATAAAATACGGAAGGAAAGTTCATGCCTAAATAGAGTAAACAAAAAACACACAAGAAAAACAAGAAGATAATTCAAATATATACATATGTATCCGACAAAAGAACTCATAAGAGAGGCCAAGGCTACACCACTTAAACAATAAACTTATTTTTCATCCAATGAATCTCGCCAACCAGAAATGCCTTCTGCCTATCGTAATCAATTTTTATCTTCTTCATTTCGTCCATCATCCGTTGACGAGCCCTGTTCAACTCCTGCTCCTTTTCCTCCTCCTTAGCCCAACGTCGCCTTTGTGGTGCCACATACATTTCATTCAATGCATCGACCGCATCCTTGACTTTGTCCTCCGGACCCCGGACACGCACCAACTCCGAAGGTTCCTTGAAGATCTTGATCTGCACCCCGAAGTACGACTGTAGTGCCCTGACCCGTAGCCCAGCTGTCCCGATCAGATGGCCTCGCTCATCAGGAGCAATGTCGACTAACCGAGTCACATACCTCTCCTTAGGGGCCTTGTTATGGTCCTTTTGGGTCACTCCTTGCAAGTAGTTTAGACATTTGAATGCAACCGTGTCCGGGGTTGCATCCATTTTTTCAGATACCAACTTTTTAGGAGCAGGAGAATCGCCCCACGATTCCTTGATAGATCGTGACCAATTCTTCATTATGATTTGTATAGATTTTAATTTTTAATTGTTAAAATAACTATATATACACTCGTTACGAACTTGCGCAACTCGTTAGGAATGAACTGCACTGAGATAGGTCACCAAATACGTAATCACAACGTAATTCACAAGAGGAAATATAAAATGATGTGTTTCGTTTCAAGTGAAGTAGTTGAATGACAAGGCTGGTTAGCTCGATCCCAACCTAAGTTCCTCTAAATATCTACATCATAGAAAGTCTGTAAAATGTCGGTAGAAAGATTACAAAGAGTAAAGGTAATTCACAATTAAATGTTTATAATATAATGTGAATATTGTTTGTATAAATAGGAGTAAATAATGAAAGATATTTCTACAAAATCATATTTTATATAATAGTTACTCCAGAGAAAGTATAGTTTTCTGTAATTTGGTAATAAAAGAAAGCGGATATTAATGGGTAACTAATATTGTTTTAGAGACACTTCCATTTACAGTATATAATTATGTGCTCAGGCATAAACACGCACCTACACTCACATATACACACCCCTTCACCGACATCGTTCCCCAACGTGTTGGGGCTAGTACTGAAGGGAGAATAAGTAATAACAATGATAGCTTAATTGCGTAGGCCAGAAATTGTGACCTTTATCCACTGTAACTCAAAAAGTGATGGAGTGAGGAACTACATGAACGAAGGCGGTGCTGGTTGGGGGGAGGGGCGTCGACTGACTGGGGACAGAGGTGCATGGGGGCGGTTCGTTCGTGGCCACCCCTTCGGGGATCACGGCGTCAGGCAATAGATAGATAGATAGAACTCAAAAAGTGCTCGAGAAATGGGGTGCAAATGTCCACATCTGTTCCTTGGCTGACCCTTCCTAAGTGGTAGAAATATTAGCTCGATAACTCTAGTGAATTCTTTTTTAAGTATGAGGGGTTGAGGTCTAAATTTTTGGCCCCATTAAATGTTCTTTCCTCTCACTAAAATATTAGGCTTTCCATAATGCAGTTGGGTCTGAGTGCATGATTAGATTGATATCCAGAATTCGAAAATGGATATTAATTGACTCAACCTTTAACTGTGTTGGTGGTGTAATGGTTTAGGTGCTTGTGTTCTGGGTGTGGTGTCCCGAGTTCGAATCCCGGGAGGACCATACGCTTTCATTAGTTTATTGAAGTACAGTCGCGCTAATAAGTGATGTCTCGGCACCAAGTATGTTTTGATCAATAATTGGTATCAGCAATATTTAGATGTGTGTGAATTTGTGTTTTTGTCTGTGTTTGTTCGTTGTTTTATGTTGTTTTTGTGTTGTCTGTTCTGGCTCTGTCTTGAGTCGGCCACCCCCAAGAAAAAAGGAAAAAAATAATATAATAGAATGAAAGAGAAAATAAAAATAAAAATAGGAAAAATAGGGATTGGGCCTGACCATATAGATAGATAGATAGCAATATATATTAAGCTTCATTTCTTCATATCGAGTGAAATATACAAACATGTTCCTACACTTACCCACCCTATTCAACATCTGACAGACATGAATACACCACAGAACATGCCAAAAGTAATGACAGCTGGGACATGACTTATTAATTAGCACGACCGTACATTGGGGTTTGTAATTGGTGATTAATGTTAAGAACGGGGTGTTACTTATTTACCTATGTAGATTATCAGTAGGTTCAGGGATATTTGGTAGCGAGGCCGGTCTATATGATCTGTGCCCCATCAATATTCTTTCCTCTCACTTAAACATTAGGCTACCATAGCGCGGTTGGGAATATGAACATGATTAAATTAATATCCAGTATTCGAGAATGGATAATAAGTCGTAGACATGTGCATAAACTTTTAACCGTCCTGGTGGTGTAGCCTAATGGTTAGAGTGTTTAAAAATCTGTGTGTAAGAAACTGTAAGTGATAATCCAGGTTCGAATCCCGGTGGATCACATACTGTATATGCTTTCATTAATTTCATTGGAGGTGTTTGGTGTTGTTGTGAAATTAATAAAATATAGACTATATAGAGTTAGTTCACTGGATATACTCTCGCAAGCAAAAGTGGTGTCTGCACTCCAGGTTTCATAAATAATTTCTAGCTCGGAGAATTGACCACTTGCGAGTTTCGTTCTACAAGGAAGTTGGAGCTGTAGACATCGATAGTACTGTATATAGAAATACCATAATATTGTAGGTTTCTGATGGCTAAAAAGTATGTAAAATTGGGTTTTATGTATTGATAAATGAACTACAACCGTATTTTAGCTGATGATCCTGCTAAATATCGATGTCTACAGCTCCAACTTCCTTATAGAACGAAACTCGCAAGTGGTGAATTGTGCAACTTTTTGAGCCAGATTATTTCCATTAAGTTAGCCTTAGTAATTTTAACAATACTGTACTATTTGACAAATTGATTTTAAAATATAAAACTTGAAAACTAACTCAAAAGTTAGTTCAAATTAATATAACGAACTCATTAAAATTTAATAAAAATATCTCGAGCTACATTTGTTATACTGTAGGCTACCTGACATGCAGATACCACTATTAACTCTTTCAGTACCAACGACGTGTGCTATATTTCATTCTACCTACATTTAGACGATAATATGCAGCTTTGGAAGGATCTGTGGTAGTTAAAAGGGTTGGTTGAGATAGTTTGAAGTCTTATCATTGCTAGGGGTCCTTCCTAAGCTGAATAAAATCGTCTAATAGTTGCCAGAGTATGATGAAAAGGACGTCCCTGGTACTGTATGGGTTAACAATGAGTGTAAAACAATATATATTTTTGTTTTTTTATAATAACCATTACATTTACTTTCAAAATAATTCCAGGGTCAAGAAAACGACCGGCGAGACTCCCTCCAGCACCATCACGATATGGAGGGCGAGATCGGGGAAGTCCGAACTCAACTCCTGGAAACCGAGCGCGACAAGTGCCGGCTTCTCTTCCGACTGGAGGAGGTGCAGGACGAGAAAGACAACATCAAACACAACCTCCTGCAGCGGATAGAGGAGTTGAAGGGCGATATGTCCCGCTACAATGAGATCTTTGAACTGGAGAAGAAAGCCCTACAACAGACCCACAATGCCCAGCTCCGGGAGTCGGAAAAGGAACGTAGTCACCTGGAGGACCGACTTAGACAACTTGAACTCCAGATATCAACCTTCCGACAAGAACTGGAGATCGTTGGAGTCGCGGTTGCCAATGATATGGTGGAAATGGATGCCGACATGGGTATGCGGTCTCAGAGTAGGAAGTCTCCCATGAGGCACAGCGGAGGGGATAGCGAGCTGCTAGATAAGATCAGAGAACTGGTGAAGTCGGAAACCAGCCTAAGACAAAGGATATGTGAACTTGAGAAAAAGGTATGTATAATGGTATTTCTTTTTCATGTACTGTACATGTACATACATACATAAAATTTTAAGACTGAGTACTCCACGCATACGTGCAGTTTCAGTGTCTTGTCCTAATGGCGGCGTTCCAGGCAACCCTGTTAAGGGCTGCTTCACTTGTCAAGTTTTTGGATTTGAGATCGGCACGTATTGTCCGATCCCAGGTCTTCCTCGGTCCACCCCTTGTATTGTTAAGATAATGTTCTTGACGTTCCCTAGGCTGCCTGGCCGAACAGCCCCGATTAAGATAATGTTTTTTTTTTGTTTTTTTCTTTTTTTACATTAGTTTAACCAGACCACTGAGTCACTATATGAGACTCATAGGGCTGGCCTTAGCATAACACTAAGGTTAAGATAATGTTAAGCCATTTAGCTTCATACAAGACCCTATTTACTGGATATATAAAGGACTGTATTTTTCTCATACTCTCAATTAGCAAACTCGTCTTTAATTTATCATATTTTGTCAACAGGAATGTGCTTACCATGAAACCATCCGCGAGGCTGACAAGATAATGTCCAGCCACGTGACCTCTTACAAGCAGCGCATTGAGGACCTGGAAACGTCTAAGTCACAACAGGAGTGCAAGATCAGACAACTGGAGGCCTCGGAAGAACGACTGCGGGCGGCCATGCGCAGTGGTACGAGGAACAGCGATGGGGAGCGCATCTCCGACCTCCTCGACAGACTCATCCTCACAGAGAACTCAGAACTCAAACTGAAAGAGCGGGTCTGGAACCTAGAAAAGAATGAGAAGGAGTTGCAGATTAAGGTAGAGTAAAACAATATAAGAAGTTTGTGCGGAGTTACATGGAGGGATAGACAGACGAATGAGGAAGTATGAGAGAGGTGTGGTGTGGATGTAGACGTGCTGGAAAATGTGAAAAGGAACACCTTGAGATGGTTAGGCCACATGGAACGTATGGGAAGCGAGAGAATGACTAAGAGGGTGTACGAGAGAGAGGTGGAAGGACAGAGAGGGAGAGGTGAACCGAGAGAAAGGTGGAAGGATGGAGTGAAAAAGTACCATATATGAGTGAAGGCAGTGCTGGTTGTTGTTGTTGTTGTTCACCAAGCTGCCAGGCCGAACAGTCCCAAGGCCCCAAGCAAGGCCAAGGCCATAACCGTGCGGCCCCACAGAACCCTCCCTGCCGACCGCAATAAAGCCTGAGTGACCGAAGCCACTCCATGGCAGGGAGCTGAGGAGGGTGCGGAAATGCCTGGGAAACCAAAGCCCCACCCAGGGCCCTGTGCCCCTCAGCAATTATGAAGAGAAAGTTGAGGGGCAAAGGAAAAATGTGACGCTTTGGCTTCCAATCTTGGTAGATTGGGAGGTCAATCCACGGAAGAGACGCCGTCACTTGAGATCTAGAAAATATATAAGTTAAAGGAACAGTCTGAGTAAGCTATGGGTATGGCAGAGATCGCTCAGTTCTCACTCTGATAGACCAGCCCATCACCACATGACTAGAACCCAATCCTCTCGGCATCAGCTAGAAAAGGCCCTAGAAAGCCACCTTTGGCGGGGGGATAGCTCCCCTATTTCAACCCCTTTCGGGGTTGGGCGGGTCTGGGGACAGAAGTGCATGGGGGGGCATTTTGTTCGTGGCCACCCCTTTGGGGATCACGGCGTCAGGCAGTAGATAGATAGAAAACAATATAGTGTCTTGAACTGTTTGCTAATTTGTAGCCTACTATTAACTTATCACTAAATATTTGAATTTTTCAGTTTTGTGTTATTTTATTTCATAATATTGTTTTGCTAAGTAGTCCATACATTATTTCCAAATACAGTAGTGATTTTGATAAGTTCTTTTACCTTTATATTGTGCGATTCCTGTTTTGGTTTGATTATTTTACAAGTTTAACATTTAAATTAATACAGTAACTGACAATATATGACATAAATGCGCGGAATTTCGGTGTGAGTATCCTATGTTCGAGTCCTTGGAGTGCCACATGTATTTGTTGATTTCATTAATTGAGTTTAGAAGTAAGTTGGTTGGTGGAAAAATATGAATTAGTAATGACAGTATTGTAATATTATGAAACCTAAATTGATCTATCTTATAACAGTTGATGGAGGGTGAGAAGGCCAACCAAAGTCTGCGAGGGGAGCTGAGGGACCAGAAGGAGCTGGTGCACCGCCTTATGTCCCTCGAAACGGAAAACAGTGCTCTCTCCGCTGAGCTTAGTCAGGTACCACCAAATCTACTTGCCTTTGTTAGAAGCTATTATATATTTTGTGTTTTTTTTGCTTGAATTTAAATGCATGTATTCCAAGTTATGTTTAATTTTGATAATCTGTTTTGAAAAAGTAAAACCTCGCCCATCCAGACTAATTGGGGGAGACCCCTGTCTGGCTCTGCCAAAAGTCCGGATCTGCCGAAATTCCAGATATATATTCACCCATCCAGACAAATCCAGATGGCTGAAACATGAGTCCAGATATCTAACTTATACAAACAGACTTACGTTTCAGCCATCCAAAAAATTCCGGATGGCTGACATACAAGTCTGGATATCTAACACTGCATGTAAATAATATGTGTGGTAACTTGTATCGTCTCGTTCGTTTCCGGATTGACTTATATTTTTCCAAAGCCATCCTGACAAGTTTGGTTGGCTGAAACATGAGTCTGGATCGAAATGCCTGTCTGGATCTCTTGGGTTTCCGGATCTGAGAGCACCGGATGGGCGGGGTTCTACTGTAGTAAAGAAGCTGATGTTGAATACTGATAAGATTATTGGTTGTGTCATGAAGATATATAGTATGTACAGAATTAGGGTTCTTGGTGGTCGTATGGTTGAGATCCTGCATACAGTTAGGGGAGGCTCCATGGTTAGCCTACTCCTAAATACATACATACATACACGTTTAAAGACCGTTGTGTCCACAGAAAATGTGGTTACAATCTCACGTCCTAAATGGCGGCTTTCCAGGCGGCCCTGTCAAGGGCTGCCTCTGTTGTCCAGTTCTTTATTTTGAGATCGGACCGGAGTACCCGATAGTTATTTAATGCACATAATTAATGGTAGTCTATCCAACCTACTACGCTCATGATCGTTATATAGGCAATAATGTAAATAATGAAAAGTGAATACTATGCACAGTACAGTATACTTTACCTTTTTCATAATTCTTATTTTTATCTTTCTTCCTGAGAGTGGTGAAGGCAGTGGGGCCATAATGGTGTGCCCCATGGTTCCCTAGGTCTTACTCTCACAGCCCACTGGCACAAGTCGGCCTTTCTCTCTGGTGTAGGGATGCAGCGACCTAACCGCCCGCCACTTCGGTGGTGCAGTCAGCCTCTGTAGCAGTTATGGTGATTTCTTGTTACTGCCTTATTGTAGCACGGTAAAGGCTGGTGTGGTGCGAATTCGTCAGGTGCAAGTGCTTCAGGGGGACTTTGTTGAGTCTTGCTGCGACACTGTTAGCACTATACCAACATCGGCCACTGTGATGACATAATGGGTCTGTGTTGTGGCAAGTCTTTATTGTACTGTACTTCAGTAAATATACTAAAACCACGCTCCCTGTGGATGAAACGGTCTTTAAACTTGTATGTATCTTTATGTACAGTATCTTTATATCTACTCATATTCCCAGGCACAAGACTCCGCTCGCAAGGTGTGTGAGCTCCAGCAGAACGAGAGCTTCCTGAGAGGCCGCGTTGAGGAGCTGGAGGTGATGGAGAACATGCTCAAGGAGACACTACACCAAGCTGACCTCATTCTGGCTCAGCGGGAACGCAAGCTTAGAGACCAGGTAAGTTGGTATAATGGATGGAGAAACGTGTATTTATAATGAATATTTTATTATATTTATTTTATTGTTTATTTTAGCTTGTAACCAATGTAAATTAGATGCAAATATCCTGATTTGGTGCAAGAATGTCAATGCAACACTGAAGTATTGCATTTCTGATATACATATTAATTGTTAGACAGTTTTTGGTGAGACTTAATTTGTTAATATGCTATAGCTAAGGAAGCACTCAAGATTGAGTACCGGCTATTGCATACTTCCACCAGGCTAGGCATACAGAGTAAGTAGCACATAAATGTAGAAGAGGGTTTTACTTAATGTTACAGTTTAAGGGGAGATTTCCACTTGAGAGATTTTTTTCTGGACCCCTTTCTCCCTCATGTTTAGCCCCATTGCTTTTGAGATTTTAAGACTTTCGCCCTAGTAGTTTGGACATTTTAAGACATTTTGCCCCATTACTGTCAATTTTAAGACCTTTCGTGCCATGAAGGTGTCAATTTTTTCCTGGCGAGCGATAGCGAGCCTGTAATTTAAGAGCAACCGGCCTCCGGCCGGGACATGTTTCTACCGAAAAATGTACAAATTTATCTTGAAAGGGGGTCTAGGGGGTGTAATTTTAAGCTTGATGAAAACTTGGGGAACAAACTAAATACCTCCCCTTAATGATAAGTGCTCTTGGAACCAGATTAACTTGCTCATGTAGTAATGTACACCCTATGTGGTGGATTGTGTTCTTTTATTTCAAATTTGATTTTATTATAGCTACATTATATTTGTTTAAGCCGTCCGGCTGGCTCAGTTGATAGCGTGCCTGCTTCCAATCTTTTGCAGGTCTCGTGTTCAATCCCCGCTCAGATTGAAAAGTTTTTCCGAGATATAGCCGGCGGTTACCGTTTCCCCATGAGCAAGGGAGATAGGTAATGGTCTCTGGTTGATTAAAGAAGTGTCAAGCGCTTGAGAATCCTTGAAGGAGGGCGCTATATACTGTAAGTAACCAGATGATTATTATTATTATTAATACAATAGTTTAACCAGACCACTGAGTTTCAGAACAAAGCTTTCATAGGGCTGGCAGCTACAGTATAACTGTTTGCCACGTCTTTGACTGCCCAGATACTGCCCGTCTGCGTACAGTTTGTTTTGGTACTAAATCATTCACTGACCTTTTATCCGATTCTCCGTCATTTTCCTTCCCCCTTATCGTCCGTTTTTTGCGTCGCCTTAAGCTCCTTTCAGTAATCTGATCCAATCCTTCGGGCCAGACCTATGAGAGTTCCGTATGGAGCTCAGTGGTCTGGTTAATCTGCTCTACATAACTAAGTAACTACAGTATAAGAAGTAGAGTAATATTTACCTTAATCTCAGGTGACGTCACTACAAGAGGAACTACAAGCGTGTCGAGGCCAACTAGAAGCCGAGTCACTGAAGGAGGACTGTGCGCGCGAGGCCGAGTCAGCTTACAGGAAGCAGCTGGAGGATTTGAGGACTCGACTGGCGGAAGCGGAGAAAGAGCTTGTAGAATCGTCCTCGGAAACAATTAGTCACGAAACCCAACACCGCTCCGAGGTAATGTGGCGGATTAATACGTGGGTTTATTTCCAGCTGATGGCAAACTGAATCCTTTAGCAGCTGATTTCTTGATACTTAACCCCTTCGGTATCGGCGCCGTCCTTTTAAGTTTATTCTGGCTACTATTAGACGATTGTATTCAGTTTAACAAGGGCCTTCTGTGGGGGCGCTCGGTTATGGCCTTGGAATTGCTCGGGGCCTTGGGGCTGTTCGGCCAGGCAGCTTTGGGAACAACAACAACAACAACAACAACAACAACCCTTTTGACCATCACAGATCCTTCTTAAACTGCAGAAAATCGTCTCAATATAGCTAGAATAAAATTCTAAAGATGTCATCGGTACAACAGGGGTTAATGAAAAAATATGAAACTACCATGTACAGTACAGTATTTGCATCATCTTATTGCCAAGTTTTCATAATCAGCTACATATTTCGCTACAAAATGTTTGTAATAACCAAATAATTAAGATGAATATGTGGCAATTTACCATCAGCTGGAAGAAAATAGACTGAAGCCAGTGGCTTCAGTCACCCAGGCTTTATTGTGGTCGGCAGGGAAGGTTGTGTAGGGGCGCTCGGTTATGGCCTTGGCCTTGCTCGGGGCCTTGGGGCTGTTCAGCCAGGCAGCTTGGGGAACAACAACAACAACAACAACAGAAAATAGACTAGTATTGCCAGGCTTGCTAGCTTATAAATATGTAGGCCTACAGTTAAAAGTATGTCTTACAGTTCTTGTTATGCCCTGTTTTTCTACAGGTTTAACTTGGGTAATGTGAGTTCTAAATTGACTGGGTATATAAGGCTGCATGCACAATACAAGATATGAGGAATAGAGAACACAAAGAAACACATGGTAGCAAGTTACATGATCACGTTTATTGATATACCACTGCAGAATACTTGTGTAAGACAATATAATAGAATTGAACAACACTAGCATAAGTGGATCTGGATGGAGCCTAGTCTCCCACTTCCAACGTTCAGGTATTAATCTTCTGATCACTGGCTTTGATTTCACAGGTTTATATACCGAAGACCATCAATGTTACTTATAGATTCATATTCACTGTTAGATTTATTACTGGTAGCTCTGGTGCACAAGTAGTAGTTCACAGACTAGACTAGACACGCATTTTTAGAGCACGGGAATTCTAGTAACCTCAGGGGGTACTGATCTAAGTTTTATATCCTTGTCTCAGAAATACATAGAACGCAAATCAGTGGGCGAACGTTAGATATCACTAGAGTTTTAATATCTGAATATATCTGATATAGTCGTCCGGCGGCTGTGGCTAGGGGCTTGCCATATCACCAGTGTTTGTAATAACCCTCTGTGTATGAGACAGATGTGAGTGTCTTTAATACCAAAACCGAAGGTGCCTTAGCTAGCTGGTTTTACTCGGCTGGTTGTTAATTGTAGGGTTTGCTGGATATGGTGGAGACTGGGTTGCTAACTCTGCCACATTTATCTGGAAGTATGGCAATAGAAGTTAGTTACTGGCGGGGCGGCTAGCCTCGCACCGACGACCATTGGGTGCAGGGTTGTGAATGTGTTGTAAGAGAATAGATGGCATGCAAGGGGCTAGTAAAGTTCTAATGTTGTTCTGGCCTACTAAGTGAAGGTAGGCTGGATAGGAGTATATATATAAAAGGTTGGAGAGCGTTAGTAACGGACAATTCAAGGATCTTCAAGAGGTATGAGAGAGAGGCTAGGTCGGACAAGAGTCGAGAAGCGCGGGTGTGTCTTAATGAGAGGGTGGGGTTCAAGGGCTACAGGGAAATTTTGCCCCTAAGGTCCCTGGGTGTGGGGGTGGCATTAGGCTACAATTGATATGGAAGTTTGAAAAGGCAGTAGAATACGTTAGCCAAATGCTACCGGGGAATGCAACTATGGGGTGGTATATGAGTCTGGAAAAGATAGAGTTATGTGATCAGTCAGAGGGTTATGGATACTATTAGTTGGCCCTGGGAACTGCATTTTCTATTAAATATAAAATACCACCCACAGCGGCAGTTCGTAGGGGTACTTAGTTATTGTTTCGGGGTACTTATGACAGATACTGGTAACCAGGTTATCTTATACAATCTCTGGTTGGGGTAAGAGGTGTAAGACACGAAATAAATTGGCGTAGTGTGGGCTGTGGATACGAAGGAGGCAAGGGGAAGACGTATGACAATTGTGGAAAGTAAATGGAAAAAGGTGAACACAATGGCGGATAAAAATACTTAACCTAAGGATTGCATACATAGATTTATGGGGCGATGGGTCTTCAGAAGCTTAGTCTGGCAAGACAAGATGTTAGGGAATGTTAATATTAATACTTAGTTACTAGAGGAGCAATGCAAGGGGCGACTGAGCACGGGTTACATATATCTATACTCGTCATGGAATATGATATACGAGGTCTAGGGACAAGCGTGGGTGTTTGAACTTCTAAGATATATAACATCTACTTCTCGGATGCAAGAACATACATAGATATAATTATGGCTGTCTGATGTGTTGGCATTGGCTCAACGTCGGGACAGGCATGGGTGTTTTTAATATGAATGTATATTCCTGTTCATCATCTTTGTAGTTAGGAGTGTAGGACACGAGGGGGTTAGTGTACGTGAGGTGTGGAAAATGGTCAGTTTTAGAAAAGGTAAATGGGTGTGTCCTGGAGCTGTTTAGCCCTGCGGGCTTGGGCCTGTCTGGAATGGCGGGCTCGGTCAGCTGGTCCTTTCGTTCTGTGGACCTTTCCTTTGGTGTTTCTGTGTGGTGTTCGTTCATGGCTTCTGTGGTGGGCTTCTCGTTCTGGGGCATTTTACTTCTGCCACCAATGAAATGCTGGGTGTGAAGGGAATTCATGGTCTCCTGAAATATCCCCAGGCTACCTTTAGGATCAACTTTTCCTGGTACCTGGCGCGGGATACGAACCTCTGAAGGGAATTTAACCCCCCTAAAAACCCACAGGTTTTGAGATGCCTTGGGTGGGGTTCGAACCCTGGTTAGTGACCCAACCATCACCACCAGGCCCGCGCGCTAACCCACTGTACTACCACGGACGTACTAAAAGTATAGCAACCTTAGTCCGATTTTTAAGAACCAGGTGATAGTCTCGTGGTGTTATCACGTGATGAGTTTATTGGACTTACCATCTACGACTATTTTACGCTATACCTGACGTCAACTCGGGTTAGTATTATTGTGGGTGCGGGACATTTTCGAGGGCATTACATTACATCCTTCTTTAACTGGGCTAGTCCCTAGCCTATTTTAAGGTCGTAAGGTATCGTAGCTGTATTACCTCAGCAATCTCAATATTGTTGGTATAGGGTTCGCGTGACGGGTGCTCCACGTAGCTACCTGGTCACGTTCCCTAGCTGCCACCAATGAAATGCTGGGTGTGAAGGGAGCTACTGACGGAAAACTGTGACAAGGGAGATTTTGTTGGTGGGGGAATAGCTGAGTATTTCTGGGGGAAGGGGGGGAACATAGTTGGGTCCCTAGGTCGTCACGCGTGAGGGGAGGGTTTACGGCGCGTGTGGGAGGGTCAGGGTGGTGAGAGGTGAGCGAGTTAGGAAACGGGATTTGTTGGGGGGACTGCGGCGGGTTGGTGGGGGAAGAGTTAGGTGTAGAACAGGGGTTATTGGTAGAGGACTGATGTATTGATTTGGGGTTGTTAATAGGACGAATTTTGGGAATTTTCTTGGTGGCAGTCACGGTCTGGTTAGCGGTTATCTGGGGTTGGTGGGTTTGTTTGACATTAACAGGACGAGTTTGGGGAATTTTCTTGGTGGCAGTCTCGATCTGGTTAGAGGTTATCTGGGACTGGTGAGTTTGTTTGACATGAGAGGGCGAGTCAAGTGTGGGGTTTCGAAGTTTTCTAGGGGTGTGAATTGTGTGGGGGTGGAAGGGAGCTACTGACTGAAAACTGTCACAAGCTACCGACGGAAAACTGTCACAAGGGAATTTTTGTTGGTGGGGGGATAGCTGAACATTTCTGGGGTCATGGGGAAAATATGTTGTGGTAGGCCTACATAGGTAGGCATAGCTAGAATACGGGGCTTGTTGGGGGGGGCTGCGGAGGGTTGGTGGGGGAAAAGTTCACTGGGGTTGGACTTTCACCGGAAGTCATTTTGGAAGGGTGCACGGAGTCTTGGATAGGGGCTGAAGGGTTGGATAGGGGATTCATCGAACTGCGTAGGCATTCTTCTCTGATGGAGAGCATATGTTCTTCGAATAAGCCATACGGGTCGAGATGGGCGGTGATGTGGGGTGGGAGGATGTTTAACAAAGCGGTGAATAAGAGTTCATTTTGTTGGTCGTAATCTTCATAGCTATACGTGGTCCTCACGTATCTGTAGAGTTGTATGAGGGTCACATTTATATCCCCTTCATACTTGATCTCGTCGACTTTTATTATTTTGGGGGCGACGGGGGAACCCAAAAGTGGATCTAAGGTCCGGATCACGAAGGATCGAAACTGGTTCCAGGTACTCTCTGGCGTATCCTGTGTCACCATTTGGTGAACAAATTCTTGAAAGGTAGGCTTATCAACAAGTTGGGAAACGGCTTCTCCCAACTGTATAATATGCAAAATTGCCCAGGCGATTTTTTCGTGGTCATTATGAAGTACCACATCGTACACTGGCTTTATTATGTCTAAGTAACTGGTGATATCATAAGTGTTTATATCATACTTGGGAATGTGTGCGAATGGCTGAAGATTTCGCGATGTTGCCATGCTTCTACTGTTCCAAACTTGCAGTGTAATGCAACCTTTTATCCGAATCAATCCCACCGCTGCCACCAATGTTATGCCCTGTTTTTCTACAGGTTTAACTTGGGTAATGTGAGTTCTAAATTGACAGGGTATATAAGGCTGCATGCACAATACAAGATATGAGGAATAGAGAACACAAAGAAACACATGGTAGCAAGTTACATGATCACGTTTATTGATATACCACTGCAGAATACTTGTGTAAGACAATATAATAGAAATGAACAACACTAGCATAAGTGGATCTGGATGGAGCCTAGTCTCCCACTTCCAACGTTCAGGTATTAATCTTCTGATCACTGGCTTTGATTTCACAGGTTTATATACCGAAGACCATCAATGTTACTTATAGATTCATATTCACTGTTAGATTTATTACTGGTAGCTCTGGTGCACAAGTAGTAGTTCACAGACTAGATTAGACACGCATTTTTAGAGCATGGGAATTCTAGTAACCTCAGGGGGTACTGATCTAAGTTTTATATCCTTGTCTCAGAAATACATAGAACGCAAATCAGTGGGCGAACGTTAGATATCACTAGAGTTTTAATATCTGAATAAGGTAATTACGAGAGTCAAGGTCGCCTGTTAATTAAAGAGCACTGATCGCTTAGTACGTCCCAAATGGAAAGGTTAAGTATGAATTACACTGGGCAAGGTCTTAGCCACTTCGTAGAAATATTAATTAGTGAATCTAAAACAGCACAGTAATATGTAGTACTGCTAAAGGGAATCTTGGGTAGTATCTGATGGGTCTGGTCCTGGTTATCTTGCGTCCATGATGTTGGGGGCTAACGACTGGTTCCGCGGCCGTCCAGGGGGGCCATATGTGTGAAGTTCTTCAATACGTGGGCAGGTCCTTCTATCCAAATCTGCCACGGAGTCTGCCGGTTCTGGGATCTCACTCCGGAACAACACAAGGGCAGAGCTAGAAATTAACTGCAGGGTAGTGACCCCTGGTTGGTGTCTAGCTTTCAACTGATTTGACTGGGGGCGGGAGTTAGATTTATAGGCTCGGTTCTGGACCCTGTAGACAGTAGGGATCTCGAGTCTTATGGACTTAATTGAGCTCTCAATAGATATGGGGACTAGGTAAGATGGTATTTACTGTTGTGGCACAGGGCGATAGGAAGCCTTTATATTTTCATATAACTGAGCCTTAGTAAGAGGTACTATTTTGGCTATACTGGACGTATTTAGGGGAGAGAGACTGGATCTACTTTGCGAGGAGGATGGGGACAGCTGTGATAGGAGCGTCTCTCTAGATTGTTCAATCTTCATTCTATGGTATAGCTGAGGTGCTAATTTAGTGATCAGAGCATGCAAGAAAGGTAAATGGTTTATTGTGAGTTAATAGAGGTTAGTAAAGGTGTTAGTCATTCATGGTTAGTTCATTGATAGGAAGAATTCCTGTGCTACCTGGCAATGACTCGAAAGTCAAAACAGGGGCCAGGTATACCTCCGCGGGGGTGGGGGTCTCCCTCCTCGGGTGGGCAAAAAGGGGGAGCTGGGCGCCCTCTCTCTGATATAGTCGTCCGGCGGCTGTGGCTAGGGGCTTGCCATATCACCAGTGTTTGTAATAACCCTCTGTGTATGAGACAGATGTGAGTGTCTTTAATACCAAAACCGAAGGTGCCTTAGCTAGCTGGTTTTACTCGGCTGGTTGTTAATTGTAGGGTTTGCTGGATATGGTGGAGACTGGGTTGCTAACTCTGCCACATTTATCTGGAAGTATGGCAATAGAAGTTAGTTACTGGCGGGGCGGCTAGCCTCGCACCGACGACCATTGGGTGCAGGGTTGTGAATGTGTTGTAAGAGAATAGATGGCATGCAAGGGGCTAGTAAAGTTCTAATGTTGTTCTGGCCTACTAAGTGAAGGTAGGCTGGATAGGAGTATATATATAAAAGGTTGGAGAGTGTTAGTAACGGACAATTCAAGGATCTTCAAGAGGTATGAGAGAGAGGCTAGGTCGGACAAGAGTCGAGAAGCGCGGGTGTCTTAATGAGAGGGGGGGGGAGTTCAAGGGCTACAGGGAAATTTTGCCCCTAAGGTCCCTGGGTGTGAGGTTGCATTAGGCTACAATTGATATGGAAGTTTGAAAAGGCAGTAGAATACGTTAGCCAAATGCTACCGGGGAATGCAACTATGGGGTGGTATATGAGTCTGGAAAAGATAGAGTTATGTGATCAGTCAGAGGGTTATGGATACTATTAGTTGGCCCTGGGAACTGCGTTTTCTATTAAATATAAAATACCACCCACAGCGGCAGTTCGTAGGAGTACTTAGTTATTGTTTCGGGGTACTTATGACAGATACTGGTAACCAGGTTATCTTATACAATCTCTGGTTGGGGTAAGAGGTGTAAGACACGAAATAAATTGGCGTAGTGTGGGCTGTGGATACGAAGGAGGCAAGGGGAAGACGTATGACAATTGTGGAAAGTAAATGGAAAAAGGTGAACACAATGGCGGATAAAAATACTTAACCTAAGGATTGCATACATAGATTTATGGGGCGATGGGTCTTCAGAAGCTTAGTCTGGCAAGACAAGATGTTAGGGAATGTTAATATTAATACTTAGTTACTAGAGGAGCAATGCAAGGGGCGACTGAGCACGGTTACATATATCTATACTCGTCATGGAATATGATATACGAGGTCTAGGGACAAGCGTGGGTGTTTGAACTTCTAAGATATATAAACATCTACTTCTCGGATGCAAGAACATACATAGATATAATTATGGCTGTCTGATGGTGTTGGCATTGGCTCAACGTCGGGACAGGCATGGGTGTTTTTAATATGAATGTATATTCCTGTTCATCATCTTTGTAGTTAGGAGTGTAGGACACGAGGGGGTTAGTGTACGTGAGGTGTGGAAAATGGTCAGTTTTAGAAAAGGTAAATGGGTGTGTCCTGGAGCTGTTTAGCCCTGCGGGCTTGGGCCTGTCTGGAATGGCGGGCTCGGTCAGCTGGTCCTTTCGTTCTGTGGACCTTTCCTTTGGTGTTTCTGTGTGGTGTTCGTTCATGGCTTCTGTGGTGGGCTTCTCGTTCTGGGGCATTTTAGTTCTTATTATGTCTTTGAAAGATATATAATGACCAAGAGAATCCAATTTTATGAAGATTTTTTTTTAGTAATCCTGCTCATATTTATTCCAGTCTTATTCAAATTGTCCCAGTTTAACATTTTGATCATACCGTTTCTGAGTTACAGAGGTTAGAGGTTACGATTTCTGAACAACCTAGAATGAACGGACTATAATATCCCTTCTCATTTGCATGAGCATATAGTCAGTATAGGGTCGGGAGGTAAAACCCGCTCTGTCAAAATGTTATTGATAGATGTGAAGCCCGGGCAACTTGACCTAGTGATTCGTGACAAACGCTTAATGTTCATGGCCACCCCTTCTCGGGAATTACGGCGTCTGGCAAAACAAAACAAAAAATAATATCCCTTCTCATGCTCAGGTGACCAAACTTCGGAACCAGCTGAAACTGTGCAACTCCCAGCTGATGGAACTGGACCGTCTGAACTGTGAGCTGCGAGAGCGTGTGGTGGAGGCCGAGAGGGAGGGGCAGCGCTACGCCTCCGACCTCGAGGAACTCAGCAGGAGGCATGAACAGGACCTCCTCACTTTTAACCTGCAGGTGAGAAAATTATTTAATATTAATAAGTAACATCCTGTTCTTAACATTAATCATCAATTACAAACCCCAATGTACTCAAATAAATTAATGAAAGCATATGGTCCTCCCGGGATTCGAACTCGGGACACCACACCCAGAACATAAACACCACCCCGTGGCGTAACTGATAGCGCGTCTGGTTCACAACCAGAAGGTCCCGGGTTCGAGACCCGGGCGGGGAAGAGTCATCCAAAAAAATGCAAGTACATGCGGATTGGGACCAGCAAGATAGACAAGGTAGGATACAGTATGTATGAAGCGATGGAGGAAGTGAATGCAGAAAAGGATATAGGAGTAGTGATAGACAATAAGTTAAATTTCTCAGAACATTTAGCGGAAAAGATAAACAAAGCCAATAGAATTGTAGGGCTGATAAGGAGGACATTTGTGTCACTTGACGAAGAAATCTTCAGGAATCTCTATACAGCGCTGGTTAGGCCGCACCTGGAATATGCGAACCAGGTGTGGGCTCCATATATGGTAAAGGATATAGAAGCAGTGGAGAAAGTGCAGAGGAGAGCTAGCAAGCTGGTACCAACGTTGAAGAGCGCGGGCTATGAGCAGAGGTTGAGGACACTGGGGCTTCCGACACTGGCATATAGGAGAAAGAGAGGGGATATGATAGAGACTTTTAAGATAGTGTCAGGAAAGTACGATGAGGATGTGTGTGAAGGTATCTCCTTGATGCGGGAGGGAACAAGAACGAGAGGACACTCTAAGAAAATTTACAAAGAAAGAAATAGGCTTGAGAAGGCAAAGAACTCATTTTGTGATAGAGTGTTAAATGAGTGGAACGCACTGCCCCAGTATGTAGTCGATTCCGAATCAATAAGGGAGTTTGAAAGTAATCTTGATAAAGCATGGGGAAGACAAGATTTGAAGTTTGATTATAAAACAAAAATACAGAATAGTAAAAATGTTGCGTCTGCTACCGCCGCTGCCAACACCGTGAACGACCGCAGCAGTGCAAGTACTGGTACTGAGCTGGATACACAGGCATAGTTTGCCTTTCTCCAGAGGATCTACTGTAAGAAACTGTAAGAATTTGGGCAAGTCTTCTAACGGTGTAGCCTCTGTTCACCTAGCAGTATAAATAGGAACCGGGAATAAGTGGACGAAGTTGTGACGTCCCATCTGGGGTTGGTGATCGGTTACAAGGTGAGATGGGTATTGTACTGGTCAACCTAAGCCTTCGGGTGAGACTGGTACCGTAGTGAGAATGGTACCGTACAGATTACCCTAAGCCTTCGTTTCCAGATATCGCCAATTGGCTAAAATACAGACTACACACACATCCACAGCCATTCCAACGATTCATAAACACTTAACATACATTTCACGCAATACATTCCCAGTTAAGGAGGCACGATAATAATGAGCTTAGCTCGCATTGCGTGGATTCCCCTTGACGAACAAGCAAGTGAATAACCTAAACCATTACACCACCAACACAGTTTAATATTAAAATAGAAAATTCACGCAAATGTTGGTCGCCCAGGAGAAGCCCCAGAGACCAAGGACCATATGCGGGGTCTCCAGCAAAAGATTCCCAGTTCCCAGATCTCCCGGAGAGGTTCCGATCACAGCAGGCAGACATGCAGCGGAACTATACCTTAATGTCCGCCCACATACTTCCAGGCAGGACCATTCCTATATGAACCGTCTCTCTGTGCCGGGTTATAGATAGATAGATATATACAGTACAGTATAATCACGTATTTTACACTTCTATTACAGTAACTATTTTCTGAATTTTCATTGCCAATTAAGGTGGTGATTTTGTTTTTGTTTTTGGCCGATTAGTTTAACCAGACCACTGAGTCACTGCGTGAGACTCTTATAGGGCTGGCCTTAGCTAACGCTAAGGGTTTAGGAATGTTGGGTGCAGATCAGGGTAGTAATGAGAGTGAAACGTCCGGTCTTGGGTATAAGAATGGAAGGAGAGGAGACATCACATTTTATCAATGAGCAAACAGGGTGCTTCTTCCACATGAAAGCATCTTATGTAGGCAAATGATGTACCATGTGTATGTAATATGTCTGTTTACTTTACACAGGTATCATGCAATGACAGCCGTGTGGAGGACCTAGAGAGCCAGGTGGAGCAGCTGAGCCAGAGCCGGGCAGAGGGTGAGCTGGACGCCTTGGCCGCCACGCCGCTCCCTGCTCTCCATGCTGCCCTTGCTTCCATCACCACCGCCGTCACTGTACGTACAATACGTATCCATGGTTCCTTCTCTCATGTGTTCTGAATGAAAGTCAAACCCTCATCACAGCTGTTACATTGTGTTTCAGTCTTGAATTCCATTACACCTCCTCATGATAAAATACAAGACGGACTTGACAATAATCTTGACCCCTTAACTTCTTATAACTCAAAATTAATGAAAGCAATCGTGCTGACTTTTCTATCAATTGGGAAGAGTCCACCAGGGAATAGGTGTGGATATTTACAGCCAGTTTGCTCCAGGCCCTTTTGAGTTACAGAGAGGTCAGAGATGGCGCTACCTATAGTATGTATGTATGTACTGTATATGCTCAGGCCCAAGCCCCACTTTTCCTATTTTTTATTTTTATTTGAACATCATAATTTATTCTAGATGTGGCTCGATCAATTTATTAGAATGCTGCGTCTGTGTGTCATAATTATTCATCAAAATTGCTTTTCTTGGCCACGGCTACACATTGTACGTTCTATCAATTAAAATGTAAAACTTGCCAACTAAACAAACCAAAACTGGGACAACGACAATATAAAGTCAAATTAACTTATGAAAGTTCTGGGTTAAGGGGAGATTTCCACTTGAGGGATTTTTTCTTTACCCCTTTCTCCCTCATGTTTAGCCCCATGGTTTTTTAGATTTTAAGACGTTCGCCCCATTGGTTTGTCGATTTGAAGAACTTTCACCCCATTTATGTCACTTTTAAGACCTTTCGTGACATTTAGGTGTCGATTTTTTCCTGGCGAGCGATAGCGAGCCTGTAATTTAACCCCTCCAACCCGGAAGGGCTCTTGAACGCCCATAACAACCTCGGCCCGCGTAACCAGGAAGGGCTCTTGAACGCCCATTGCTTGCGTGCGTGCTTTCGAATGCCGCGCGTACATTTTTGGTATCGTGGGACGGTAGGTGGCGCCACCAGGCGTAAACTACGCCACAGCAACAGTATCTACCCCGACGCCATCATGGACAGTACGCCAAATAGTGATTCCGCTGTGTCCGATACCGTGCTTCCTACGACGCCCTTGCTAGTTCGTCGCGCCTTACCCCGACGCCATCGCCTAAATGTGTTATCTCCCGGAGGTATTGAGACGACATTGAGACTTTATGAGCGAGCTGATGCCAAGCATAATGTTGATGATGAAGTCGGTGACGACTCCAGTAATTATAAGTCGAGTGATTATGGCCATGAGAGTGACAAAGAAGAGCAATTCCTGGGATTTGCGAGAGAACATGATAGTGATGAGAGTGATGAAGGTGATGTACCAGTTGTTGAGGAAGCTGGTTTACCTAAAGACAGTGAACTTGAGAGAGTGAGTGAGTGGGAGAGTTCAAGGTCACTCACCAAATTTTGCATAAGTGACACGACTCCAAGCCCTTCCCCAGGTAAATCGCCTTTCAAGCTACATTTGTATAAGCAGAAAATACTTGAGAAGGCGGCCGTGGCAGCTAGGGAACAAGCAAAACTACTTGGTGAGGATGAGGCTGTGAATGAGGGTCAGCGTGGTGACCCTTCTCGTCCGCCATTGTCTCCCTTATCTACCCACGCCACCCAAGATGACCCGGATGCCCCGCATTCTTCCCCACCACCCCCACCATTGCCAAGGGTTGAGGACCCCCCACTTTCGGCCTATTTGCCTCCTAGGTCCCCCGACAGGAGACATACTGCTGCCGAAAAGGGGAAAGGTAGGAAATATACCAAAAAAATTAAGAAAAGTAAGAGAGTTTTGTTCGAGGCTCCCGCGGCGTCCACCCCGGCCGGCCCCAGCCATACGTCCCCGCAACTTTCCCCATGGTCCTCCCCACCTCTCCCGCCTTCAACATGTCTTCCTGAAGAAGTCTTTGAGCTCGCATCACCAATACCTGGGCCTAGTGACAGTGAAACATTGCTTTCTGTCACTCGTCGCAGGCCAAGGAGCCCAGGACCTCGGGGGGACACAGCCTCACCTGCCACTCCTTCCCCACCTCGCCCACCCGCACGCCGCCCACGCATCACTGGTTCCCCGCCAGATTATGTGGGGGCCACTGATGATGAAGGGCACCTCTCTGAAGACTCTGGCCATGATTACATAGGTCCACCGTCAGGGCAAGATGACCACTCTGACGATGACTATATGGACATCGACGACCCTCGACCCATCCGCTTGGCCCGGCGTCGTGCTGCCCGTCGTGCTGACCGCCGCCCTGGCCGACGCCCTCGCCGCCCTAGGGCGCGCGCCTCCCGAGTTGGCCGTGGGCGTGCTGGGCCACCAGCTGGAGCTCCTCGTCAGCGTAGACAAGACCCATTCTACGTTTTTCAGTGGCAAGACGTAGTTGATGAGGATGGATACAACCCTGATGTGCCAGCTTTTGATGAGGTACTGGAGGGTTCAGGCATTACCCCCAATTTTCCTGCAGGCCCCAATGCTCCACCACACGAACTATTTGAGGCCTTCTTTGATGAGGAGGTGGTAGGCTATGTTGTCAAAGAGACAAATAAGCAGCACCAATTCCAGGTCCACTTTTTGGGAAAGGTGACCAAGGGCCACATGAGGCAGTGGACCCCAGTGACTCATAAAGAGTTCATGGTGTTCCTGGCACTCACCATGCTAATGCCTCATGTCAAGAAGCATAGGTTGCCTGACTATTGGATCACCAATGATCTGATATCCACCCCTGCCTTTGGGAAATATATGTCTCGCGACCGGTACCTTGATATCCTCGCAGCGCTCCATCTTGTCACCAACCTTGACGTCCACCTCCCAGACAAGCTGTGGAAGATTAGGACGTTGTACGAGATGATGCGAGAACGCTTCACCTCCTACTTCAAGCCCTTCCGCAAGGTCGTCATTGACGAGTCTCTTGTGCTGTTCCGGGGAAAACTCAGCTTCCGGCAGTACATCCCCTCAAAAAGACATCGTTTTGGCATAAAATTCTTTGTGCTGTGCGACTGCCAAACTGGCTATGTCCTGGACTTCCTGGTCTACAGCGGGAAGGAAGGGGACTTGCTTGTGGACCCCCTCATTGGCTTTGGCGGAGCAGTGGTGCAAGCCATGATGGACCGCTACTTTCACAAGAATCACGTCCTCTACACGGACAATTATTACACGTCCCCCACTCTCTCACAGTACCTGCATGAGCGCAAGACGGGGACTGTAGGCACAGTACGAGGGAAAAGGAAGGGCATGCCACCTTTCCCTCCAAAGACCAAAAAGGTGATGTGTTCAAGAAGAAGTCGGGGCCCATTCTGGCTATCCACTGGCACGACCAGCGGAAGGTCAACCTCCTGACCACCATCCACAAGGGGGAAATGGTGGAGACTGGCAAGGTGGATCGCCGCACCCAGGCCAGGGTGACCAAGCCCGATGCTGTCCTGGACTACAACATCAACATGAGGCTGGTGGACAAGTCCGACATGCAGATAGGCTTCATTGACTGCCTGCGTACCTCGTGCAGATGGTACAAAAAGTTCTTTCTGCATATGGTGGACATGTCAGTTCTGAATGCCTACAACATATACAAGCTTCGGAATGTGAACACACCCATGAAGTTCAATAGCCTGCAGAGGTTCCAAAAGCAGGTGTTGACGGAGCTCCTGGAGAAGTATGCTACGCCACAGAGGGCAGTGGCACATCCTGGGCCCGCCGTTATTGACCGCTTGCAGTGTGCTCAATACTTGATTAGGCACAGGCTTGGTTCCCTGCCTCAGAATGAATCAGGAAGAACACAGCAGAAGCGGTGCCATGTCTGCTACAACAGCAGGGTGAGGCCGAGGCCAGGTAAAAAGTCAACCATGGAGTGTGTGGAGTGCAAGGTGGCACTCTGTGCTTTAGAGTGCTTCTTTGATTACCACTCCAAGCTGGAGTTCTAATAATCATACTGAAATTGCCAAATAAAATTACAATATGTACACTATAATTATATATAGGCAAAAAGTGGAAGAAAACCAATTTATTGTAATACAAAAGTCATGTATTATGAGAAAATTGATACAAATACAATTACACCATAATAATATGTGAAAGTGACACATATGTATATACCAAGTGACATTCATATGATTAGAACCTATAGAAATATATAAATCAGTGAAAAAAGACACAATAAATTGTATATAAAACGTTTACAAATCATATAACTAAGTGAAAGTGACACAAGACCTAATATTTGATGGCCAAAGTATAATAAATACCTGTGATAACGAATAATCAGTGCCTAATACAACAATAACCTACCTCAATTACTAATAAAATGTACGGTATCGAGTGAAAATTAGCATTATCAGTGACAGTGACACTCTCTAAAGCATATTTGTCAAAGTGAAAGTGACACAAGACCTAATATTTGATGGCCAAAGTATAATAAACACCTGTGATAACGAATAATCAGTGCCTAATACAATAATAACCTACCTCAATTACTAATAAAATGTACGGTATCGAGTGAAAATGAGCATTATCAGTGACAGTGACACTCTAAAGCATATTTATCAAAGTGAAAGTGACACAAGACACAATACTTGATGACCAAAGAATAATAAACACCTGTAATAACGAATAATCAGTGCCTAATACAACAATAACCTACCTCAATTACTAATAAAATGTACGGTATCGAGTGAAAATGAGCATTATCAGTGACAGTGACACTCTAAAGCATATTTATCAAAGTGAAAGTGACACAAGACACAATACTTGATGACCAAAGAATAATAAACACCTGTAATAACGAATAATCAGTGCCTAATACAACAATAACCTACCTCAATTACTAATAAAATGTACGGTATCGAGTGAAAATTAGCAATATCAGTGACAGTGATACACTAATAAACATATTTTATATAATTGGCCTCAAAATAACTAGAAAAATATCAAATAAACATCACATTCTCAATATCAAACACTAAAATCGTCTAAGGGAGATAAATACTTTGGCGCGACGAGCGGCTAGGTGCGTCGTAGCCATGGCCGGGGCGACGCGTCCGAACGCGGGAAGAATTTTCCGCCGAAAAGCACTCGTCTTCCCGCGCTCACCATTATGCAACCAGAGGGGCTAGAGACCTCTACTCAATGCCATTCGACAGAGGAAGGTTTGTGGAACATTATTCTTTTTTATTCACAACATTACATGCCATATTCATTGACTTACAGAGTAGTTAACATAGCCCAAAGATCGTCAAAACACCCGGTACCGCAGCACAGTCGCAAGCTATAGCCCCCGGGGCTGGAGGGTTAAGAGGAACCGGCCTTCGGCCGGGAAATTTACAAATTTATCTTGAAAGGGGGTCAAGGGGGTGTAATTTCAAGCTTGATGGAAGTCTAGGAAACACACTAAAAACCTTCCCTGAAGCTACCGATTGCTATGGTGTAAACAAGTACAGGGTATTCATTTAAACTGTTGTAATAATTATAACACTGACTTACGGAAGCGAAGCATGGACGTTGGTTGAGAGACTCAGACCAAGAGTGAGAGCAGTGGAAATGAATTACTTAAGGAGTGCGTGCGGAGTTACATGGAGGGATAGACAGACTAATGAGGAAGTAAGAAGGAGGTGTGGTGTGGAGGTAGATGTGCTGGAAAGTGTGAAAAGGAACAACCTGAGATGGTTCGGCCATATGGAACGTATGGAAAGCGAGAGAATGACTAAGAGGGTGTACGAGAGCGAGGTGGAGGGACAGAGAGGGAGATGTAGACCAAATGAGAGGTGGAAGGATGGAGTGAGGAAGTATATGAACGAAGGCGGTGCTGGTTGGGGGGAGGGGCGTCGACTGACTGGGGACAGAGGTGCATGGGGGCGGTTCGTTCGTGGCCACCCCTTCGGGGATCACGGCGTCAGACAATAGATAGATAGATAGAATAATTATAACTTTTCTTCATTAGCTTCAACAGTTTTTAAGAGCCACAGTGTGAATTTGTGATGCTAATATTGAAGAGTATATTATTTCCATAGGGTCTGAAAAGAGATTACCGTATTACATTTGTCGTTTCGATAGTCTTTAATTTTAATGAGTTTGTTATATTAATTTGATCAGTAACCTATGAGTTCGTTTTCAAGTTTTATATTTTAATTGAACGTTTGTAAACAGAACTGCGAGTCATGCAGTGTGACGCAGCGCACGGCCCTGGTGGACGTGAGCAGCCAGCTGGGGACACTGACGGAGCTGTTGGAAGGGCAGAACGTTGCCATGGACGTGACCCAATCTGATGTTGAGGAAGATGTATCAGGTGAGACAAATTGATCCTCTTTTACCTTTATATGCATTGTAAGGAGAGATGGGCATATTTATTTTTTCATTTATGTATCTTTATATTTGTTCTTAGTTGTGTCCCTAGACCTCCATTTAGCGACCGCGCTGGTGTAGTGACTAGCGTCTCGGACTTCCACCCAGAAGGCCCGGGATCGTGCCCACGCTTGGCGCATTAAAGATTTTTCACAAGCACTGAGTCGTTACCATCCCTCATGAGCAAGGGGATGAGGTAGTAGTACAGGACCCCAATGGAAATACGCCTAATCGGCCTTATTGGGCTATCCTTAGCTGGCTTAGCATGCGCTAGCTTTAAGAACTATTATTATTATTATTATTATCACTGTCCCCTTAACCCTCCAGCACCGGCTACGCATTACATAAATATTCCCCAAAACCCGGGTATTTTGGCCGAAAAACGTCTAGGCTAGGCTACCGTATCTTTGTTATTCTGACTGGTTCCCGCATTCCCGCTCATCCCCAAGTGTAGCTGTGTTATTTACCTGTAGAATGGCGTTAAGTAGAGCTCTCTAAGTCAACTGGTTCAGTTGTGATGATGATTTCATTGGAGATAACTTACGGCAACAACAGCCACTTTACACTACTTTTCGATACTTAACAACAACATACTGTACAGGCACACACGAACAAGCGACGCTCTCCTTCTTGTGGCCGGAGATGCGGGGCGTCGGTCCAGCCGGCTGTTGTTTACATGCGTCGGACCGACGCCTCGCACACCAAGCTCACAGGCTTTCAACCACTGGGCGTTAAAGAGCCCTTCCGGGCAGCTCGTGTATGCTTTTTTATGGGCGTTCAAGAACCCTTCCGGGAACAGAGGGTTAAAGTACTAAATAGTGTCATGGAGCCGCCACACTGATGCCGAGGACAAAAGTTATAATTCAATTTTATCTTTTAATTAACCAGAAACTGCAGAAAACTTGGCCCTGGAAGCCACGCCGACCCCGCCTCCCTGCCCCGCTCGGGAGGTCTCGCGGGATGACAGCAGCGGGGACGACAATAACAACAACAACAACAACCCTCAAATGCGCAGGAGACTCAGAAAGCGTCTAGGCAAGGTTAGTGTTTATCGTTTAACTGTCTTGATAGCGTAATGCATAAATGCGCGGAATTTTGGTATGAGTATCCTAGGTTGGAGTCCTCGGAATGCCACATGTATTTGTTGATTTCATTAATTGAGTTTAGAGGTGAAGTTGGTTGGTGGAAAAAACATAATAATTCTCAAATTGACTAATTCCTTGAACATGAAGAGAGTGCGTTGTTATATGTGCGATTAATTTGATTGGGAAACAGATTAACTTGCTCATTTAGTGATGTACACCCTATGTGGTGGATTGTGTTCTTTTATTTCATAATTTTATTTTGCTTAAGCGTTGTTTTCACATAGTGATTTTGATTAGTTCTTTTGCCTTTATTTTGTGTCGTCCCAGTTTCGGTTTGTTTATATTGCAAGTTTTTCATTTTAATTTCATGATTTTATTTTACTTAAGCGTTGTTTCCACATAGAAATTTTAATTAGTTGTTTTGTCTTTTTACTGTGTTCATATACGTTTTGGTTTGTTTATTTTGCAAGTTTTACATTTTAATCTATAATATTGTCTTATAATAGAAGTTCTCACACACAATTATTGTCCTATCTCCCTCCCTGCCCACCCCGAACCAACTTCCAGAAGCACATCCATACTCATATCTCTCACCGATCCATCCACTCACTCACAGACAACACGCAGCTGCATGCACGACCTCCCGAAATCCATCCTTCCGAATCCTCCATTCCTCGCGAGGACAGAGTCCACCTGGCCAGGCTGAGATGCGGACACCATCCAGCTCTCCTGAGCTATCAGAAGAGACTGCTTGACTCCGTTGTTGACGCTTGCCCGGGAAGTAACACAGCACCCCATACCATTAAACACATCATAGAAGACTGCATTTCACACAACCACTTATGCCAACAACACAATCTACACTCAATGAGAGCTCTGTGGGAAAGCCCGATCGTGGCCATGGCCTTCCTCAGGGACTCGGGGCTGTTCGGCCAGGCAGCTTAGGAAACAACAACAACAACAACAACAACAACAACATAGAAGTTCTTTTGCCTTTATAGTGTGTCGTCCCTGTTTCGATTTGTTAAGTTTGCAAGTTTTACATCCTAGCTGCTAATCGGTTCCGCAGAAATAGAGCTAGGATTGAAACATCCAAGATCGGGGCACTGTTCTTATGGGGAAAATTCAATCGGTTCTGTGCTCATGACAAAATTTGCGTCTTTTTCTATTTTTTGCCTATGAAAACATGTTTTATTGTACACAAATTAAATTGTATGCATTAAGCCTATACTGTATCATATAATACACCATAGAATAAGTTTTTAATAACTAGAAAAAAAAGGCCCAATATCTAAACAATTACCGCACTTTTTCCCAGTGTTAGGCTATGAAAACATGTTTTTTGTCTAGGCTACATCAAGTAGCCTAGGCCTAAATCTTATGCATTGTAAATAATAATATAGACATGGCTAAATGACAGTCCTAACCATAAATACTGTAGATTGGGGCATTGTTTCTATCATGCAAAATTGTTTAGGCCTAGCCTAGGCCTAGGTTCTAAATTCGTCCAGCCACCCCTCAAGTACCCATTTCGCCCCAAATACATCCAAAATACATATTATGAGGAAAAGACGTATAAATACGTATTATGAGAAGATTACTTACCACACAGATTTTATTATAAATCATTGTCATACTTAGCCTAGCCTAGGCTAACATCGTCTAGGCTAGGCAATTCATTCGCTTTCGTCCGACATGGACTGGTCTTTGCTGTGTTTTGAGCATGAAATTCCTTCATTGCTACCACCAGGCCAACCATCCCTATCACTAGATGTACTAGAGGTTATAATAAACGCGAGAGATAAGGGGTTCAGGCACAAAAAAGGCTTGCAAACGGTTGTTTTGTCAACACAGATACTAGCTAAACTGCAAGCGTCTGCTTAGTGATGACGTCATACAAAGATGGCGGCATCTTGCGCATTTGACGATCGGATCTCGGATTCACTTGGATTTCGTCTCTAAACGGCAAGCTACTGGCAGATTCTTTCGTTATGTTAAAACAAAATTATTGTTTTTGTTTGTTTTCTAGTTTTATGTCGAGTTTTTCGTTATTTTTGCTATTTTTTCGGGTTTCGGCTGGGATTTTGATGCGAGGAATGAGGCTTTTGGCGCAAGAATTGAAATGGGGAATATTTGGTGTGTGGTGCGAGAATTGAATCAACGAAGACCGGTGTAGCGAGGATGGGGGCTCCACTGTATAATTGTCTACATCAAATCCCAATCTACTATCGCAGGAAAGACACCATCAATCGACTGCCGCCCCGTGCACAATCCTCGAAGAACTGGAGGAGAAGGTGCGAGAGATGGAGGAGGTGGTGGGTGTGAAGGAGGAGGAGGTGAAGCAGAGGGAGGAGGAACTGCGGGTTAAGGAACAACTGGTGCGGAGGAAGGAGCAAGATCTGCGACTGGCCGACAGCGAGGCCTCCGAGCTCAATAGCCAACTCCAGTCACGTGATGCTGCCCTCGTAGAAAAGGTATGTATTTATGTATGTATATATGTATGTAGGTATGTATGTAGAGAAGGTGAACGGAATTTATATTAAGGGGAGATGGTAATTTTTTCTGGATTCCCTTCTCCCTCATGTTTAGCATACAGTATATATTAGTTTTGAGATTTTAAGACGTTCGTTCCATTAGTTTGCGATTTTGAGACTCTGCCCCATTTCGTTATCAATTTTGAGACCTTTCGTGCCATTTAGGTGTCAATTTTTTCCTGGCGAGCGATAGCAAGCCTGAAATGTTAAAGGGAACTGCCCTTTGACAAATTTATCTTGAAGGGGGGTCTAATGGGTGTTTTTTTAAGCTTAATAAAGGTCTAGCGAGGAAACTAAAGAAATAAAGGAATACAAAAATATGGCCCATCTCCCTTTAAGAGCGATTTTAAGAATAATTAGTGCGGAGGAAGGAAGAAGGTCTGCAACTGACCGACAGCGAGGCCTCCGAGCTCAATAGCCAACTCCAGTCAATTGATGCTGCTCTCGTAGAAAAGGTGTATTGAATATATATTAAGCAGTTACACTATTCTAAATGCAATTGACTGATGACTAATGCAATTGACTGATGACTAAAAACCTCCCCTTAAGGGGAGGTTTTTAGTTTGTTCCCTAGACCTCCATCAAGCTTTAAATTACACCCCCTATACCCCCTTTCAATATAAATGTGTACATTTTTCGGTAGAAAAATGTACCGGCCAAAGGCCGGTTTCTCTTAAATTACAGGCTCGTTATCGCTCGCCAGGAAAAAATTGACACCTACATGGCACGAAAGGTCTTAAAATTGACAGAAATGGGGCGAAAATTCTTAAAATCACCAAACTAATGGGGCAAAACATCTAAAAATCGCAAACAAAAATGCAGTGGGGCTGAACATGAGGGAGATGGGGGCCCAGGACAAACATCCCACCTCTCCCATAAAGGTGTGTTGCATAGAACAGCTGGAGGTATACTGGTTCACAAAGTCTGGTAGTTGGGGTGATGCTGTTATTAACCCCTTCAAGCTCTGACGCGTTTTAGCAGTTTTGTTTTGGCTGTTATTAGACGATTTTAGGCAGCTTAGGAAGGATCTGTGGGTATTAAAAGGGTCAATACTATCTCAATCAACCCTTTGACTTCCATATACCGTTACTAATCTGAATAAAATCGTCTAATAGTAGCCAGAAACAGAACATAAACGTGTATTGGAGCTTGAAAGGGTTAATGTGTATGTGTACAGTTGTGTGTGTGTTTTGTGTATGTGTGTGTGTGTGTGCTGTGTATGTATATGTGTTTGTATAAATGTGTGTATGTGTTGTGTGTACTAACAGCTGGTGCGGGTATGTGTACAACCGTGTGTGTATGTGTATGTGTTATATAAAGGTGGTGTGTGGTGTATATGTGTGTGTATGTGTTATATAAAGGTGGTGTGTGGTGTATATGTGTGTGTGTGTGTTATATAAAGGTGGTGTGTGGTGTATATGTGTGTGTGTGTGTGTTATATAAAGGTGGTATGTGGTGTATATGTGTGTGTGTGTGTGTGTGCTATGTGCTTCATATGTGTGTGTGTGTATATATGTGTTGTATAAAGGTGTGTGTAACAGTTAACCCTTTGAGTACCAGCGACGTGTGGTCAATTTTATTCTAGCTATATTGTGACGACATTATGCAGCTTAGGAAGGATCTGTGGTAGTTAAAAGGGTTGGTTGCGATAGTTTGAAGCCTTATTATTGCTAGAGGTCCTTCCTGGGTTGAATAAAATCGTCTAATAGTTGCCAGAATATGATACAAAGGACGTCCCTGGTACTGAACGGGTTAATGCCAGGTATAGCGAAGAACTGGTACCGCCCGGGGTGTTCCTGGCACGGGTGGTGATGCTGTGATGAGGGTACGAAGATCCTGGTCTGGGACAAGGGGGTGGGCTGGATATACCCCTTGTTTTTGTTATTGATTTTATCTCTCTCTCTCTCTCTCTCTCTCTCTCTCTCTCTCTCTCTCTCTCTCTCTCTCTCTCTCTCTCTCTCTCTCTCTATCTATCTATCTATCTCTATCTCGTTTTTTTTTTTTTTTTTTTTTTTTTTTTTTTTTTTTTTTTCCATCATGCACTGTACAATCGGCCACATAAGTTTTGTTCCTCTCCGTGATCTTATACATGGTAATATAATGCGCATGGTTGAATTACGAGTGTAGTTTCTTATGCAATTATTTAACTTCTGATTAATTCGTTTGATCAATTAACCCCTTAAGGATTACGATGTGTTTTGCCAGTTTATTTTGGCTATCATTAGACGATTATGTATATATGTGTGTGTGTGTGTGTGTGTGTGTGTGTGTGTGTGTGTATGTGTTTATATGTGTGTGTGTGTGTGTGTCTACGTGTGTGTGTCTACTTGAATGAGTTTATTGGCTGAGTAAACATTCATTATTCCATTGTGCAGTTCTACAGGGGTACAGTGAGTCTTGGGGTGAGTTGAGCCTGGGATGCGGATGATGGAGAGAGAAGAGGGTTTTGGACAGCATGATAATATTGGCAGATGTTCTTTGTTTTACCTGGATGTATAAAGGGTTGGGGGCCTTGGGGGGAATCGTCTCTTAGTGTGGGAGGTTAGGTATCGTAGTAATTAAAGTGTGAGAGAGAGAGAGAGAGAGAGAGAGAGAGAGAGAGAGAGAGAGAGAGAGAGAGAGAGAGAGAGAGAGAGAGAGAGAGAGAGAGAGAGAGAGAGACTTGCATTAATTTATGTAGATTAATTTTATTCGTTAAGGATAATGTAGTACTAAGAGAGAGAGAGAGATACTTAATGTTTGTATTGATAATTAACTGTACCCTCTCTCTCTCTCCAGCACTCCTCCCCTCTTAACACTTCGAAAAGTAGATACGAGGTGCCGTTGTAAAGGCTTATCCAAATGAGTCTCTATAATCAGGTCAGGTGAAGGTATTGAGGGATAGGCCTTTACAACGGCACCTCGTAACTACTTATTTTTCCTATTTTCTGAAGAGTGTTGAGAGGGGAGAAAGGGTGTTGGAGTGAGAGGAAGCTGTTGGAGTGGCTTTGTTATGTGTGTTATTAGCGGGGAGAAGGGGTGTTGGAGAGAGAGGAAGCTGTTGGAGTGGCTTTGTTATGTATGTGTTGAGAGGGGAGAAGGGGTGTTGGAGAGAGAGGAAGCTGTTGGAGTGGCTTTGTTATGTGTGTTATTAGTCTGTATAAGGGGTGTGTTAGAGAGAGAGTAAGCTGTTGGAGTGGCTTTGTTATGTATGTTGAGGGGAGAAGGGGTGTTGGAGTGAGGAAGTTGTTGGAGTGGCTTTGTTTATGTAGGCCTGTGTTAAGAGGGGAGAAGGTTGGAGAGAGAGGAAGCTGTTGGAGTGGCTTTGTTATGTATGTGTTGAGAGGGGAGAAGGGGTGTTGGAGAGAGAGGAAGCTGTTGGAGTGGCTTTGTTATGTATGTGTTGAGAGGGGAGAAGGGGTGTTGGAGTGAGGAAGTTGTTGGAGTGGCTTTGTTATGTATGTGTTGAGAGGGGAGAAGGTGTGTTGGAGTGAGGAAGTTGTTGGAGTGGCTTTGTTATGTAGGACTGTGTTAAGAGGGGAGAAGGGGTGTTGGAGAGAGGAAGCTGTTGGAGTGGCTTTGTTATGTATGTGTTGAGTGGGGAGAAGGGGTGTTGGAGAGAGAGGAAGCTGTTAGAGTGGCTTTGTTATGTATGTGTTGAGAAGGGAGAAGGGGTGTTGGAGTGAGGAAGTTGTTGGAGTGGCTTTGTTATGTATGTGTTGAGAGGGGAGAAGGGGTGTTGGAGAGAGAGGAAGCTGTTGGAGTGGCTTTGTTATGTATGTGTTGAGAGGGGAGAAGGGGTGTTGGAGAGAGGAAGCTGTTGGAGTGGCTTTGTTATGTATGTGTTGAGAGGGGAGAAGGGGTGTTGGAGTGAGGAAGTTGTTGGAGTGGCTTTGTTATGTATGTGTTGAGAGGGGAGAAGGGGTGTTGGAGAGAGAGGAAGCTGTTGGAGTGGCTTTGTTATGTATGTGTTGAGAGGGGAGAAGGGGTGTTGGAGAGAGAGGAAGCTGTTGGAGTGGCTTTGTTATGTATGTGTTGAGAGGGGAGAAGGGGTGTTGGAGTGAGGAAGTTGTTGGAGTGGCTTTGTTATGTATGTGTTGAGAGGGGAGAAGGGGTGTTGGAGTGAGGAAGTTGTTGGAGTGGCTTTGTTATGTAGGACTGTGTTAAGAGGGGAGAAGGGGTGTTGGAGAGAGGAAGCTGTTGGAGTGGCTTTGTTATGTATGTGTTGAGAGGGGAGAAGGGGTGTTGGAGAGAGAGGAAGCTGTTGGAGTGGCTTTGTTATGTATGTGTTGAGAGGGGAGAAGGGGTGTTGGAGAGAGAGGAAGCTGTTGGAGTGGCTTTGTTATGTATGTGTTGAGAGGGGAGAAGGGGTGTTGGAGAGAGAGGAAGCTGTTGGAGTGACTTTGTTATGTATGTGTTGAGAGGGGAGAAGGGGTGTTGGAGAGAGAGGAAGTTGTTGGAGTGACTTTGTTATGTATGTGTTGAGAGGGGAGAAGGAGTGTTGGAGTGAGGAAGTTGTTGGAGTGGCTTTGTTATATGTGTTATTAGTATTTTAACTATATACTAAAAGGGCTATCCTTAACCGGGTGGGAAAGAGGTCAGACCGTCACTCAGAGGAACCTTAGCTGTGGGTTGGGTGTCAGTGGTGTTGTTCAGCTTGTAAGTGGTGTTGGGTTATACACCACCTGTTTGTTAGTGTCAGTCATGGTGATATGAGTGATGAGGAGTGATTGTTCAGAAGGTATGTTATATAGAGGTTAGGTGAAGTGAGATGAGATTAGGTTAAATTAGGTTAAATTTGGTTAGGTTAGGTTAGGTGAGGTGAAATTAGGTTAAGTTTGGTTAAGTTAGATTATATTAGTGGTCAAGTGAGTGATGGTTGAGGAGGTGTGATGTATAGCCATTCATTGGTTGAATTATGGGGGGATGGGCCTAATTATTTGCTCATTTGTGTATTTTGTTATTATTATGTTTATAGTTTCCTCCCTAGACCTTCATCAAACACTTGTTATCGGCAGTCTTGCGTTTTGTCTTCTTCATGGACATAGAAAACAAATCCTCCAAGGGTAGGCTGAGGTAATCCAGAGGTATATAATTTTTCGAGACTCTCTCGCTCTCACACTCACACACACACACACTCTCACTCTCTCTCTCTCTCTTTTTTTTTTGGTGGGTTGTGAAGATGGTTTATGCAACATCCTTGAGTTGACACCACCACCACCGCAGGAGACGCCACATTTGCATACGACATACACACACCCGTAGTTCCTCAGTCCTCTCTCTCTCTCTCTCTCTCTCTCTCTCTCTCTCTCTCTCTCTCTCTCTCTCTCTCTCTCTCTCTCTCTCTCTCTCTCTCTCTCTCTCTCTCTCTCTCTCTCTCTCTCTCTCTCTCTCTCTCTCTCTCTCTCTCTCTTACCGCTAGCCATTGTCTCATGCCTCCAATGTCACGGTGAGGGAAGGCTGCGAAATCTTTATACCAACCAGTCCTGAATAGTTGAAGGTCTCTTGTCAACTATACTATAGCCTGTCAGTTCCCACACACACACATACGCCCTTTTGCTTTTCCTTCTATTGTATTGTGATTTTTTTTTTTCCTGTCTTATTAATGGTTCACGGTTTACCACTTGTTAGGTAAGACTTGAGACCCTAATTATAGTCAATGGGAAAGAGTTAACCCGGGAAAGACGAAGCCTATGTTTTTTTAAAGTGCCCGCCATGCGAAGGTATTTGGTTTAGTTCTGACGAAAATTGTCATATTTACCATATAATATTATTGCTTATCCATATGCGCCTATTTTACTTTTAATATGAACATATGAACATTTAAGAGCAATACAAGAAGTGGGAATAGCATTTGGGGGGTGAAAAAGATGTATTATTGCCGCCCAGTCGTATCATGAGGCAGAGCTGGGGGGCGATTAAGTTCCCTCTCCGAGCTGTAGAGCGACACTGTGGCCTTGCACTCGAAGGATCTCTAGCTGCCTCGCCCGTGTTAACACCTTACGAGCGGCCTATGCGGTTTATTTATATGTACCACCCAGCGGGGTGTTTTTAGCCAAAATAGGGCTGTTTACGTGATCATTTTCATGCCTAAATAAGACCCAGAACGTAAAACAAGTACCTATCCCTGAAAGGGCATAAACAGAGCTTTCGAATGACACCATAACGATCCTTTTATGATGGCTAGTTTTCTTGCAATAACCGTGCAACGCGAGTGCAAAAAGCATGTAATTAGCCACTTTCCCGATACAATTCCTTATATAGCGAGTGAGAGAGGGAGGAGGGAGCTGGGATTCGTGTCAGTATGTTCGCCGCGGTGGTCTGGAGCAGTCATACGCTCGCTACTCTCCTGCCACCACTTGTCTCTCTCTCTCAGCAACATTACGTGCTGAAATTGCCACTCGAGTTATGTCGAGCGCCGCCACATAGTCCAGCTTTATTTAACTCGACTTATGTGGTGAGCCGCTAATTAAGGGTTAAAGACACCGCATGAGGGAAATTCGTGCGGAAAATTACCCGATAATAGGGGAATAAGAGGGAAAATAGCTGATAATTGAGGAGGGGAAGGGGGGGGGGGTTGAGACACATGCTGATGAGTGTTAGGAAGTACTAGAAGGGAATTATCTCACTTAATCACATATTCCTTTGTTTTGAGAACCCTTGGGGCATTTTGGAAGGTTTTTCTTATGGTCTTGCTTCCGTGAGGCCTATCGCGTTCGCTTTAGTGACCCTTCCGTCAGGCTTATCGCGTGTTGTGGGTTAAGAGGCGTCTCAGGCAACATATCCACCATATATTGTATAATGATGTGCACTGTGTTTATAAATATGAAGATAATAAGATAATGTTTTCAGTATTCCATAGATACATTATTAACACAGTATTTCTATTGTTGCAGGGATGTGAATGTGGGTCTAGTAGTGTGGAGAAGCGAGACCAGTCCACCACCACGGAGATTGAAGAGAAGGAAGCTCCCACCGAGGACCTTTCACTTCCGCTCTCTATCGATTCCGGCCTTGACCTCTCTAGTGATTATAAGGTAAGGATCTCTTTAACACTTACTATCTATCTATCTATTGCCACTTACGCTGCGGGCACCTTTCCGCCTGTTTTCGTTATATTAGGGCTCATTCAGGCACTCCTGTGAATGATTAAGCAAGTGTCTGAATGAAAAGAAATTTATTCAGCCAAAAACTAGAAGAAAATAGCTTCAAAATTACGCCAGAACGAGCTTCGTAGTGGGCGGGGTTCATCCGCAGCGCTACCATAAACATCGGCAAATATTTGCAAATAATGAGCAATGTCACGCTACATTTGCCTTTGGCAGCGCTGAATTGTCTCGCGAGATGTGAGGCCCGAGTCTCAGTGCCCCGGCAGCCGTGCTGGAGAGCAGAGGGGAGCCTCCCGCTCTCTTACACTTGTCCCCACAGGATTTATGAGCGTAAATTGCCTTATATTGCCAGGACGTTCCAGAACGTCTCCCGCAGCCAATGGGTTAATTATAGTGCTCCTCCTCTCATGGTGTATATATATTCAAGAATCTTGTTTATCTTTATATTACCTGAATAGTACACTAAAACCCAATGTTCTATAGACCAGTTCAGTAGCTAGCACCATTGCTATGAAATAACTGTGTTCAAATTTGTTAGGAAACAGATTAACTTGCTCATGTAGTAATGTACACCCTATGTGGTGGATTGTGTTCTTTTATTTCATAAATTTTATTTTAGTAAGCGTTGTTTCCACATAGCAATTTTGATAAGTTGTTTTGACTTTATATTGTCTTTGTCCCAGTTTTGGTTTGCTTGGTTTGCAAGTTTTACATTTTAATTGATTTTTTGGATACAGTACACCAGTATGAGATAATTTAATGCTGTTATCTTCATATATAATATGTGAAGTGTCTATGTTTAATAAGTCTGCATCTATAGTCCATTCATCGTAGGTAGGCCAGAAAACATGACTCCTAACCTCTGTAATTCAAAATGGGCTAGATCAAATGGGCTTTAAGTTGCCGCACATATTTGACCACTGCTTAACACTTGCGCTGCGGGCATATTTACGCATATTTCCGTGAATATAAATTATAATAAGACTGTAAACCTTATTGCATTTTATTAATAATTGAACTATTGCAGAAGGCGCGTGTGTCTGAG
The DNA here is from genome assembly GCA_032716605.1 of Paralithodes platypus. NCBI lineage: Eukaryota > Metazoa > Arthropoda > Malacostraca > Decapoda > Lithodidae > Paralithodes > Paralithodes platypus. Next base: position 16,097,614 of record CM064508.1, read on the forward strand.
GGTCGCTTGTAGTTAGCCCAGTTGTCTTGTGCCGCTGGTGACCCTGATTGTCCGGCCGCCCATCACCTGGCCGCCCTGCTGGATTGGGTGGCCGCCCTCCCCGCCCACCACCACCATGCCTCCTCCGCCCCTGTAAGTCCCACCCTACCCACGCCCCCGAGAGACGTCGGGATGGGCGTGGAGGAGATGGCTACGTGCACTATGGGGCGGGATCTGGTGGTGTTGGCTACCCGACTTCAGGAATCCCAGGAGACAGTGCTCTTGGACACTATTACAGTAAGTTGGAATATAACATTGTACAAAACAATTATGATGTCATGTACTTAGTAATATTATTGGAACATGTGTGTATGTATATGTATGTACTGTATATACTCAGGCACAATACCCTATAGCTGGGGGTGGCCGACTCGTGACAGACCCCGAACAGAGAGAACATTCAAAGTTCTAAGTCTTAGGGTCCGGGACCACTTTCGCGTTCCCTCGCCCCTTTCTCTGTCTCGTCTAGTAGGGAAATTTTACAAGGGTAGGAGGATTCCTAGCCTCCCGCCCCCTAAGTAGGAAAAATATTACAGGAAAAGAGACAGACAGAAATTACTAAGGTTGGGCAGAGGATACCAAACCTCACTCTGGACAGGACCAGCCCTCACCGGACAACATATATACTTTTCTGTCCTCTAATCGTCAAGACCTAAAGTTGTGGATCCTTCACACATCAGACGAATGTTCCTGACTGTCCCTTATTGTTATATAATATATAGATATACAGTATTGTATATATATTCTTTTTTCTCTGTGTATGAAGGAGACAAAGGCAGGTTGCATGTAACGAGTGTCTCCCCTAAAGCCGAAAGAGTGACAGAGCTGAATTCAAGGGACATGGGGTCAGAATATCTGGATACACATAGTTGTAAGCAGTGATGAAGGAAATATTGATTGAGGGAGAGAGTTCCAGACTTCACTTGTTGAGTAGAAGAAATACTGAGAAAGTTTGCCAATTTTAAGGTTGGAGAGCTGGACAGAGTAGGAATGGGACTGTGTTGAAAGGCGGGTGCCTCGCACTCGCCGCAAGGGAGGGGGTGTGCACTGAGAGAGCTCTGAAGAACACTGATTGTTATAATAGTGATAGTAGAGTGAAAGATATGCAACATTGCTTTACTAATAGATTGTGTTCTTTTATTTAATAATTTTCATTTTAGTAAGCGTTGTTTCCACATAGCGATTTTGATAATTTAATTTGACTTTATATTGTCCTTGTCCCAATTTTGGTTTGTTTAGTTTGCAAGTTTTACATTTTAATTACTATATGGAATTTGTATAATTTACAGAAACTTCGTGTTCTGGAGAGATCACTATGTGGTCTTCAGGAGCGTGTGGTAAGCCTCACGGAGGAGAACCGGGAGCTTCATGAAGCTGTCGCCAATTTGAGTGAGGCGCAAGAAACTCGCACAGAAGCTTCAGGCACAGAAAGTGAACTGGTGCACATGAAAACATCATCACTCCATTCAGACCTTAGCGATGCCGAGCTCAGTGACTCACCAGAACACCTACAGGTACCGTAATGATAACTCAACTTCGTAACTTGGTGTGGTGTCCCGAGTTCAATTCCCGGGAGGACCATATGCTTTCATTAGTTTATTCAAGTGCATTGGGGTTTGTAATTGATGATTAATGTTAAGAATGGGGTGTTACTTAATTTTCAAGTCATATTTTCTATAGCCCTTGGAGCTATTTGCATAATTTCATGTGTAGTTAATGTTTACGTAATGGTTGTACATTGCTCTGTGCTAAGTACCTTTATAGATGAGAACACTAATGAATCATATTTTGTGTAACGTGTGTTACTTTTATAAGTATTTACTGTAAATGATTGTATAACTAAAGAGAAATTAACATATACAGTACTTAACCCTTTCACGCATGTGTGGACCCAGGGGTCGCCGATTAGCAATCAGAAATGGAGTTCTCTCAATCATATAATTAGCTCACCAAAATTAGTTTTCTATCCACAGCTAACTCAAAGACAACTGCAGAGGTTGAAGTAACTAAACTAAAGGTTTCTAAATACCCATGATGGTTACAAAGGCTTTAAAGTATCCCAGAATAGGCTCAAATTGTGTCCTGTGCGTGAAAGGGTTAACAAAGTGAAGAGAACTCTATTTAATTTATAGCTCAGTAGCATAACTGAATTTGTACTGTGTTCCCAGCAGAGCCATGGAGGGAAGATGGTTACGACACTGGACGCTACCACCAGCTTCCAGGAGTCGGGCATCTTCGACACCTCCTGCGACCTTAGTCACGCCACCACCCAAACTGACCTGTTGGGGGTCAACCTTCAAAAGATCGAGTGTGACCTGCACAAGTCCGAGTGTGACATGCACAAGTCTGAGTGTGACCTGCAGCAAGCCGAGGGTGACCTGCAGAGCGCTGTGGCCCGCCTGGCAGCCATCAGGTCAACGGTACAAGGCCGTGACCTCAGGCACCTTCGGGTACAGGACCTCCAGGTACGAAATTTAAGAAGTAACGTAATGTTTCTTCTGTTTTTGGTATTCCATATAACGTTTATATATATATATATATATATATATATACTGTATACAGTATTACAGTATAATTATATATATAAATATATACTGTATACTGTATATATATATATATATATATTTTTTTTTTTTTTTTTTTTTTTTTTTAGATAAGAATATTTGATGGATATTAGATTGCAATATTCTGGCATTCTGCGAAACATTTTCTTATTGTAACCACTTAGTCATTGTTTTTAATTGTACAGCTATACAATGTAAATTAACTCCCAACGCATCACCGTAGTGCTTGGCGGGTATATTTACAGATAATCAGCTTCATTCCATGCTCTTTGTCATGCATAAGCAAGAGCCAGAGCGTAATACATATATATATCCTCTAAAGGGCGATAATAGAGCTTTCCAATGACACCTGAATCATCCTTGTACAACCACGGGTTCTCCTGCAACGATCGTGCAACCGGAGGTGAAAATACCCTAAAATGAGGTATTTTCCCCGATTTTATCCTTGTTGAGAGCAGTAGGGAGGCGGTGATAAGATACAGTGTGTCTTAGTGACAGCCCCATAGCAGTGGCGAGCGGTCCGAGGCCGCCTAACGCCCCCCCAACGCTTGGTTTCTCTCTCATAGCTCATTCTATCTATATGCTCAGGCCCAATCCCCACTTTTCCTATTTTTGTTTTATTTTTTATTTTCCTCAATTTTTTTTTTTTTGTATTTTCTTGGGGGTGGCCGACTCAAGACAGAGCAAGAATAGGAAAACACAAAACACAAGACAAAACAGCGAACAAACACAGACAAAACACAAAATTCACACACATCCAGGTCACCCAGGAGAATACCCAGAGACCAGGGTCACCAAGGTCGCTCCAGCACTCCCCCGGCCCCCGACCACCCGAAGAGGCTCCGGGCTAATATAATGGCCTCAAAATGGCACCCGTCCGGCCAATATTCTCTCTCCCATCATATGACGCGCCCCGCGAGTTGAGGGTTAAACCTACAGTTGCCGTTTACATTTGTAATTACTCCTTTTACTTCCCTTTTGTTAACCCCTCGGATCCCTCCTAAATTATATAATATCATGATAAGGTAAGGACATCTGACAAATGGGTAAGAAAACCCTTTAACATTTCAGGAGAGTGAGGAGTACCTACGAGCCGCGCTGGAGGACGGGCCGAACATCAGCATGACCCGGGTGGAGTATGAGAACCTGGCGGACACGGAGCGACAGCTGCGGCAGGAACTGGAAAACATCAAGTGCGAGAAGCAGGAGTTAGAGTGTGAGAAGCAGGACCTGGTATGCAGTGTACCTCCCTCCGACACCACACGCCACCGCGACCAGTACAGTTAGTACCGCTCAAGTATTTTGGTTGTTGTTGTTCCCCAGGCTGTCTGGCCGAGCAGCCCTAAGGTCCCGAGCAAGGCCAAGGCCAAGGCCATAACCGAGCGCCCCCACAGAGCCCTCCCTGCTTACCACTAATAAAGCCCAGGTGACCGAAGCCACTCCAAGGCGGGGAGCCAACCTCTTTAGGTTGGCAGTAGGAAGGCCAATCCACGGAAGAGACCCCGCCACTTGAGATCTAGAAAATATGAAAGTTAAAGGAACAGTCAGAGTAAGTTATGGGTATGGCAGAGAACGCTCAACTCTCGCTCTGATAGACCAGCCCATCACCAGATACTTCCCTTGTAATCCCCTGCATATCATAGTAAGAGTAAGAAGATATCATAATAGGGGGGGGGGGGGGGACAACGGTTGCAGGCCTCTACCCAAACAGAGCCAATATTATCCCCATGTATCCTATGACAAATAAAGAATATGTTTTTAAGTATCTATTAAAAGTTACTATTTAGATACGGGGCTGTTCGGCCAGGCAGCTTAGGGAACAACAACAACAACTATTTAGATATATATTGTGCAATTGATTGGTCAATAATCATGCAAAGAAAGGGGAAATAAAGTTTAATTGCTCCAATATATGAAGAAATATACTGTGCAGGATAATACAACAATTTATTGCCTTCCAGTTGTGGCACTGATGCGGAGGAGGCACTGAAGGGTGAGGTGCGGGTGCTGCGGCAGAGGCTGGCCGTGGCGGAACAATCCCACCGCGATATATATGAGGAGAAGTGTGAGCTGGAGGAGGAGGAGAATGACTCGCGCTTGATGGTGCAGAGGTGAGTTTTTTTATAACGTCTTATATTATACAGTACTGTACTGTATTTTGAAATAGTTTATGTGCACTTTACTTTGGCTTAGCGTGTTTTCAATAGATCAGTTTGGACTGGAATAATATAGTGGATGAATAGAAATGCATTGATATGCTATAGGCCACCCCCATTAAGTGGAGTAAGGCGTCCGTCAATAGATAGATAGATAGATCCATGGGTTGACAGACGTGTTTGAGTTGGATAGGGTAGACTGCCAGTTATGCCAGAAGATTGTCATCATCATCATAGCCTTGTATGATCCAGTTTAAGATCAGCCTATCCATTTATCCATAAGGGGACAATGACAGCCACTGTGGCTTAGACCAGACCTATGAGAGTTCCGTATGGAGCTCAGTGGTCTGGTTAGTCTGCTCTACTTAACTTAACTTAACTGTGGCTTAGTCCTGCTTGGTAAGGTTGTATATAGTGTGTAAAGAGCTACTGTGATTATTGTAATGCTGGAAGGTAGAGTGGAGCACTTCATTGAAGTTGGAAAAGGTAGAATTATATATAAGAAAGCAAGAGTATCAGTAATGAGATGCGTACTAGCAGGCTTGGAGCGGTTGGACATGTGGAGAGGATGGATGAACAAAGCTGGGTGAAAAGATGCAAGTCCATGAATGTGGAGGGAGCTGCACCAAGGGGCGGACAAAAAAAGACGTGGGATCGGACTTTGCTGTCTGATCTTAAATCAAATAACCTGACAAGTGAGGCAGCTCTTAACAGGGCTGCCTGGAGCACCGCCATTAGGACGTGATACCGGAACCGCGCTTCATGTGGAGCACTCGGTCTTTAAATTTGTGTATGTAGCCTACAATCGCGCTAATAAGTGATGTCTCGGCACCAAGTATGTTTTGATCAATAAATGGTATCAGCAATATCTAAGCTTTATTTCTTCATATTGAGTGAGATATACAAACATGTTCCTACACTTACCCTCCCTATTCAGCATCTGACAGACATTAACACAGCACAGAGCAAGCCAAACGTAATGACAGCTGGGACATGACTTATTATCGCGACCGTATGTATGTATAAGGGGGTTGTGTCATGACCAACTCTCTGTGTGAGGGTTTCATAGAGTGACCAAAGGCTTGGCAATATAGTTAAATATTATGAACAAGGCAATATAGATATTATGAACAAGGCAATATAGATATTATGAACAAGGCAATATAGTTAGATATTATGAACAACTAATTAAAATGATTTGTTATTTTCAGACTGGAATCCCAAATGGAGGCAGCTCGAGAGATGGAGAACCTGCTGAGTGCTTCATTGTCGCAGGAGCAGGAGATCTCTCGAGAGCTGCATCGCCGAGTTAGGGATCTCCAGGTCAGTCACTTCGCATTTCAGTAATTTATCTCGTACAGTTCAGCCGGTATCACACGAGCGCTTTTTCCCTCAACACTGGTGGCAGCGTATGAGGTCAACATATATAATATTTTGGTTACCTAAATTCATCGATCATCAGTCTAGTTTCTGATACCAGTGCAAAATATTCAAGACAAATTTTGATCATGGAATGTTGACTATAAAACCTCTCGTGTGATACCGGTACCTGCTTTAGCCTATTGCAATAGAAGTTACGAAAAGAATAAATATTCCTCTTCAGAAATAAATATTGTTGCGTAAATATTGGTTTGGTAACAGAGTTGTAGATGGGTGGAATAGGCTACCAAGTGATATAGTGGGATCAAGAACGATAGGGAGCTTTAAGATAAAATTAGATAGGCATATGGACGAGATGGGTTGGGTGTGAGGGGGATCTACCAGGTGTGAGCCAATCGGCGTTCAGCAGACCCCCGTAATCTTGTGTTAATTCCTGACAATTTTGGTGGGGGCAGTACTCAAGGTATTAGTGAGTTGGTTCTATAATTAGGCCTTGTATGGGCCGATCGTCTTTTTGCAGACTCCCATTTTCTTATGTTCTTATGTTCTTAAATAGTAATGGAAGCAAATTTTTCAACAATTGTGTACTTTTAGCTCACTTTGATTTTAAATAATTGTATGTAGCCTTTATACTCTGGCACCTTAAAATTATTATATATATATATATATATATATATATATTTTTTTTTTTTTTTTATTTTTTTTTTTATGGGGGTGGCCGATTCGAGACAGAGCCCGAATAGGGACAACACAACACAAAACAATGAACATAACAGAACAACATAATAATTAAGTACATTTTCATTCCTCCAGATTCTCGAGAAAGATCACCGAGGACGCCTTGAAAAGCTGAACTTGCTAAAATACCGAGCTGAACAAAAGGCGGCATCCTTCCTGGGTGATAAGGAAGCTGTGACGCAACATTTGGTGTTTGCTGCTTACGGATTACTATTGGTGGATCAGTGGAGGATAACGATCCCCTACACGGCCCTGGTACCCTACAGTGGCAAGCGGCTATCACTTCTCCCGGAGCGTGTAGAAATGTACGAAAAGAAGAGTGTAGAAATGTACGAAATGGAGAGTGTAGATATTTACGAAAAGAAGAGCGCTCCGGTGATAATGGAGTATGAAGAAACCATCGTACAAGAACCTCAAATTATGACCGACCTGTGTATAAAGAATGTGCGTATCCCCGCCGCGCTCTGTGATGCTTCTGTACAAACGTCTCCGAGCGGTGATTCTTCCGTTGGGCATAGTGAAATCCCGAACAGGAGACGAGGGGCGAGGAGTACGCAAGACCAGTCCACCATGACCCCCAAGTGCGTGTCTCTCAGTGAACGGGAGCAGTACTACCTCGAGCAGATCGAAAACTTGCAAAAGGAAAAGATGAGCTTGCGAAAGGTAGGTTCCATCTTTAATATCTAAATCACAAACACTTTACTCAATATTAATACAAATACCTTTTTTTTTTTTTTTTTTTTTTTACCTTTCTTCTCTACCCTTTCCCATGTTTCACACATTAACTCTCCATTTCTACTTATTTTCATTCCAATCCTCTTCAGTCTGTTCCAACATTCCCTTCCCCATCTACTCTTCTCGCTTGTCCACTCATGTACCTTCCTCACCCACGTCCCTTCCACCATCTCTCCCAGTCTTATCTTGAACTTTATCTTTGCCTTGGACACTCTTTCCTCGAAGGTGCTCCAGTCCATCTCACCTCCAAGTACCTCGTCTGAGGAGGAGCACTTTATTGACAACGTTTCGCAGATGGCTTCTTTAGGTCACTAACAGACGCTAGTGACCTGGAGAAGCTATCTGCGAAACATCAATAAAGTGCTCCTCCTTATATGGTGTTTATATTAATTCTGTCAACCTTTCTAAGTTATTCCAACATTCTAATCGCCTCCACTGCCGTCCATCTTTTAGCACGTAGTCCCAGTCTACCTATCCTATTCTGTACTCCTTCTAGTGTCTCAACTTCTCTTCCTGTGCACCCTATCGCTTCCATACCATACATGATCCCTGGTACCCCTAATCCTTTCCATATGCCTCTGATTACTTCGTATACATTTGCCCTCTCTTTCACTGCATTCAACAATCGTCCCCACATCATATTCGCCTTAAAATAATAATAATAATGATAATAGTTCTTAAAGTTAGCACATGCTAAGCCAGCTAAGGATAGCCCAATAAGACCGATTAGGCGTATTTCCATTGGGGTCCTGTACTACTACCCCATCCCCTTGCTCATGAGGGACAGTAACGACTCAGTGCTTGTGAACAATCTTTAATGCGCCGAGCTTGGGAGCGATTCTGGAACCTTCTGGGTGGAAGTCCAAGACGCTAGTCACTACACCAGCGAGCCATCTTCGCCTTTTCATTCATTTCCCTCTCAAACCCATCTACTCCCACTATCACTCCTAAGTATTTATACTCATTCACCAAATCCATTCTCTTTCCCCCTAGCAACCATTCTCTTTCCTCCTCTTGCTCGCCTCTACCCACTAATTCCATGCTGGAAAGTGAAGATCCCAAATATGAGGCTGGCTATATTTTACGGCTGGCTATATTTCACGGCATCATTGCAACCTTACCCACAAACTATGGCCCAAACTTTTGAAATACAATAGGAAGCTTAACGCTTTCGGTACCGGTGACGTCTTTTTATTTGATTTCGGATACATTTAGACGATTTTTGGAAGCTTAGTTAGGATATATGGAAGCTAAAATGTTTAATTGAAATAGTCTGTGACCTTTTAATGGGTACACATCCTTCTTATGCTGAAACAAAGTGTCTGATAGTCGCCAGAATATTATGATAAGAATGGCACTAGATTAATATTGTAAGCATATAAATGGTGTGAAACTTCTTTTTATTAGACTATTATTAACAAGGATATTTATTTATGGCATTAGATTAACCAAAACATAAAATTTAATTATAAATGTACCGCATTAGGAGGTTAATGAGTTTCGTATTTATTGATAGCGTTAATTAAGGATTTAGAATAGGCTACTATAATTCTTAAGTACAAATAAATAATACAAATAATAATAGGTGAAAAGATAATACGGATTCGTTGGCCATTATTATAGGCATATACTGTATATAGCATTGATACTTGTATACAGCACAGTAAATTTACAGTATTACGAAAGCTTGAGCCAAAATGTTTGAGATATAAGGATGCAAATATATCCTAAAATAAGCCGACACATAAATATACCCAAATTTAACAAACGAAAAATACAGGCTTATAAAATACGGAAGGAAAGTTCATGTCTAAATAGAGTAAAAAAGAACCACAAGAAAAACAAGAAGATAATTAAAATATATACATATGTATCCGACAAAATAACTCATAAGAGAGGCCAAGGCTACACCACTTAAACAATAAACTTATTTTTCATCCAATGAATCTCGCCAACCAGAAATGCCTTCTGCCTATCGTAATCAATTTTTATCTTCTTCATTTCGCCCATCATCCGTTGACGAGCCCTGTTCAACTCCTGCTCCTTTTCCTCCTCCTTAGCCCAACGTCGCCTTTGTGGTGCCACATACATTTCATTCAATGCATCGACCGCATCCTTGACTTTGTCCTCCGGACCCCGGACACGCACCAACTCCGAAGGTTCCTTGAAGATCTTGATCTGCACCCCAAAGTACGACTGTAGTGCCCTGACCCGTAGCCCAGCTGTCCCGATCAGATGGCCTCGCTCATCAGGAGCAATGTCAACTAACCGAGTCACATACCTCTCCTTAGGGGCCTTGTTATGGTCCTTTTGGGTCACTCCTTGCAAGTAGTTTTGACTTTTGAATGCAACCGTGTCCTGGGTTGCATCCATTTTTTCAGATACCAACTTTTTAGGAGCAGGAGAATCGCCCCACGATTCCTTGACAGATCGTGACCAATTCTTCATTATGATTTGTATATATTTTAATTTTTAATTGTTAAAATAACTATATATACACTTGTTACGAACTTGCGCAACTCGTTAGGAATGAACTGCACTGAGATAGGTCACCAAATACGTAATCACAACGTAATTCACAAGAGGAAATATAAAATTATGTGTTTCGTTTCAAGTGAAGTAGTTGAATGACAAGGCTGGTTAGCTCGATCCCAACCTAAGTTCCTCTAAATATCTACATCATAGAAAGTCTGTAAAATGTCGGTAGAAAGATTACAAAGAGTAAAGGTAATTCACAATTAAATGTTTATAATATAATGTGTATATTGTTTGTATAAATAGGAGTAATTAACATAAGATATTTCTACAAAACCATATTTTATATAATAGTTACTCCGGAGAAAGTTTAGTTTTCTGTAATTTGGTAATAAAAGAAAGCGGATATTAATGGGTAACTAATATTTTTTTAGAGACACTTACAATTACAGTATATAATTATGTGCTCAGGCATAAACACGCACCTACACTCACATATACACACCCCTTCACCTACATCGTTCCCCAACGTGTTGGGGCTAGTACTGAAGGGAGAATAAGTAATAACAATTATAGCTTAATTGCGTAGGCCAGAAATTGTGACCTTTATCCACTGTAACTCAAAAAGTGCTCGAGAAATGGGGTGCAAATGTCCACATCTGTTCCTTGGCTGACCCTTCCTAAATGGTAGTAATATTAGCTCGATAACTCTAGTGAATTTGTTTTTAAGTATGAGGGGTTGAGGTCAAGATTTTTGGCCCCATTAAATGTTCTTTCCTCTCACTAAAACATTAGGCTTTCCATAATGCAGTTGGGTCTGAGTACATGATTAGATTGATATCCAGAATTCGAAAATGGATATTAATTGTGATCGTGTAGCCTACTCAATCTTTAACTGTGTTGGTGGTGTAATGGTTTAGATGCTTATGTTCTGGGTGTGGTGTCCCGAGTTGGAATCCCGGGAGGACCATACTCTTTCATTAGTTTATTAAAGTACATTGGGGGTTTGTAATTGATGATTAATGTTAACCCTCTCAGACATATGACGTGATTTTGAGCCTATTGGGGATACTTTAAAGCCTTTGTTACCATCAGGGGTATTTAGAAACCTTTAGTTTAGTTCATTCAACCTCTGCAGATGTCTTTGAGTTAGCTGTGGGCAGAAAACTAGTTTTGGAGAGGTAATTATAAGAGTGAGAGAGCTCTATTTCTTATTGCTAATCTGGCAACTCTGCGTCATAAAAGCGTGAAAGGGTTAAGGGGAGGTGGTTCACTTTTTGGCCGATTTTTGCATGTATTCATTATTTTTCTAGTTTCCTCCCTAGACCTCCATCACATTTAAACAAACATCCATTAGATCCCCCTTCTAGATTAATTTGTACATTTTTCGGTAGAAAAATTTCCCGGCCGAAGGCCTGTTCTTCCAACATTACAGGCTCACTATCGTTTGCCAGGGAAAAAATCGACACCTAAATAGCACGAAAGGTCTAGATATTGACGAAGAAAGGGGGCAAAAGGTCTTAAAATCGACTAACTAATGGGGCAAACATCTTAACATCTGAAAACTAATGGGGCTAAACATAAGGGAGAAAGTGGTCCAGAAAACCGACCCATCCCCCCCTTAATTAAAAACAGGCCGGGTGGTACTTATTTAACTAGAATTAACAGAATATAGAAACTTACGCAGGTTTCAACTCGTGGCAATTTGAGGAGTGGTCTATGATTTTATTGAGACCCCTGTACAAAATAATTACATATGTTTGTTAGTTTCTTCCCGGGGTGTCACAGGCTTTTTTCCCTCTCCTTTTCTCTCTTTCTCCGGCTTGTATCTGTTTGGTCCCATTCAGCCTACTGTTTTAAGATGTTTACTCCCATCCAGGTGTCGATTTTTTCCTGGCGAGCGGTAGCTAGCCAACATTTTGGTTAATGTTTTTGACAGCAGGCTAAATGTTTACATTTATCGATAGACAAATTTCTCCGAAGCCGGATTTCTCCATACAATGCTGGTTCGCTATCGCTCACCAGGAAGAAATTGGCACCTGGATGGGGATAAACATCTTACAACAGTAAGCTGAATGGGGCCGAATGGATACAAGCCAGAGAAAGAGAGAAAAGTAGTGTTTCTTTTAAGGGGGAGGTATTTGTTTTTTTCTGGACCCCCTTCTCCCTAATGTTTAGCCCCATTAGTTTTTGAGATTTTAACCCATTCAGTACCGGGGACGTCTTATTATCATATTCTGGCAACTATTTGATGATTTTATTCAGCTTAAGAAGGACTGCTAGTAATATTAATGCTTCAAACTATCTCACCCCACCCTTTTAACTACCACCGATCCTTCCTAAGCTGCATAATATCTTCTAATTATAGCTAGAATAAGATTATAAAACGCGTCGCTGGTACTCGAAGGGTTAAGACTTTTTTTCCCCCATTAGTTTGGTGATTTTAATCCCTTTCGCCCCATTACTTTGTCAATATGCAGCTTTCTCGTGCCATTAACCCTTTCACGCACATATGACGCAGAGGTTGCCAGATTAGCAAGAATAAATAGAGTTCTCTCACTCTTATAATTACCTCTCCAAAATTAGTTTTCTGCCCACAGCTAACTCAAAGACAACTGCAGAGGTTGAAGTAACTAAACTAAAGGTTTCTAAATACCCCTGATGGTAACAAAGGTTTTAAAGTATCCCCAATAGGCTCAACACAGCTAACTCAAAGACAACTGCAGAGGTTGAAGTAACTAAGTAAGGCTCCAGTAGGCTCCTGACCTTTGACCAGTGAGGACGTACCCAGTGACCGCTCGTAACATACCTGTTTATCCCCTAGTGAGGTGAATATTCTTAGTGATGGCTTGTGCTGATGAGATTGTCACCTCTTCCCATGTTCTCCAGCTTTGTCTTGCTTTGCAAGAGAGGCTGGAGAATGTTGAGCTCGAGGTCCAATCTCTCAAGGACGAGAACTTAGCATTGAAGATGGCATTTGAGGAAAACAAAAATGCCACTGGTGTAGGAAACCCGGACTCTTCCTGGAAGGTGGCATCTTCAAGAGGAATGAAATTAACCTTCCAGAAGCAGTATGTGACGGTTAAAAACAAGTATAGCGCCCTGGATGACGAGTGTGATGGCAGTGAAGGGGGAAAGGAGGAAGGAGATGACCCGTCTTACAGCGGGGCAGTGAGAGGAGAGGGGAGGAAATCTGCAGCTACTTCTGCTGCTACTACTTCTGCTACAGGCCGGCAACAGAAAACAGCTAAGTCTATTTTAATTGTAGGGGATTCAGTGGTTAAATACCTTGGTAGGCTACTAACACACATGTTGGTAAAGTTGTCTGTCTGCCTGGTGCCGGAGTCGAGAAGGTGGCAGAAAAGCTAGATGGTGTCATGGAAGCGAGTGGAGAGGACCCCATCATCTTCCTCAACGCAGGGACCAACGACATTTTGAAATGCAGGACTGAGGAGTTGCTCACCACGTACCAGGAAATGTTGGAGAGGATCAAGGAGAAGGGTGGAGTTCCTGTGGTACACAGTATCCTACCAAGAAGAGGGGTAAGGAAGGAATGGTCCTCCAGGGCTATTGGTGTAAATAGCCGGCTGGAGAAGTATTGCAAGGCAAATACTATTCCATTCCTGGATAACTGGACCCTCTTCTACGGTAAGGATGAACTGTATGCCCAGGATGGAGTACATCTCTCTCGACTAGGAGTTTCGACCTTAGCCAGCTCACTCGACAAGTTTGTTGCGGGGTTTTGTTAATAAACCATAGGTGTGTAAGTAAAATAGAATCCCAGCCACATGAAATTGATAGTAATAACGAACATTCTGATAGCGTAGCTTTTCCGTCTAGGTCCAGTAGTTCAACAGGTAAAATTAAATTAGTTAAAAACAATAGAAAAATAGTTGCAAATACAAGTAATAGTTTGAGAGTTTATTATACAAATTGCAGGAGTTTATGTAACAAAATGAACGAACTTAGAGCACTGGTTAGCAAAGAAAATATAGACATAATAGCGCTAACTGAAACATGGATTAATACAGAAACCAGGCATTTTTTAGCAGAGTTTGATATACCGGGATATAGTTTGTTTAAATATGACCGAACAAGTAGGAGGGGTGGCGGTATAGCAGTGTTTGTCAGGAGTTCATTCAAAAGCTGTACTAAATCAGGTATTAGAGTAAATAATGAAAATGAAAGTGTTTGGGTAGAAGTTAACGAAGGTAGTGAGACTTTAGTTATTGGAGTTATGTATAGACCGCCAAATATGAGTAGAAATGACGGAACATCATTATGGGAGGAAATTAAAATAGCATCAAGGCTTAGCAACGTGTGCATTATGGGGGATTTTAATTTCCCTAATATAGATTGGCAGCAACAAATAGGCGACTCTGATTCAAAGGAGTTTATTGAGGTAGTACAAGATAGTTTTTTATCTCAATTCATAGATACGCCGACTAGAGGTGATAATATTCTCGATTTAGTTTTCAGTAACAATGAACATATGATAAATAGTGTAGAAATCGGGGACCACCTAGGAAATAGTGATCACAATTCTGTGTATTTTAATATACAATGGAAAGGTAATATCAGAGAGAATACAACATTAATACCTGACTTCAGAAAAGCCAATTATGGTGGGTTAAGAGAAGCCCTGTTAGCGGACCCTATGGTAAAAAAATTAAGTCGATCCAGGTGTCCAAATGAGTGTATCCTTTCTCAGGCACCTGTCATCTTAAGTCAGGAAGAGACGTCAAACTTGGTAGATACATACAATAATTTTATCAAGTCAGTATTCAATGCGCAAAATAAATATATCCCCAAAAGAAAATTTAGATCAACACAGAACCAACCCAAATGGATGAATAATAGACTATTAGATCTTCTAGGAAAAAAGAGAGGAATATATAGAAAAATTAAAAAAGGCGAAATTCACCTACTTGCTTACTATCAGAATTTATCACGACAGGTAAAAAAGGATATTAGTAAAGAAAAAAGAAATTATGAAATTAAGATTGCCAATGACTCAAAAAATAATCCTAAAGCTTTTTACCAACTATATAAATCCAAGGTTAGAGATGTAATTGGTCCCCTTAAAACTTCGATAGGAGAAATGACAGAACATGATTTAGAAATGTGCAGTACATTAAATAGTCAATTTCTTTCCGTTTTCACTAATGAAAATTTGGCACAGTTTCCAGAAGTCCGTAAGGTATACAGCGATAGTATAGATAATAGGTTAAGTACAGTTACTATAAGTAGAAATGATGTGCTTAAGGAAATTGACAGACTGAAACCTCATAAATCGCCTGGTCCTGATGAGGTATATGCTAGAGTATTAAAAGAATGCAGAGATGAGTTAAGTTACCCATTAACATTTCTATTTAACAAGTCATTAGAAACAGGTATAGTTCCAGAAGCTTGGAAGCTTGCAAATGTAGTTCCGATCTTCAAAAAAGGTGATAAATCAATAGCATCCAATTACCGTCCCATTAGTCTCACTTCAATCATAGGAAAGCTACTAGAGTCAATTATTGCTAGGAAAATGAGAAACCACTTAGAAACATTTAACTTAATCAATTCTTCTCAGCATGGATTCACTCAGGGACGGTATTGCCTTACTAATTTGCTTAGTTTTTTCTCAGAGGTATATGAAGCAGTAGATAATGACAAGTCATATGATATTATATATTTAGATTTCAGTAAAGCTTTCGACAGAGTCCCTCATGAGAGATTGATGAGAAAGGTTGAGGCACATGGAATAGGTGGGGCGTTGTTAGGATGGATTAGGTCATGGCTAATTGGTAGGAAGCAGAGAGTCAGCATAAATGGTACCAAGTCAGAATGGGGAGCAGTCAAAAGTGGTGTCCCCCAGGGATCGGTATTAGGTCCCCTGTTGTTTCTTATATACATAAATGACCTAGATTTAGGTATAACTAGTAGGATAAGTAAATTCGCAGACGATACTAAAATAGGGAGATCAATTGATTCAGATAGCGATATAGAGTGCCTCCAAAGGGATCTAGATACCTTACATGAATGGTCAGTAAATTGGCAGATGAAGTTTAACATTGACAAATGCAAGGTATTAAAGATAGGGAAGATGCAAACAAATGTTAAATATAAACTAGCTAATTTAGAATTAGAAAATTCAGACTGCGAGAAAGATCTAGGTGTGTTTGTTAGCAATGATTTGAAGCCTAGAAAACAGTGTATAAGCGTTCGTAATAAGGCAAACAGGATTCTCGGGTTCATCTCTAGGAGTGTGAGTAACAGAACTGCTGATGTTATCTTAAAACTTTACTTGTCATTAGTGAGACCCCATATGGATTATGCTGTCCAATTTTGGTGTCCTTATTACAGAATGGACATAGATTCATTGGAGAGAGTACAGCGTAGAATGACAAAAATGATCCATAATATTAGAAATCTTTCGTATGAAGAAAGGTTGAAGAAATTAGGTTTACATTCGTTAGAGAGACGCAGAGTTAGAGGGGATATGATAGAGGTGTTCAAGTGGGTTAGTGGGATTAACAAAGGGGACATGACAAATGTACTAAAGCTAAGTGATAGCGAAAGAACTCGTACCAATGGTTTCAAATTAGATAAATTTCGTTTCAGAAAAGATATAGTCAAATATTGGTTTGGTAACAGAGTTGTAGATGGGTGGAATGGACTACCAAGTGCTATAGTGGGATCTAAAACTGTAGGGAGCTTTAAGATAAAATTGGATAAGCATATGGACGAGAAGGGTTGGGTGTGAAGGGGGATCAGCCGGGTTGGGCCAATCAGCGCTCTGCAGACCCCCATAATCCTGCGTTAATCTCTAACCGTTTTGGTAAGATGATCCTCAGGGTATTAGAGTGTGAAGCCTATAATTGGGCTTTGTAATTGAATTGGGGTTGTGTGGGACAGGGATCTGCCTTGCTTAGGCCAATCGGCTTTCTGCAGACTCCCATTTTCTTATGTTCTTATGTTAACTAAACTAAAGGTTTCTAAATACCCCTGATGGTAACAAAGGCTTTAAAGTATCCCCAATAGGCTCAACACAGCTAACTCAAAGACAACTGCAGAGGTTGAAGTAACTAAACTAAAGGTTTATAAATACCCCTGATGGTAACAAAGGCTTTAAAGTATCCCTAATAGGCTCAAAATCGCGTCATATGTCGGAGAGGGTTAAGATGTGGATATAAGACCTACCTATAAGCAATGGACTATAGTGGTGATAATGTTATAAGACCTTCCTTCAGCCCGTCTTCATACGTTGTAAATATTATCTTCTATATCTTTAGGGAGCTCAGACGGTATTGTGCAGCATAATTTACTGGTTCGGCTCAATGGTTTAAGGAAGGGGTTTAGTTGTTTGCTCTCTTAACCTCTATCAAACTTTAAAAAAACATCCAACAGACCCTCCTTCGATATAAATTTGTACATTTTTCGGTAGAAAATGTGGATAAAAGCCAGAGAAAGAAAGATAAGGAGAGAAAAAATGGCATTCTACCAGCACATGCTCTAAAGTCCCTTGCACTCTTTCACCCCCACCCAACATTCTTCACATTCTGTCACACCTCACCCAACATTCTTCACACTCTTTCACCCCCCACCCAACATTCTTCACATTCTTTCATCCCCCACTCAACATTCTTCACATTCTTTCACCCCCCACCCAACATTCTTCACATTCTTTCATCCCCCACCCAACATTCTTCACACTCTTTCACCCCCCACCCAACATTCTTCACATTCTTTCACCCCCCACCCAACATTCTTCACATTCTTTCACCCCCCACCCAACATTCTTCACATTCTTTCACCCCCCACCCAACATTCTTTCACCCCCACGCAACATTCTTCACATTCTTTCACCCCCCAACCAACATTCTTCACACTCTTTCACCCCCCACCCAACATTCTTCACATTCTTTCACCTCCACTCAACATTCTTCACATTCTTTCACCCCTCCATTCCATATCCACGTTCTTGCATTGACTTCTGCTGGCCCTGCTCTAAACTGAAGTAACAACTGCGACGCCCAATCTCCCTCATAAAACAAACTCCTTGGTTTCTCTTTCTTCCTATATCTCTCCAGCGTCATTTTCTTTTCCATCTCCCTCCTCCAACCTCCCGCTCCCTCAGCTTGATCTCTTCACTAGAATATTTTTAAGGTTTTTACCTCTCTTCTCTACCCTTTCCCATGTTTCACACATTAACTCTCCATTTCTACTTCTTTTCATTCCAATCCTCTTCAGTCTGTTCCAACATTCCCTTCCCCATCTACTCTTCTCGCTTGTCCACTCATGTACCTTCCTCACCCACGTCTCTTCCACCATCTCTCCCAGTCTCATCTTGAACTTTATCTTTGCCTTGGACACTCTTTCCTCGAAGGTGCTCCAGTCCATCTCACCTATAATCGCCTCGTCTGAGGAGGAGCACTTTATTGACAACGTTTCGCTGATGGCTTCTTCAGGTCACTAACAGACGCTAGTGACCTGGAGAAGCTGTCTGCGAAACGTCAATAAAGTGCTCCTCCTTATATGTTTTTTATATTAATTCTGTCAATTTTTTGAAGTGTTTCCAACATTCTAATCGCCTCCACTGCCGTCCATCTGTTAGCACGTAGTCCCAGTCTACCTATCCTATTCTGTACTCCTTCTAGTGTCTCAACTTCTCTTCCTGTGCACCCTATCGCTTCCATACCATACATGATCCCTGGTACCCCTAATCCTTTCCATATGCCTCTGGTTACTTAGTATACATTTGCCCTCTCTTTCACTGCATTCAACAATCGTCCCCACATCATATTCGCCTTAAAATAATAATAATAATAATAATAATAGTTCTTAAAGCTAGCACATGCTAAGCCAGCTAAGGATAGCCCAATAAGACCAATTAGGCGTATTTCCATTGGGTTCGTGTACTACTACCCCATCCCCTTGCTCATGAGGAACAGTAACGACTAAGTGCTTGTGAAAAATCTTTAATGCGCCGAGCTTGGGCGCGATTCTGGAACCTTCTGGGTGGAAGTCCAAGACGCTAGTCACTACACCAGCGAGCCATCTTCGCCTTTTCATTCATTTCCCTCTCAAACCCATCTACTCCCACTATCACTCCTAAGTATTTATACTCATTCACCACATCCATTCTCTTTCCCCCTAGCAACCATTCTCTTTCCTCCTCTTGCTCGCCTCTACCCACTAATTCCATGCTGGAAAGTGAAGATCCCAAATATGAGGCTGGCTATATTTTACGGCATCATTGCAACCTTACCCACAAACTATGGCCCAAACTTTTGAAATACAATAGGAAGCTTAACCCATTCGGTACCGGTGACGTCTTTTTATTTGATTTCGGATACATTTAGACGATTTTTGGAAGCTTAGTTAGGATATATGGTAGCTAAAATGTTTAATTGAAATAGTCTGTAACCTTTTAATGGGTACACATCCTTCTTATGCTGAATAAAAGTGTCTGATATTCGCCAGAATATAATGAAAAGAATGGCACTAGATTAATATTGTAAGCATATAAATGGTGTGAAACTTCTTTTTATTAGACTATTATTAACAAGGATATTTATTTATGGCATTAGATTAACCAAAACATCAAATTTAATTATAAATGTACCGCATTAGGAGGTTAATGAGTTTCGTATTTATTGATAGCGTTAATTAAGGATTTAGAATAGGCTACTATAATTCTTAAGTACAAATAAATAATACAAATAATAATAGGTGAAAAGATAATACGGATTCGTTGGCCATTATTATAGGCATATACTGTAACTATATAGCATTGATACTTGTATACAGCACAGTACATTTACAGTATTACGAAAGCTTGAGCCAAAATGTTTGAGATATAAGGATGCAAATATATCCTAAAATAAGCCGACACATAAATATACCCAAATTTAACAAACGAAAAATACAGGCTTATAAAATACGGAAGGAAAGTTCATGCCTAAATAGAGTAAACAAAAAACACACAAGAAAAACAAGAAGATAATTAAAATATATACATATGTATCCGACAAAAGAACTCATAAGAGAGGCCAAGGCTACACCACTTAAACAATAAACTTATTTTTCATCCAATGAATCTCGCCAACCAGAAATGCCTTCTGCCTATCGTAATCAATTTTTATCTTCTTCATTTCGCCCATCATCCGTTGACGAGCCCTGTTCAACTCCTGCTCCTTTTCCTCCTCCTTAGCCCAACGTCGCCTTTGTGGTGCCACATACATTTCATTCAATGCATCGACCGCATCCTTGACTTTGTCCTCCGGACCCCGGACACGCACCAACTCCGAAGGTTCCTTGAAGATCTTGATCTGCACCCCGAAGTACGACTGTAGTGCCCTGACCCATAGCCCAGCTGTCCCGATCAGATGGCCTCGCTCATCAGGAGCAATGTCGACTAACCGAGTCACATACCTCTCCTTAGGGGCCTTGTTATGGTCCTTTTGGGTCACTCCTTGCAAGTAGTTTTGACCTTTGAATGCAACCGTGTCCTGGGTTGCATCCATTTTTTCAGATACCAACTTTTTAGGAGCAGGAGAATCGCCCCACGATTCCTTGACAGATCGTGACCAATTCTTCATTATGATTTGTATAGATTTTAATTTTTAATTGTTAAAATAACTATATATACACTCGTTACGAACTTGCGCAACTCGTTAGGAATGAACTGCACTAAGATAGGTCACCAAATACGTAATCACAACGTAATTCACAAGAGGAAATATAAAATGATGTGTTTCGTTTCAAGTGAAGTAGTTGAATGACAAGGCTGGTTAGCTCGATCCCAACCTAAGTTCCTCTAAATATCTACATCATAGAAAGTCTGTAAAATGTTGGTAGAAAGATTACAAAGAGTAAAGGTAATTCACAATTAAATGTTTATAATATAATGTGAATATTGTTTATATAAACAGGAGTAAATAATGAAAGATATTTCTACAAAACCATATTTTATATAATAGTTACTCCGGAGAAAGTATAGTTTTCTGTAATTTGGTAATAAAAGAAAGCGGATATTAATGGGTAACTAATATTTTTTTTAGAGACACTTCCAATTACAGTATATAATTATGTGCTCAAGCATAAACACGCACCTACACTCACATATACACACCCCTTCACCTACATCGTTCCCCAACGTGTTGGGGCTAGTACTGAAGGGAGAATAAGTAAAAACAATTATAGCTTAATTGCGTAGGCCAGAAATTGTGACCTTTATCCACTGTAACTCAAAAAGTGCTCGAGAAATGGGGTGCAAATGTCCACATCTGTTCCTTGGCTGACCCTTCCTAAAGGGTAGAAATATTAGCTCGATAACTCTAGTGAATTCTTTTTTAAGTATGAGGGGTTGAGGTGGAGATTGTTGGCCCCATTAAATGTTCTTTCCTCTCACTAAAACATTAGGCTTTCCATAATGCAGTTGGGTCTGGGTACATGATTAGATTGATATCCAGAATTCGAAAATGGATATTAATTGTGATCGTGTACTCAACCTTTAACTGTGTTGGTGGTGTAATAGTTTAGGTGCTTGTGTTCTGGGTATGGTGTCCCGAGTTCGAATCCCGGGAGCACCATACGCTTTCATTAGTTTATTCAAGTACATTGGGGTGTCTAATTGATGATTAATGTTAAGTGGAGATGATTCACTTTTTGGGCGATTTTTGCATGTATTCATTATTTTTCTAGTTTCCTCCCTAGACCTCCATCACATTTAAACAAACATCCATTAGATCTCCCTTCTAGATTGATTTGTACATTTTTCGGTAGAAAAATTTCCCGGCCGAAGGCCTGTTCTTCCAACATTACAGGCTCACTATCGTTTGCCAGGGAAAAAATGGACACCTAAATAGCACGAAAGGTCTAGATTTTGACGAAGAAATGGGGCAAAAGGTCTTAAAATCGACTAACTAATGGGGCAAACATCTTAACATCTGAAAACTAATGGGGCTAAACATAAGGGAGAAAGTGGTCCAGAAAACCGACCCATCCCCCCCTTAATTAAGAACAGGCCGGGTGGTACTCATTTAACTAGAATTAACAGAATATAGAAACTTACGCAGGTTTCAACTCGTGGCAATTTGAGGAGTGGTCTATGATTTTATTGAGACCCCTGTACAAAATAATTACATATATTTGTTAGTTTCTTCCCTTAAGGGGGGTCACAGGCTTTTTTCCCTCTCCTTTTCTCCGGCTTGTATCTATTTGGTCCCATTCAGCCTACTGTTTTAAGACGTTTACTCCCACCCAGGTGTCGATTTTTTCCTGGCGAGCGGTAGCTAGCCAACATTTTGGTTAATGTTTTTGACAGCAGGCTAAATTTTTACATTTATCGATAGACAAATTTCTCCGAAGCCGGATTTCTCCATACAATGCTGGTTCGCTATCGCTCACCAGGAAGAAATTGGCACCTGGATGGGGATAAACGTCTTACAACAGTAAGCTGAATGGGGCCGAATGGATACAAGCCAGAGAAAGAGAGAAAAGTAGTGTTTCTTTTAAGGGGGAGGTATTGTTTTTTTCTGGACCCCCTTCTCCCTAATGTTTAGCCCCATAGTTTTTGAGATTTTAACCCATTCAGTACCGGGGACGTCTTATTATCATATTCTGGCAACTATTTGATGATTTTATTCAGCTTAAGAAGGACTGCTAGTAATATTAATGCTTCAAACTATCTTACCCCACCCTTTTAACTACCACCGATCCTTCCTAAGCTGCATAATATCTTCTAATTATAGCTAGAATAAGATTATAAAACGCGTCGCTGGTACTCGAAGGGTTAAGACTTTTTTTCCCCCCATTAGTTTGGTGATTTTAATCCCTTTCGCCCCATTACTTTGTCAATATGCAGATTTCTCGTGCCATTAACCCTTTCGCGCACATATGACGCAGAGGTTGCCAGATTAGCAATAAGAAATGGAGTTCTCTCACTCTTATAATTACCTCTCCAAAAATTAGTTTTCTGCCCACAGCTAACTCAAAGACAACTGCAGAGGTTGAATTAACTAAACTAAAAAAGGCTTTAACCCTTAAAATGAGGCTCACCACATAAGTCGAGTTAAATAAAGCTGGACTATGTGGCGGCGCTCGACATAACTCGAGTGGCAATTTCAGCACGTAATGTTGCTGAGAGAGAGAGACAAGTGGTGGCAGGAGAGTAGCGAGTGTATGACTGCTCCAGACCACCGCGGCGAACCTACTGACACGAATCTCACCTCCCTCCTACCTCTCTCACTCGCTATATACGGAATTGTATCGGGAAAGTGGCTAATTACATGCTTTTTGCACTCGCGTTGCACGGTTATTGCAAGAAAACTAGCCATCATAAAAGGTTCGTTATGGTGTCATTCGAAAGCTCTGTTTATGCCCTTTCAGGGATAGATACTTGTTTTACGTTCTGGGTCTTATTTAGGCATGAAAATGATCACGTAAACAGCCCTATTTTGGATAAAAACACCCCGCTGGGCGGTACATATAAATAAACCGCATAGGCCGCTCGTAAAGGGTTAAAGTATCCCCAATAGGCTCAAAATCGCGTCATATGTCGGAGAGGGTTAAGATGTGGATATAAGACCTACCTATAAGCAATGGACTATAGTGGTGATAATGTTATAAGACCTTCCTTCAGCCCGTCTTCATACGTTGTAAATATTATCTTCTATATCTTAAGGGAGCTCAGACGGTATTGTGCAGCATAATTTACTGGTTCGGCTCAATGGTTTAAGGAAGGGGTTTAGTTGTTTGCTCTCTAAACCTCTATCAAACTTAAAAAAACATCCACAAGACCCTCCTTCGATATAAATTTGTACATTTTTCGGTAGAAAAATGTGGATAAAAGCCAGAGAAAGAAAGATAAGGAGAGAAAAAAAGGCATTCTACCAGCACTTGCTCTAAAGTCTCTTCCACTCTTTCACCCCCCACCCAACATTCTTCACATTCTTTCACCCCCACCCAACATTCTTCACATTCTTTCACCCCCACCCAACATTCTTCACATTCTTTCACCCCCCACCCAACATTCTTCACATTCTTTCACCCCCACCCAACATTCTTCACATTCTTTCACCCCCCACCCAACATTCTTCACATTCTTTCACCCCCCACCCAACATTCTTCACATTCTTTCACCCCCCACCCAACATTCTTCACATTCTTTCACCCCCCACCCAACATTCTTCACACTCTTTCACCCCCCACCCAACATTCTTCACATTCTTTCACCCCCCACCCAACATTCTTCACATTCTTTCACCCCTCCATTCCATATCCACGTTCAGGCATTGACTTCTGCTGGCCCTTCTCTAAACTGAAGTAACAACTGCGACGCCCAATCTCCCTCATAAAACAAACTCCTTGGTTTCTCTTTCTTCCTATATCTCTCCAGCGTCATTTTCTTTTCCATCTCCCTCCTCCAACCTTCCCGCTCCCTCAGCTTGATCTCTTCACTAGAATATTTTTAAGGTTTTTACCTCTCTTCTCTAC
This sequence comes from Paralithodes platypus, assembly GCA_032716605.1. Lineage (NCBI taxonomy): Eukaryota > Metazoa > Arthropoda > Malacostraca > Decapoda > Lithodidae > Paralithodes > Paralithodes platypus. Next base: position 16,122,188 of record CM064508.1, read on the forward strand.
CCTTTCCCATGTTTCACACATTAACTCTCCATTTCTACTTCTTTTCATTCCAATCCTCTTCAGTCTGTTCCAACATTTCCTTCCCCATCTACTCTTCTCGCTTGTACACTCATGTACCTTCCTTACCCACGTCTCTTCCACCATCTCTCCCAGTCTCATCTTGAACTTTATCTTTGCCTTGGACAGTCTTTCCTCGAAGGTGCTCCAGTCCATCTCACCTATAATCGCCTCGTATGAGGAGGAGCACTTTATTGACAACGTTTCGCAGGCGGCTTCTTCAGGTCACTAACAGACGCTAGTGACCTGGAGAAGCTATCTGCGAAACGTCAATAAAGTGCTCCTCCTTATATGTTTTTTATATTAATTCTGTCAATTTTTTGAAGTGTTTCCAACAATCTAATCGCCTCCACTGCCGTCCATCTTTTAGCACGTAGTCCCAGTCTACCAATCCTATTCTGTACTCCTTCTAGTGTCTCAACTTCTCTTCCTGTGCACCCTATCGCTTCCATACCATACATGATCCCTGGTACCCCTAATCCTTTCCATATGCCTCTGGTTACTTAGTATACATTTGCCCTCTCTTTCACTGCATTCAACAATCGTCCCCACATCATATTCGCCTTAAAATAATAATAATAATAATAATAATAATAATAGTTCTTAAAGTTAGCACATGCTAAGCCAGCTAAGGATAGCCCAATAAGACCAATTAGGCGTATTTCCATTGGGGTCCTGTACTACTACCCCATCCCCTTGCTCATGAGGAACAGTAACGACTCAGTGCTTGTGAAAAATCTTTAATGCGCCGAGCTTGGGCGCGATTCTGGAACCTTCTGGGTGGAAGTCCAAGACGCTAGTCACTACACCAGCGAGCCATCTTCGCCTTTTCATTCATTTCCCTCTAAAACCCATCTACTCCCACTATCACTCCTAAGTACTTATACTCATTCACCACATCCATTCTCTTTCCCCCTAGCAACCATTCTCTGTCCTCCTCTTGCTCGCCTCTACCCACTAATTCCATGCTGGAAAGTGAAGATCACAAATATGAGGCTGGCTATATTTTACGGCTGGCTATATTTTACGGCATCATTGCAACCTTACCCACAAACTATGGCCCAAACTTTTGAAATACAATAGGAAGCTTAACCCATTCGGTACCAGTGACGTATTTTTATTTGATTTCAGATACATTTAGACGATTTTTGGAAGCTTAGTTAGGATATATGGTAGCTAAAATGTTTAATTGAAATAGTCTGTGACCTGTTAATGGGTAGACATCCTTCTTATGCTGAATAAAAGTGTCTGATAGTCGCCAGAATATAATGAAAAGAATGGCACTAGATTAATATTGTAAGCATATAAATGGTGTGAAACTTCTTTCTATTAGACTATTATTAACAAGGATATTTATTTATGGCATTAGATTAACCAAAACATCAAATTTAATTATAAATGTACCGCATTAGGAGGTTAATGAGTTTTGTATTTATTTATAGCGTTAATTAAGGATTTAAAATAGGCTACTATAATTCTTAAGTACAAATAAATAATACAAATAATAATAGGTGAAAAGATAATACGGATTCGTTGGCCATTATTATAGGCATATACTGTAACTATATAGCATTGATACTTGTATACAGCACAGTAAATTTACAGTATTACGAAAGCTTGAGCCAAAATGTTTGAGATATAAGGATGCAAATATATCCTAAAATAAGCCGACACATAAATATACCCAAATTTAACAAACGAAAAATACAGGCTTATAAAATACGGAAGGAAAGTTCATGCCTAAATAGATCTAGTAAACAAAAAACCACAAGAAAAACAAGAAGATAATTAAAATGTATACATATGTATCCGACAAAATAACTCATAAGAGAGGCCAAGGCTACACCACTTAAACAATAAACTTATTTTTCATCCAATGAATCTCGCCAACCAGAAATGCCTTCTGCCTATCGTAATCAATTTTTATCTTCTTCATTTCGCCCATCATCCGTTGACGAGCCCTGTTCAACTCCTGCTCCTTTTCCACCTCCTTAGCCCAACGTCGCCTTTGTGGTGCCACATACATTTCATTCAATGCATCGACCGCATCCTTGACTTTGTCATCCGGACCCCGGACACGCACCAACTCCGAAGGTTCCTTGAAGATCTTGATCTGCACCCCGAAGTACGACTGTAGTGCCCTGACCCGTAGCCCAGCTGTCCCGATCAGATGGCCTCGCTCATGAGGAGCAATGTCGACTAACCGAGTCACATACCTCTCCTTAGGGGCCTTGTTATAGTCCTTTTGGGTCACTCCTTGCAAGTAGTTTTGACCTTTGAATGCAACCGTGTCCTGGGTTGCATCCTTTTTTTCAGATACCAACTTTTTAGGAGCAGGTGAATCGCCCCACGATTCCTTGACAGATCGTGACCAATTCTTCATTATGATAAATATATATATTTTAATTTTTAATTGTTAAAGTAACTATATATACACTCGTTACTAACTTGCGCAACTCGTTAGGAATGAACTGCACTGAGATAGGTCACCAAATACGTAATCACAACGTAATTCACAAGAGGAAATATAAAATGATGTGTTTCGTTTCAAGTGAAGTAGTTGAATGACAAGGCTGGTTAGCTCGATCCCAACCTAAGTTCCTCTAAATATCTACATCATAGAAAGTCTGTAAAATGTTGGTAGAAAGATTACAAAGAGTAAAGGTAATTCACAATTAAATGTTTATAATATAATGTGTATATTGTTTGTATAAATAGGAGTAATTAACATAAGATATTTCTACAAAACCATATTTTATATAATAGTTACTCCGGAGAAAGTATAGTTTTCTGTAATTTGGTAATAAAAGAAAGCGGATATTAATGGGTAACTAATATTTTTTTAGAGACACTTCCAATTACAGTATATAATTATGTGCTCAGGCATAAACACGCACCTACACTCACATATACACACCCCTTCACCTACATCGTTCCCCAACGTGTTGGGGCTAGTACTGAAGGGAGAATAAGTAATAACAATTATAGATTAATTGCCTAGGCCAGAAATTGTTTTTTTATCCACTGTAACTCAAAAAGTGCTCGAGAAATGGGGTGCAAATGTCCACATCTGTTCCTTGGCTGACCCTTCCTAAAGGGTAGAAATATTAGCTCGATAACTATAGTGAATTATTTTTTAAGTATGAGGGGTTGAGGTGGAGATTTTTGGCCCCATTAAATGTTCTTTCCTCTCACTAAAACATTAGTCTTTCCATAATGCAGTTGGGTCTGAGTACATGATTAGATTGATATCCAGAATTCGAAAATGGATATTAATTGTGATCGTGTACTCAACCTTTAACCCCTAAATGTCGGCGAGCAACATAAGTCGAGTTAAATAAAGCTGGACTATGTGGCGGCGCTCGACATAGGTCGAGTGGCAATTTCAGCACGTAATGTTGCTGAGAGAGAGAGACAAGTGGTGGCAGGAGAGTAGCGAGCGTATGACTGCTCCAGACCACCGCGGCGAACCTACTGACACGAATCCCACCTCCCTCCTCCCTCTCTCACTCGCTATATACGGAATTGTATCGGGAAAGTGGCTAATTACATGCTTTTTGCACTCGCGTTGCACGGTTATTGCAAGAAAACTAGCCATCATAAAAGGATCGTTATGGTGTCATTCGAAAGCTCTGTTTATGCCCTTTCAGGGATAGATACTTGTTTTACGTGCTGGGTCTTATTTAGGCATGAAAATGATCACGTAAACAGCCCTATTTTGACTAAAAACACCCCGCTGGGCGGTACATATAAATAAACCGCATAGGCCGCTCTTAAGGTGTTAACTGTGTTGGTGGTGTAATGCTTTAGGTGCTTATGTTCTGGGTGTGGTGTCCCGAGTTGGAATCCCGGGAGGACCATACGTTTTCATTAGTTTATTCAAGTACATTGGGGGTTTGTAATTGATGATTAATGTTAACCCTCTCCGACATATGACGCGATTTTGAGCCTATTGGGGATACTTTAACCCTTATTTAGCGGGTGGTAATTTTATACTGTACCGCTCAGCGGGCATAATCCCGAAATATTCGCTCAATTTCACTCGCCCTAGCGCCGTTACTATGACTCCAATGCGAACGAAACGATAATTTTTGGAAAGAGCAACTCTTCGTCTCCCCATATAAGTCTATGAATGGATGTTATGAATGAGTGTGGAGGGTGGGAAGAGGTGAGGAAGAGGAGGTACTTTTTGGTCTATTTCCCGGGCGCGTTCGGTTGCGTTCGCTTTGGCCTGACTTCGGCCTCTCGCGCGTCTACTATTCCTTCGGTAATCGGTCTTATTTTTCTCTTATTTCTCCTTATTTCTGTATTCTCTCTCTCTCTCTCTCTCTCTCTCTCTCTCTCTTTGTCTCTCTCTCTCTCTCACTCCTGTCTGTCTGTCTCTTTCTCTCTCTCTCTTTCTTTCTCTCTCTCTCTCTCTCTCTCACTCCTGTCTGTCTGTCTGTCTTTCTCTCTCTCTCTCTCTGGCTCGCTCGCTTTCCCTCTCTTGTGCTCCCTTTCTCTCTTCCGCATCCGTATATGTATTTCTCATTATTATTTTCTCTAACTAATCCCTCTATTTCATTTATTTGCTTGTAATATTTCTGTATTATTATATCTTTTTCACTTTCTTCAGTTCAGTTTCTGTATTCTCTCTATACGGTGGGAATGGTATTTCGTATGAGGGATGTGCAGCACAAATATTCAATCTTTGGTTGTTTGGTTGTTTGTATTACCGTAAGAAATTTACTGAACGCCTGCAAATAATACGCTATAAAATGCTTGCAATCAAACTCTCAAGCAATTTCAAGGTCACATGCAATTATAAATGTAGGCTATAGGTAGACCCAGAGAGGAAGAGACAAGAGAGAGAGAGTGTCGTGATAATATAACAATGTTACATATGTATCATATATATATGAACAAAATAATATATACGGTAGGCCTACATCTGTTCCCCACATTCATATAATACCAAGCACAAATATTCAATCTTTCATTGTTTGTATTACGTAAGAAATTTACTGAACGTGCAAATAATACGCTATAAAATGCTTGCAATCTCTCTATTTTCTCTAATCTCTCTCACTCCTCCTGTCTCTCTCTCTCTCTGGCTCGCTCGCTTTCCCTCTTCCTCATCCGTATTATGTATTAATTTTCTCATTATTATTTTCTCTAACTAATCCCTTTATTTCATTTATTTGCTTGTAATATTTCTGTATTATTATATCTTGTTCACTCTTTCTTCAGTTCAGTTTCTGCATTCTCTCTCTCTCTCTCTCTTTCTGTTTCGCTTGTTTTGCAGGAATTTAGTTTTTGTTTTATATATAATATATAATAATTTACTTATCATTACTTACTATATCGTATAAACAATAGTAGGTAGCCAACTTACCATAATACCGATACACCAAACCGATCCGCATGCGGTTTTGTTTATCACCTGTTTACTAAAGTGCCACCATTATCGATTTTCTTGGAGCCGACTCGAGCGGGAGGGTTACCAATTGAAGTTAAATCCACTAGCATATATTGTTAGATGTAAGACATGATAAATACCACTAGAAATATGAATTGGCAAAATCCATATAATATCACTTCGAAATTGTTCTGAAATTTCAAAACAAAACCGCTAGTGTAAGTCATTGCTGCTAGATCGAAGTAAAGGTCTCTAGATCTAGCGGATGTCGCTATACGTATTGGCAGTACTGCACACTCATTCATTTCATTCATTCATTTTCTATTGAGCTCGTCCTGGAATCTTTACGACTCTATATCTTACGATTACCGACGGCGATACGTTGTTGACATTGTTGTTGATGTTCCAGTGGAGGGATGAACAAAATATTTTCCTTGTCCAATAATAGCTATTTCATAGTCCCACAGGACTTATTTTGATATATTTATCAAATTTATTGAACGCCTGAAAATAATACGCTATAAAATGCTTGCAATCAAACTTTCAAGCAATTACAAGGTCACATGCAATTATAAAAAGGTATATTGTAGACCACAATCTTCACCCAGCTTCGTTGTTGCTTGTATTATCGTGAGAAATGTACCATACACCCTGGTTATCGTGAGAAATTTACCGAACGCCTGCAAATAATACGCTATAAAATGCTTGCAATCAAACTCTCAAGCAATTTCAATGTCACATGCAGTATAGGTAGACCCAGAGAGGAAGAGACAGACAGAGAGAGAGGGGAGGTCAAAAACATCTGCTAGGCGTGATTTCCCCTGGTAGGGAAGAGATTAGTTAGGGGCGTGCCCTGGCCTACATCAGACAAAGAGAGTGAGACAGAGAGAGAGAGAGAGAGTCGTGATAATATAAAAATGTTACACATGTATCCTATATATGAAAACATAATATATACGGTAGGCCTACATCTGTTCTCCACAATCATATAATATTCACAAATATTCAATCTTTCGTTGTATGTATTACCGTAAGAAATTTACCGAACGCCTGCAAATAATACGCTATAAAATGCAAAGGAAATTTCTTGTAGAGTGCAATTTTGAGGACGTAATGTGCTCTGAGAGAGAGCGGAGCGGTGATTAGGAGCATAAATTACCTCAAGACCGCTCGCCACACAAGGAATTATATAAGGAAATTACCGTATTTTAGGGTTTTTGCACTCGTGTTTTACGATCGTTGAAAGACAACCAGTGATCGTAAAAGGATGGTTCGGGTGTCATTGGAAAGCTCAATTTACGCACTTTCAGGATACATACTTGTATTACGCTCTGGGTCTTGTTTATGCATCAAAAAGAGCTCGGAACAACCCCATTTAGGGTAAAAAAAAAAACCCGCTCGGCGGCACAGTGAAATATACTCCACCAGCCGCTCGTAAGGTGATAAAATGCTTGCAATCACATTTTCAAGCAATTATAAAATATAAATTGTACTTACCAACACCCACACCAGTATGTTCTTCGTCAGGAACGTCTCCAATTTGCTCAAGGGTCTGTCTAATATCAACCACAACATCCACCCCACGCAAATTATGCTTGGGGTGAAAGCCTATGATCGGGTTATTTTCGTCTTCCGAGTCATCCACACTACCAAAACTCTCACCCAGACCTTCGACGGTTTCATCCAACAGGTTATTAGAAAGTTCTGAAGAGTTCAGCATGACATCTAGTTCCTGGGTGGTAAGCCGGGCGTGGTTAGTAGGGTGGCGCGACGCACTAGGGATGGCGGCCACCGAATCGAACACGGGCAAATCTTGACCTTCCATTATGGCTGCTTGAGGGTCACTTAGTCACGGTCACACAGTGGGGATGTGTGGGTGGGCCCTTGTAGTACACCGCCTGACCACCAAGTTTCGCTTTCCACCTAAATTAGGGCGGGAATACGCCCACGGACTTAAGTCCGACCCCGCCATTTAGTCCAATTTTCTCGTATCGGACTTAAGTCCGACCCCGCTAAAGAAGGGTTAACTATACCGAAAGATAACCCAATAAATATAACTATATTAATTCCTGGGGTGCCAGAAATAATAAGGTTACGCATATATAGGTTACTGTTGCACTATTAAAGATATTAAAATATAAGTGGAGGGGGACATACCACTTTATGATTTTAATACTTATGATACAAAACTATTAGAGGTCTCTATGTTAAGTGATTGGGTTGCCACAAATAACAAAGCTCCTAAAATAAGGTTTATATATTCACAGACAGTATAAGGACTTCGGGTTGCCGTTATGAATAACTATTTCTTCTCCTCCGCCTGCGGTACAGATAGACCCATTAAATCACAAAATGGGATTTTAATTGCTGACAAATGGTTCTTCAAAGTTGTTACTGAAAAACATTTCTGTTCAAATGAATAGTCCAAGTAATTGAAAATTAGAGCAACAGATGCCTCTGTTTGAGCTGTTTCCACTATCCAGGTGGTGAAGGTTTTCCAATGGGACTGATATTGATGCCTAGTGGATGTCGTGTACTGATTAATAAATTTATTTGTTACACTCTCACCATAAGGAGTTAACCATTTAGCCTTCTGAATGTCCAAAAGGCAAAAGTCAGCAAGGTCTCGAGGTGTCCAATTGTCTCTAAGTGGAAGCACGAGATCGGGAGTGACACCGTGTCCTCGCACCACGTCTTCAACTGGTGGTACCACACCTGAGCCGGCCACAGGGGCGCGATCATCAAGACTGTGTCCTGATAATCTCGTAGTTTGTGAACTACTTGACACATGAGTGAAGCGTCTGGAGGCGGAAACAGATAGATGGAACTCCACCTGTACCAGTCCTCCGTCAAAGCGTCTGGACCCCCCGCCTGGGTTTTACCCCGGCGGGTTAGGTAGAGAGGGAGTTTGTGATTTCCCTCGGATGCGAACAAGTCCACTTGTGCACGGTACTGCTCTGCAATCATCTGGTTGAAGATGTTTTGCTTGAGTAACCATTCTACTATTGTGCTCTGTCTCCGGGACATGGCGTCTGCCCAGACGTTGGCTACGCCTGGGAGATAAGATGCGTGAAGATGAATGTTCAGGCTGTCCGCGAGAACAAAAATCTTTTCCGACAATTCTAGCAACGTCCAAGACCTCGTTGACCCTTGCCTTTGAATGCATGATACCGCATTCAAGTTGTCCATTCTGAAGGCTATTGATTTCCCCTGTAAAGTGTAACCGTGAGCCTCTAGGAAAATTAAGGGGACCATCAACTCTTTCGCGTTTATGTGAAAATCTACGGACTAGGACCAAAGACCTTGACCCTGGTGGCCTAGGTTCGACTGATAACCCCAGCATCTGAAGCATCTGTATCTACCCACACTGTAGGTGGAGGAGAAGTCCATGTCATGATTGAATGCAATGTTTCCTGCCTCGCCCAAACCGACAGTAAGTTGTGGATAAATGTTGGAATTTGCCATAACATTCCCGCCAGCAACAGCGGAAAATATTTATTGCCTTCCAAGATTAATCTCTTTACTTTCAACCGGCCCAACTTTACAGTAAGTTGAATCCAGTTGAGAGAGCCGACCAGAGATTCCCACGTCCTTCTCGTGGTAGTCAGGCTGTGGAGAAAACGAAACAATTTCTTTCGAAATCTGCTTCGGTTTTCCACACTGACTGAGAGTAAGATGTACTGTGTCCCAGACCAGCCCTATCCACTGAATTACCTTTGTTGGGACAAGGTTCGACTTTGCCAAGTTGACCTTGAACCCCAGGGATTTCACATGATTGAGAATTATATTGACACGGTTGTTGCAATGACTCTCTGATTCTGCCATTACTAGCCAGTCGTCCAGGTACCACAACACCTTGATCCCTTGACTTAATAATGGTAGTAAAGCTTGACGGACTAATTTTGTGAAAATTCTTGGTGCAACCCGAAGAGCATCCGTTGAAAGACATAAGTCCGATGCCCTATCCTCAAAGCGAGGAACTTTTGGAACCTTTTGTTTACCGGGACGTGCCAATATGCTTCTGTCAGGTCTAATGAGCACATCCAAAATTGCGGCGGAAGTGTTAGCCTGATTTGATTCACAGTGAGCATCCTGAACGATGCGTTGTGAATGTGACGGTTCAAATGAGATAGATCTACGACTGGTCTCTTCTGAACACTGTCCCTTTTTGGTACGAGAATATGCTTGGACGTGTAAACTGGGCAAGTTGGATTGACCGGGACAATGATATGCTTGGTGATCATTTCCTGGACTAGTGACTCCACCTCTAATGAAACATGATTGATTTCTAATGGGTGACGTAAACGAGGTCGCCGGAGCCCTGGCCAGGTTATGTCCTTGCGTACCACTGTCCGAGCCCAGGTCCGCCGGGGCCAAGCCCAGTGACACGAACGGAATGACCCAGTCTCTTGACTGGGCTTGTCCGGCGTAACTGTACTCTGATCCAACTCGCCCTTGCCAGGCTCCGGGAGCGAGATAGTTTGTGATAGATCTATTTTTTTGAAGGTGGTAGAGTAGAGGTGGACGGCTGACTAGGTTTGGCAGCTGTTGACCCCTGACCTGACTTGTATTTGGAATGTTGTTTGTTCCATTTACCTGTTGGTTTACCTTGTTTACCTTTGGACTGAGTGCTCCCCTGTGCCTGAGGAGATCTGGACCCCTGAACAAATTTATGAGACCCACTAGGTTGAGCCTTCTGACCAGACTTAGCTTTGGCATAAGGCTTAGTGAATTTGTGATCCTTCCGTGCCGGGGAAGCACGTGTCCCGGTAAAGTCTACTAGATTAAAGACGGCCTGCCAAATGGTAGGGCAAACTAGGGAGGGCGATAATACTGGTGATAGAATTAGCCGGCGATCCAGGTCTTCGGGCAATTTCTTCACCAGTTAGACTCTAAGGTCTTGACGTGCTCGGACAGCCTCCAGCAAGGCTGTTCTGACGTCGCCCAATGACTGTATAGAATTTTGGAGTGTTAACTGTCTAGATAACTCCAAGGCCTTTCTAGTATCATAGTCATTAAGATAGAATTATTGAGGATAACTCTATTACTATCAAGGTTACTCCTAGGGATACGAGTCCTTCTTATTAGAAGAGCTGCACTCCAGATGTATTGCCCTGATTCCCTTTTGCTCTAGGGATCCCGGTGTTACTTGCGTTTCCTTTGGTTCGGGCAAGTGATAACCCTTTTTGGGTCGGCGTCAAGGGGTTTGTCTCTCGGGGTAGTAGGGGCATGTGGAAAAGTGCATTTTGATTTATAGAAGAGCGGAAAGTTGCATTAAAGTTATTTGAAGTGTGACTCTTAATAGAGGAGGACATTTTACATTTTCTGGTAAGAGGGCTATCCTCAGGCATGGCCTGTTGAGGAATAAATAGGGAATTACTGTGTTGGGGACTTGGTAGGGAATTTGGGTGTTCTATGGTGGTAGGCAGGGAGGAAGGTTGACAAGGAACAATGGCTTGTTGCCTAGCATGGCTAATTTGGCTTGCAAGGTGATTATAAGACTCGATGGGAGGGTATTGAGGGGGTTGGTGAGGAATTTGCATAAAGAGTTCCTCACTGTAATCAAGCCCTGGGGTGGTCAGGTTTTCTTCAAGAGTTGGAGGCGCATTTTCTGGCTTGCTTCTCACTCGTTGTTGTTGAGGTTGGTCCTGGGTCCTGGAGGGCCTGGGTTGCAGCAGTTGACTCCGTATGGTAGCAATGCGGCAGGTGTTGTGGGAGTTGCTGCTTAAAGACGGGAGCAGGTGTGTAGATGGTATTGGCTTTTGATGGCCAGACCCAGTCATCTCAACAATTTACATCATGTGTACTGTGAGGAGTAGGGATACTACTGTCTCCCCTACCAATACCATACTGAGTCAGTACACGCCTCCCCTCCCCGTTTCATTACTAGATCATTTAGGGGGAAAATTCATATATAATGGATCAATATTGAGGTTGAGTCCTATATTTGCAACTCAATAATTATCAAGGGAGATATTGCTGGAGTAGACAAATGCCTCATGCAATGAAGAATGAGAAATATATTGATGTAAGAGTTTGCTAAGAAGTATACTGTACCAAGGTAAATAATAATTTAAGTCCAATCAGAGAGCCTTTAGCTAAATAAATGCACCTAATGGATTGAAAAATGGGTACTGCAATGAAATATAATCGATAGTTCCTACATGTATTTAGAACTGACAAAAAATATACAATATTGTCTTAAAGAAAATTCTAGCTTTTTATTGGAGTACAGGTATACACTTACTTCAAGTTATAGGTTTGACTCCTGTAAGGAGATAAAGAAAACCTAATATTTAGTAGTGGCCCCGTAATCATTGACGAACATGCCTATTACATAAGGCATCCTCTTCAAACACTAATCCGCTGTAGTTTGAATCTACCACGCAGAGCATTTAAAATCTGAGGAGCCTTCATCATGAGCGCACGCGACCTCACTCATGGCTTCAGTCATTATGAATTGGGTTCTCACTGCGAAAAAACTTCGTAAAAAATAAAAACAAAAAGAAAATAAGAATAACTATCCAATAAGCTTTCCATCATATCGTGGATGTACTTGTGTGGATCTTTGACCAGACGCTGATTCAGGCGTCATTCTTCCTTCACTGACATATCAAGTAAACCAAAATCCTTAATACAGTACATCAACGAATGGGAAGGGGATGGTCGGGAGGGCCCCAGTCGTCAATGATTATGGGGCCACTACTAAATATTAGGTTTTCTTTATCTCCTTACAGGAGTCAAACCTATAATTTATTAGTGGCCCCTCCATCATTGACGAACATGCCTGATTTCTAAGACTGGAGGGGGACATTCGTAATCATATCATAACTCTAGAAAAGCAGATAATCAAACTACCACATAGTATTCTTACTTTTGTAAAAAAGAGATATTCGGGTGCATAAACTTTATACAGCCTAAATCTTCAAAAAGGGGTACAAGCAGGAGCGTGTTTCAAAGAAGCCTGCTTGAAAAAGGGTTAACTCTGAGACTCTGTGCACAGATCTGCTAGTTAAGAAGGCACCCCACTTAAAGTAAGTGGTGAAAACTAAAAACTTATAAGTTTACATGTGCACATATAAACCCCATTAACTAGTGGATATATTCCTAAAAATATAACCAAACATAAATGAATTCTTGTACATTCGTAGAAGTACTGAACTCGTGTACTTATGCAGAAGTAATGACTTCAAAAGTAAAAGTCGTAGTTGCAACTACCGAGATTTCTCAAAAATCTATTGCTTCACATCCAAAGCTACTTACAACAAGAATTGTTGTAACACTATTATTGGGCCTTTAGCACAATTTCCTGCAATGAATACTACAGAGAAATGTTATAATACCATGCCTACAACCAGTATCACAGCTCGTATGTTCCGAACACATACTCCGGAGGGGTCTAGGGTGTCCTATGTCACACTGACTGCACCCTCCCCCCCCCCCCTTTTTCTTGAAATTAAACAAAACGTGACTAAAAGGGCCACCTAGACCCTCTGCCGTAAAGCTATACATGGCAAGGAAGGTTTGTCCAGAGCTACTGAAAGGTATCGAGGCAAAAACTCCTGATTAGAGGCCCACAACTGTGTGGACTTAATAACTTCCACCGAAAGATTATTAAGGAAACGTAAAGAGGCTGTCCCCTTGCGTAAATCGTGGGTCTTACCCACAACGCCGGGATTCTTCTCTTTAAAGTCCTCGACCAAGAGAGAAGCCAGTGTACGCTCCATCAAGCGTTCACCCGGACTTGCGACCCATAAAGCACCCTGGTGATTTAGAGGTGCCACTCTTAAATATTTGGTTAGAGCTTGCACTGGGCAAAAAAGATGGTGCACCTTTCCCCTTTTTAATGCCGGCACCGTGAACTCTGAAAACACGTTTTCACTGTGCTCAATCTTGGCTATGAATCCTGGGGAAGGTGCAATGTGAATACACTCATGAAGCTTATCAAACCTGAGGCAATTAGGTGCGTTGCTCATCGCCGCCAGCTCAGATACTCTGTTCCCGGTAGCCAATGCCATAAGGAATACTGCCCTTTTGTAAAATCTGCAGTCTTTGGTACATACGGGAACGAGAATAACGACGATGCTTTGTCCAGAGACCATGTAGGCCTGAGCTGACGGGGAGGTGGGCGGAGTTTAAAACCTGCCCACATAAATCACTTTCAGATAAATGTTTCTGCATGAACAGATAAATTAAATAATTAACAACCAACGCCACCGAGGGCACAGTTTGTTTTGTTCTAAGAATCCGAGACGTAAAAGCTTGCCAATGCGATTGAAACTGTCGCTTTGTAGACTGGGTATATTGATTCGTGAATATCTTGGTCACGTCGCTACCATATGGTGCTAGCCACTTGGCCTCCTGAATGTCCATAATGAACAAGTCCGCGAGGTTTCTAGGTTGCCAATTGTGTTCTAAGTGGAACAACCCGACCGGGAGTGACACTGGGTGCGGGCACCATGTGTTCAAATGCTGGTACCACACTGCGCCGGCCACAGGGGCGCGATTAGCGAGACTACGCCTCGCTAATCCTGTAGTTTGTTGACTACGCGGCACATTAGAGACGCGTCTGGCGGCGGAAAATAGATAAATGGAACTCATCCTGTTCTCGTCCGTCATCAGAGCGTCAGGTCCGCCCGCCGGCGTTATCGTCCGGCGGGTGAGGTACAGTGGGAGTTTGTGAGTTTTCTCAGATGCAAACAAATCCACTTGTGGATGGTAATGCTCCGCACACGCAAGAGCGCCCATTCTACTGTTGTGCTTTGTCTCTGAGACAGAGCGTCTGCCCAGACGTTTGCTACGCCTGGGAGATAAGATGCGTGAAGATGAATGTCCAGCCTGTTGGCTAGTATAAAAATCTTTTCTGACACGTATAGCCACTTCCGAGATCTCATTGACCCTTGTTTCTGAATACAGTGAACCGCATTCAGATTGTCCATTCTGAAGGCCACCGACTTGCCCCGTAAAGCAGAGCCGTGAGCCTGAAGGACAGATAAGGGGACTAGTAAGTCTTTGACATTGATGTGGAAGATTTCTAAATAGGACCAAAACCTTTGACCCTGATGCCCGAGGTTTGACTAAAAGCCCCAACCGATCGTTCCTGACGCATCCATGTCCACCAATACCGACGGCGGAGGAGAGGTTCATGACATGACTGCGTGCAACATTTCTCTCGTCGCCCAAACCGCTAGTAAGTGGTGTAATAACGTTGGGATAGGCCATACTATCCCCGCCGGTAATAGTGGGAAAAATTTGTTGCCCTCCAAGATTAAACGTTAGACTTACAACCGGCCCAACTTCACAGTTAGCTGAACCCAGTTGAGAGACCGACTAGAGATTCCCAAAGTCTCTGTGTCGTAGTCAGACAGTGGAGAAACATAAACAGTTTTTGCGAAATCTGTTTCGAGTGTCCACACTCTGACTCAGAGTGAGAGAAACTGTGTCCTCGACCAGCCCTATCCCCTGAAATACTCGTGGGGGAACAAGGGTTTGACTTTTACTAAGTTGACCTTGAATCCTAGAGATTTGAGATGGTTTAACGTAACGTAGACATGAATGATGCGTAACTTTTCTGTTTCTGCCACCACCAGTTAGTCGCCCAGATACCACCAGACCCTGATCCCTTGTTCTAACAAGGGCATCAGGGCTTGCGGGGACCTTGCTTGAATGCTTGTGCCAAATTGAAAACAGTCTTCCAAACTGCTGGTGAAATCAAAGAAAGAATTAGAACTGGAGACAGAACTACTTGGCTTGCAATACGGTCAAGAAGTTTCTTCACTAAGAACATCCTCGGATCCTGCCTTGCTCGAACTGCCTCTAATAAGGCCATCCGAATATCTCCTAAAGACTTGGATGGAAGTCTGGAGAAGCAAGCGCCGGGAAAGTTCAATGGCTTTCCTGACTTCCGCGGCTTCTATTGCCTGAGAAGAGCGTAACAGAGACTTTGTTACTTGCTGGGAACCATATATTGCGAAAACAGTTTAAACGCTTTTCCTCTTAACCTAAACTCGCGGTCTAGGTAAGCTGGGGAAAGCATGCTAAAGGGAGCTTATAATTCGCACAAAGTGATTATTTAGGGGGTGGCAGCCAAGCAGAGGGGACTCCGCCGGCACCAAAAACCGGAAGAGAGAACCAAGAATGGCGTTCTGGAGGGATTTGGTGGAAAGAATAAGTCATGGTTATAAAAACTTGGAATGTCCTTAACACCTTATTGGCGGGCTAGGCGGTATTTTACACCGAGCCGCCCAGCGGGCACAATCCCGAAATATTCGCTCACTTTCACTCGCCCTAGCGCCGTAACTATGGCTCCAATCGGAACGAAACGATGATTTTTGGAACGAACAACTCTCCGTCTCCCCATAGAAGTCTATTCTGAATGAAGTGAGCGAGTGTGGAGGGTGGGAGGAGGTGAGGAAGGGAGGCTACTTTTTGGTCTATTTCCCAGGCGCGTTAGGATGCGTTCGCTTTGTCCTGACTTCGGCCTTACGCGCGTCTATTATTCCTTCGGTAAGCCCTCTTATTTTATCTTGTTTCTCCTTATTTCTGTATTCTCTGTATTCTCGCTCTCTCTCTCTCTCTCTCTCTCTGTCTGTCTGACTCTCTCTCTCTCTCTCTCTGGCTAGCTCGCTTTCTCTCTCTCTCCTCCCTTCTCCTTCGTACGCGCTGTCTCCCTTCCTCCCTGTCTCTCTTCTCTATATTTCTCCCTTTCGTATATGTAATTCTCATTATTCTTTTCTCTAATCCCTCTTTCTTTATTTGCTTGTAATATTTCTGTATTATTATATCTTTTTCACTCTATTTTCAGTTCAGTTTCTGTATTCTCTTTCATTTATCACTAATAAATTTCATTCCTTACAAGCTACCGTACAAATATCGTACAAATACGGTATATATATATATGATTATATATATATATATATATATATTATATATATATATATATATATATATACTGTATATCGGTGTATATCACGGTATACGGTATATTTCTCTCCTTACGAAAGGAGAGAAGAGTCATAGCAATTTCAAGGTCACCTTCGTAAGGAAACAAATATACCGTACATGGTGATATATATACGCCTATCAAATGATTGATATCAATATACGGTATATATATATATACTGTATATTGGTGAATATTGATATCAATCATTTGATAGGCGTATATATATCACCATGTACGGTATATTTTTTTCCTTACGAAGGTGACCTTGACATTGCTATGACTCTTCTCTCTCCTTTCGTAAGGACAGAAATGTACCGTATACCGTGATATATACGCCTATCAAATGATTGATGTCAATATATATATACTGTATATTGGTCTATATTGATTGCAATCATTTGATAGGCGTATATATCACGGTATACGGTATACGGTACATTTCTGTCCCTACAATGTACCGGTACGTACATGGTGATAGGTATGCCTATCAAATGATTGATACCAATATACGATATATATATATATATATATATATACCGTATATTGATTGAAATCATTTGATAGGCGTATATATATATATATATATATATATATATATATATATATATATATATATATATATAGGCGTGCATTTTCACTCTCTCTCTCGGTTTCGCTTGCTTTGCAAGAATTTTTGTTTTGTTTTATAAATAATATTATTTCAACACATTTCCAAATCACCCTATGGGGTAGTGTTGATGACTCATTTTTTTTTTGTGGTGTTCCCAGGAGGTGTAATCCACATATCATTGAGGTAGAAAAGGCAGTTATAGGATTGAGGTAGATAAAAGGCAGTTATATGATTGAGGTAGACAAATGACATGGATGTATGAGGTAGACCAAGAAGCAGATGGATGGATGAGATTAGAAACTTATGGATGTAATGGGTGATGTTGCTGATGATGATGAATGCACTTGTGTTTGGGTAGTGTGCTATTCCACCATATGAATGATTGAATGACATGAATTCATGAGGTAGTTTGAAATAGATGAATGAATGATTGCATGAACTTATGAATGATTGGCAAGAGGTCTAGAGGAGGAGGAGGTCTTGGAAGAGGTCTAGAAGTGTTCCAGTGTGTGGTACTCTGTGTAACATGGAGAAGCGCATAGTCCCACATTACAATAACTACACATGAACGTAGTTTCCTTCCTGATTTGGTTCCTCCTTGTTGTATGTCTGCAGACGTGGCACTGCTTCAGTCCGTGCTTCCGGTTGGCTGCGATTTGTGATGCTGAGCGGGGGCAAAACACAAGCATGTGGGTCAAGAAGTAGTCCCGGCTCTCAAGGCGGGCAGGCATATTCACGATCGGCCTCGGAGGTGGTAGCATACGTGTGGTTCCGTGCTTCCTGAAGATGGAGTCGATGATGTCCTTCGCGAACAGCCTTACCGAGCTCTTCCTTCTTGTCCGCGTCATCCACAGGTTGTACGCGTTCAGGATAGTGACATCAAGAAGATGGAGTACCACCTTCTTATACCACTTACACGTCTTCCTGAGGCAGTCAACAGCAGTGATTTGCATGTCACTCTTATCCACCAACCGCATGTTTATGTTGTAGTCCATAACAAGGTCAGGTTTTGGAGATAGGGACTAGATGCTTCTCGCGGGTGACAGGGTCCATGTGGTATCTCTTCTTCCCGCTATCTCGCATTGTGGACTTGTGGAAGGTGGAGAGGACATTGACTGGCTTTGTGTCATGCCAACAAATAGCCAGTATACTGTCACTGCTGCTCTTCTTCCGGAAGATGTCTCCTTTCTGTGTAGCATGAAACTTGGGCCAGTGTTTCCTGTTTGCCCTGACAGTTCCACAGCTTCCCGTGCTCCTTGCAAGGAGATACCTGGCAAGGAGAGGAGAGGTGTAGAAATTGTCGCTGTACAAGATACGGTTGGCATCCAGATACGGCTCCATCAGTGTCTTCACAACCGCCCCTGAAAGACCCAGTAGGTCGTTTGGAATGTCCACATCAGTAGCGGTGTAGATGATGAGGTCCAGCACGTATCCTGTCTCGCAGTCACACAGTACAAAGAACTTGATCCCGAAGCGGTGACGCTTCGACGGAATGTACTGCCTGAAAGAGAGACGTCCACGGAAGATGATCAAGGACTCATCAATCACAACATTCTGAAAAGGTTTGAAAAACCGGCGATACCTGGTCAGGAGGGAGTTCAGGAATGGCCGGATTTTCCAAAGCTTGTCAGCTCCGTGTGCGGCAGTGTTGTCGACAAAGTGCAAGCACTTGAGAATTTGCCGGTATTGGTCCCTGGGCATGTACATGTTGAAGACTGGTGTTGATCTAATGTCATGCATCAGCCAATAATCCAGCATGTTGTGCTTTCTCATGTGGGGCATTAGCATGGTGAGGGCCAAAAACACGAGGAGCTCAGGGATATCGATGGGCGTCCATCTCCTCATGTGGGGCGAGGCCATCTCTTCGGAGTGCTGGCTTGCGTAGAGGTTTGTCTCCCTTACCATGTCCCCGAGCAATTCATCGTCAAAGAATGCTCGGAAGTAGTCATAAGGGGTGTCATTTTCGGAACAGGGAAAGGCAGGCTGGACGCCATTTGGCCCCTTATCAAAATTGGGTGGAACCCCAGGCATATCCCGAGGCTCGCAGTGCTCCCACTGAAAGATAGGTGGCTCGTCCGGCCTCCTGCCCCTCCCGACCACTCGTGGGGCACCTCCTGGGGCACCTCCTGGGGCACCTCCCGGGGCACCTCCCGGGGCACCTCCCGGGGCACCTCCCGGGGCACCTCCTGGGGCACCTCCTGGTGCACCTCCCCGAGCACGTACCCGATCACCTCTTCCGGCCCTTCCTCGGGCCCTTCCTCGGACCCTTCCTTGGGCCCTTCCTTGGGCCCTTCCTCGGGCCCTTCCCCGGGCACCTTGCTGTGGCTGTCCCTGTTGTGGCGGTCCCTGCTGTGGCTGTGCCTGACCGCCATTAGAGTCGCTTGCTGGCGTGGGGGATATCCTGGCTTCAGGCGAATCGGGAGAGCTTGAGCCGGTGCCGGCATCACTCTCAGACATCGTCAGCCGACGCCTGGTCCTCCTGATCCTCCTCATCCGCTGCAGCCCGGGTGGCGTTGACAACCTGGGAGGAGCAACAACAGCTGGTGTTGACGTCGATGGTCCTGGTTGTCCATGGGCGGGGGTTAGTGGTGGTAGCTGCACTACCCCCGAGATGTTCCCTAGCTCACCGGGCATCACTGGAGGCTCTGACGAAGCTCGCTGCCTGGATGTGGATGGGCGTGGCTGTGGGGATGACGATCTTCATCGTTTGGCCTGTCTTGTGTTGCCTATGAAAATTGTGGGAATGGTATTTCGTATGAGGGATGTGCAGACTCAAACTTGACAACTAAGACATGATTGATTTGAGAGAGAGAGAGAGAGAGTCCTAGCAATTTCAAGGTCACCTGCGTAAGGAAACAAATGTACCGTATACCGTGATATATACGCCTATCAAATGATTGCAAGCAATATACACCAATATACAGTATATATATATATATATATATATATATATATATATATATATATACTGTATATTGGTGTATATTGCTTGCAATCATTTGATAGGCGTATATATAA